>CM075978.1:86183037-86229082 GCA_038087875.1 Malacoraja senta | reverse complement strand
ATGAATAAAGCAGCACAAATCCAGAGAAAGATCCATTTCGTGGTGTTAACAATATAAACAGAATGTTTTAGAAAGCATCCTTGGGCCATGCATAAAACAAACCATGAGCAGCTACTCAAAAATAACAGCAGATATTCATTTGACATCCAAAACTACAAACACATACGGACAATGCCTGATGTAAGAATCTCGCAGACAATGTTACCCTTTCAATTGTGACAGCGTTAAATTATCCTCGAAATACCACGCTGACTTTGTGTGTTAAGGTGTAATCAGTGAAATATGTTAAATCAGAACAAATACTGCATTCAATTTTTATTTCAATCCACATGCTTTAAAATCCTGACTGGGTACTAAATTGGCAATAAATGATTGCTGCCAGCAAGGACGGATCTACAATTACAATGCCGACCAGGCCATGTACAGGGATTTTTATAGACTCATTACACACATTCCCTAAGTTTAACATAAGGCAGTTTAATTACAGAGACGTGAGACTTCCAATTCTTGCAATCGCCACATCATGTACATCTCCTCCAACATTGCAAAGGGGAAAGACAGCTACAAATTATTAATTGCTGATGGATAAGCAGAGAGAACTCGTATGTCGGTGGAGCATTACAGATACTTTGATGTTTTTATTTGAGTGAAATACCATTTAAACATATGTATGGGTGAAAAATATCAGTTTAATATTCTTCCAAGAATATTTTTTCAGTCCAACTTCACCATTGGGCTAACCTCCTAGATGAGAAATAAAGACAGACGGGAAACCAGATGTCTTTGCAAACTGCTTCAATCTTTAAAGTATTGAATATTAGTTAAATTCAGTTAAATATTCTGTTGTTACAAAAGTGGGACTTGGAAGTTAACAGTACCAGCGCGTTTGTCATTTGGAAATGCCAAGCTTAAGACTGTAGAAGGATGGAACTCTGTGCAGCAGTGCCACAGGAGGCAACTTTATACAAGTGATCAGATATTACAATCACTTTAAATCTCTACTCCCACACCAACATTTCTTACTTGAACTGAGATTTCCTTAAACTCCTCTCAGATCTGTCCTGTACTTTGACTCCCGGCACCTGAAGGCCTACCGCATCAACTCCTAGCGCGCTGTAGAAAGCATTTTATCAGGATGCATCACAGCTTGGTTTGGGAACAGCTCCATCCACGACCGCAAGAAATCGCAGCGAATTGTGGACACAGCCCAGACCCATCACACAAACCAATCTCCCTTCTATTGACTCCATTTATACCTCACATTGCCTCGGCAAGGCCTGCAGCATAATCAAGGGACGAGTCTCACCCTGGCCTCTTTTCTCCTGCCCCATCGGGCAAAAGGTACAGAAGTGTGAAAATTCACACCACCAGATTCAGGGACACTTTCTTCCCAGTTGTTATCAGGCACCTGAATTATCCTACCACAACTCGAGAGCAGTCCTGAACAACTATCTACCTCATTGGTGACCCTCGGACTATCTTTGATCGGACTTTGCTGTCTTTACTTTGCACTAAAACGTTATTCCCTTATCATGTATCTGTACACTGTAAATGGCTCAATTGTAATCATGTATTGTCTTTCCGCTGACTGGTTAGCACACAACAAAGCTTTTCACTGTACCTTCATACACGTGACAATAACTAAACTGAATTGAACAGATTGGATATCACATTTAACCGTGTTCTGATAACAGCTTGCTTTGTTGCATAGGCTGAGTGACCCTGTCAAATACACAAGCTGAACAGTAATGTACATTTCAGCAAGAGCTGACCAAGTTTCCAACAGTTTCCCAACCTGCAGCAGCAGAGTACTGACGTTTCAGTAATTGCCACATAACTACTTTATGAAGTAGCCAAAGAGAAACTGTCTGCCATAACTAATACAATGGTCAGCAAATGTACAGGAAAGTGCTCAGATACAACTAACATCGAAAGGTCAAGAGCAGGTTGATAAACACTCTTCATATGCTAGCAATGGGTTCTGCACAGGCTACTGAACTGTCTACTCAACTCTGTCATCAACAGAGCAAGAAATCAGCAGAACAGTCTGGTAATCACTGATATGAATGGGACCAGTGAATGCACAACTCTTTTTCACTGCCATGTCATCTGTGGTTACAGCACTATCTAAAGAACTGGGAAGCCCTTGGACTGAAATAAGGAAGACTGATAATTACATATGTGCTACTATGAACATTATTTATCTCTTTGCTTCTGAGCATTTAACCAAAATGATTTACTCGTAAGACTCTCAAATGGAGCAGAGCACCACGGATTTATTTAATGCTGAAGAATATAAAAAAACAAAAAATGTAGGTGACTATTTATTAAATTAATTAAATTAAAAAAAAAATAGCCTTTGGATAAACTAAAAAGTTAGCAAGCTGAATTATTCAGATCAGCAATTGCCTAAATACATACTATAGAATGTGTGTATAATATTGTTTATACAGCTTGAGGCAGGATGATGTGAACTGTTATCCCTGAGGAGCTAATAAATTATGTACCCAGTGCATGCACCATCAGGTTTTCCAGGCTGAATCCAGACAGAGATTTGGATCCTACTGTTTGTGGTACCCTGATGTTAATCTCTGAATCCAGAAATACAAGAAGTGTTGTGGGAGTTTTTACTCTTATCTCTGATTACAGCCAATAACAACTAATTGTTTATTCTGGGTGCTTTGAGCTGCATCCATTGAAAATTCACAACAAATGCAAATTTGTAGCAATAGTGAAGTTTTAATGCGCGTATTTGTTCCTGTTACAAACTATACCACAGGGGAGGGAGTAGTGATTCAAATTACATTCACTTCTTCAGCAGTTTCTAACTGTACTAATGTCACGCCATTAATTCTGAGCAAATTAACAACAGCATTCAGAAGCTTACCATCAGAGATTCACATCACAAAAGGACCATTCGGTCCACTGAGTCCATGCTGGGCAAATACAGAGAAGGTTACTTCACTTCCTTGCTCTTGGTCACAGCCTGGGATAGGGCTCAGGAATCCATTCGGGTATTTTTTTAACGCAGAGCCTTTCTCTATCTCTTCAATCTCTATATCGGCGATCTGCCACGCACGACCTTGCGCCAGTATGGATACGCAGATGACCTGGCCCTACTGCATTCGGACAGGAGTTGGTCAAACCGTGGAGATGTGCTCTCGGCGGATATGGAACTTGTCGCGGGCTACCTTAAAACCTGGAGACTAAAACTGAGTGTGGCAAATACCACCACAACAGCCTTTCACCTGAACAACAAGGAAGCTCAACGCCAGCTAACCGTCACCCTCAATGGGTCACCCCTACTCTATAACCCATTTCCTTCATACCTTGGGGTGAAAGTAGATCGGCAGCTTACCTACAAGCAACACCTTGAAGCTCTCCGTGCTAAAGTCTCGGTGCAGAACAACCTCCTGCGTCGCTTGGCTGGATCTTCATGGGGCGCCAGGACATCTACTCTCCGAACTAGTGCTCTTGCACTCGTGTACAGCGCAGCTGAGTACACCACCCCAGCATAGTGCAGCAGCGCTCATATGAGCAAGCTAGATGCCATCCTCAACGGCACCATGCGGATCATCACCAGCTGACTACGTCCTACTCAGACGGATCTTCTGCCGGTGCTCGCAGGTATCGCACCCGACAAGCTCGCAGAGAGTACTTAGACAATAGACAATAGGTGCAGGAGTAGGCCATTCGGCCTTCGAGCCAGCACTGCCATTCAATGTAACATTGGCTTATCATCCCAAATCAGTACCCCGTTCCTGCCTTCTCCCCATATCCCCTGACTCCGCTATCTTTAAGAGCCCTATCAAGCTCTCTCTTGAAAGTATCCAGAGAAATCGGCCTCCACTGCCCTCTGAGGCAGAGAATTCCACAGACTCACAACTCTCTGTGAGAAAAAGTGTTTCCTCGTCTCCGTTGTAAATGGCTTACTCTTATTCTTAAACTGTGGCCCTGGTTCTGGACTTCACCCACAGGCTGGTGTGCAAGGCCCCATCGGATGCCAAACATCCTTTCACACCTGCCCAGGACTCACAGCAACTGGGACTTCAACGCCTGTCATCTCGTCGCCCCTTCTCTTCACGCAGCGACCCTCTGTGGCTCCGGTTCAACACACTAGAGCCATGAGAACCAGCTGGGAACAGACTTCGCGACCTCCTCAAATCACTGTTGGCATCGAACACCACAGCCCACCCAGCTCGGACCTGCCCCGCAAAGAGTGGGTCGCCCTGAACCAGCTCCGTACAGGGGTCGGCCGGTTCAACGCCAACATGCATCGCTGGGGCTGCGTTCATCAGCAGCCTGCGTGTGTGGAGCAGACCAGCAAACAAGCGCAGCACGTCATTTCGACTGCGCTGTCTCAGCCCCCTGGTGAGGGGCAGACCTCACGGCCCTTGACAAGAGCACATTGAACTGGCTACAGCGCCTGGAGGCCGTTACATAACCTCTGCTGCCTCAAAACGCAAGAAGAGAAGAAGAAGCAGGTCAGGCAGCATCCGTGCGATGAGAAATGTAGTTAACTGATGAAAAGTCACTGATCTAAAATGTTAACTCAGTTTCCCTCCTCATAGATGTTGTTTGACCTGCTGATCATTTGTTTTCTGTTAGTCCGGGTCCATTTATTTCCTTTTCCCTAACTGTGCTGAATCTAACAGAGTGAGATTCCTGTCTCCAAGATGTTTTCCACTGCCACCTCTTCCATTTGTCTGGCCTCATTCCACAAACTAACTCGGGAGTTGATTTTCTAGGTGGGCTTCCTTTGCTTGAATGGCTGCCTCGCCAACAGTCTGTCTGTCCTTTCTTCTTTGTGATTTAATATAGTATGTGTTAAATGTATGTTTTTATTGTTCTTTAGCTTGTTTTATGTGGGGGATGGGGGGGAGGGGGGGTTGTGGGAAACTTTTTCAACTCTCTTACTTCGACGGAGATGAGATTTTTTCCGCATTGTATATCCTTCTGCACTGCGGCCTAACATCGAAGAGTTGGTGGCCTTTGCTGGAGACTGATTTTTGAGAGCTCAACTGTGGGGAGCCTATGGGACCTACTATCACGGAGCCCGTGATCCCTTCACAGGGATTGACCTCGGAGCTCCAGCCGTGGGTGCTTGTGACTTAACATCACGGACCTTGCGGTCTTTGGTCAGAGACCGACTTCGAGAACTACAAGCCGCAGGAGCTTCGACCGCCCCGACGCGGGAGCTTCGACTGCCCCAACGCGGGAGCTTCGACCGCCCCGACGCGGGAGCTTGAATCGCCCCGACGCAGGAGTTTGAATCACCCGGCGCAGGAGCTTGAATCACCCCGACGCAGGAGCTTAGACCTGACGCAGGAGCTTGAATCACCCCGACACAGGAGCTTAGACCTGACGCAGGAGCTTGAATCACCCCGACACAGGAGCTTAGACCGCCCTGATGCGGGGAGCTTGAATCGCCCCGACGCAGGAACTTGAATCACCCCGACGCAGGAGCTTGAATCACCTGGCGCAGGAGCTTGAATCACCCCGACGCAGGAGCTTAGACCTGACCCGGGAGCTTGAATCGACCCGGGAGCTTGAATCGCCCCGACGCAGGAGCTTGAATTGCCCCGACACAGGAGCTTGAATCGCCCCGACGCGGGAGCTTGAATCGCCCCGACGCGGGAGCTTCGACCGCCCTGACGCAGGAGCTTAGACCACCCTGACGCGGGAGCTTGAATCACCCAGACGCGGGAGCTTGAATCACCTCGATGAGGGAGCTTGAATCATCCCGACGCGGGAGCTTCGATCATCCCGACGCGGGAGCTTGAATCATCCCGACGCGGGAACTTCGATCATCCCGACGCGGGAGACTTCGATCATCCCGAGCGGAGCCTTCGATCACCCCGACGCGGGAACTTGAATCACCCCGACGCGGGAGCTTCGATCACCCCGACGCGGAGCTTGAATCACCCTGACCGGGAGCTTGCATCACCAGACGCGGGAGCTTGAATCATCCCGACGCGGGAACTTGAATCACCCGACGCGGGAACTTGAATCACCCTCGACGCGGGAACTTGAATCATCCCGACGCGGGAACTTGAATCACCCCGACGCGGGAGCCTCGATCACCCCGACGCGGGAGCTTGATCACCCCGACGCGGGAGCCTCGATCACCCTGACGCGGGAGCTTGAATCACCCCGACGCGGAGCTTGAATCACCCCGACGCGGGAACTTCGATCACCCCGACGCGGGAACTTGAATCACCCCGACGCGGGAGCTTGAATCATCCCGACGCGGGAACTTGAATCACCCCGACGCGGGAACTTCGATCACCCCGACGCGGGAGCTTGAATCAACCCGACGCGGGAGCTTCAATCACCCCGACGCGGGAGCCTCGATCACTGGCTGCGGGAGCTTCTCAACGGATGGTTTGACTGCCCCAACAGCAGGAGCATAAAGAGGAAGAAGAGTGGACTTTCTTGCCTTCCATCACAGTGAGGAATATGGGGAATCTGCTGTGGTGGATGTTTATGTTAACTGTTATGTAGTTGTGTGTCTTGTTGCTTTGTTTTTCATATGGCTGTATGGTAATTCACATGTCACTGTACATTAATTGGTACGCGTGACAATAAAAGATATTTGAAACCTTTGAATAACTTCTCCAAAATGTGTTTGAAGGATTCTGAGCTTTTAGTCCCTGATTCTGGATGACAATAGACAATAGGTGCAGGAGTAGGCCATTCGGCCCTTCGAGCCAGCACCGCAATTCAATGTGATCATCCCCAATCAGTACCCTGTTCCTGCATTCTCTAGCAATGTTACAACATTTTGAGATTTAAAAAATAAAGTCTGCAATTTATCCCATCAGATAAAGCATAAAAAGAAGTTTAATTTGACACTTAATTCACTTTCATATCTTCAGTATTAAAAAAGTTATGGCCATTATCATACTCAGAAATTAGCATCTAGTTCCCTATTGCTTTTCCATTGACTTAACACAAAAGCTGTGATCGAGGACAGTTAAAAGCCCATAACTTTCTTAAAAATTATGATAATTGAAAGACATTTTCAGTTATTATACATTGAAGTATTCTGAAACAAATATGAAACAATCTTACTTCGAAGACATGAAAGTAAAGCATATAATTAGTTAGTTACCTAATTGTAGCTAATTACAAAATTCAATTACTAGATCTAAACATCTATCAATTTCTTAAGAATAGATTAACATTTTTAAATAGCCTAAGTGTCCAAATAACATTCACACAATAATTCACAATATAACATAATTTTTAAATCTAATTTTCATGAATTTACAGGCCAAATGGAAGGAATTGAATGTTTAATACCTGTAAATTAATGGGCATTTAATTCATCTTGCGAGTGAGGATTTCTGGAACGCGATCTTTTGGAACGTTCATTTGCGGTGAATTTAACCCCGTATCGGCATGAAAAATACTGCCGTTAATTCGTGGAATAAAATCACCGTGTCGCATGAAAAAGTGTGAATTAAAGGCTTCTTAAGAAGCACTTTTATACATTTAAAGAAACCACTTTCGTTTACCTGTCCTGTGTGTGAAATCCGTCCCCGTTATCGGCGTTGACGCTTCAGGAGCTGCTTTTAAAATTACTCTAGCGCTGACATTGACGATTTAATAAAAATAAAAAATTCACAAAACGCCGGTAGGAACGGTTTGTCAGCCAAGGCTTGTACTCCAACAAAATATTAACCAGGACAAGGGAGGAGAAACCCGCGTTTTAACCCCGCACCCCCTTAAAGGCGCCAAAATCGCGCACACGGCCAGTGGCAGAATTACAGCGCGACTGAAGGTAAGTTTTGTAACATACCTACATTCTCCCCATATCCCCTGACTCTGCTATCTTTAAGAGCCCTATCTAGCTCTCTCATGAAAGCATCCAGAGAACCCGCCTCCACCGCCCTCTGAGGCAGAGAATTCCACAGACTCACCACTCTCTGAGAGAAAAGGCGTTTCCTCGTCTCTGTTCTAAATGGCTTACTCCTTATTCTTAAACTGTGGCCCCTGGTTCTGGACTCCCCCAACATCGGGAACATGTTTCCTGCCTCTAGAGTGTCCAAACCCTTAACAATCATATATGTTTCAATGAGATACCCACTCATCCTTCTAAACTCCAGAGTGTACAAGCCCAGCTGCTCCATTCTCTCAGCATATGACAGTCCCGCCATCCCGGGAATTAACCTTGTAAACCTACGCTGCACCCCCTCAACAGCAAGAATGTCCTTCCTCAAATGAGGGGACCAAAACTGCACAATACTCCAGGTGTGGTCTCACTAGGGCTCTGTACAACTGCAGAAGGACCTCTTTGCTCCTATATTCGATTCCTCTTGTTATAAAGGTCAACATGCCAATCGCTTTCTTCACTGCCTGCTGTACCTGCATGCTTACTTTCATAGACTGATGAACAAGGACCCCCAGATCCCGTTGTACTTCCCCTTTTCCCAACTTGATGCCATTTAGATAGTAATCTGCCTTCCTGTTTTTCTACCAAAGTGGATAACCTCACATTTATCCGCATTAAACTTCATCTGCCATGCATCTGCCCACTCCCCCAACCTGTCCAAGTCACCCTGCATTCTCATAGCATCCTCCTCACAGTTCACACTGCCACCCAGCTTTGTGTCATCTGCAAATTTACTAATGTTACTTTGAATCCCTTCATCCAAATCATTGATGTATATTGTAAATAGCTGCGGTCCCAGCACCGAGCCTTGCGGTACCCCACTAGTCACTGCATGCCATTCTGAAAGGGACCCGTTAATCCCTACTCTTTGTTTCCTGTCTGCCAACCACTTCTCTATCCATGTCAGCACTCTACCCCCAATACCATGTGCCCTCATTTTGCCCACTAATCTCCTATGTGGGACCTTATCAAATGCTTTCTGAAAGTCAAGGTACACTACATCCACTGGCTCTCCCTTGTCCAGTTTCCTAGTGACATCTTCCAAAAATTCCCGAAGATTAGTCAAGCATGATTTCCCCTTTGTAAATCCATGCTGACTCGGACCGATCCTGTTACTGCTAACCAAATGTGCGGCTATCTCATCTTTTATAATTGACTCCAGCATCTTCCCACCACCAAAGTCAGGCTAACTGGTCTATAATTCCCTGTTCTCTCTCTCCCGCCTTTCTTAAAAAGTGGGATAACATTAGCTACCCTCCAAAGTACCTGTTCAACTCATCTGCCATTTCCTTGTTCCCCATAATATTCACCTTTTTTGGTCTTCAAGGGTCCAACTTTGGTCTTAACTAATTTTTTCCTCTTCACATACGTAAATAAGCTTTTACTATCCTGCTTTATATTCTTGGCTAGCTTACCTTCATACCTCATCTTTTCTCCCCGTATTGTCTTTTTGGTTATCTTCTGTTGTTCTTTAAACATTTCCCAATCCTCTTGCTTCCCGCTCATCTTTGCTACGTTGTACTTCTTTGCTTTAATTTTTATACTGTCCCTGACGTCCCTTGTCAGCCATGGTCGTCCCTTTCTCCCCTTGGAATCTTTCTTCCTCCTAGGAATGAACTGATCCTGCACATTCTGTATTATTCCTAGAAACACCTGCCATTTTTGTTCCACTGTCATCCCTGCTAGTGTATCTTTCCAGTCAACTTTGGCCAGCTCCTCCCTCATGGCCCCATAGTCCCCTTTATTCAACTGCAACACTGAGATCCCCGATCTACCCTTCTCTCTCTCTCCAATTGTAGATTAAACCTGACCATGTTATGGTCACTGCCTCCTAATGGCTCATTAATCTCGAGGTCCTTTATCAAATCCGGTTCATTACATAACACTAAATCCAGAATTGCCTTCTCCCTGGTAGGCTCCAATACAAGCTGTTCTAAGAATCCATCACGAAGGCACTCTACAAAGTCCCTTTCTTGCGGTCCAGTACCAACCTGATTTTCCCAGTCTACCTGCATGTTGAATTCTCCCATTACAACCACAGCATTGCTTTTGCTACTTGCCAATTTTAACTCCTGATTCAACTTGCGCCCTATGTCCAGGCTACTGTTTGGGGGCCTGTTGATTAGTCTCATTAGGGTCTTTTTACCCTTACAATTCCTTAGTTCTATCCATAGTGACTCCATATCTCCTGTTTTGTGTCGGCTGGTATGGAAATCCCTGTCACGGCCTTGTTATTTGTGCATTCTCAAACATAAACACTTCATGTAGGACACTGACCAACAGAAGGTACACATTATTTATTGATCGGCAAAAGACACTACACTTAAACCAGTTTCAGTTTAAGTGTTTTGGGGAAAAAGCAATTTATATTTCATGCCCCCAAAAGCAAGTTAAAAAAAAATATTTCCTTTGGGATTGACAAAACTGTTCTACATGAATTAACCTGAATTAGTTAGCAGTATGAACAATGAAACCTAAATGACCAAAACCACAGTTTAATTCCAGTCTAAATATATGCCAGTGGCAGAATCCATGAAATAAATTAGAATTGATTTGTAATGGCTCAGGTATCTTATCAGGTGAAGAAAGACATAACGATGTGGCATCACAAGCTAACAAGGTCAATATGTAACCACAAAATCAATCTGCATTGATTGCAATTGTTTTATTTTGCAATGTCACAGTTACTACCACATGCTGATTGGTTGCGGCAAGGAAATCTCCAACATTTGCAAATGCATTTTCACCCTCAAGTTATTGATAATCTCAAGTGTTTGTTAAATTAAAGTATCTATAATGAATGTTGTTGATACGAACATATAAAAATATAATCATTCACATTTAGTTTTACGATTTTCAGATATATTTTTAAATGGTTTTAATATAGAAGACTAAAAATTTCTAATAAAATCAGATACAATGTTTGGGTTGATTAACACCCTCTAGGACTGGACTGTTTATAAATAAGGAGCTTGTACAAAAGACCCAGGTGATGGTGAAGTGTTCCTACCCATGGAAAGTGATAAACAAGCAGGCATCACTTACCTTCGATTGCGAGCATGGCTCGGAGTTCTCTGTTCAGCAGCTCAAAGCGTCGCTCAAGATCATGCTCTTTTTCCCTAGGCAAGACAAAAAAGTTCATCAATAGGACAATTAACAAATCATTACGCACTTAAAGCAATCTTTAAGATTTATTGATTACCAAGACTGACCATTGTCTTGTCTAAAACCTTTAATCTACTCCAAATGATTGATACACAAACCTTCATTAATAGTGTTCTAATTATGGTGAATTTAAATATAGTATGTGAAACGATGTACAATATGAGATCATTTGTATTGGTATAGATTCTGTTCAAGGACTCGGAAAGAGGGCATGATGAGATTGAACATTTTTCTTGATGATGTAATAAGACACAGTTGTGAAATATGGTTGACAGAAACACAATGGAATAAGGTTGACAGAAACAGAGTGGGATATGGTTGCGAGGAACACCGTTTTGAAGCGAAGGAAACTAAAATAGAGATACTTAAGACAGTCAGGTAGAGGGATTACAATATGCCACGGCTTGCTTTATAGGATTCTGAAGATTGTATGATTAATGAAAGATTGCAAAGAAATGCATTACTCAACGGTCCAGGGAAAAATAAGTTGAAGCAGGAGTATGAATTATATCTTGACTTTAACATAATTGGAATGTAGAAAGATGTGCATCTGATTTTGTCTGGAGTTCAGGAATAAAGATACAAGTTGAAAGGAATTTCAGTTAACAAACCTCTTAATTTTGTTTCAGGAGCATTGTGGTGTGAAGAAATTATTCTCAATTCATGAACAAAATACAAATCTTTGATGATGGTGCAGGATATTGAGTGCAGTAGCTAATGGTACCACACTTAGTCAAGTCATTGAGAAAGACTGGCCCACTGTAAAGTGGTGAGGAACAGCAAGGCATTCACTTTCTTTCCATATTTTCTCACAAGGTGGAAGCATGTCTGTTGGTCGGTGTTGGGCAATCGGGGCCGAAGGGCCTGTCCACCCTGGATCACTCTAGCACTGTAACTCCAGGACATCATTTGACCTATAATTGCACCCTCACAGAGGAGACAAACCTACAAACCCACAATAGCAGTAGCAGAAGTGATCAGCAGCATATTGTGATTACAAGATGCACGGCACTTTCTAAGGCAGGTTGCACCCAGACATGGCAGAGGCCTGGAGCCAGTTGGTGGAGGCAGGTACTCTCACAACATGGGAGCCGCATCTGATGACAACTTGAAGCCGCACCAGACCGCTCGCTGCACATTGATGCTGGAAGAAGGGATTGATTGGGATAGACATAAAAAACTGGAGTAACTCAGTGGGACATGCAGCATTACTGGAGGGAAGGACTGGGATAATTACTCGACGCCTCCCACAGGCGTGGTGGGGGTAAGGGTCGTGGTGGGGGTAAAGGTCGTGGTGGGGGCAAGTGTCGTGGTGGGGGTAAGGGTTGTGGTGGGGGTAAAGGTCGTGGTGGGGGTAAGGGTTGTGGTGGGGGTTTTGTGCAACACGATGATGATGGTAATTCTGTCACCAGCCTGTCTGTCAAACAGGGAATCCTGAAACTTTCCTCAGCAACTTTTCCCTGTTGTTCAAAAATAATAACACACTTAAAACAGGTTAAAATGCTTCAGTGTAGAGAATGAGCTGTTTATTGAACATAGTTTGTACTGAGTGACACCAAGAGACACAAGCACAGTGAACAAAAGATTGGTTGAAGGACCAGGCTTTGAGGAGAGCCATAGACAAGACAGGTGGGCATGTGAAGAGATACAGGGAGAGAAATCCAAACGCACAGGTTAGATGACAGCGCGGCTGTCAATGCTGAGTGAGAAAAACTTGGCAAGCAGCACAGACCACAACTGAAGGGCTGTCGGCTCGAGGGGATTACAGAGATAGGGAGTAGGTGAAGCCAATATGGGATTTGAAAACAAGGATGCAAACATGAAAAATACTTCCAAAATAAATTGGAAGCTTACACCAGCACCAATAGAGGGCAGGGGGCATCGACAAGAGGTGAACAGATCTTGTCCCAAAGACAGAGTGCTGGAGTAACTCAGCGGGTCAGGCAGCATCTCTGGAGAACATGGATAGGTGACGTTTCGGGTCAGGACCCGTCTACAAGAACTTGACTCGTTAGGTCAGAGGCAGCAGCTTTGGATGATTTCAAGATGACAAGTATAGAACATGGAGACCTGTGAGGAGTGGGAACAAATTGTTGGATTCAGGCAGATCGACGAAGCTAAGAACATCTGATGCTCCCTCCTGCCCATCCGACTGAGGTAGAAAACTGGCAGCCATAGTAATACACGTGGTTGGGTTTGAACATGTGGCCCAAGGGCCAACTCAAATTAACCTGGGACAGCTGCCAGGAAAGGACGGAGGCACCAGCCAGAGGTTGTATCATTGATTATGAAGAATGACTCTGATCTTCCCAATACTCCGCTGGAGAAACCTGTACCCGTCTAGAAATGGAGCTTGAATAACAATTGATAATTTAGAGATAACAGACCAGTCCAGAAGTCCAGAAGTTCAAGCAGAATGTAGAGGCCCCCACACGTGAGAGGGCGACACTGGATCTAGTATTGGGAAATTAGGAAGGGCAAGTTAAGGAAGTGTTTGCGGGGAGCCTTTTGGGGGAAGTGACCACAGTTCGATTAGGTTTAAGATAGTTATGGATCGGGACAGAGAGGGTCCATGTGTTAAAATGCTCAACTGGGGTAAGGTCAACTTTGAGGGTATGAGAGGTCTCGCTCAAGTTGACTGGAGCAGGTTATTTGAGGGGAAAGGAACATCAGCCAAGTGGGATGTTTTTAAAAGTGTGTTGACAAAAGCTCAGGATGTGTTTGTCCCCGTTAGAGTGAAGGGCAAAGCAAGCAAACGTAAGGAAGCTTGGCTGACGAGGGAAATTGAGGCATTGGTCAAAAACAAGAAGGATGCATGGGACAGGTATAGGCAGCTGGGATCAAGTGGATCCCTGGAGGAGTTTTGCGAACTAAGGAGTAAACTGAAAAAGTGGATCAGAAGGGCAAAAAGGGGCCAGGAGATAGCTCTGGTGGGTAGCATTAAAGACAATCCCAAAAGATTTCATAAATATATAAGGGCGAAAAGGGTAACTAGAGAGTGGGACTCTCAGGAATCAAAGGAATCACCTCTGTGTGGAGCCACAGGAGATGGGCAAGGTCCTCAATGAGTACCGTATTTCCTGGCAATGAAGACGCTATTTTTTACCTGAAAATAAGGCCCGAAAATTTACCTGCATCTTGGAGGCCGAAGGTTAGATTGTTGGCCAAGAAAGATAGACTTGGCTATTCCTCAGCACAGCGGCTGTAAAAGAACAGCACCGCTGGGGAAGAGAGCTCCATCCACAGCGTGTGGGGAGTCTGGCCCGGGTCAGCAAGGCTGGGCCGCCAGGGGTAAAGTTGCGGGGAGGGCAGGAGCGTTGAGAAAGAGGGGGTCGGGGATCACGCCAGCAACTCACTCAGTAGCTCGGTTGGCTGCGAGTGGCCGCTGGGACCGCAGTGGAACTGCAGCTAGACCCGGGGCTCGCAGGCGACCTGGGAACTGCAGAAAACTAATTGAAAAACACGTGAAAACGATGTATTATTAGTAGGTATTATTATTAATTCATGTATTATTAGTATGTATTATTACTAATTACTAATTTAGTTAGTATGTATTATTACCCCCATTTATTAACTATGGTGATAGATGTGGCCCGCCATCCGCTCACAAACATGGGTCCTGGGGACTAAAATAAACCCTTGATCCTGTCCCGCCAGCCTTTTTTCAAAATTGAGCAACTCAAAATGGGGGTGCGTCTTCGACGCAGGTGCGTCTTCATTGCCGGGAAATACGGTATTTCTCCTCTGTATTTACCAAGGAGAAGGACAGTAGGACAGAGGAACTTTGGGCAGTCAATGGAAGTGTCTTGAGAGCAATCAGTGTTACCGTCAAAGAAGTACTGAAGGTACTGTCGTGTTTGAAGGTAGATAAATCTCCAGGGCCTGATCAGATATGTCCGAGGACATTGTGGGAAACCAGAAAGAAAATTGCGGGAGCCCTGGTTGATATTTATGAGTCATCCTTAAATACAGGAGAGGTGCCGGAAGACTGGAGGGTGGCAAATGTTGTGCTTCTTTTCAAGAAGGGCTGCAAGAAAAATGCTGGGATCTATAGGCTGGTGAGCTGAACATCTGTAATTGGAAAGTTACTAGAGAATATTCTGAGGGATAGGTTACACAGGCATTTGGATGGGCAAGGGCTGATTAGGGATAGTCAGCATGGTTTTGTACGTGGGAGGTCGCGTCACACAAATCCGAGTGATTTTTTTGAAGACGTGACCAAAAAGGTCAATGAAGGCAGAGCTGTAGGTGTTGTATACATGGATTTCAGTAAGGCATTCGACAAGGTTCCGCATGGCAGGCTGCTCTGGAAGGTTAGATCGCATGGGATCCAAGGAGAGATAGCTGAATGGGTAGCAAATTGGCTTAGACAATAGGTGCAGGAGTAGGCCACTCGGCCCTTCGAGCCAGCACCGCCATTCAATGTGATCATGGCTGATCATCCACAATCAGTACCCCGTTCCTGCCTTCTCCCCATATCCCCTGACTCCGCTATCTTTAAGAGCCCCATCAAGCTCTCTCTTGAAAGTATCCAGAGAACCGGCCTCCACCGCACTCTGGCAGAGAATTCCACAGACTCACAACTCTCTGTGTGAAAAAGTGTTTCCTCATCTTCGTTCTAAATGGCTTACCCCTTATTCTTAAACTGTGGCGTTTGGTTCTGGACTCCCCCAACATCGGGAACATGTTTCCTGCCTCTAGCGTGTCCAAACCATTAATAACCTTATATGTTTCAATAAGATCTCCTCTCATCCTTCTAAATTCCAGAGTATACAAGCCCAGCCGCTCCATTCTCTCAGCATATGACAGTCCCGCCATCACGGGAATTAACCTTGTGAACCTACGATGCACTCCCTCAATAGCAAGAATGTCCTTCTTCAAATTAGGGGACCAAAACTGCACACAATACTCCAGGTGTGGTCTCACTACGGCTCTGTACAACTGCAGAAGGACCTCTTTGCTTCTATACTCAACTCCTCTTGTTATTAAGGCCAACATGCCATTCACTTTCTTCACTGCCTACTGTACCTGCATGCTTACTTTCATTGACTGATGAACAAGGACCCCCAGATCCCATTGTACTTCCCCTTTTCCCAACTTGATACCATTTAGATAATAATCTGCCTTCCTGTTTTTGCTACCAAAGTGGATAACCTCACATTTATCCACATTAAACTGCATCTGCCATACATCTGCCCACTCACCCAACCTGTCCAAGTCACCCTGCATTCTCATAGCATCCTCCTCACAGATCACACTGCCACCCAATTTTGTGTCATCTGCAAATTTGCTAATGTTACTTTGAATCCCTTCATCCAAATCATTGATGTATATTGTAAATAGCTGCGGTCCCAGCACCGAGCCTTGCGGTACCCCATTAGTCACTGCCTGCCATTCTGAAAGGGACCCATTAAGCCCGACTCTGTTTCCATCTGCCAACCAATTTTCTATCTATTCTGTCAGCACTCTACCCCCAATAACATGGATGGAATCAGAGGGTGATGTTGGAAGGTTGCTTTTCGGACTGGATGCCTGTGACTAGTGGTGTGACTCAAGGTTCAGTGCTGGGCCTGTTACTGTTTGTCATCTACATCAATGATTTGGATGAGAACATACAGGGCAAGATTAGCAAGTTTGCTGATGATACAAAAGTGAGTGGTTTTGCAGATAGTGAAGATGGCTGTGAAAGATTGCAGCAGGATCTGGATCGATTGGCCAGGTGGGCTGATGGTTGATGGAATTGCATACAGAGAAGTGTGAGGTGTTGCATTTTGGGATGTCGAACAAGGGCAGGACCTACACAGCAAATGGTTGGCTTCTGGGGAGTGTTGTAGAGCAGAGGGGTCTAGGAGTACAGGTGCATGGTTCCTTGAAGGTGGAGTCGCAGGTAGATAAGGTGGTCAAAAAGGCTTTTGGCACTTTGGCCTTCATCAGTCAGAGTATTGAGTATAGAAGTTGGGAGGTCATGTTGCAGTTGTATAAGACGTTGGTGAGACCGCATTTAGAGTATTGTGTTCAGTTCTGGGCACCATGTTATAGGAAAGTTATTGTCAAGCTTGAATGGGTTCAGAAAAGATTTACATGGATGTTGCCAGGACTAGAGGGTGTGAGCTACAGGGAGAGGTTGAGTAGGCTGGGTCTCTATTCCATGGAGCGCAGGAGGATGAGGGGGGATCTTATAGAGGTGTACAAAATCATGAGAGGAATAGATCGGGTAGATGCACAGAGTCTTTTGCCCAGAGTAGGGGAATCAAGGACCAGAGGACATAGGTTAAAGGTGAAGGGGAAATGATTTAATAGGAATCCGAGGACTAACTTTTTCACACAAAGGGTGTATGGAACAAGCTGCCAGTGGAGGTAGTTGAGACTGGGACTATTCCATCATTTAAGAAACAGTTAGACAGGTCCATGGATAGGACAGGTTTGGAGGGATATGGACCAAGCGCAGGCAGGTGGGACTAGTGTAGCTGGGACTTGTTGGCAAGGACTGCGCAAGTTGGGCCGAAGGGCCTGTTTCCACACTGTATCACTCTATGACTAATTAATGGTGAGATAAGCTAGCTGTCAGATTGGCAGAGACATTGATGCACTGCTTTTAGGTCTAAAACCTTTGGGGACACTGGTGGAAACAGCAGCTCCTGAGTGGGAAGAGAGGCCTTCCGATCTGCTGACTGCAATTGGATAGATAAAACTGCAACAAGGGGGTTGGGGTCCCACTAATGGGACAATGCTGGAGACCCTTTGGGGGAGATAAAAGAAACATCAGGTAGCAAAGTTATGACTTAGAGCGGCACAGTGGCGTAGTGGTGGAGTTGCTGCCTTGCAGCGCCAGAGACTGGGGTTCAATCGTGACTATGGGTCCTGTCTGTACACAGTTTGCACATTCTCTCTGTGACCATGTGGGTTTTCTCTGGTGCTACGTTTTCCTGCCACATTCCAAAGACGTGCAGGTTTGTAGGTTAATTGGCTTCTGTAAAATAGTCCCTAGTGTGTAGCATAGAACTAATATATGGGTGATCATTGGTTGGCGTAAACTCGATGGGCCGAAGGGCCTGTTTCTACGCTGTCTCTCTAAACTAAACTGAAACAGGGAGAAACTTAAAAGTGTTGTAGCCTTTTTAAGTGTCGTGCAAAAGGGAGAGAGAGAAATGGCAGAAGCAGGCAGACCCGATGGTCTCGAAGGTGCTGTTGAAGTTGTCCAAGACCTCATATTTCTTGTTGATGGGTCTGGATGCTGCTAAGGGATGGTGTGGAAGCCTCCAATCTCCACCAGCTACATACAGACTCTGCTCTTTGAATACTGGGCCTACTTGTTACTGTTCCTGCCCCTATATTCCACACCATTTATGTGCCTTTCCTCTGGAAGTCTTATCTCTCACATGATCTTCCTCAGTAATATTCTACACTTTTGACCATAACTCCCTATCTCCTGCTCTGCGATTCATATTTTCATCCACATACTGAAGGTTATTTTGGAATATTAACTCAGTACACGAGAAGAGGTGTGAGTGATGTTGATAGTTCCTCCCTGTATTTTCATAAGGATACAAATCTAGAACCATACACCAACCACTTGTTACTATCAACCCTTCCTCCCTCTTTCTAAACTGTGGAACTGAATATTAGTGGAAAGTTTAAAGTACTTATAAACTGAATTAACACAGAAAATAGGTGCAGGTTCGGCCCTTCGAGCCAGCACCGCCATTCAATATGATCATGGCTGATCATCTAAAATCAGTATCCTGTTCCTACTTTCTCCCGATATCCCTTGATTCCGTTAGCCCTAAGAGCTTTATCCAACTCTCTCTTGTAAGTAACAAGAATAAAAAAATTATAAATGTTCCAAGCATTACATTATTGAATTATGTTCAAACGTTATTTTTTACTTTCAGAATTGTGAAATAATTGTTATCACAGTCATCAGGTAGCAGAGATGGTCCGAAAGACCAAAATCTACTCCTATAACTTGTGAACTGGTCTTACCAAAACAGGCCCTTCAGCCCATCTCATCCATGCCAGCCAAATTGCCCCATCTAAACTAAGCGTTTATCTTTGTTTGGTCCATAGCCCGCTAAATATCTTTCCTATCCATGTATCTAACCAAAATATTCAAGTGTTGTTGTATCTGCCTCAACTTTCTTCCATATGGGTACCACCCTCCGTGTGAAAACACGCAGATTCCGCTTAAATCTTTCTCCTTTCACCTTAAACCTATGTCCTCTAGTCCTTGATTCCTCTACTCTAAAAAAGACTCACCTGATCTATTCCCTTGTTGATTTTACAAGATCACCCTTCAGCCTCCTGCTCTCCAAGGAATAATGTACTAGCCTACCCAACCTCTCCCTATAACCACAGCCCCTCAAGTTTTGGCAACATCCTCGTAAATATTCTCTGCACTCTTTCCATCTGAACAACATCCTTCCTACAGTAGGGTGACTACAACTCAACACAGTACTCCAAATACACAAAGAGGAAGGCAAACAATTAAATCAGTATGCACTCTGATAAAATACATTTCATTTGTTAATTTTTCTCTCCACTTACAAAAGTGAAAGTTGGTTTTGACGTCTTATCAGGGCATTCTTCTTGTTCACCAAGACAAACCACTCTTGCATCATCGCCTCCTCCTTCTCTTTATTGTTTCCTGAAAAACAGAAATGAACAGTTCTATAAGAGGTTTCAAAGCATGGTCAACTGCTGGCTGGCAATAATGAACAAGGAACAGCAGAAATGTTATTTCAACAGTAAAGTTCATCATCCACTAACAGTATATGTCACTACCAGAACGTTTTAAAACTTGAACCTTGGTTTGATTTCTGCTACATTTTACATTGCTTGTATTTCATTTATTGTTGTTGCTTTACATTCATTTGCCAGATACATTTCCTGCGTTTCTTTATATAGCAAATTTATATAACAAAGGATATTTCAACAGCTTAGCTACCATTTTATATACTCCACTCCGGTTCACTACTGAAGCCACTATTTGACCTTTATTATTTTTTAGGAATACAGCTCATCTCCTCAACTGGATCTTCGACTTCCTGACCAATAGACCCCAATCACAATCAGTGAGGATAGGGGACAAATCGTCCTCCATGATAATCCTCAACACTGGTGCTCCACAACGATGTGTTCTCAGCCCCCTTCTTTACTCCTTGTACACCCACCATTGTGCAGCCATGAACAAATCTAATGCAATTTACAAATTCACATTGTGGGCCTGATATCAAATAATGATGAGACAGAGTACAGGAAGGAGATTGAGAACCTCGTGTCCTGATGTCGAGACAACAACCTTTCTCTTAATGTCATCAAGACAAAGGACATAGTGATTGACTTCAGGAAGTGAAGCGGTTCACATATCCTAGTTTGCATTGATGGTGCCGAAGTAGGGATAGTTGAAAACTTCAAATTCCTCAGAGTCAATATCACCAACAACTTCACCTGGACCATCCATATTGAAGCAACGACCAAGAAAGCACACCAACGCCTCTACTTCCTTCGAAGGCTTAGGAAGTTTGGAATGTCCCCTACAACTCTCACCAATGTCTACAGATGCACCATAGAAAGCATTTTAACAGGATGCATCACAGCTTGGTTTGGGAACAGCTCCATCCAGGATAGCAAGAAATTGCAGCAAATTGTGATCGCAGCCCAGACCATCACACAAACCAGCTGTTTCTTCCCAGCTGTTGCCTGATAACAGCTGGGAAGAAACTGTCCCTGAATCTGGTAGCGTGTATCTTTACACTTCTATACCTTTTGCCCGATGGGAGAGGGGAGGGGAGGAGAGAAGAGGGAGTGGCCAGGGCCTGGGCCTGGGCCAAACCAACCTCCCTTCCATTGACTCCATTTATACCTTACACTGCCTTGGCAAGGCCAGCATCAAAATCAAAGACCAATCACACCCTGGCCACTCCCTCTTCTCCCCTCTCCCATCGGGCAAAAGGTATAGAAGTGTAAAGATACACACTACCAGATTCAGGGACAGTTTCTTCCCAGCTGTTATCAGGCAACTGAATCAGCCTACCTCAACTAAGCAGTTCTGAACTACTATCTACCTCAGTTCACAAGTTAGTTTATTGTCACATGTACTGAGGTACAGTGAAAAGCTTTTTGTTGTGTGCTAACCAGTCAGCAGAAAGACAATACATGATTACAAGCAATCCATTCACAGTGTATAGATACATGATAAGGGAATAACATTTAGTGCAAGGTAAAGCCAGCGAAGTCCGGTCAAGGATAGTCCGAGGGTCATCAAAGCACTGCTCTCTCATTGGTTTCTCACAGCACACCTCATTGATGACCTTCGGACTATCCTTGATTGGACTTTACTGTCTTTACCTTGCACTAAACATTATTCCCTTATCATGTATTGTACACTGTGAATAGTTCTATTGTAATCATGTATTGTCTTTCCACTGACTGGTTAGCAGGCAACAAAAGCTTTTCACTGTACCTCGGTACACGTGACAATAAATGGTATGCGAATGGTACGTTAGCATTCATAGCAAAAGGATTTGAGTATAAGAGCAGGGAGGTTCTACTGCAGTTGTACAGGGTCTTGGTGAGACCACACCTGGAGTATTGTGTACAGTTTTGGTCTCTTAATCTGAGGAAAGACATTCTTGCCATAGAGGGAGTATAGAGAAGGTTCACCAGACTGATTTCTGGGATGGCAGGACTTTTATATGAAGAAAGACTGGATAGACACGGCTTGTACTCGCTAGAAATTAGAAGATTGAGGGGGATCTTATAGAAACTTACAAAATTCTTAAGGGGTTGGACAGGCTAGATGCAGGAAGATTATTCCCGATGTTGGGGAAGTCCAGAACAAGGGGGTCACAGTTTAAGGATAAGGGGGATGTCTTTTAGGACCGAGATGAGAAAATCATTTTTTACACAGAGAGTGGTGAATCTGTGGAATTCTCTGCCACAGAAGGTAGTTGAGGCCAGTTTATTGGCTATATTTAAGAGGGAGTTAGATGTGGCCCTTGTGGCTAAAGGGATCAGGGGGTATGGAGAGAAGGCAGGTACAGGATACTGAGTTGGATGATCAGCCATGATCATGTTGAATGGCGGTGCAGGCTCGAAGGGCCGAATGGCCTACTCCTGTACCTATTTTCTATGTTTCTAAACTAAACTAAACTAGGATGTGGGCTCTGAGCTGGGGCAGAATATCATTAGTGCTCACATGGTGAAACTTTGCATGGAGCTATGAAAGCAAATGCTGAAATGTGTTTGGCTACATGGATGGAAATGTTACAATGCCTAAACCAGTCGCAGCTAATGTCCACATTGAGATGGGACAATCAGGAGCAAGCTCTGGCCAACCTGATAGATGAGCTGAAACCTTGTTTTCAGTGAATATTTCCTTTTTGATACAGTTCTGACAAAGGCTCACAGATCTGAATTCTTGACAAAGATGCTGCCTCCTAACTTGTTGAGTTTCTCCAGCATATTCTGTTTTGTTTCAAATTTCCAGCTCTGCAGTTTCTTTGATTTTCATTGAATCATCTTGCAGCTTATGTTGATCACCCCGTCTGTGTAGAGTTAATGCCCTCTTAATGACTTCCGCAAGCTCTGCCTTCCTTCCACGTCCCAAAGATTTATTATTAGTAGGTTCATTGGCTTTTGTCAATTACCCTTTAGTACCAATGAATGGCCAAAAAAATCACGAGGGATGCATAGGCAGGTGAGGGAAAGTTGCAGAAGTACAGGTGATAAGGGGATATGAGATTACCGTGACAGCCAGCACGGACTTGATGGCCAAGTGTGTGCGCACAAGATAAAAAAGCACTGGGAAATCAGAATCTATGGAGACAGAAACAGAGTTCATGTTTCAGGTTGATGACCCTTCATTACAAATAGGAAAAGTGTGAAGACAAGTGTACTTTAAGCTGCAGAGTAGCGGGGGGGGGGGGGGGGGAGCAGGAAGAACAAAGGGAATAGCTGTGATAGGATGGAGACCAAGAACATGCAGGTGACACAAGTGGTGCAGGGCTTGCTGGAGGAGAGTACGTGTTCCAGGGTTGTTAACATCGTTGATCTAATTGGAGGGGTTTGAGGGCAGTGAATGAGGACAGACAAATGGCCGCTGTAGAAATCTGAAATAAAAGGGAATGTTGTTCAGAAAGTATCAGTGAAGAGAGAAAAATGAGTTCATGTTACCGGTTGATGAGACTTCTTTATCTCCACCTGTTTACATCTCCAGTCAGAGGAGCTGCAATAAACAAGCCAATGATGAAGAGAATGCTGAAGACTAACAACTCACTGAAGAAAAAATTGTTCATCACCTCTGTCTTGAATGGGCAAGCTCTAATTTCCCTGTCTAGATTCCCCCACTAGATCCCTTCCAAGACTCCTCAGGGTCTTTTTTGTTTCAATCAAGCCCCTCTCACTCTTCTCAGGCTCAGTGGAAAACAGCACAACCTGTCCATTCTCCGTGCAAAAGACAACCTGCCCAGTCCAGATATTGGTAGAATAAACCTTCTCTGATCGACTCAAAGACTCAACACATCTTTTAAAATTCCCTTTTAAAATAGCTACAGAAAAATTTAAATACTTGGGAATCGAAATTACTAGAACATATCAAGGTATGTTTAAAGCAAATTTTGATCCTCTACTTAATAAATTAAACACACTAATTAAATTTTGGAAAACGCTCCCGATGTCTTTAATAGGCCGAATAAATGCAATAAAAATGATCTTTCTACCACAAATTTTATACCTATTTCAATCGATTCCTATATACCTACCAAATAAGTTTTTTTTTAAATTGGACTCAGATATCACTAATTTTATATGGGACTATAAATCACATAGAATACAAAAAACTCACTTGAACAAACCTAAAGTATTAGGGGGCTTAGCACTACCTAATTTCATGTATTATTATTGGTCAGTAAATATTAAAAATATGATTCAACTGATGGATAACTCTGCCCAGCAAGTGGATTGGATTGTAATGGATAGAGAGGATTGCTCCTCTGGAAACATTGGAGCGATCCTCCTCTCACCAATGAAACTGAATAACATAAATTATAATAAGAACCCAATTATACATAGCACAATCAGAATTTGGAAACAAATAAAACAACATTTAAAATTAAGAAATTTATCACTTTTATCTCCCATAGTTAATAATCCTTCGTTTAATCCCTCTATTATAGATAAATCTTTCACACACTGGGATAGACTAGGAATTAAAATGTTCGGTGACCTGTATGAAACTGGAAAATTACTTTCATTTCAACTATTACAAATAAAATATAAACTCGGAAATAATCAATATTTTAAATATTTTCAAATATGCGACTATTTGAAAAAATATACAAAAGATCATTATAATAGCCCAGCAGATGTATTGGATGATGCAATGCAGATAAAAGCTGAATCAACAAACTTAATATCATATTTGTATAATATTATCTTAAATGTAGAAATACCATCTACGGAGGGTATCAGAAGAGACTGGGAACAAGAATTAGCTATTAAAATTTCAAAGGAAAGGTGGAATGAACACTTATTAAACGTGCATAAATGTTCGATTAATATAAGACACACTTTAATACAATTTAAAATCTTACATAGATTATATTATTCCAAAACTAAAATCCATAAAATTTTCCCAAATGTATCATCCATTTCTGATAAACGTCAATCTCAAGAAGCTACTATAAGCGCACTCACTTGTTTTCTGTACAAAAATTCAAAAATTTTGGATTGAAATTTTTGAAATCTTTACAAAATTATTTAAAATAAAACTGATACCCAAAGCAGAATGGATTATCTTCGGAATAACGGAAGATGGTCCAGAACTAAATGTGTTCCAAAAGAAACTAATAGACTATGGGTTAATAACTGGAAAAAAGCTAATCCTAAAATTTTGGAAAAAGGCTCCAATACCAACTATAAACATGTGGATTTCAAATATGTTCGAAACATTACACCTAGAAGAGATAAGACTCCTCCTGGCAGGTAAACCAGATCACTTCCACCTGACGTGGTCTGCATTTATAGAATTATTACAAATATAGGGTGCAAAAGTACCTTAAAAAAAACTGAGGTCAGGTAAGGAGGGATGAAAGTTGGAGAGTTGGTATGTCCCATTTGCGTGATGCTTACAAAAACTATTTGTTTTTCTCTTTTCCCTCTTTCTCTTTCTTCTTCTTTTCTAGGGTCTATTTCTTAACTCTTTTTCTTTTGTTTTTAATTTCGTTCTTATAGGGTCTTCGTTCTTTCTTGTTGTCACGTTTTTTACACTTTCACCTTTTCCTTCACTTTCTTCTTTCTCTCAATCTCATCCTTTCCCTTTATTAGTGTAAAAAACAAACGGAGTACATTAATTGTAAGAAGATATATGTGACGAGTACTAATGTATGTGGTTGTAATGTAATGTATGAGATTACCGTGACAGCCAGCACGGACTTGATGGCCAAGTGTGTGCGCACAAGATAAAAAAGCACTGGGAAATCAGAATCTATGGAGACAGAAACAGAGTTCATGTTTCAGGTTGATGACCCTTCATTACAAATAGGAAAAGTGTGAAGACAAGTGTATTTTAAGCTGCAGAGTAGCGGGGGGCGGGGGGGGGGCAGGAAGAACAAAGGGAATAGCTGTGATAGGATGGAGACCAAGAACGTGCAGGTGACACAAGTGGTGCAGGGCTTGCTGGAGGAGAGAACGTGTTCCAGGGTTGTTAACATCGTTGATCTAATTGGAGGGGTTTGAGGGCAGTGAATGAGGACAGACAAATGGCCGCTGTAGAAATCTGAAATAAAAGGGAATGTTGTTCAGAAAGTATCAGTGAAGAGAGAAAAATGAGTTCATGTTACAGGTTGATGAGACTTCTTTATCTCCACCTGTTTACATCTCCAGTCAGAGGAGCTGCAATAAACAAGCCAATGAGGAAGAGAATGCTGAAGACTAACAACTCACTGAAGAAAAAATAGTTCATCACCTCTGTCTTGAATGGGCAAGCTCTAATTTCCCTGTCTAGATTCCCCCACTAGATCCCTTCCAAGACTCCTCAGGGTCTTTTTTGTTTCAATCAAGCCCCTCTCACTCTTCTCAGGCTCAGTGGAAAACAGCACAACCTGTCCATTCTCCGTGCAAAAGACAACCTGCCCAGTCCAGATATTGGTAGAATAAACCTTCTCTGATCGACTCAAAGACTCAACACATCTTTTAAAATTCCCTTTTAAAATAGCTACAGAAAAATTTAAATACTTGGGAATCGAAATTACTAGAACATATCAAGGTATGTTTAAAGCAAATTTTGATCATCTACTTAAAAGACAACCTCCCCAGTCCAGATATTGGTAGAATAAACCTTCTCTGATCTGCTTCCATACTACATACATCCTTCCTTAAATAAAAGTGCCAGCACTGTACACCGGTCCAGATGTGGTCCCACCTCGAATATCAAGTACAGCTTACAACACAGGGGTATCTAGGGGTCCTTGTTCATCAGTCAATGAAAGTAAGCATGCAGGTACAGCAGGCATTGAAGAAAGCGAATGGCATGTTGGTTTTCATAACAAGAGGAGTTGAGTATAGGAGCAAAGAGGTCCTTCTGCAGTTGCTCAGAGCCCCAGTGAGACCACACCTGGAATATTGTGCACGGTTTTGGTCTCCGAGTTTGAGGAAGGACTTTCTTGCTATTGAGGGAGTGCAGCGTAGGTTCACAAGGTTAATTCCCGGGATGGCGGGACTGTCATAAGCTGAAAGAATGGAGCGGCTGGGCTTGTATACTCTGGAACTTAGAAGGATGAGAGGTGATCTTATTGAAACAAATAAGATTATTAAGAGTTTGGACACACTAGAGGCAGGAAACATGTTCCCGATGTTGGGGGAGTCCAGAACCAGGGGCACAGTTTAAGAATAAGGGGTAAGCCATTTAGGATGAAGATGAGGAAACACACAGAGAGTTGTGAGTCTGTGGAATTCTCTGCCTCAGAGGGCGGTGGAGGCCGGTTCTCTGGATACTTTCAAGAGAGAGCTAGATAGGGCTCTTAAAGATAGCGGAATCAGGGGATATGGGGAGAAGGCAGGAACGGGGTACTGATTGTGATCAGCCATGATCACATTGAATTGCGGTGCTGGCTTGAAGGGCCGAATGGCCTCCTCCTGCACCTATTGTCTATGAATACTGATTTCTCTAACTTCAAGTAACCCCTGCATTCCCCTCTCACCAACCCTCCCTCTCCACCCAAGTCACACCAGCTTTTCGTTCTCACCTCACTAGTTAACAATGAGCTGTTTCCGTTATCATTGTTACTTTTTCATTCATTTGTTCTATATCTCTCTACATCATCGTCTATATCTCTCGCTTTCCTTTCCCGTGACTTTCAGTCTGAAGAAGGGTCTCGACTCGAAATGTCACCCATTCCTTCTCTCCAGAGATGCTGCCCCTCCAATGAACAGAAACATTCTGTTGCAGATTTCTGAACTTGCCCGACCTGCAGTGCACACCAGCTTTTTGTACATCACGGCTGTGGAGGCCTAGTCAATGGATATTTTTAAGGCGGAGATTGACAGATTCTTGATTAGTACAGGTGTTAGGTGTTATTAGATAGATTAGATTAGATAGCCCTTTATTGTCATTCAGACCGAAGTCTGAACGAAATTGCAACAGTCATACATAAAACAACAATAAACGCATATTAACATCCACCACAGTGAGTCCACCCAACATCTCCTCACTGTGATGGAGGCAAAAGTCTTAGGTCTGCAGTCTCTTCCCTCCTCTTCTCCCTCTGCGCTGAGGCGATACCCCCCGGCCGATGTTTCCCGCGGCTCAAACACCGCGGCCCGGGGTGGTCGAAGCTGCCGCCCACCAGCCCACCAGTCCTGCAGACGCAGCCGCTGGCCCGCGGCCGAACCCCGGACTCAGGCCACCACCGCCAGAACACCATCCCAGCCACTCTCACGTGAGTACCGTGCCGTCTTCAGCCTAGGCTGAAGACATGGGCGTCGCTTCTCCCTCTGGCCGGGCTGCCCCGACATGGGCGTCGCTTCTTCTCCGGGCCGGGCCGCCCCGACTTGGGCGCCGAACCTCCCTCGGGCCGGGCTGCCCCGACTTGGGCGTCGCTTCTCTCCCGGGCCGGGCCGCCCCGACTTGGGCGCTCACGGGAGCACTGTTCCAGCCCTGAGCCGGACCACCCTCACGGGAGCGAGCTTAGGGCGAGTCCTGACGGGCTCTGCCTCCGGAGCCTCGAGGTCGCCACCTCCACTAGGCCTCAGCGCAGACGGAGGCAGAGAAGGGGAACACGACAAAAAGTCGCATTCCCGGCAGGGAGAGACCGCAAACCCCGTTACAGACCCCACCCCCCCAAAACACAAACTAAAAACCAAAACCTAGACTAACCAAAACGAAATAAACAACACAAAAAACACAAACAAACAGGACTGCCGATGAGCCGCTGCAGCCAGTGCCGCGCCGCCACTTCCGGTGAGGAGAAGGCAGGAGAATGGGGTTGAAAGGTAAAGATAAATCAGCCATCTTTGAATGGCAGTAGAGTTGACGGCCTAATTCTGCTCCAATAACATGAACTTATTTCTCTCTCCATTGATGCTGCCGACCTCATGAGCATTGCTAATATTCAGCTTTGACATAAACCTGTGCGGACCAACTGGCTGGAGTTTTTACGGACATTTTCAACCTCTCACTTCTGAGGTCTGAGGTTCCCAACTGCTTCAAAAGGGCATCAATTATACCAGTGCCCAAGAAGAGTAAGGTGACGTGCCTCAATGACTATCGACCTGTAGCACTAACGCCTGTGGTGATGAAGTGCTTTGAGAGGTTGATCATGACGCAGATCAACTCCTACCTCGACAAAAACCTGGACCCACTGCAGTTCGCTTACCGCCACAACAGATCAATGGTGGATGCGATCTCGCTGGCCCTCCACTCCGCTCTGGACCACTTGGACAACAAAAACTCATATGGTCAGGCTGTTATTTATCGATTACAGCTCGGCATTTAACACAATCATCCCCTCCAAGCTGATTACCAAACTCGCAGAACTGGGTCTCTGCGCATCCCTCTGCAATTGGAACCTCGACTTCCTCACTCTCAGACCACAGTCTGTTCGTATTGGTGGAAATGTGTCAGACTCGATAACAATTAGCACGGGAGCACCTCAAGGCTGCGTGCTCAGTCCCCTGCTGTACTCACTCTATACTCATGACTGCGTAGCCGGACATAGTGCGAACTCCATCATCAAGTTCGCTGACAACACCACTGTTGTGGGACGTATCACTGATGGGGATGAGTCAGAGTATAGAAGAGAGATCGAGCAACTGTCCATATGGTGCCAGCACAATAACTTGGCCCTCAACACCAGCAAAACCAAGGAACTGATTGTGGACTTTGGAAGGAGTAGGATGGGGACCTACAGTCCCGTTTATATCAACGGGTCGATGGTTGAAAGGGTCAAGAGCTTCAAATTCCTGGGCGTGCACATCTCTGAAGATCTTTCCTGGTCCGAGAACACTGATGCCATTATTAAGAAAGCACATCAGCGCCTCTACTTCCTGAGAAGATTACGGAGAGTCGGTTTGTCAAGGAGGACTCTCTCTAACTTCTACAGGTGCACAGTAGAGAGCATGCTGACCGGTTGCATCGTGGCTTGGTTCGGCAACTTGAGCGCCCAGGAGAGGAAAAGACTACAAAAAGCAGTAAACACTGCCCAGTCCATCATCGGCTCTGACCTCCCTTCCATCGAGGGGATCTATCGCAGTCGCTGCCTCAAAAAGGCTGGCAGTATCATCAAGGACCCACGCCATCCTGGCCACACACTCATCTCCCTACTACCTTCAGGTAGAAGGTACAGGAGCCTGAAGACTGCAACGACCAGGTTCAGGAACAGCTACTTCCCCACAGCCATCAGGCTATTAAACCTGGCTCGGACATAACACTGAACTTTATTAGCCAATACTGTTATTTGCACTTTATCAGTATATTGATTCATGTGTGTATATATTTATAGAATGCCTTGTAGTCAATGCCTACTATGTTCTGTTGTGCTGAAGCAAAGCAAGAATTTCATTGTCCTATCAGGGACACATGACAATAAACTCACTTGACTTGACTTGATATTCTCCTTCTGTTTAGTTTAATCTTTGCTTGTACAAGATACATCTGTACACCCCAAACTCGGGTTTCAGTGCTACTAAACGGGCTGAATGTTTACCATTCATTTTCCTCAAACTGAAAGTTATCAACCCTGTAGAATAGAATACTTTTCATTTTAAGGTTGTTTCAGCAAAGTTTAGACAAGGAAGAAAACCACCTGGCCCAATCCCATCACTAATTCTCATTTCATACATACAGCCAAGCAGCCATTCCTGTGCCTGGCCTGACACTGTGGAGGCGGCCTGCACCAACTCTACGCTTGCAGCAAGTAACCTCTGCCGATTTGTGTGAAAGTGTGAGTAACCTTTTATTGACACCTGCCCACTAAAGATGACAAAAGACATTTCACAGAGGACGGTCAATGACAACATTTCCATCCATCATGCACACCCATGATCTTGTTCATGACATATATGCGTCTTCTAACATTCTACACTAGTCAGCCAACTATAAAAAATAAAATAAATAATAAAAATAAAGTAATACAAATACGCTAATAAGGAAGGATCTATTTAATAGCATTAATTAAAGATATAGACAGTATAGAGTCAGAACCATTTATCCAGGGTGGAAATGTCAAATATTACAAGGCATAGCTTCAAGGTGAGAGGAGGAAAGTGTAAAGGAGGTGCGTGGGGCAAGTATTTTTTTACAGAGTGGTGGATGTGGAACGTGCTGCCAGGGGTGGTGTGGAGGCAGATATGATAGTGGTGTTTAAGAGGCTTTTAGATAGGCACGTGGATATAGAGGGATATAGATTACATGTGAGCAGAAGGGATTAGTTTAGTTTGGCATCATGTTCATTGCACACATTGTTCCTGTGCTCTACTGTCTTTCTAAATTTGCTATTTTAAAACTACAACAAGATTTTGTACAACCATAGAAGTTTTTGCTACAATTAGACTTAGGAGGTTTCAGTGTTAAGATCACACTGGAATTCTGAATGAAAACTATATTTGTAAGTACTTTTACTATGTGACATGATCATCTAATTCGATTCACAGCTGTTGCACAGAAGAACTGTCTTATTCTGGCAACAGCGCTGCACTGAAAGGACAGTTACTTTCTCTCAACAATATCTTTCAGGCGTTTTATATGAAGAGAAGAAAGCTCTGTGGATAAGAGACAACAAAATATCAGGTTGGTAGGTTAATTGGAACTTGTACATTGCCCCTAGTGTGTAGGTGACTGTAGAATCTGGAGGGAGTTGAAAATGTGCAAAGAATTAAAAAATGAGATTAACGAAGGATTAGTGTAAATGCGTGGTTGATGGTCGACGTGGACTCGATGGGCTGAAGGGCCTGTTTCTGTATGCTCTCTCTCTCTCTCTCTCTCAATAATATAACATTTCAATATGAATACACAGAATTAACAATTGCAAATGGTTTCCATCAACAAAAAAATGATAATAATTGTAATGGCAATTTGTTAACTTTCCAAAATGCAGCTTTGAATTGCCGATACTACACTGGCATTATTACGCTGGCCCTTCTCGATGGGTGGCTCGGAGCCGCCATTACTACACTGGCAGGGAGGAGTGGATTTACGCAGTCGATAATAAAAACAAATCTTACAGTCGTTATGTCCAGTTTAATTGATTCTTTATTGAAGTAGTTGAAAAAGCAAAGGTGAACATACCAGATCCTCTTTATTCTTATACAATTTGTAGCTTTCCGATCTTACTATCTGAACTGGTAAAAACTGTGTCTTCACTCCAGTGCCAGCTCCCGTCTGATCTGACCACTCCCTGTCGTATCGCTTAGGTCAATGTAAGTCACGGCCATCTACGTATCAAAATCCCACCCTCAAGGATACAAAACAATAAGCGAGTTCGGTATTCCGACTGTGCATGCCCGGGAAATAGGTCACAAGCGAAAAACAGTCTAGGCAACGGTGGTGCTGCGTTGTGTGCAGGCTTGCGTTTCGTCCGTGGTCGGGGTCGGGGTCAGCTCTCCATCGCTGCGGGTGCTGTTGAGTTGCTGCTGTGCTGTCCCCGTCCCCGTCCCGTCCCCTCCCCGGTGTCCTGTCCCTGTCCAGAGGTGTCCGAATGGCCCTGGGCTGGTGGGGCAGCCCTGGACTTGCAGCCGCTGGCTCCAGCTCGGCTCTGCCTGTCCCACCGGGGTTGGCCGGCAGCCCTCCACCTCCACCCCCCTCCCCTCAGTCCGACACCGAGATCCTGCTGAAGATGGGCAGACGCCGGCCCTGCTTGAAGACGGGCGACTCGGAGCCGCTGCTGGTGGAGTCGTCCTGGTCGGAGAGTCTGCGGACGGGCAACTGCCGGCCATGGGCAGGCCGGGTGCCTGCTGGAGCTGCTGGTGCTGTTGGTGGTGCTGGTGGCAGCAGCAACCTCCTCCCCCTATCTTGCCCAGCCCTAAGCCCAGAGTCCGGGCCAGCTCCAACTCCAGGTCGGGGCTGAAGGCCGCTCGCAGAGCGGCACAGTCTAGCGCCGGGACGGAGGAAGCTGAGCCCAGCCTGGCGCACTGGCACAGGCGAGGCCGGGGCTCTTGCTCCCCCTCGGGGTTGTGGATGAGGTGGCAGCGGGTACCGTGGGGGCAGAAGCCGATGGTGAGCAAGGTACGCCTTGTACTTGGGGTAGCGGTTGAGGCCGTGGGCGAACTGGCACTTGTCGCCATCGCGGCCCATCGGGGAGCGGGATCCTCTGGAGTTGGAGCGGGATTGGGCTGGAGTTGGCACTTCACCGCACTGGCTGTGGGCCTGGGGCTGCTAGTGTCGTTGGTCCAGGATGTCGGTTGGGCCGGCGGGAGAGGCGGAGGGAGGTGAGCTGGGGTTGGCGCTTCACCGCGCTGGCTGTGGGCCTGGGGGCCAGTGTCCCATCAGTCCGGACGTCTCCGACTGCCCCCTGGGCAGGGATGGGACACTCGAGTGGGGGGGAGGGGCTGGGGACAGTCCAGTGGCGGTTCGCCCGCGCTTGAGGTGCCGGGGACACGGGTTCGATCCTGGCTGCGGATGAGGCGCGGTTCTGCGTGCGTGCAGCTGCCGAGTGCCGGTCCAGGCTCTCCCCGCCCAGTCTCCCACTCGTATCTGCCCCCTGACAAATACAAACTTGAAAAAGAGACAAAAAATCGGACCCAAACTATATTCTGAATCTACAGCGCTTCGTTCAATTTTTATTTATAGCGTTTGATCTTTGACAAATCCCATGATTCCTTGCATTTTTCGGAATACCGAACTCGCTTATTCTGCAAGAAATATCTCTACAAAATAATGAAATATGCTAACAGTAACTAGCTTAAGCAAGAATGGCTCCTACAATAATAATAATCACATAGTAGCCAGAATGAGCAGCTAAGCACCAGCAATGTGACTCTATTGTTTATGTTGGTGGGAAGGTGCAGGGCTGACCAACTACCACATCTGCTAACCGTGTCCCTTCACTCCAGCTTCACCCTGGACACTATCTACTCCAATATAATTACAAAGCAAATCTGACTGGAAACTGTAGCAGTTAAACAATTCTTTCCTGCTTTTATTTTGAATTTTCAATTATATCAGAATAACAACAAGAACAGCTTGTATTTGTTTAGCAACTTTAACTTTTAGCAAAGCATCCCAACATACTTCACAAGAGGATTATCGAACAAAATCTGACACCGGACTCAAGACAGAAATGTTTGGGTAGATGTCCAAATATTTGTCCAGGGGTCGGCAATAAGGAGTGTTTTAACGAGGTTGTAGGGGAATCCAGCAGCTTTGTTCTGGACAAACGTGAATCAATGTTGATCATAAGGCTGCATCAGGAGCAGTTGTAGCATTGGAGAAACTTCACAGGGAGGGGCAAGGCCACAAAACGATCAGAAAACAAGCAAGATAACCACTAAATGTCTTTTTTAAGCACCAACTATAAAATAATTTACAGAAGTGAAGAATATTTTCCACATCATAGACATTTCGTGGCATCTCAGGGATTATGACTTGGTTGAACATGTGTCTGCAGCTAAAACCGGAGGGAGATACAGAATTAGAAAACAGCTTACGGACTATTAACCCAGATACTCTTCTGAACTGTGTAATGCTATTTTGAAGCAGTGAATTTTGTATGACATGGATGCAAAATATGTTTGATTTGACACGTATCAGTAACTGGACTTATATTGTAGGAATATCAGAGCAACATCAGTTATTCAACACAAACAACAAGCGGGAACAAAAGGGAAAGAGTGAAAACAAAGCAACGGCAGTGGAAAAGTGGAAATAGTGCCGTTCTCTGACTCGCATGTCTTATTGGATTCATACAATCAAATGCAGTCAAACATTCAGAAGTTGCGATATAGAAAGTGCTTTCAAAAGTAGTGCCTTATTATTTTAATACACTTCAAAGCTTATTCGTTCTGATGGCAATTTGTCCAAATATGGGAGCACCACACTGGAATTTACCCAAACAATCAAACATACACGATTCTTCTTAAAAAGAACTCATTATTTCATAATTTAGAAAGTGATATGTTCATTCAAGTCTTTGTTTCAAATTAAAATAGCTTACTGAGCGTAATACCAGAGATAAATTAATCCTGTTATTAGTAACAGCAATTGAAGACCAAAACAGATTTATCAAATCACAAAACTTATTAATGTCTAATCAAAACAAGGGCTTCTAATTTCAACTTTAACCACTTGCTATTTAATCCAATATAATCTTATGGAGCAGAAGACTTGTAAAGGGACATTTTTCAGATGAATGCCTCATGTTTCATTTTTGCTGAATTGTTTCTACTTCTAACGTCTAAGGGTAAAAAAGAACAAGATGGACATTGTTCGTACTGATTAAGTAAGAGCTAATTAAAGAGCTGTCAGCACCACACTTTGAATATGCATGAAGCATATAATCAGATCTAGCACTGTCACTAGAGGAGAAAATGGTAAGTACAAAGGATTGATTTAATTAGGTTGAGTGGGCAATGGTGGTAGACCAGTCTTGTTAGGGGGGAAAAAGGTTGTCTTCTGGCACCATAAAAAGGCAGTTTAGCTTCTGTCACAATACCTAATCTCAAGATTAGATATGAAAGCACACTGCTTTTGTTGTTTAAAACTCGTACTGTTGGTGTTTCAAAAAAACAAAAAACCCCAAAGCTAACACATTTTTGCTTGTTTAACTTTCCCCTGGTACAGATGCCAACATGTGCACAAAAATCCAGGTAACTTGCAAGGCTCTATTTAAGCCTCAAAACAACGATTTGCAGGAAATGATGACATTATTTTATTACCGTGACACATTAATAATAGCCAGTCTGTGGTTTGTAATGTCAATACTGCAGTACAAGTATCCAATTCCCTCTGCCAAACAGCATTTTCTTTGCATATGAAGGGATAACACAATTCAACTAATACCAACAGCTTGAACAAACACATCTTGGGCGTGTGAGATTACAGCACTAATTTAATTACCCTTCTCTAATGATACATTTCCAGGTGAAATATCTACAAATGTGGAGAGATAAAAGCATAATGCTACAAAATATGTTTCAGTTAACAACAAAAACACATTTTTGCTTACTGTGAAAATGAACCAGCCCACCACTCCCCTTCCTTTACTGAATCGATATGAACACAGGAATGCTCTCATTTGTCTCTATGCACCTATTTATTCAAACACTTTAAGATAATTGAAAAATACTTAAGATCATTCTGTGCTTTAAATTCAACGACTCCATGGGTTTTCTTGCAATACTGTCCCAACGTGAAAGACAACACTATTGTTGCCATGGTAATAACAGAACATCTCTTTGATACATTGTCTAATACCTTCAATGAATTATATTAAAAACTAAAGTAAAATTGAGAGCAAAACAAAAGAATTGATTGTGCCAATCAAATGATAATCTGGTTTTTCATTTGTAGTTGCTGGGTTGGCCCATTAAAATCATTACTTTGAAAGAGAACATTCAAATTGTTCTTTATCTATAATTATAATACTTGCATTGATACTAGTTATGAAAAATTACTATCTTTTATTGGTATCGTCAAAAATCCAATAAATCACACATCATATAATTTAACAATTTTACTGCAGTAATTATAATCCAATTACTCTTTACTGAGCATTAACTTTTGGTCACCTAATAGTCTAATGTAGAGAATGTCCATTGAATAAAACTGCCTAATATCATTATACAAATGCTGACAAGTAATGGCGAATGCTACGGCCTGCTTGAGGGTTGCTTGTGTAATTTGGATATCAGAACCACAAGCATCTGATGAAAAGCAGAACACTCCAAGTAATTAATACTGCAAGAGAAGCTGAGAGATCAGTGACAAAAATCACCTGGTAAAACTATAAAAGGTGTTCTATTAAAGGGCTTTTACTAGACACAGAAAACAATGCAGAGAAAGCAGCATTTTGGCACTTATGTTCAACAGGCTCTTAAAAGCATGGAATGATGGAGGCATAAAACCTATCCTTTCTAATAATCTTGTGACAAAAGCTAAAAGACATCATCCTATTAACTACTGATCTCAATTGCGAATGCAGAGTACTTCCTGATGCCTTTATATGGTACATTGCTATTAAAAAACCACTAAACATTCTCGGTGAATAAGACAAGCTTCATTCACTCTTTACCAGCTCCCCTTGTCGGGGAACGAGAAGTGGAACCAAAGGTGTCATTGATATTATGAAGAGGAAATTAATCAGAAATTTTTCTCATATTTCCGCTGTCACACTAATTCACTTTTGTATAAATTTTACCCAGTTAAAAAGTTCATAGCTAACCCCCTGTTGCAGCCTTTTTAGTTTAGAATATTCAATGAGCAAGTCAACTGAAAAGCATCAAGACTGAACACAAAAAGTGTTGGAAATTCTCATTTAGTCGTCTTTATTTTGCTAGCACCATGTGGTCCTTGAAGATGTGGAAAACACGGGAAGCTGAGGGGAGATCAGAGCTGGCTCATTAGCATTCTGACAAAATTGGAGCGACGGAGATGTATAGTTTGCCGTTTTTAAAGCTGCCGCTCGTAACTCTCTACTTCATTGTGCCTTTGTCTTTGGGGGGGTTTCAACACAGCAGGGTGTTTGTTAGCTCTGGTTTACACTCTGCATTATGGTAGGCTTTTCCTGCACATTCAATCTATAGGTGTCTTCTCTGTTAAACTTTAAACAAGCCTCTGAATTAGCAGCATCTGCATTAAGGACCACTTTAAACTGCAAGTGATTGATTTTTTTTTAGAAAACGGAAAGGAAATCAAAGATTGATAAATTTAAACAAGAAAATGATTACGAAAATCTTATCACACATTGATTTTTGCCCTGAATTCAAATTTGACTGCAGCACTTTTCAGAAACAAAGCATTCTTTAAATTACTAAATATATTGTGAAGAAAATAAATTAATGTTTTACTCCAAATGTTATACTTCCAATAATCAGACAGGAATGAAAAATAAGGTGATCTGTGTTGGTGATTCAAATAAAAAATGGGGTTTCTATTGATAAGCAATGCTGCTTCCATGCAAAACTTTTCAATATATAATGAAATGGAGAGAGGTTTTCTTGAGTGAATTTATCTGCTAAAGCCCGAGCGTTGCCCTCCTGCCTTCGATGATAACCTGCAAGAATGTCAACAGCTCATTGCCTAGAGAACTGGAAGGAGTCACCAAGCAAGCCATAATCTGCTCTTTGTCGAAGCACCGCTTCAAAGTTAGATTTAAAAGGAGTTTCCCCTCTTTGCTGCTTGGCCTCACATCACTGAAATGTTACTGTACCTAAATTATTGAAAGCCCAGTAAAACTCATCAGACTAGTACTAACTTCCAATTACCAAACTTAGAAAATAGCAATGGGTTTTTAAAGTAAGGATAGTTTTGCTTTGACAGTAGATATCTAGCAAAATATAAAAACATTTCAAAAAGAAGTGCCTCAGATAAATTTGTTTCACATGTTTTTATGGACGAGGGAAAGATGATTTAGAATGAATAATTGATTTCTGTACGTTGCTAGTTTAAAATGCATTTCTTCTCTAGCTGTTGCATTTGCATGTTCTCCTGTAAATGGGGACTTGACAAACGAGGCCACCCAGCTGGAAACAACTGATGCAAAACTCAGAGGTAATCTCCCTGTTTAGCTCAGTACCATGGGTTGCCTTAACACTACCTCTATTATTTGATAGATTTAGGCACATTTTAATTTATTTGTTGGCTTCTATCTTCCAACACACTTGCCATTTTGAGAACCTCAAAACCCAATAGCACGTAAATACGTTTGCTCATGGCTACTGATCAATGTTGCCACTAATCAAGAATGAGCCACAGTGAGCACATTTTCAAATCTTTCAAAGCCGATTTCACAGAAATACTGTATAGGAATCCTACATATATTGTTTACACAATTCACCAAATGGCTCTTGTAGGCCATTTCAGCAAAAGATGGGGACTAAAACTATTAGATTAATAAAAGTGGATTAGAGGAAAATTTAATTTAAAAGCACCCTTGATAAGCCATGTAAAGATACCAACAGAAACCTAATGACACTTACAATGTTAATTTTCTTGACAATTTAAACTATCAGTTCTTAAAAGTTTAAAAGCACATTTAATTAAGTGAAATAACCATTAAGGTTTAGTTCTAAGAATTCACAATAGTAATTTTTCTATTCTTATTGCTCCAAGATTTGAAAGTAAATCAACTCACAGCCATTGATACTCATTCGAGCTACTACTTCAGCAAACACTAGGAGTCTCAAGTGAGAAACACCAGGAGAATTCTTCCACAAAAGAAATGCCAGTGTCTGTTGACAGTGCTCATTTTCTTTGCATAATTCTCCCCACCTCTCCCATTAGTTACTGACTGCTCCCACTCCAGGATATGTAGTTACATTGACCAAGCACATTGCCCAGTAAATGCCTGAAACATTTGCATATAAACCACCTTCTGTGAATCAGTGTGAGCATCTGAAAGCAAGGAATGGCATAGCTCGAGATTGACCAAACTGTAATGTTGCTGTTTTTAACATTTTTGCAGGAATTGAAACGTGATGCAACGGACTCATTTTAGTTGCTATGTTGATGTCATTAAATGATAACATTTTTGGGTGGCACAAATTATGAGGGACAATTAGGAAGCTGCAAGTACTAGCTCCAGACTCGCAGGTTTTATACAGCTGGGATCCAAGTGCCACAAACGCAATGACCATCGACAGAGGCTTAGTTAACATATGACTCCAATGAGAAAAACGAATGCCAAAAAAAAACTTGTTTTGAAGGAAACTAATGGTCTATTATGTTAATATTAGTTGGGTCTTAAAAAAATAATTGTATGGAAAAAAATGGATACGTAGAATGATTATAAGGCAGTAATCTCATCAAGGTGTTTAGATAACATCACAACTGCAAGAGCTCTGAAAGCAGTCGCCTGAACTCTTGAGATTAAATTGCAGCCTTGAAATCCCTCCTGTATAACTTTTTCTCTAAGTATATTGGGAAGCTTGAGGTCAAACCATTTTCAGCCCTTAGTTAGTAGTGAGTGTGATGGAGGAAGCAGATGACTAATATATTGCAGACACCCTCACACTGAAAGCTCAACGGCTGTAACGGAACTACTGAAGGCTTGCAAAGTGAGTGAGGAAACAAACAAGTGCAAATCTCCCTTTAGGATATTCCACCTTTGCTGGGAAATAAATTCAATGCTGATTTTATCTAATTTCACTTTACTTAACAATATTCTGCCTTAATATTAATGGATAGCATTGCTTTTTCTAGCCTGTGGTTTCCTCAAGAACCTTAAACCTATGACATGACGTGTGACGCATGCTCAGCACAAACATGCCATCACGTTGATGCATCAGAAGCAAACAACTTTGCATATTTCACAAGCCATTTCTCTGTATAAAATGCCAGATATTGCCAATATTTTCAAATGTCAGCTTTCCTCATCCACACTCACATGACCCCTTTCTTGATTACATGTGTCATTCAGTCCATCCCTCTCCCTGGAATCCATTGATAATGGCAAGGACAGGTGAAGAAGCAATAAAAGAAGTGCACAGAATCCTAGGCTTTAGAAATGAAGACCAGATGGCAAGGAAGCTATGATCAACCTTGAAGAAACTCTGTTCCCACCCAACAAATCCACTTAAGAAAGGATTTGAAGGCTTGGGAGTGCGCAGGAAACATAGAACATTGCACAGTACAGCACAAGAGCAGGCCCTTCCACTCACAGTACAACACAAGAACAGGCCCTTGCACTCACAATGTGCTGAACATTATGCCAAGACCAACTCTCATCTGCCTGCACATAATTCATATCCCTCCATACCCTGGGTATCTATACCAAAGATTTACCAAAATGCATCCAGGGAAAAGGAACTTTAATTTTGCGGAAAGACTGATGAAGATGGGTTGATGTTCTTAAAGCTTTTGATTAGATATGATCAAGTTATTAAAATCATGAAATATAATGGACAGAAACTTCTCCAACTGGTGGAGGCATCACGAAGTAGGAGACAATGAGGTCGACTAGCAACAAGAACCACAAGTGGCATGACAAGCTGTATTTAATATATGTAGACGGGGTCTGATGTGCTATGGGTATTAGTGCAGGCAAATTCAATAATAACCTTCAATAGAGAAGTGGATAAATGAGTGAAAGGAAGGATTTTGCCAGGTGAGTTGGTTGGCAGGAGAAGGTGCTGGGATTAGATGGATTTGGTGATTATTGAAAGCCAGTACACACTCAACAAGCTGAATTGCCTCCTTCTTTGTGGAACCATTTTGGTCATTCTATGAGTTAAACTCTTTTTTTTTCTTATTCTGATGAAGTGTTTCTTAAAAATCCTGCTTTTAATGTCTCAACGAGATCACTTCCCACCTCTGCTCTAACCTTTGATGATTGTTCATTCTAATATTCAAAATATCAGCATTATTTGCTCCACTGCAGAAAGTAAATACACCTTAAATAAAAGGATTACTAAATTAAGATCATCACTAGGAACAAAAGAAAACTGAACACTGTGAGCCAAATAGAAGATTAAAAATAATATTAAAATAAAATATACCTGGAAGGCCATGCACGTTATGTTAAATATTACTGCCCAAGTACAACAGGAAATCAACTATTAAAAATAAATTATAAATATATCTTTATATTTTAAAACTTTAATTCTTTCAATCTTATAATCTTTTTACAAATGTAAACTTTCATAGAAGAGAACTTAGTGAATCACACTTTTCACTAAGTACTAAGATCTGCAGCATCTGGAAAGCTTCTGCTAAGAATGTTAATCTGCTGGATCACATGCTGGCACAACATGGCATGTACATTTGCTTAGTTAGTATAACAATGAAAAGTACAGGTTCATTAACGCTAGTTTAATAAGTACAGGTTCATTAACGCTAGTTTAATAAGCGTTCTTCCCCTGTAGCAGTTTGTTGCCATGAGAATCTTTGAGAACTAAAATTATTTTTCTTTTGGAAATTAAGAATTTCTCTAAAAACTTGTGTCGATGCAATGCATCTCTAAATTTGATGACAATGCCTTCAGCATCCCTTCCACTAATCTTCTCCAATCCCTTTTCATCTGATTGTTGAAGAATGTCTGAAGCCTGACACCACGTCTAAGATGTCTGCACATTTGGGGGATGGGAATGTCACATTATTTCACTTGATTCAGAATCTTAGTCAGTGGTTAAACTCAAATATACATTTTTTTAATCTTTTGTCATAAAACATTTTAAATTCAAACTTCACAGCAAAAGAGCTGCGATTAGAACAAGCACACAATGCCAATCACATTTGGAAAACAAGGTTGCACCACTGTCAATAAGAAGTGTAAATCAACTTTGTTCACATGTAACCTAAACGTGTTACGACAAAGAAGATGAAGTAAACAATTGGTTAATATATTGAAGTGCTTAAAATGATAATACATAGGAAAATGTTTAAATGACACAATTCCTACCATATGATGAGAGTGCAACCTTGGATGTACTGCGTGATGTAGCAACAAGGATTCATGAACTGGAGCTTGGAAAGGGACAAAAGATTTACTTACTCTGAATTTAGAGTAAATCTCGGCTCCCTGAAGGTATGTTAGTTGGCAACATAAATTCAATGTTGGAGCCTACCAGAATGAATCTGGTCAATAATGAAAAAAATGTGTCTGCAGAGAGCTTAAAGCTGGTTGTGTGTCAGGACAGAGTGATCGTTGCTGCCAACCAAAAGCAAACTGAGAAACGCGGTGCTTGCAGCAGGATCCGTTTTGATTTTAAAATGCAAAGTGCAGACAAATGCAGCATGATCACCACAGACATCACTGGCAGCTTCCAACAGAACTCACAGGGTATTATGCTCAGAACACTTTTTCTTCCCTTACTGCTGAAAGATTATACTGGTTATCCCATTAAAGTTGGTAAAATGCCATTCTTATGTCTTAAAGCTGTAGCATTTGAGGTCAAGAAGTGTATGCTGCTTCTTACAAGGCTACTGTGGATGTAATCTTCCCAAAGTTACAATAATTAATGTTAAGCTTCTTTAGCAATACGTTTCTGAAAGAACTTGCCTGATAATATACTTAGAGCCTGTCTATGCTGTTTGTATTTCTAAGCAGGAAACATTTTCATGGGCCTCACGTACTTTGGTTTAAATCTTCAGTCAGACTAGGATGAGAATGAGTGTTTCCTTGGATTATGGAAGAAAAAACTAAATTCATACCAGCCAATTAAAACATATGGCAAACAAGATGTAGATATTAATTGCAGAATACTTGCAGAACCGGTGAGAAAACTGTCTTGAAAACCATTGAATATTCAAATATTGATCAATATATTTGCAAAATGTTATGCAATATATGAAGTAAATATATGGGAATGTGATTGTATATATCATACAAGAGACCACAAGGGACAGGTGGCATTCACACATGTTCATATAATGTTTTAAAATAACATTACATTGAGAATAAGTAGTTAAAAGGCTTTTGGACACTTTAGTTTAGTGTATTATTGTCACGTGTACCGGGGCACATGGATCATATGTAGGCAGAGATGAGTTTAACTTGGCACCATGTTCAGCATAAACATTGTGGGCCAAAGCACCAATTCCTGGTCTATGAATTCTGCTTTATTTATATTCCCAGTACCCCCAGATCTAGAAAGAAGAAATACTGAACACTATCCATTTGGATGGTGATCAGAGAGCAAGTGATCCTACATTTCCAAGACCTGCCTAGTTACTTGGTCACAAGCCTGTCCCTGGAAGGATGAATTGTGTCCCATTGGTGAAAGACCTCAACATCCACACTGTCAAATCCCTAGACTCTTGTTTCAATGCTGCCCACTCTTCAGTCATGGCACTTTGGTGCTGCACGACTTGTGCATTTTCCTTTATTTCCCCAAATGACTTTCAATAACTAGAGAGCACAGCATTAAGGTGTGAGGGGCAAAGTTTAAAGGAGATGTGTGGGGTCAGTTTTTTACACAGAGGGTGGTGGGTGCCTGGAGCTGCCAGGGGTGGTGGTGGAGGCAGATACGATAGTGGTGTTTATGAGGCTTTTAGGTAGGCACATGGATATGCAGGGAATGGAGGGATATGGATCACGTGCAGGTAGATGAGAGTTGGCATCATATACGGCGCAGACATTGTGGGCTGAAAGGCCTGTTCTTGTACTGCACTGTTCCATCTTCCAATAAGCTGATCACAATAAATTCTCCATCCAACTCAGTATGTTTCAAGAGCGTAGGAACCTAAGGTCAGGGAGAGCGGGGACCAGGAGAGACTCGGGGAGAGCGGGGATTGGTAGAGACTGGGAGAGAGTGGGAACACAGGGAGAGAGGGGACTGAGGGGGGAGACTGGGAACCTGAGGGGAGAAGGGGAGATGAGTAGAGCTGAAAGCATAACCCAGTGAGCCCGATGCTGAACCAATGGGTTTTCCAAATGGCTGTACAGTGGAATATCAGGTAGGCAGTGTGTAACGGGGTAGTGTGTAATGGGGGTAGTGTGTAACAGGGTAGTGTGTAACGGGGCAGTGTGTAACGGGGTAGTGTGTAACGGGGTAGTGTGTAACGGGGTAGTGTGTGACGGGGCAGTGTGTGACGGGGTAGTGTGTAACAGCAGATAGTGTGTAATGGGGTAGTGTGTAACGGGGTAGTGTGTAACAGCGGATAGTGTGTAACGGGGTAGTGTGTAACGGGGTAGTGTGTAACGGGGTAGTGTGTAACGGGGTAGTGTGTAACAGCGGATAGTGTGTAATGGGGTAGTGTGTAACGGGGTAGTGTGTAACGGGGCAGTGTGTAACGGGGCAGTAGTGTGTAACGGGGCAGTGTGTAACGGGGTAGTGTGTAACGGGGTAGTGTGTAACGAGGCAGTAGTGTGTAACGGGCAGTGTGTAACGGGGTAGTGTGAACGGGGCAGTGTGTAACGTGGCAGTGTGTAACGGGGGTAGTGTGTAACGGGGTAGTGTGTAACGAGGCAGTAGTGTGTAACGGAGCAGTGTGTAATAGGTATGTTACAATACTTACCTTCAGCGGCGCTGCAATTCTACCACTGGCCGTTTGCGCGATTTTGGCGCCTTTAAGGGGAGGGCGGGGTTAAAACGTGGGTTTCTCCTACCTTGTCCTGAATTATATTTCGTTGGAGTGCAAGCGTTTGCTGAAAAATCGTTCCTACGGGCGTTTTGTGTATTTTTTATTTTTATTCGATCGACAATTTCAGCGCTGGAGTCATTTTAAAATCAGCTTTGAAAGCCGTCGACGCCGACAACGGGGACGGATTTCACACACGGGACAGGTAAACGAAAGCAGTTTATTTCTTTGTATAAAAGTGCTTCTTAAGAAGCCTTTAATTCACATTTTTTAATGCGAAACGGTAATTCTTTTCCCCGAACTAACGGCAGAATTTTTCATGCCGATACGGGGTTAAATTCACTGCAAATCAACGTTCCAAATGATCACGTTCCAGAAAACCCCATTCGCAAGATGATTTAAATGGCCATTAATTTATAGGTATTAAACATTAAATTCCTTCCATTTGGCCTGTAAATCCATGACAATGAGATTTTAAAATTATGTTATATTGTGAATTCTTGTGTGAATGTTATTTGGACACTTAGGCTATTTAAAAATGTTAATCTATTCTTAAGAAATTGATAGATGTTTAGATCTAGTAATTGAATTTTGTAATTATCTACAATTAGGTAACTAACTAACTATATGCTTTAATTTCATTTCATCTAAGTAAGATTGTTTCATATTTGTTTCAGAATGCTTCAATCTATAATAACTGAAAATTTCTTTCAGTTCTCTTAATTTTTAAGAAAGTTATGGGCTTTTAACTGTCCTCGATCACAGCTTTTGTGTTAAGTCAATGGAAAAGCAATAGGGAACATGATGCTAATTTCCGAGTATGAAAATGGCCATAACCTTTTTATTACTGAAGATATGAAAGTGAATCAGGTGTCAAATTAAACTTCTTTTTATGCTTTATCTGATGGGATAAATTACAGACTTTATTTTTAAAATCTCAAAATTTTGTAACATTGTTATGTGTAACGGGGTAGTGTGTAACGGGGTGGTGTGCAACGGGGCAGTGTGTAATGGGGCAGTGTGTAACGGGGCAGTGTGTAACGGGGTAGTGTGTAACAGGGTAGTAGTGTGTAACGGGGCAGTGTGTAACGGGGTAGTGTGTAACGGGGGCGGTGTGTAACATGGTAGTGTGTAACGGGGCAGTGTGTAACGGGGTAGTGTGTAACAGGGGCAGTGTGTAACGGGGTAGTGTGTAACGGGGCAGCGTGTAACAGGGCAGTGTGTAACGGGGTAGTGTGTAATGGGGCAGTGTGTAACGGGGTAGTGTGTAACGAGACAGTGTGTAACGGGGTAGTGTGTAATGTGGTAGTGTGTAA
>CM075978.1:86103037-86180537 GCA_038087875.1 Malacoraja senta | reverse complement strand
TCATCAATGTGAGGAAATTAGAGCAATACCACAGGCACGTTGAAAATACCAGCAACTTCCCAGGATATTTAGGTCTGGGCGAACGTCAGCCATGTACAGGCAATTCCACATTGGAGGTGCGGCAGTCAAAATACCATCTCACCAGTTAATTAAACCCCTTAGAAACAACAACTGCTTGGGAGAAAGGTCCAATAAAGCAGTGTTTTGCTTTGTAAAGGTGGGTAAAGTCACATTAATGTTCCTGGATCTTGATCTATCCCAGCGATCAGATGCAATTTCAATGGATTCTAACAGCTTTGGAAATAATTCAGCGATTCACTGACGTGATCGATTAAACCACAAAATATAATGCAACAGATCGCACAGAAAGAAAACTATAATTACAATTTTGAAGAATATAATATTTAAATTGACAGACTTGTGGTCAGTTCATTAAATCAAGAAACTATTTACTATAATGTAGAGGACAGCAATGTGCCAATATTTTGATATTGCAACATTATCACACTGTTTTTAGCCACTAATTTGTCTTGTTGGCAAATAATAATCTGCAATGTACAGTTCTGTTCCAGAGCTTTTTGACTTCAGAGTTAAAAGAATCAGTTCCATTTGGAACTGCGTGTAAACTGGGGAAGAAACATGTGAAATGAAGGTAAGCAGAAATACACCAGCTGATTTGTATTGTGGATTGTTATACTGGCTTGTTATCTGCAAATAATACTATTCTCAGCACACGCTATTGTTAAACTAATTATTGCACTTCTATTACTGTCTATTAGATTCTACAATGTTTAACTTGCCACTGAAGTGTCTGCAAAGTGTAAATATATATTCATATTGAATATACATTCATACATTCAAGTGTGGAAATATTTTTCAGTATATTTGCAAATTTGTGAGAATTTAACACTAACCCTAGTAGGTGATTTTTTGTAGAACAAAATTTACACGTTTGGAACTTTTTCATGGACATTGATTTTCTGATCAGATTTTGAGTTCTTTACGCCTTATATGAGATTATAAAGACATTGAAGTCATGATGTAGTTTTCTAGGACTTTGGTTAGGTTGCATTTGGAGAAATGCATGCAGTTCAGTTTAGTTTAGTTTCGAGATATAGCGTGGAAACAGCCCCATCGGCCTACCGAGACCGGGCCGACCAACGATATACCAGTTTAATCCTACACACCAGAGACAATTTTACAGAAGCCAACTAACCTACAAACCTGCACATATTTGTGATGTGGGAGGAAACCGGAGCACCTGGAGGAAACCCACCCGGTCACATGAGAACGTACAAACAAACTCCATACAGACAGCACCCGAGGTCAGGATGGAACCCGGGTCTCTGGTGCTGTGAGGCAGTAACTCTACCGCTGCACCACCGTGCCGACCCAAATCTGTATCTGATTGCTCCAATATGTGGAGTCTTTGCAAAGGGTGCCTTGGAGGTTTACCTGAATGATGCCTGGATTGTGGTGCATAAGCTACAACGAGAGTTTGGACAAACGATGGAATGCTGGAGCTTCATTGGAGATCAGTTTGAAGTACATAAAATGATGAGAGGCATAGATAGGGTAGACAGTCCAAATTTCTTTTCCCAGGATGGAAATATCAAATTGTAGATGGCATAGTCCCTCCAGCACTTTGTGTCTACCTCCACAGACGCTGCCTGACGCGCTGAGTTCCTCCAGCACTGAGTGTTTTGCTTTATATTTTTAAAACCGTTAATATTTTTAGTTTAATAAAATATATTATAAGAAAAAGGCCTGGAGTTTTGTACAAATTTTCACAGCTTCATGATTCCTAAATGTTTTACCAGTATAGCGTATGTAAGAAATGCAGTTGCAAATATGCACGGCATGAGAATCCATATTGAAACATGATCATGACCACACAATCTGCTCCAGACCGTTGGGGAGCCCTCTCCTATCTAATTCATTACAGCGGAGTGGATTCATAGAGTCATACAGCGTGGAAACAGGCCTTTTGGTCCAACTTACCCATGCCAACCAAGATGCCTCATCTATACTAGTCCCACCTGTCCACGTTTGGCCCATGTCCCTCTAAACCGTTCCTATCCATGTACCTGTCCAAATGTATTTTAAATATTGCTCTAGTACCTGTCTTAACAGCTCATTCCATATACCAACCAACATTTGCCCCTCAGGTTCCTATTAAATATTTACCCTCTCACCTAAAACTGCCCTCTAGTCCTTGAATACCCTACCCTGGGGAAAAGTCTCAGCCAATCTATTTCCCTCGTGATTTTATACACCTCTGTAATATTACCCCTCCTGTGTTGGCCTCCCCATCCTCTCCCCATAGCTTAGGCCCTAGAGTCCAGGCAATATTCTTGTAAATCTTTCCAGCAGGGTGAGAGAATCTGAATACAATGCTGCAAATGCAGCCTCACCAAAGTCATGTACAATTGTAACACAACATCCTAACTGGTGAAGGCCAATGTACCCAAAGACTTCCTGACCACTTTATCTACCTGTGACATCACTTTCAAGGAACTATGTTCATGGCAATGAAGATGAAACGTAGTCTTTGAAGGTGGGGGTCACATTTCCCGCAAAGTTTCTGAAGGTAAATTATATTCTTCAAATCTTATTGTAAAACAGCTCACATTTTACCTTGACAAGGCAGAGAAGTGGGCGGAGAGAGCAGAATGGGGCGACGGAACATAGATACATAGATACATAGAAATTAGGTGCAGGAGTAGGCCATTCAGCCCTTCGAGCCTGCACCGCCATTCAATACGATCATGGCTGATCATCCAACTCAGTATCCCGTACCTGCCTTCTCTCCATACCCCCTGATCCCTTTAGCCACAAGGGCCACATCTAATTCCCTCTTAAATATAGCCAATGAACTGGCCTCAACTACCCTCTGTGGCAGAGAGTTCCAGAGATTCACCACTCTCTGTGTGAAAAAGTTTTTCCTCATCTCGGTCTTAAAGGATTTTCCCCTTATCCTTAAGCTGTGACCCCTTGTCCTGGACTTCCCCAACATCGGGAACAATCTTCCTGCATCTAGCCTGTCCAACCCCATAAGAATCTTGTACGTTTCTATAAGATCCCCTCTCAATCTCCTAAATTCTAGCGAGTATAAGCCAAGTCTATCCAGTCTTTCTTCATATGAAAGTCCTGACATCCCAGGAATCAGTCTGGTGAACCTTCTCTGCACTCCCTCTATGGCTATAATGTCCTTCCTCAGATTTGGAGACCAAAACTGTACGCAATACTCCAGGTGTGGTCTCACCAAGACCCTGTACAACTGCAGTAGAACCTCACTGCTCCTATACTCAAATCCTCTTGCTATGAAGGCCAACATACCATTCGCTTTCTTCACTGCCTGCTGCACCTGCATGCCTACTTTCAATGACTGGTGTACCATGACACCCAGGTCTCGCTGCATCTCCCCATTTCCTAATCGGCCACCATTTAGATAATAGTCTGCCTTCCCGTTTTTGCTACCAAAGTGGATAACCTCACATTTATCCACATTATACTGCATCTGCCAAACATTTGCCCACTCACCCAGCCTATCCAAGTCACCTTGCAGTCTCCTAGCATCCTCCTCACAGCTAACACTGCCCCCCAGCTTAGTGTCATCCGCAAACTTGGAGATGTTGCTTTCAATTCCCTCGTCCAGATCATTAATATAAATTGTAAATAGCTGGGGTCCCAGCACTGAGCCTTGTGGTACCCCACTAGTCACTGCCTGCCATTGTGAAAAGGACCCGTTTACTCCTACTCTTTGCTTCCTGTTTGCCAGCCAGTGCTCTATCCACATCAATACTGAACCCCCAATACCGTGTGATTTAAGTTTGTATCCTAATCTCTTATGTGGTACCTTGTCGAAAGCCTTCTGAAAGTCCAGATACAACACATCCACTGGTTCTCCCCTATCCACTCTACTAGTTACATCCTCGAAAAATTCTATAAGATTCGTCAGACACGATTTACCTTTCGTAAATCCATGCTGACTTTGTCCAATGATTTCACCACTTTCCAAATGTGCTGCTATCCCATCTTTAATAACTGACTCTAGCAGTTTCCCCACTACCGATGTTAGACTAACTGGTCTGTAATTCCCCGTTTTCTCTCTCCCTCCCTTCTTAAAAAGTGGGGTTACGTTTGCTACCCTCCAATCCTCAGGAACTACTCCAGAATCTAAAGAGTTTTGAAAAATTATCACTAATGCATCCACTATTTCTGGAGCTACTTCCTTAAGTACTCTGGGATGCAGCCTATCTGGCCCTGGTGATTTATCGGCCTTTAATCCATTCAATTTACCCAACACCACTTCCCGACTAACCTGGATTTCACTCAGTTCCTCCATCTCCTTTGACCCGCGGCCCCCTGCTATTTCCGGCAGATTATTTATGTCTTCCTTAGTGAAGACGGAACCAAAGTAGTTATTCAATTGGTCTGCCATATCCTTGTTCCCCATGATCAATTCACCTGTTTCTGACTGCAAGGGACCTACATTTGATTTAACTAATCTCTTTCTCTTCACATATCTATAAAAACTTTTGCAGTCAGTTTTTATGTTCCCTGCCAGTTTCCTTTCATAATCTATTTTCCCTTTCCTAATTAAGCCCTTTGTCCTCCTCTGCTGGTCTCTGAATTTCTCCCAGTCCTCTGGTATGCTGCTTTTTCTGGCTAATTTGTACGCATCATCTTTTGCTTTGATACTATCCCTGATTTCCCTTGTTATCCACGGATGCACTACCTTCCTTGATTTATTCTTTTGCCAAACTGGAATGAACAATTTTTGTAGTTCATCCATGCAGTCTTTAAATGCCTTCCATTGCATATCCACCGTCAACCCTTTTAGAACTAATTGCCAGTCAATCTTGGCCAATTCACGTCTCATACCCTCAAAGTTACCTTTCTTTAAGTTCAGAACCGTTGTTTCTGAATTAACAATGTCACTCTCCATCCTAATGAAGAACTCAACCATATTATGATCACTCTTGCCCAAGGGGGCACGCACAACAAGTCTGCTAACTAACCCTTCCTCATTACTCAATACCCAGTCTAGAATAGCCTGCTCTCTCGTTGGTTCCTCTACATGTTGGTTTAGATAACTATCCCTCATACATTCCAAGAAATCCTCTTCCTCAGCACCCCTGCCAATTTGATTTACCCAATCTATATGTAGATTGAAGTCACCCATTATAACTGTTTTGCCTTTGTTGCACGCATTTCTAATTTCCTGTTTGATGCCATCCCCAACTTCACTACTACTGCTAGGTGGCCTGTACACAACGCCCACCAGCGTTTTCTGCCCGTCGGGCAGTGATAATGCAAAGTTAATCTGCGTTCATATCGCACTTCTAATACAATGAAATATCAAAGAGTGCTTGACGCAAAGAACAGGAATGCTGCTTATAAACTGAATGACAGGACAGGTGAATGACAGGACAGGTGAGCAAAAGCTTGGGCAAAGGCAATGAGTTGAAGGAGCAGAGCAGGAGGGAGACACGGAGAGGGAGGAACGTAAGGTGGGGTTGAAGGTTGTCCAGCTCCCCCCTGGCTCAATGTTGAGATGAGCTCATTGTCAAGTCTGTTACAGCTTCGTCCTAGGTTTCTGCAATTGTGGCTGGCGGCAGCATTGGTTGATGACGAGAGGGCAGTCTGAGTCCAGCATGTGCCCGTTACTACCTGTGGTGAAAGCTGCACATGTGGGTCCTCACTCAATGGACAGATGTGCGATTCACCACCATCTATGTTGAGGCTTTACTTTCCCCCAAGTGCTGAATGTTAACAATGTACTGTGGTAAATGATCCCCAGGCATTTGTTTCTACTCTCTTGTCTCGTTTCCTTGTATCCAAAACCAAGAGGATATGTTTTTATAACTTTTAAGTCAATCAGTTATCTGTAGAATTGAACATTGATGTGCATGTCTGTGATTATCATATGGTCATAATATCATTTATAAAGGAAGATGAAAATATCAGGGAATGCTTTATGCCTACTGTGAAAAATAATTGTTGAGTATCTATAACAGCTCTCAAATGTTTGCTCTTTAGTGAATACAACCTTCCATTTACACAATATACATGGTTTCATGCAGTACTCGGCTGTAGCAGGCCAACTGCTTTCCTCTGAATCAGGGGAAGAGTGGCGATCTCACATTTTGCTGCAGCATATCAATGAGGCAGGGATATGTATTCCAGCTCTGCATGGATGAGCACACTGTTCAATAGTGCTGGCTCACGCAGTATCAGGGTGAGTTATCATTTCCCATGAAGGCACCCTTATCGCCAGTGCCCAGAGAGGTGGCTGCGACTCACAGCCTTTCATTTTCAAGGCAGTTTGCTGAACATTCAGGCTTCAAAGATTCACACTTTCAAACTCTATAAGAGTTTGTGAACACTCAATTTGCCAAAACTGTTTACAGTGTAATTGGGCCCCGTACCTGTGTCCATGAGATAGCGAAGGTGCTTCTCTACCATCGCCGCCCGCGTGTCAATTTGCTTCTGCTCATTCTCCAGCGCTGCCAATTCTCCGACAACATACTGACTCGTGTCTTTGAACCCTCTCTGTTGATTAGAAATAAAATATTACATTAAAAATACATAAGGTAATTATAAAAATGTTTCCCTTAATTCAGTAGGGAGAGCAAGCAAAATATTTACAGATTGTGTTTAATGTGCTGCTAGCCATTAACTGAACTCCCAGAGAATGAGAAGTTAAATGTAGTCAGTGTTTCCTCTCATGTAAAACAAAACCTAGTGGGTACATATCAGCAGAAAATTAATAAATGGAAAAGCGATTTTTATCTGAGTTTGAGAGTCACAGAGTCTCTACTGCGTGACTCTAAAACTCAGGTTAAAATGCTTTCCTCTTTATTCATTGTCAGCTGATATAGCTCAATAGTTTTTTTTTCTTTATATAAAGCAACGATCAATGTAATATTTTGAGTAAAATAACTGAAACTAAGATAATATAATCCCAATCTATTTCCTGAATTATTCTACTTCTGTCCATCGGTCAGTTTCCTTTTTCTGTCGATCAAATTTGTCTTCACAAATCAATTTTACAGATGATCAGCCTATTTTCTCACTGTGCTGAACCTCCCCATTAATTAAGTGAAAAAATTATCATATATATTATATTAATGCAAACATCATTCAGCTGGTAATTCATGGCTGATCCGTATAATGGAAAGGTTGAACACCCATTAACCCATGCCAACAACATGGCTTGTCTGGGAAATTCAAGCAGGTCTCCAGTGACTTTGCCTTCCAACTGAAGCTTGCACCAGCTACTACTGCAATAATTAAAATCCTCCTGGTAGATCAATACTGGAATCTCTTTATGGGAAGTGCCCTGATGGAAATGTCTCAAGGATGCAGAGGCTGTGCAAGTCTGAAAAAAATCATCTTTTATCTGACAATTATCACAACACTGCAGACTAATTCAGTGGTGCACCCCTTTTGCTTTGCATTGAAAGTGTGTGTGATTGACATCTGAAAACCCAACATCTCATTTTTTCCTGGCAATAAAGGCAGTATTTCCTTACATGACTAAAAAAATAATCAGTAATCACTAAAGCATAGAAAAATTAAACATACACTAAATACTTCATCTTCCGATGGCTTTCTTGGAGTTGTTTCACAGATTTCCATCCTTTCCTCATTTCCTTTCTTTGCATCTTCTTGTATTGATCTCTGCCTTTTAATCTCTTTTTTTTATATAGAAAGAGAAAAAGATATTCAGAAATCGGATAAAACTATCTGCTTCACCCTGAGCATAGCAAGTGATTTATACCGAGGAGGTTAATTTCAATCTTGTTATAAAGCTTCTCTAACAGCTGATCAGAATGAAAAGCAATGTAGAATTTTAACGTTCTTATCTCAAGAGTTCCTCACCTGGTCTGCTTTCCACATACTGACTAAATGACTGAAGATGAGTTCGTCTCACAGCTGAATCTTTACTGAACATCACAGGACTCCGCAAGCGTTCGGTAGCTTTACGCAAGCGCTCAGCACGATCATCCTCCATTTCATTCTGTCAGGAATTACCAATTTAAAAAAAATCATTATCCAACATTGCTTTTAACATATTTCTCGTTTTAATTAAATAAGTCGTAATCCTATATATTTGCGAAGGTGAATTGTGGAACAAAGAATAAAATGTTTCTAGCTGGAATCATCATTGACATACCTCCTATATCAAATACTAACATGTCAAGTAATGGCTTTGTTCCTTAATTCCAGCATGTTACATTAACAAATGGGAAACTATCACTTTAGTTTCTCACACTTCTCTGTTCAGAGCGGGTGTCAGTGCTATGTCAATTGACATGACCCACTAATACAGCCTAAAGATTTAATATGTTGAAGATGAATGCAAGTATAAACTTTGAATTGCCATTTATTGTCCAAATCAGTGTGCGATTTATAAAAACTTTAATACAAATAATCAAATGTTAAGCTTTCTCTACAGCTTTAATATTTCTGCATCTGAATTCAACACAGCATTTTGTCAAAACAAAATGTTCCCAGAGGGCCAAATAGCTGCAGTGTGTGGAAGCAGCAGATACCACGATATGTTGTACCCAAAAAAGATCACATTCTACTGCTAATCTTGTATTATTTCTAAGTGTTTTGAAAGTAAATAGAGAAAGGCTGAGATGCATGACTAATAGGTTAGTCTGCTGAATGTTGAAATTGGTTATCAAATGCTACCAAGGCTGTCCCCTCCCTCTGCATTAAGACAATAAGTAATGAAGGGGTCCTCTAATGGCCCATTCTCTTGCCTTAAGGAGGTGTGGGATACAGAATCCTCAGGAGAAGGTAACAGTTTACCCTCTCCTACAATCACAGAATGCCTCATTTACAAATATCTAAACCAAATTATAATCACATTGAATCTGCAGTCAATTTCTTCTTGTGAACAGAACAGCTTTGGGATTTTTTCTTTAAAAAACTCTACCTTCTCTGAATCTCATAATGAAGTTGTTAGATTTATATTTTAAGTCTGGGGGCATTACACAAAAGATACATTTTGTAATAGCAATAAATATAACAAGATAGACAGTTACATTCTTCATTTCAACATCAACGAAAATGCATTTTGTGGGCCAGTTAAACTGCTCAGTGGTTCATATAATAATATCATGACACAATAGGTTATATGATCAAATAAATCTGTCTATAAATATATTTAAAAAAGAGCCAAGTATAGTAATATCAATGGACTAATTACTGGTTAACAAGATTCTTTGAATTTCCTAAAATAGCAACAAAACAAAAATGCATGGATGTTTTTCAAACACATTGGCAGCTTTGCTACATTGAATAATATGATTTCTTGCACAACATCTTACCGAGGCCCAGCATTTGTGAACAAATAATGAATCAGTCTAAAATAGTAAAGGAGTAAAAGTATCAGTGCGATTAGCTTGCAAATCCTATTTTGGGAAACCTTTTTATGGTTAAGAACTTCTGCCACGTTACAAATTTATTCCTCTAAGCTCAGTTAATTCAGTTAGTTTGCCAATCTATTGTGCTTTTCTCAAGCCAGCTTCATATTGCATTAAATCCACTGCAGAAAGCTAAATTGAATGAAAAATCAGACTATCTAAGCTCTTCTTTGTCTAAAGAAAACACCACAAGTCTTCCACTGATACATTACTTTCATCGCTGACGTATAGGAACCGACAGTGCAAGGGAAAGCAATGAAATTCATTGTTTTCCAACATCAAAGACTTTGGTGCAGAAAGAAATCCTGTCAGCATTGGCGGTCCCCAAAGATACTGCAGGTGGGTGAAAAGTCAGACAACCAAATTTGCTCCAAAGCCAGAGACGTGGTAAGAAATAACTTTGAAAAGTTAAGCCGATGCACTCGTTGTCCATTTTACGCCAAACATTCTATCATGGGAAGAAACAAATTTGCAGCATCACAAAAGCAGCATAAACAACAAGCATACTTGTGTGTCGTTTGTGTTCGTCCTTGGTCTGAACATTTCAGGCATAGAGCCTAATATTTATTGTTTACAATAAGCCAGTAATCTCTCATTTCAATGGTGCATAGGGAAACCATGTGCGTCTCACAGCCATTAGCATCTGCTGATTTTATAATGTGGTCACTGAACAAGGATGTCCTTACTACAATTGTCTCCCTGCCCCCTGGAAGTATTGACCATGTCAGATGTAGGACCAAACTTGCTCAATGTCTTTCTTCTTGAACAGGGAGATAGCAAGCTTGTGGACACACACCAAAGGATCACAGTTGAACCTTACCCTGTCACACATGCAAACTTCCTAAAGATCTGAAATAGGTTTCCCCCCACTCCCCACACAAAGGGAGACACAAAGTGCTGGAGTAACTCAACGGGTCAGGCAGCATCTCTGGAGAGCATGGACAGGTGGCGTTTCTGTCGGGACCCTTCTGACTGATTGAGGGAAGAAAGCTAGAAGAGAAGAGAGGCAGGACAAGGCGAGGGGAGTTTTTGATAGGCAGAAGGTTGGACAAAGGCCAGAGATATAAAAAAAGGAATGAGACAAAACGATTGAAGAGTTGCGAATTGTGAAGCTTGAGGAAGGAATGTAGGTGGAGGAGAGAGGGGAGAAATAGGTGTGAGTCCAGATGGGGCACATGGGGGAAAGAAAGAGGTGTGTGGGGAAGACAGGGGGGTTGTTAGAGGTGAACTAAAATTCAGCAAGTAGAATATGAGTGCTGTTCCTCCAGTTTGCATGTGGCCTCACTCTGAGAAAGGAGGAGGCCCATATAGAAAGGTCAGTATGGGCATGGGGAAGGGAGTTAAAATGGTGAGCCACTGGGTGATTTGGTAGGCGTTGGCAGACTGAGCGCAAGTGTTTGGCGAAGGGAATGGCTATGATTGTTCTGTTCAGATTACACTTGGAAGCGTTCAGCAATCGTGGTCTACTTGGCTTAATGCAGGCTGCTGTCCTTGGTGTCTGCATTATCACTGCAGGGCACACAGATTAAATGATCAACTTTACAATAATGGATAGTGGATTGCAATGAAGACGGAATGGTCTGAAAGTAAGTGTAATACATGATCTATTGTGCACAGTGCATTTACAATGAATGAAACTCACCACAAATGTGAGTTAAGGCCATTTGTACCCAACTAATGCAGGGAGATAATGCTGATTTTATAAAACGGTGGTTGGGACTCGACTGTTGTGTACATTTCTGGTCACCACACACTACACACACGATGCAACAGCATGGGAGAGGGCACAGTGGAGATTCACCAGGAGCTTGCCTGCGTTGGAGTGTTACAGTTAGGAAGAGACTGAAGAACTAGGACTGCTCTCCTTGGAGTGGAGAAGGTTAAGAGGGGACATGCTTGAGGAATATAAAATTAAGACAGGGTGGATGCAGGAAAGCTTTCCCCATATCAGAGGTGGACAAAAGTAAATGTTAGATTTCTTGACTCTTGAGAGGTGAGCACAATCAGAAGCAGTGGACTGGGAGCAAAGGCTTACCAGGCGGCTCACCACCAGTTCATTCGACATAGGAGCAGAATTAGGCAATTCGGTCCATTGAGTCTACTCCACCATTCAATCATGGCTGATCTATCTTTCCCTCTCAACCCCATTCTCCTGCCTTCTCTGCCTAACCTTTGACACCCTTACTAATGTAGAACCTGCCAATCTCCACCCTGTGACTCATGAAATTCCTCCTCATCTCCTTTCTAAAGGGGTGTCCTTTTATTCTGAGGTTGTGCCCCCTGGTTCCAGACTTTCCCACTTTCCCACTAGAGGAAACATCCTCTCCACATCCACTCTATCCAGGCCTTTAACAATTGGGTACGTTTCAATGAGGTCCCCCCTTCCCTCACCCTTCTACAGGCCCAGCGTGTTCAAACCCTCATCATACGTTAACCCAATCAGCCCCAGGATCATCTATATATTTGCAAAGGAATTGTGGAACAAAAAAATAACTTTTTCTTGCTGGAATCATCTGTCAGAGATTGACATACCTCTTATATCAAATACTAACATGTCAGGGAATGGCTTTGTTTGTTAATTCCAGCATGTTACATTACCAAATGGGAAATTATCACTTTAGTTTCTCACACTTCTCTGTTCAGAGCGGGTGTCAGTGCTGTGTCAACTGAAATGACTCACTAATACAACCTACAGATTTAATATATAGTGGATGGATGTAAGAGAAATCATCTTTAATAATGGACTTTAAAATCTGACCAACCACTGAAGTCAGGCTAACTGCTTATAGTATCCCCTCTTTTGCTTTGCTGCCCTCTTGAACAGCGGAGTAACACTTGCAATGTTCCTGTCCTCTGGGACCACTGCTGACTCTAGTGACTCTTCAGAGATCACTGCTAATACCTTCACAATCTCTCCCAGAACCCTAGGGTGCAGTCCATCAGGTCCAGGTGACCTATCCACCTTCAGACCTTCCAGCTTCCCCAGCCTCTTCTCCTTAGTAACAGCCACTCCACTTACCTCCTTCCTGACTCTTTGAATTTCAGGCACGTTGCTGGTGTCTTCCACTGTGAAGACTGATGCAAAAACGTATTTAATTAACCTGCCATTTCTTCATTCCGCATCACTACTTCGCCAGCGTCATTTCCCAGAGATCCAATGTCCACTCTTGCCTCTTGTTTACTCTTTATATATCTGAAGAAACCTTTGCTATCCTCTTTTATATTATTACCATATATAACCATATAACAATTAAAGCATGGAAACAGGCCATCTCGGCTCTTCAAGTCCATGCCGAACACTTTTTCTCCCCTAGTCCCATCTACCTGCACTCAGACCACAACCCTCCATTCCTTTCTCGTCCATATACCCATCCAATCTATTTTAAATGATAAAATCAAACCTGCCCCACCACTGGAAGCTCATTCCACACAGCTACCACTCTCTGAGTAAAGAAGTTCCCCCTCATGTTACCCCTAAACTTCTGTCCCTTAATTCTCAAGTCATGTCCTCTTGTTTGAATCTTGAATTATTGGCTGGGTTACCTTCATATTTCATCTTTTCTCCCCGTATTGACTTTTTAGTTACTCTCTGTGGTTTGTTAAAGTTTCCCAATCCTCCAGCTTCCCACTTACCTTTACAATGTCATGTGCCTTCTCATTTAGTTTTATGCTGTCTTACCCTAACCCTTGTCAATCACCGTCGCCTCATTCTCCCTTTAGAATCTTTCTTCCTCTTTGGGATGAAAAGACCATGTGCCTTCCAAATTACTCCCAGAAACTGCTGCCATTCAGCACACCAATTGGAATTTGAAAAAAAAAAGACAAACATTTTATTTTAATGTTTTGGGAGATTAAGACGACAATGGATCGTGCTAAGAAATATGAATTGATTTGTAGTTAAACTGTGTCTGACAAAAGGAAACAAAGAACTACAGATGCTGGTTAATCCACAAAACCACACAGAGTGCTGGAGTAACTCAGCGGGTCAGGCAGCATCTGTGGAGAACATGGATAGGTGACGTTTCACAGAGTGCTGGAGTAACTCAGCGGGTCAGGCAGCATCTGTGGAGAACATGGATAGGTGACGTTTCACAGAGTGCTGGAGTAACTCAGCGGGTCAGGCAGCATCTGTGGAGAACATGGATAGGTGACGTTTCACAGAGTGCTGGAGTAACTCAGCGGGTCAGGCAGCATCTGTGGAGAACATGGATAGGTGACGTTTCACAGAGTGCTGGAGTAACTCAGCGGGTCAGGCAGCATCTGTGGAGAACATGGATAGGTGACGTTTCACAGAGTGCTGGAGTAACTCAGCGGGTCAGGCAGCATCTGTGGAGAACATGGATAGGTGACGTTTCACAGAGTGCTGGAGTAACTCAGCGGGTCAGGCAGCATCTGTGGAGAACATGGATAGGTGACGTTTCACAGAGTGCTGGAGTAACTCAAAGGGTCAGGCAGCATCTCTGGAGAACATGGATAGATGACGTTTCAGGTCAAGACCCTTCTTGAAATTTGTGTTGTCACTTCATCATGACATTTATAACTTTCAGCAGCACCCACTGTGGTGTTCATTGCCTTATAATGTATGGTTGGGGTCTTGTATGTTAAAGTTGAAGTTCACCAGCATTGTTGAAGCCATACTTGCACCGTTTAAGGGGAGATACTTATTACTGATGCAATTGCTGGTCAAAGTAATCTCAATACTTTGGGAAATTAGGAATATGCCATAACACAGCAAAGATGAAAGGAGACAGCCCAACCGTCTGACACAGCTCGGAACACTTTGTTAGATGAGGTGGACAGGAGGAAAGACCCCCTCCATCTGCTGACACCCACCAAACAGCGATTCCGACCGTCAATGATATGCCCATCATTCTCACAGATTTACCAATCGTTCGAGTCTCACAAATATATATCTATACACTGTCAACTGCTCCATCTTGGCACAAACATTACTGAAACATATTGCAAGATAATAACAGACACTTCCCTTTCTCTTGTAGAAAGTGATATATAATTGGTACCTACAACAACCAACTTACAGGTGAGAAGCATCCATTATCTCAATGCTCTTCAGGACTGACTGTGCACCTCTCGCAATCCAACTATCTAAGTCTGCGGCCGACCCTGGTGCTGAAATCACTGAAGGCCTTCGAGCAGTTGCACTTGCACATAAGTCTCCTTTCATCACACTTCCCTTTCATCCTACCATCTCTTCTGATTCGAAGCTGCAGAATTATGATTTGGTTGTGTCTGAGTTTATGAAATGTGTTCGCATGGACTTGGAACATCAATCAGCAACTGAGGGAAGTGTTATGGAATAAGGATTATTTTATCCACTAATGGGACAAGGATGTCATTGGTGAGTTGGCATTTAATGAAGATCTCTAATCGCCCCTGCAATAGTTGTGGAGCCACCACCTTAAACTTCACCTACGGTGCTGTCAACAAGATCAAGGATTTTGCCTTGGTGACAAGGGAGAAACACAGGTGTTGTGTGATGTAGGGGTCAGCCTGCAGTTTGTGTACTCATGCATCAGCCTGCAGTTTGTGTACTCATGCATCAGCCTGCAGTTTGTGTACTCATGCATCAGCCTGCAGTTTGTGTACTCATGCATCAGCCTGCAGTTTGTGTACTCATGCATCAGCCTGCAGTTTGTGTACTCATGCATCAGCCTGCAGTTTGTGTACTCATGCATCAGCCTGCAGTTTGTGTACTCATGCATCAGCCTGCAGTTTGTGTACTCATGCACTGCTGCCTTTACACATTTTTAATCATTTAAATGGAATGACCTTTCATTTTTCATAAACTCCAAGTTGTGCTAAGTGGCTACCTATATCCTGTGCTGTTCCAAACCCTGATTACCACCTTTAGTCATGATGACCTTCGCTGTATCCTGGAGGCTAAACTGACCCATCTAGTGCTGTTTCTTTGATTTGACAGATATCGATTTGGCAAAAACATTTGAAGAATTCCCTTCCTCATCTTCCAATAATGTCATCATTTATCTTCACCTGGTTTCATATCTTGATGAAAGACGCCACCTCTGACGGTGTAGCACTTCATTAATACAATGCTGACACAGCAGGATGCTGGAATGCCTGAACGTATATCCTTCATGTCCTCAGGACATGAGGAATTATTCTGAGAACAACAAGGCATGTTAATCCAGTCCTGTGAATGAACCATTACACCAGTGTTCACGAGAATGCTCAAATCTACACTGTGGAATGAAGGAGCAAAGTAAGAATTCTAACAGGAGACTAGCATGTCCAGAGATGGGATTAATGGGAATGAGAATGAAAGACTAATTCAAGTAGTCCAAGAAGGGTAATCTAGATATTGTGGCAGCTGTGGATTCAGCGCAGTGTTCAAGAAAGGATTCAAATGACTGAGTTTGTTTTTGAAATATAGTCCTGAAAATGCTCAGGACTTCTTCATCACTTTGCTCTCCAATCTAAGTCTCTGCACCACATCTTTTCTGGTAGGGATGCTAGGATAATGGGTAGCTCTATTTTCTCCACAATTGAAGTCCTGATAACTGATCAGACTTTTCTGTTCAGATGAGAAGTCAATGCTGTCAAATTTGTAATCCCCCTAGGGAAATGTGAAAGCATTATGATATTTAACCGTTCAAGCTAGTTCCACCATTTAATTAGATCATTGTGGAGGTCTGCCAGAAACCTGCTTTAGGCCAACTGCTAAAGCAAGCTGTGAGGCTCAGACCGCCATTTCAGCTTCGTCATATAGCTCAACCCCAGTGTAGACAGGCAATTTATTCAGATTCACAACTAATGCTTCACTGGCGATGCTAAAAAGTTACAAATGCCCAAATGCCTTTTTTTAAATTAATCCTGCGAAAAACCTCTGGTTCCATCACTTGCTGCTCCAGCAGCTCCTCGTGCCCACCACCTCCTCGTGCCCACAACCTCCTCGTGCCCACCACTTCCTCGTGCCCACCACCAGGCCAGTCCCACCACCTCCTCGTGCCCACCACCTCATGCCCACCACCTCCTCGTGCCCACCACCTCCTTGTGCCCACCACCTCCTTGTGCCCACAACCTCCTCATGCCCACCAGCTCCTCGTGCCCACCACCAGGCCAGTCACACCACCTCCTCGTGCCCACAACCTCCTCATGCCCACCACCTCCTCGTGCCCACCACCTCCTCGTGCCCACCACCTCCTCGTGCCCACCACCCCATGCCCACCACCTCCTTGTGCCCACCACCTCCTCGTGCCCACCACCTCCTCGTGCCCACCACCTCCTCATGCCCACCACCTCCTCTTGCCCACCACCTCCTCGTGCCCACCACCTCATGCCCACCACCTTCTTGTGCCCACCACCTCCTCGTGCCCACCACATCCTCGTGTCCACAACCTCCTTGTGCCCACAACCTCCTCGTGCCCACCACCTCCTCGTGCCCACCACCTCCTCGTGTCCACCACCTCCTCGTGTCCACCACCTCCTCATGCCCACCACCTCCTCATGCCCACCACCTCCTCGTGTCCACCACCAGGCCAGTCCGACTACCTCCTCGTGCCCACCATCTCCTCATGCCCACCACCTCCTCATGCCCACCACCTCCTCATGCCCACCACCTCCTCATGCCCACCACCTCCTCGTGCCCACCACCTCCTCGTGCCCACCATCTCCTCATGCCCGCCCCAGGCCAGTCCCACCACCAGGCCAGTCCCATCACCAGGCCAGTCCCACCACCAGGCCAGTTCCACCACCAGGCCAGTCCCACAACCTCCTCATGCCCACCACCAGGCCAGTCCCACCACCAGGCCAGTCCCACACACCACGCAGACGGCAAGTGACGGCCTCTCACACACACTGAATTCAGTCTCACCTCGCCCACCCTCAAGGGAACACCTGCATTTACAGATGGCTTCTGGCTATCCCAAAGTGCTTCAAGGCCAATGATGTACTTCTCTTTCTAAGTCAGTGATTTGTCAACGTGCCTTCAGTGATGCTTTATGCTCGGTTCACCAGGCATCAAGCATCTGCAGCTCGTGTGAATGATCCACCTGATGCAACATTCTGGTTACCTCTTCCAGATAGTGAAACAGGGCTCACATTGCCCTCCACACCCAGATGCACCATCTCACAGTACACTATCATTTCCTTTCTGCCAAAGCCCCCCGTCACCTATGTTAAAATAATATTTTTGTGCTAATCCATGCCAGGGTTACCCGTTCAGATCCAAAGTGAGCACTCCTGACCATACTGAATGCACTGCCAACTGTGAGGCTGCGGGTTGGGCAGGACCTTGCTAACCGCACCAGTGTGATGCGGCCATTTCCCACACCAGTGGTGCTGCAAGCTGATCATGGACTGAAGCGGCAGAAATTTAGCAAAGACTGGTGTCATTCAACAACAATGGGGGCAGGTTACTTGGCCATCATTTTGTCAGGGGTAATTTCCTATGGATTGGGAATGATAATCTGTGGTCAATTGGAGATTGTAATTTGCTCTGGAATAAGAGCGACTGTTGATGAAGTGGGTACGCTAGAGTGAGCACATCAAAGGAGGAGAAGGTCTAATCTCAGGTTAATTATGGGTTGGTGTAACTACTCATCAATCTAAGGGGGTGGGGGGTAATTACATACCGATTGGATAGGTGGGCTGTGTAACTCTTTGTTGATTCCATGTGAGATGCATCATTTAATAGCGAGTAGCAATTGCATGCAAATTCAGATTTCAATAAACTAGTCCGATAGATCTATCAAAACTGTTTCACACCAACCTTCAGCTCTTCTTGAGCCACACCATCAACAGAGGCTTTCTGAACACCAGTCGACAGTGAATTCGCGACCTGAGGTTGTGCCTCCAAGAGTTTCTTCAGCTTCATGTCACCTGACCTGCTATTCTGACTTCCTAAATTAGATGAGAAACAAACAATGATCAACTCATTGAGTGGTGGAAAGAAACAAAGAGCTGGTAATATAAATAGTTACCAATACAATTACATGATGACTTGGCTAAGAATAAATCTTCTTTTCCAGATTCCGACAGCTACCAGCTTCAAAAACACAACACACGTGCTTACAGTGCAAACATAAAGACTAGAAACAAACAACAGGTTATCAGAATTGATGAAGGGGGCACAATGCTGCCTGACTTGCTGAATATTGTTGCTTTGTTTTACGAGGAATCAGAACAAGAAGCACAACAAACTTTCAAGGAAAACAGGAAAGGTTTCTCAAGCAGTCATTACACAAAGTATCAGGCTGTTACACTATTTAACCTATCGCACAGAGACCACTAACTTTTTTACCAGATTTTATTAATAACATTTTTATTAATAACATTAGTTAAGCAACAATAATTATCTTAAAACAGCAACATAGATAAGCAGAAACGCAGCTAACACTGAGTTTGTGCATTTACCAAGTGACATTTCATTTACTTGAAATCACTCACTTCCCATATAAATTGGGCCGCCCGTCTTACATTAACTGGGATGGTTTGGGAAGCTTTGTGAATGCCAGGAAATGCAAGTTTAGGGATTTCTGTGTGCAAACGGGCAAACACATCAAGTACAACTGAGACTGCACTTGCCCATCAGTGAACAAAGTCAGAACTGCAAACCTATCTTTGGGTGAAAGAAAGCAGCCACATGTTAGAGGACAAACAAAGACTCAAAATATTGGTCCCAGGCTGTTCATGAAAATTCACAAAAATTGGCCAGATGATTTATGAGTAAAAAAAGATAAAATGAAGGCAAGAATGAAATTATTATTATTATTATTATTAAACTTTATTTCAGACTCAAGGTCCAGTTAAAAGAAAACATTACATAGAATACATTGCATATAAAAACACCATAAAATACATATAAAAGCTTAGTAAATTACTTATAAGAGCATCATAAATTATATACAAAAACACAATACATGGTTTAAAATCCAGAATAAAAAGATCAGAGTCCTACAAGGAGACAACGATACCAATGTCTCCACAACTGGGATTGGTAGCGTGTAGTGCTAAATCTTATGTTTGATAAGACTAAGATGATTTCGTTTTCAGAGTCATTAATCCGGAAAATAAATTTATACATATGATTTCTTAGGATAGCTTGTATAGTACTGACTCCTGCAGCCACAAACATTTTACTTGCACTACACCATCTAGGTTTCTTTAGTAGTATTCTCATGGCATCATTATACGCTACTTTAAGTAGCGTTGTTACAAAATCCTACCATCAGTGGCGCTCCAGATCTGCCCACTGCCTGTGTGTGCGATTCCGGAGGCTGTGAGGGGGGGGGGGGGGGGGGGGGGATTAAAATGCAGATTTGTATTGGTTGTCGGAGAGGGATTTGCTTGGACTACAAGCTGATGAAGAAAATTCGTTCTGCGATCCCGTTCCCGTTTTTTTTTAAGTTGCTGGTTGATTGCATTGTTGGATTGAAGTTAAACGCAACTTCTAACGCCTTCATCACGGATCGCAAGTGCAGGACAAAACAAAAGGTATGTCGTCTATTTAACATCTTATCTTGCTTTTTGGTGTGGTTTTATTTTAATCTGATTATGGTAAATATGTTATTTAGGCCCCGATATCAGCCGTCTTGCCTGCCGATATCGGGCCATAAATCATGGCAGCGGCCACATTCCGATCTATCACAATCCAGAAACATCCACTCTAAAGACAATCAAATTCTTTTTTTTTTGCACAATCATGTCATAAGAATATCTAAATCATCTATATTTTGTTATTGTCCATCCAAGACCAATATTTTCATACTAAATATCTGACTGAAAACTTCCACAGTACATAGTTTTAGTCAGACAGTTTAGTATGAAAATATTGACCATGGATAGACAATAACACAAAATATAAATAATTTAGATGTTCATGACATGATTGTGCAAAAAATAATGATTTTGATTATCTTGAGAGTGGATGTTTCTGGATTTTGAACAAATGACTGTGTAAAACGACCCTTGCCTGCTGCAGTGTTATAAACCAACAGAGTAAAATTTATGGGAATTAAACATTCAATTCCTTCCATTTGGCATAGAAATTCATGACAAAGTGAGACTCAAAAATCATGTTATATTGTGAATTCTTGTGTGAATGGGATCAGATTGTTATTTGGATACTTTGGCTATTAAAAAAAATATTTTTAGCCTTTTCTTAAGAATGGGATAGATGTTTAGATCTAGTAATTGAATTTAGATGAATTTGATTTGATGACTGATGAATATGAAATTTTTGTTGGGTATTTACTATTTGGTTTAACGTTACAATAATATTAAAGTTCTGATCTTGAGAATATCACATTTTCAAGGCAGTCTGGGTGTTTATTATTATTTCCATCACAACAGTTAATTTTGTAATTAGCTACTCAATTAGGTAATTAACTAATTATATACTTTAATTTCAGGTCATCCAAGTAAGATGTATCATATTTGTTTCAGAATGCTTACATCTATAATAACTGAAAATTGCATTCAGTTCTCTTAATTTTTAAGAAAGTTATGGGCTTTTATGTCAATTGTCTGTCCTTGATCACAGCTTTTGTATTAAGTTAATAGAAACATAGAAAATAGGTGCAGGAGTAGGCCATTCGGCCCTTCGAGCCTGCACCGCCATTCGATATGATCATGGCTGATCATCCAACTCAGTATCCCATCCCTGCCTTCTCTCCATACCCCCTGATCCCTTTAGCCACAAGGGCCACATCTAACTCCCTCTTAAATATAGCCAATGAACTGGCCTCAACTACCTTCTGTGGCAGAGAATTCCAGAGATTCACCACTCTCTGTGTAAAAAATGATTTTCTCATCTCGGTCCTAAAAGAGTTCCCTCTTATCCTTAAACTGTGACCCCTAGTTCTGGACTTCCCCAACATCAGGAATAATCTTCCTGCATCTAGCCTGTCCAACCCCTTAAGAATTTTGTAAGTTTCTATAAGATCCCCCCTCAATCTTCTAAATTCTAGCGTGTACAAGCCGAGTCTATCCAGTCTTTCTTCATTTGAAAGTCCTGCCATCCCAGGAATCAGTCTGGTGAACCTTCTCTGTACTCCCTCTATGGCAAGAATGTCTTTCCTCAGATTAGGAGACCCAAACTGTACGCAATACTCCAGGTGTGGTCTCACCAAGACCCTGTACAACTGCAGTAGAACCTCCCTGCTCTTATACTCAAATCCTTTTGTTATGACTGCTAACATACCATTTGCTTTCTTCACTGCCTGCTGCACCTGTATGCCTACTTTCAATGACTGGTGTACCATGACACCCAGGTCTCGTTGCATCTCCCCTTTTCCTAATCGGCCACCATTCAGATAACATGTACAACAAGAAAAGCAATTGGGAACAAGATGCTAATTTCCGAGTATGAAAATGACCATGACTTTTTTTAATACTGAAGATATGAAAGTGAATTAGGTGTCAAATTAAAGTTCTTTTTATGCTTTATCTGATGGGATAAATTACAGGCTTGATTTTTAAAATCTCAAAATGTTGTAACATTCCTACTTTAAGTCCCTGTAAACTTGTTTTTCTGTAGTTTGACCACAGGTGTGCAGTACAGAGTGGTGTCCAAATGCTCTAAACAGAGACATCTTCACCACATCTGTACACGCACCAAACTTGCGTAAGAGAATATTATTCGCTTGTACATACAGCATACGCCGCTGATGAAGGATATTTAACCTTACAAATAAATAATAGAGGAAAATCATGGTTAGAATTAATTAGTTTTAATTTACAGCTGTAAGTGATTATATAAAAACAGCATTGCTTGTAGTGATTAGGGGTAGACAATATTATATGAATATTAAATAGTACCGTGTACCGTGAAGGAGTACCATCTTATATCTCCAGTGCCTGCAATGCCCCAACCTACGCTGATACAATGGACATTGAATGACATTCTCTTGCCACAATTGGATGCTCAGCGTGTTGCTGGTGGCAGCGGTATCGGTTTATTTTTGCCCCATGTACTGAGATAGAGTGACACTGTGTGCGTGATACCCAGTCAAATCAGACCATACATGGGTACAATCAACCAATACACATGTACAACAAGTGAGCAGCATGCAGAGTATAGATAGAGGATGAAAGAGGAGGGGAGAGGTGGGGAAAAATGGGGAAAGGAGGGGAGAGGTGGGAGAGGAGAGGAGAGGTGAGGAGGGGAGAGTAGGGGAGAGGAGAGGTGAGGAGGGGGAGGAGAGGTGAGGAGGGGAGGGGAGAGGAGGGGAGGGGAGAGGAGGGAGGGGGAGAGGAGGGGAGGGGAGGGGAGTGGAGAGGTGGGAAGGGGAGAGGATGGGGAGGAGGGTGGGGGTGGGAGGCGAGAGGAGGGGAGAGGAGGGGTGGGGAGGGGAATGGATGGGGAGGAGGGTAGGGGTGGGGAGGGGAGGCGAGAGGAGGGGTTCTCGCTCCTGTGTCAGACGACGTTCTGCCATTGCTTTGCCACAGCCCGTGGTACATCTGTGCCTCTGCGGAGACCATCCGCAGTGCATGCCTCTCCGCCGCAAGTTAGTAGGTGGACCATTGTCTGTACCTCTCCACAGTTGCACTTGTCAGAGTTCGAGAGGCCCCACTTCTTCAGGTTGAGTCCGCAACGTCCCACTCCAGTGCGGAGATGGTTTAGGGCTTTCCAGGTAGTATAAGGCAGGTGGTGTCCTGGTGCCATCTGTTGTTTGGTTTTGTTGCCTGGTGCGGGTGGCCCTACTTCCATGAAGCTGTTCTGACTCTTCAGGCATTTCTTGGCATGTTGGTGATTGTGCAAGGCGGGGAGACGAGGGGAGGGGAGTGGAGAGGAGGGGAGGGGAGAGGAGAGGAGGGGAGAGGGGTGGGGGTGGGGAGAGGAGGGGTGGGGTGAGGAGAGGAGGGGAGAGGATGGGAGAGGTGAGGAGAGGAGGGGAGAGGGGTGGGGGTGGGGAGAGGAGGGGAGAGGGGTGGGGGTGGGGAGAGGGGTGCGGGTGGGGAGAGGAGGGGTGGAGAGAGGTGGGGAGGGGAGAGGAGGGGTGGGGTGAGGAGAGGTGGGGAGAGGAGGGGAGGGGTGGGGGGTGGGGAGAGGAGGGTTGGGGAGGGGAGAGGAGGGGAGGGGTGGGGGGTGGGGAGAGGAGGGGTGGGGAGAGGAGGGGAGGGGAGGAGGGGTGGGGGTGGTGAGAGGAGGGGTGGGGAGAGGTGGGGAGAGGAGAGGTGGGGAGGGGAGAGGAGGGGTGGCGAGGCTGGTATGTGTGATGCACTGGGTTGCACCACAACTCTGTAATTTGTTGTGGTCTTGGGCAGAGATGTTGACCAAACTGTGATAGGATGCTTTCTAGGGTGTCTCTGTGCGGACTCAGGTGACTGCACCAGGCAATAACCAGCTCCTTTGACTTGCTGACATTGAGGGAGAGGTTGGGGTGGGAGATTGCAACCTTCACGTGGTCCGCCCTGTTTCAACAAATGCAATCAACCCGGCGTGCACAATCAAATAAGATCAAATACAACAAGTTGTCCCACAACTTTAGGCTGTGCATGCCATACGCAAGAAGAAGAGGGGAGAGGTTGTTGTCTCGGCACCTTGTTACAAAGCTCTCTACTTCCTTCCTGTATTCTGTCATTGTTCTGGATTCTAGGAATGGGTGGGATGGTGCTGGAGGTGCTGAGGACTTACAGCGTGTGATTGACTTGTAGCATTAGCAGCAGTGGGCAATGGCCCTGCAAATTGAAAGTGTTTCTGGAATTTGAATACAAGGAGATCAAGGAGATGACGTTCAGGAGAAAATCTTTTTTTGGGGTTTTATATATTATCCTGCTTTCACGAGTTCCAAAATCTGTCCGCACTAAAACCAGATATCTAGTCCTCTTTCTTGAACCTGTGCAACCCTATAAGACTGGAGAATATTTTCCATGACAAAGCCCAGGTGGGGTGCAGCCAAAATCTACAAGCAAAGCAACGCTGACTGGAGCAACGATGGGAGGCGAGCAATATCTTCAGGAATCAAAGCTGCCGGACAAAGACTGCAACTGACCAAACAGGAAATCAAGACAATCGGAGAAAACAATAGCTGGTATCCTCTGAAGGGGCTCAATTCCAAGTTATTGCAGTGAAACGTTAAAATTGTCTTCAATGTTGCCTCCAGGTTCCCAGGGTGCTGTCCTGATCTTCCAACCTACCTCATTGCAGACCTTGTACTTTGATATTATCTGCACTTTCTGTGAAACTGTAATGCTGCCACACTAGATTCTGCGCTCTTGTTCTGCTATTTGCACTACCTGTTGTACTTGATTACACAAAGGTACAGCATGATGTGACTGGAGAGCACGCAAACATACTTTGTCAGTCTCTTGGTGGACATAATAATAATAAACCATGAGAAATCCTGGCATCACCCTCCGATTGCTGCTTATGTTGAACATGCATGTCTGATGGAAGTACTGGCAGATCTAGAATAGTTTTACAATTTAGTTCCTTGTCAACACTCCGTATGTCATGAGGAATGGAGAAAGGTGGCGATGTACGGAAGAGCGTATGGCACTGTGGATCACTCGAACGCTCCCCTCCTGCGCCTTTACTTTATGTGAAATATGATGGGAAAAGAGAAAGAAATATACTGCACATATATGACTTTTTTTTTGTAGAAAAGTGTTTTCTAGTGAGAACATTTGGACACTGAATATATGATACACTTTTTTGATTGATTCAGTGACTTTGTTCTGGTATTGTCATGAAAGGTGAAAGTTATTTCGACATGATTGATATGATGCACACATGCATATTACAGTCTGCTAGTTGATGGAAGCGCACTGAAGATTTGTCTGGAGCTCAAAGTTGTAATGCACACATTATGAAAAACATACACAGCAGCAAGCACCAGAAATTGTACTTTCCACAGGTCAAGCAGCACAATATCATTATAATTACCAAAATAATCAAGGTCAGTGTCATTGTTAGTGTGTTCCACTCCACCTCCCAAAATAGAGCATTCATTGCCTTCCTCATTAGTATCTACCCCAGCATTATCATCTGTAGAAACAAGGAAATCACAACACATTGGATCAGTTCAATATTAGTAACAATGCATGCAAGATTGTTAGACAGTGTTAGTGAAGATGTTTCTTGTTCATCTATTCACTTATAGAACACCTGTACAGAGTATCAGCGAAACAGCTGGCATCTGTGAGGAATGACAAGCATGGCTGAAGAAGTCTGATAGGAATATACAGATTGGGAACAGGAGTAAACTGTTCTTCAAACCTGTTCTGCCATAAATCCGAGTGCAAACTTAACTTCATATTTATATTCACCTATCATATTATTTCAACCCCCTGCTTTTCAAGTATCTATCCCTGTATAAATATTATAGAACTTTGCTTCCTTTGAGGTAAGAAACTCCAAAGACGTGACCTGAAAATGTTTTTACCTCATCTATGTTTTAATATGTAACCTTAACTCCACGATTTAAGAAAGGAGAAAGAGAGAAAACAGGGAATTGTAGACCAGTTAGCCTTACATCGGTAGTGGGGAAGATGCTTGAGTCGATTATTAAAGATGTTATAGCAGTGCATTTGGAAAGCAGTGACAGGATCGGTCAAAGTCAGCATGGATTTATGAAGGGGAAATTATGCTTGACTAATCTTCTGGAATTTTTTGAGGATGTGACAAGTAGAATGGATAAGGGAGAGCCAGAGGGTGTGGTGTATCTGGACTTTCAAAAAGCCTTTGACAATAGACAATAGGCAATTGGTGCAGGATTAGGCCATTCGGCCCTTCAAGTCAGCACCGCCATTCAATGTGATCACGGCTGATCATCCACAATCAGTACCCCGTTCCTGTCTTCTCCCCACATCCCCTATCTTTAAGAGCCCTCTTGCTCTCCCTTGAAAGTATCCAGAGAACCTGCCTCCACCGCTCTCTGAGGCAGAGAATTCCACAGACTCACCACTCTCTGTGTGAAAAAGTGTTTCCTCATCTCCATTCTAAATGGCTTACCCCTTATTCTTAAACTGTGGCCCCTGGTTCTGGACTCCCCCAACATCGGGAACATGTTTCCTGCCTCTAGTGTGTCGAAACCCATAATAAGGTCCCACACAAAAGATTAGTGTGCAAAATTAGGGGACATGGTATTGGGGGTAGGGTATTGACATGGATAGAGAAACATTGAAACATAGAAATTAGGTGCAGGAGTAGGCCATTCGGCCCTTCGAGCCTGCACCGCCATTCAATATGATCATGGCTGATCATCCAACTCAGTATCCCGTACCTGCCTTCTCTCCATACCCTCTGATCCCTTTAGCCACAAGGGCCACATCTAACTCCCTCTTAAATATAGCCAATGAACTGGCCTCGACTACCCTCTGTGGCAGAGAGTTCCAGAGATTCACCACTCTGTGTGAAAAAAGTTCTTCTCATCTCGGTTTTAAAGGATTTCCCCCTTATCCTTAAGCTGTGACCCCTTGTCCTGGACTTCCCCAACATCGGGAGCAATCTTCCTGCATCTAGCCTGTCCAACCCCTTAAGAATTTTGTAAGTTTCTATAAGATCCCCTCTCAATCTCCTAAATTCTAGAGAGTATAAATCAAGTTTATCCAGTCTTTCTTCATAAGACAGTCCTGACGTCCCAGGAATCAATCTGGTGAACCTTCTCTGCACTCCCTCTATGGCAATAATGTCCTTCCTCAGATTTGGAGACCAAAACTGTACGCAATACTCCAGGTGTGGTCTCACCAAGACCCTGTACAACTGCAGTAGAACCTTCCTGCTCCTATACTCAAATCCTTTTGCTATGAATGTTAACATACCATTCGCTTTCTTCACTGCCTACTGCACCTGCATGCCTACTTTCAATGACTGGTGTACCATGACACCCAGGTTTCGCTGCATCTCCCCTTTTCCTAGTCGGCCACCATTTAGATAATAGTCTGCTTTCCTGTTTTTGCCACCAAAATGGATAACCTCACATTTATCCACATTATACTGCATCTGCCAAACATTTGCCCACTCACCCAGCCTATCCAAGTCACCTTGCAGTCTCCTAGCATCCTCCTCACAGCTAACACTGCCCCCCAGCTTAGTGTCATCCGCAAACTTGGAGATATTGCCTTCAATTCCCTCATCCAGATCATTAATATATATTGTAAATAGCTGGGGTCCCAGCACTGAGCCTTGCGGTACCCCACTAGTCACTGCCTGCCATTGTGAAAAGGACCCGTTTACTACTCTTTGCTTCCTGTTTGCCAGCCAGTTCTCTATCCACATCAACCCCCGAACCCCCAAGAACTGGTTGGCAGACAGGAAGCAAAGAGTAGGAATTAATGGGTCCTTTTCAGAATGGCAGGTAGTGACTAGTGGGGTGCTGCAAGGCTCGGTGCTGGGACCCCAGTTATTTACAATATATATTGACAATTTAGACAAGGGAATTAAACGTGACATCTCCAAGTTTGCTGATGACACAAAGCTGTGTGGCAGTGTGAGCTGCGAGGAGGATACTATGAGGCTGCTGGGTGACTTGGATATTTGGGTGGCATGGCAGATGCAGTATAATGTGGATAAATGTTTGGTGGCAAGAACAGGAAGGCAGATTATTATCTGCATGGTTAGGATGTGTAGGAAAGAATTGCAGATGCTGGTTTAAATCGAAGGTAGACATAAAATGCAGGAGTAACTCAGCAGGACAGGCAGCATCTCTGGAGAAAAGGAATGGGTGACGTTTCGGGTCGAGACCCTTCACCCGAATATTAGGAAAAGGGGAGGTGCAATGAGACCTGGGCGTGTTGTACATCAGTCACTGAAAGTAAGCATGCAGGTACAGCAGGCAGTGAAGAAAGCTAATGGCATGTTGGCCTTTATTGCAAGAGAATTTGACTTTAGGAGCAAGGAGGTGCTACTGCAGTTGTACAAGGCCCTGGTGAAACCACACCTGGAGTATGGTGTGCAATTTTGGTCTCCTAATTTGAGGAAGTACTTTATTGCTATTGAGGGAGTGAAACGTAGGATCACCAGGTTTATTCCCAGGATGGTGGGACTGACATATCAAGTCAAGTCAAGTCACATTTATTCATATAGCATATTTAAAAAACAACTCTCGTTGGCCAAAGTGCTTTACATTTGTTATAAGAATAGTATAAACAAACAAACTACATACATATATACATATAGCCCTCGCTCAGAGGACATCAAGAAAGGCTTGGGAGTATAGATAAGTTTTTAGTCTTGACTTAAAGGAGTCGATGGGGGGGGGCAGTTCTGATGGGAAGAGGGATGCTGTTCCACAGTCTAGGAGCTGCAACCGCAAAGGCGCGGTCGCCCCTGAGCTTATGCCTAGACCGCGGGATATTCAGCAACCCCAAGTCGGCCGATCTGAGGGACCTGGAGGTGGGTGAGAAGACTTATGATGAAAGAATGGGTCGACTGGGCTTGTATTCACTGGAATTTAGAAGGATGAGAGGGGCTCTTAGAAACATATAAAATTCTTAAAGGTTTGGACAGGCTAGATGCTGGAAAAATGTTTCCGATGTTGGGGGAGTCCAGAACCTGGGGTCACAATTTAAGAATAAAGGGTAGGCCATTTAGCGCTGAGATGAGACAAAACATTTTCACCCAAAGAGTTGTGAATCTGTGGAATTCTCTGCCACAGAAGGCAGTGGAGGCCAATTCACTGGATGTTTTCAAGAGAGTTAGATTTAGTTCTTAGGGCTAAAGGAATCAAGGGATTATGGGGAAAAAGCATGAACGGGGTATTGATTTTAGATGATCAGCCATGATCATATTGAATGGCTCGAAGGGCCGAATGGCCTACTCCTTCACCTATTTTTCTATGTTCTGTTTCTAACCCCTTTAACTTTTAAAGATAATCTCTGCTATCAACATTGATACCTGTAAAAGGCAACAATGCATCCGCTACATCGTTACTACCCATGCGGTTTTATGAACTGCAGAGGATACCTGTACAATTATAGTAAAAACAATCGAATGATCATAACCAGTGGAAGGTTAGTGAGTACAGCTCAAGGTGCTGATTTCCTGGCGTTCATGTTAAAATGTCTCTGTCCATGGACAGGCAGGAGGCTTGAGAGATTTTGCACAAATGCAGAGTGGCGGTGACTGTCCGGTCCGTGCATGGTCAGGAAGTTAAAGCTCTTTGACAATAGCAACCAGCGATGGATGCCCTGACATTGATAAAGGTATTACTGGATCCTGATAGGCCCGTAGAATTATAATGTACAAAAGATCTATCAATCCTAAGCAAACGGGTAGCAGTTAGAAAGACTCAGTCTTAAAAGAAAAATCTGAACAGTCACAACAGTATCCAACAGGTTGGGATTTCTGCCTGTATTCAAGATTCACTTGTTAGTGGAGGAACTTTTCCAATTTAAATACAGGATGAATGGGGAGAATAATTTCAGCAAAAGTAAAACAAAAATAAAACAGCAAAGGAGGGCCAATGGATCAGGAAAGGAAAACCTGATCTGAGTGCAGTCTGGCAAGAAACATAGACAGGCTTTGGAAGTTTCTATAGATAAGAAAAAGGAAAGAATATTGGCTGAAGTTAATATTGTGGAATAAGGGAATAATATGCAACATTGCTGCGCCCTCTGGGACGCCGGGGAGATGGCAGCTCTGCCGGCAATCTGTTTGTTTTTTCTTTCTATTTATTATTTTTTAGTGCGTTAAAAGTTTGTTTTAATGTTCCTCGGTATGTGGGGGGAGGGGGGAGGGGATCGGGGGAAACTTTTTTTTCAAGTTCTTACCTTCCCGGAGGTGTGATTACTTTTCGGATCACATTCTCCGAGCGCTTTGCGGCCTACCATCGCCGGAGCTGGAAGCCTCCTCGGACTGTCATGAGCCCCACCGCGGGGCGCGGACTTAACATCGGAGCGGATTCCTTGCCTGGGATTGCTCCCACCGCAGAATCACCATCAAGGGCTCGCAGTCTCGGGTGAGGCAAGTCAGGAGCTCCAACGTCGCGGAAGGTTCGACCAGCCCCGACGCGAGGTTCGATCACCCGGCGCGGGGGAGCTGACATCCCCCCCCCCCGATGCGGGAGCAGATCGCCTCGGTGCGGAGGGCCCCAACGCCGGCGGCTACGGTACTCAAGACCGTCCCGTCAACGGGGGCTCGAGGCCCATGACCGCGGAAGAACAAAAGGAAGGACTTGAACTTTATTTCGCCTTCCATCACAGTGAGGAATGTGTAGGAGTCACTGTGGTGGATGTTCATGTTAAAATGTGTTTTTGAGTGATCTGTTGCTTTTAATTGTATGACTGACCTGGCCAATGAAATTCCTCGTATGCTGCAAAACATACTTGGCGAATAAAGTGTGATTCTGATTCTGATTCTGATATCAGGGGTGGAGAATTATAGGCAGTGTAAGGAGCACAAATAATTTAAAATAAAGTGTTGGAGAAGGGAACGGAAGTGAAATTTGCATTCAGGCTTTGAAGGAGAAGGTTCCGGAATAAGTCGATGCACTGGTTGATATCTTCTCAACTTCCATGGATTGCTCAGAACTGGGAGCAAACTTAACAGCATAATATAAGAAAGGAGAGAGTGAAAACAAAACCACAGGCTAGTGAGTCTTTCATCTGAGAGGAAACAATGTATTCCATTACAGTGGGAACAGGAGTCTTTGAAAATAATGGGAACAAACGGGTCACTTTGCGATTTAAAGCTATGACAAGTCGGGTGCCACAAGGCTCCATCTGACATCAGTATTCGAATGCAAATGAGCAATCGAGTCTAACAGTGTTAAAGAAGGAACTGCAGATGCTGGAAAATCAAAGGTACACAAAAATGCTGGAGAAACTCAGCGGGTGCAGCAGCATCTATGGAGCGAAGGAAATAGGCAACGTTTCGGGCCGAAACCCTTCTTCAGACTGATAGGGGGTGGGGAGAAGAAAGGAAAAAAGGAAAAAAGGTGGAGGAGCCCGAGGGCTGGGGGATGGAAGGAGACAACCAGAGGGCTGATGAAGGGGAGGGGACAACAAGGGCTAGCAGAGTTGGGAGAATTCAATGTTCATGCCCCCAGGATGTAGACTGCCCAAGCGGAATATGAGGTGCATTTCCTCCAATTTCCGGTGTTGCTCGCTGTGGCCATGGAGGAGACCCAGGACAGAGAGGTCAGATACGGAATGGGAGGGGGAGTTGAAGTGCTGAGCCACCGGGAGGTCAGGTAGGTTATTGCGGACCGAGCGGAGGTGTTCGGCGAAACGATCGCCAAGCCTCCGCTTGGTCTCACCGATGTAGATCAGCTGACATCTGGAGCAGCGGATGCAATAGATGAGGTTGGAGGAGATGCAGGTGAACCTCTGTCGCACCTGGAACGACTGCTTGGGTCCTTGAATGGAATCGAGGGGGGAGGTGAAGGGACAGGTGTTGCATCTCTTGCGGTTGCAAGGGAAAGTACCTGGGGAGGGGGTGGTACGGGAGGGAAGGGAAGAATTGACAAGGGAGTTACGGAGGGAGCAGTCTTTGCGGAAGGCAGACATGGGGGGAGATGGGAAGATGTGGCGAGTGGTGGGGTCACGTTGGAGGTGGCGAAACTGACGGAGGATCACTTGTTGTATGTGACGGCTGGTGGGATGAAAGGTGAGGACTAGTGGGACTCTGCCCTTGTTGTGAGTGGGGGGATGGGGAGAGAGAGCAGTGTTGCGGGGTATGTCAGAGACCCTGGTGTGAGCCTCATCTATGGTGGAGGAGGGAAACCCCCGTTCCCTGAAGAATGAGGACATTTCGGATGCCCTGGTGTGGAACGCCTCATCCTGAGAGCAGATGCGGCGTAGACGGAGGAATTGAGAGTGGGGGATGAAGTCCTTACAGGAAGCAGGGTGGGAAGAAGTGTAGTCCAGATAGCCATGGGAGTCGGTAGGTTTGTAGTGGATGTCGGTATGAAGTCTATCACCTGCGATGGAGATAGTGAGGTCAAGGAATGGTAGGGAAGTGTCGGAAATGGTCCAGGTGTATTTGAGTGCCGGATGGAAGTTGGTGGTGAAGCGGATGAAGTCAGTCAGTTGTGTGTGGGTGCAGGAGGTGGCACCAAAACAGTCATCGATGTAGCGGAGGTAGAGGTCGGGGATGGGGCCCTGGTACGTATTGAACTTACTGACTTTATCCGCTTCACCACCAACTTCCATCCGGCACTCAAATACACCTGGACCATTTCCGACACTTCCCTATTTCCTTCGCTCCATAGATGCTGCTGCACCCGCTGAGTTTCTCCAACATCTTTGTGTACCATCGCGTGTAACAGTGTCTGGAGAAGAGTCCTGACCCAAAACACTGTCTGTCCATTCCCTCCATAGATGCTATCTGACCTGCTCAGTTCCTCCAGCACATTGCGTTTTGCTCAAGATTCCAGCATCTGCAATTCCTTGTGTGTCTATAATATGTCCATGTTTGCTGGTGATACAAAGGTGGGTGGCTGTAAGAATGATGCAGAGAAAGTCTTCAGGGATTTAGAGAAGGTTTAGTCAAAGGGAGAGGATATGCAAGGTGGAATATAATGAGAAGAAAATAGCAGGTTATTCACATTGTAAAATAGAGAAGCAGAGAATTGTTATTAGATGGCGAGAGTTTGGAAGATGTTGCTGCTCAGAGGCTGAATGCCTTGACACATGAATCATTGACAGCTAACATCGAGGCCTTTACTGCATGAGGATTTGAGTACAAAGTAGTCAACTTGCCCCAATGCTGGAGTCTTCAGTTATATAAAGAGTAAGATAGAGGCAAGAGTGGACGTTGGGCCGCTGGAGAATGATGCAGAAAAAGTGATAATGGGGAATAAAGAAATGGCAGAGGAGTTGAATAACTGTTTAGCATCAGTCTTCACAATGGAAGACACCAGCAACGTGCCTGAAATTCAAGAGAGTCAGGGTGGAAGTTCGTGGAGTGGCTATTACCAGGCAGAAGGTGTTTGGGAAGCTGAAAGGGCTGAAGGTGGATAAGTCGCCTGGGCCAGATGGACTGCACCCTATGGTTCTGAAAGAGATGGCTTTAGAAATTGTGGAGGCATCAATAGTGATATTTCCGGAATCATTAGAGACAGGAGAGGTCCTAGTTGATTGGAAAATTGCCAATATTACTCCACTGCACAAGAAGGAAGCAAAGCAGAATAATGGGAACAGCTGAGCTCTTCTATCTGTAAAATATGGATTATGGTGTATGTGGATGTGGCATCAAAAATAAAATTGGTCAATGTTGAGTATACATATTGTTTTGAAAAATGCAGGAAGGGCTACTATGATCAGTGTGGCCAATGTTGTGTTTCTAAATTCACATCCCATCCCAATCATTCTCCCCAGTAGATGTTGACAAACATAATTAGAGCAAAACCTGATTGCAACACCCAACTACTTTCATTCTGCTTATTCATAGTTAAAACAAGTACTGATGTAGCCAACCCGTTTAACTGGAATACAGGCCATTTGGTGACCTTGATTATGGTCTGTTTGGTCATTCCATGTGCTGCCTCCAGTCAGACGCCGGAGATATTTGACACGACATGGGCTTGATATAGGACAATTCTCCTCGAAAATGATAATAAACAGAGAATAAGTGGTGGTGGGTTTCTTAAATGTGTATATTTTAATGCTAGGAGCATTGTAAGAAAGGTGGATGAGCTTAGAGCCTGGATTGACACCTGGAAGTATGATGTTGTGGCGATCAGTGAAACATGGTTGCAGGAGGGCTGTGATTGGCAAATAAATTTTCCAGGATTTCGTTGCTTCAGGGGTGATAGAATTGGAGGGGCAAGAGGTGGGGGTGTTGCATTGCTTGTCAAGGAAGATATTACAGCAGTGCTTTGGCAGGATAGATTAGAGGGCTCGTCTAGGGAGGCTATTTGGGTGGAACTGAGAAATGGGAAAGGTGTAGTATAGGGGTGTATTATAGACCGCCAAATGGGGAGCGAGAATTGGAAGAGCAAATATGTAAGGAGATAGCAGATATTAGTAGTAAGCACAAGGTAGTGATTGTGGGAGATTTCAATTTTCCACACATAGACTGGGAAACACATTCTGTAAAAGGGCTGGATGGTTTGGAGTTTGTAAAATGTGTGCAAGATAGTTTTTTGCAGCAATACATAGAGGTACCTACTAGAGAAGGGGCAGTGCTGGACCTCCTGTTAGGAAATGAGACAGGGCAGGTGGCGGAGGTATGCGTCGGGGAGCACTTCGGGTCCAGTGATCACAATACCATTAGTTTCAATATAATTATGGAGAGGGTCAGAACTGGACCTAGGGTTGAGATTTTTGATTGGAGAAAGGCTAACTTTAAGGAGATGCGAAAGGATTTAAAAGGAGTGAATTGGGACATGTTGTTTTATGGGAAGGATGTAGAAGAAAAATGGAGGACATTTAAGGGTGACATTTTAAGAGTACAGAATCTTTATGTCCCTGTTCGGTTGAAAGGAAATAGTAAAAAAAGGAAAGAGCCATGGTTTTCAAGGGAAATTGGACACTTGGTTTGGAAAAAGAGAGAGATCTACAATAATTATAGGCAGCATGGAGTAAATGAGGTGCTTGAGGAGTATAAAGAATGTAAAAAGAATATTAAGAAAGAAATTAGAAAAGCTAAAAGAAGATATGAGGTTGCTTTGGCAAGTAAGGTGAAAGTAAATCCAAAGGGTTTCTACAGCTATATTAATAGCAAAAGGATAACAAGGAATAAAATTGGTCCATTAGAGAGTCAGAGTGGACAGCTATCTGCAGAGCCAAAAGAGATGGGGGAGATATTGAACAATTTGTTTTCTTCGGTATTCACCAAGGAGAAGGATATGGAATTATGTGAGGTAAGGGAAACAAGCAGAGTAGCAATGGAAACTGTGAGATTCAAAGAAGAGGAGGTGCGGTCACTTTTGAAAAATATGAAAACAGACAAGTCTCCAGGTCCTGACAGGATATTCCCTAGGACATTGAGGGAAGTTAGTGTAGAAATAGCAGGGGCTATGACAGAAATATTTCAAATGTCATTAGAAACGGGAATAGTGCCGGAGGATTGGCGTACTGCGCATGTTGTTCCGTTGTTTAAAAAGGGTTCGAAGAGTAAACCTAGCAATTATAGACCTGTTAGTTTGACGTCAATGGTGGGCAAAGTAATGGAAAGGATACTTAAAGATAATATATATAAGCATCTGGATAAGCAGGGTCTGATTAGGAACAGTCAACATGGATTTGTGCCTGGAAGGTCATGCTTGACTAATCTTCTTCAATTTTTCGAAGAGGTTACTAGGGAAATTGATGAGGGTAAAGCAGTGGATGTTGTCTATGTGGACTTCAGTAAGGCCTTTGACAAGGTTCCTCATGGAAGGTTGGTTAAGAAGATTCAATTGTTGGGTATTAATGGTGGAGTAGCAAGATGGATTCAACAGTGGCTGAATGGGAGATGCCAGAGAGTAATGGTGGATGGCTGTTTGTCAGGTTGGAGGCTGGTGACTAGTGGGGTGCATCAGGGGTCTGTGTTGGGTCCACTGTTGTTTGTCATGTACATCAATGATCTGGATGATGGTGTGGAAAATTGGATTAGTAAGTATGCAGATGATACTAAGATAGGTGGTGTTTTGGATAATGAAGTAGATTTTCAAAGTCTACAGAGAGATTTAGGCTATTTGGAAGAGTGGGCTGAAAGATGGCAGATGGAGTTTAATGCTGACAAATGTGAGGTGCTACATCTCGGCTGGACAAATCAAAATAGGACCTACATGGTAAATGGTAGCGAATTGAGGAATGCAGTTGAACAGAGGGATCTAGGAATAACTGTGCATAGTTCCCTGAAGGTGGAATCTCATGTAGATAGGGTGGTAAAGAAAGCTTTTGGTGTGCTGGCCTTTATAAATCAGAGCATTGAATATAGAAGTTGGGATGTAATGTTAAAATTGTACAAGGCATTGGTGAGGCCAATTCTGGAGTATGGAGTACAATTTTGGTCGCCTAATTATAGGAAGGATGTCAACAAAATAGAGAGAGTACAGAGGAGATTTACTAGAATGTTGCCTGAGTTTCAGCAACTAAGTTACAGAGAAAGGTTGAACAAGTTAGGTCTTTATTCTTTGGAGCGCAGAAGGTTAAGAGGGGACTTGATAGAGGTCTTTAAAATTATGAGCGGGTTAGACAGAGTGGACGTGGATAAGCTTTTCCCATTGAGAGTAGGGAAGATTCAAACAAGGGGACATGACTTGAGAATTAAGGGACAGAAGTTTAGGGGGAACATTAGGGGGAACTTCTTTACTCAGAGAGTGGTAGCTGTGTGGAATGAGCTTCCAGTGGAAGTGGTGGAGGCAGGTTCGATGTTATCCTTTAAAAATAGATTGGATGGGTATATGGACGGGAAAGGAATGGGAGGGTTATGGTCTGAGTGCAGGTAGATGGGACTAGGGGGAAGTATTTATTCATATTTAAAATAATAAAAAAATTAAAATAAAAAATAAAAAAAATAAAAAAAATTTAAAAAAGTTCGGCACGGACTAGAAGGGCCGAGATGGCCTGTTTCCGTGCTGTTATGGTTATATGGTTATATAAATAGCGGAACCAAGTATCCTTTGGAAAAATTGAGCAAAGCAGGCTTATGTTGAAGGACGTGGCCAAGCAAACAGCTGGCAATAAAGAGGTAAGTAAATCTTAAGTAGCAGTTTCCCCCAACACTGGGCAAAGGGATAGTTGGTGACACAGGAGACTGCAGATGCTGGAATCCTCAGCAAAACAGATGTTGGAAGAACTCAGTGGGTCAGACAGCATCTGTGGATGGAATGGAGAGATGATGTGCTTAGGGTCAGGATTTAGACTCAGAAGTGATGAGAGCATGCCAGAAGCAGCACTAGGAACACCACATCAAGCAGTAAAGGAGGATGTGTGTGCCAACCATAAAGTACAATAGGCAAAGGGCAGTACTGATGAGTCCCTTAACTAATGGCAGTCTGTTGTTGTCTGTAACCTGGCCATAAATAGTGGGGAATAATTAGCAGCTTACAACAGACAAGAGGAGGTTCCAGTAATCCTCAGATTCAATGGTAGATGTGGCCATGTACGCGTTACAAAGACCACGTTGAAGTATTCGCCATGATCTTAGTTGGAAATAGTGCACAATTGAGCCTTTTCACTTCTTTCCTAGATCCTCACTGCGTTCAGTCAATGTCATATCAACAAGAGTTAAAGGCACTGGGTAAAACAAAAGCTGTGGAATCAGATCCCATCCCAGCTTCTGTACTAAAGACATGCATTCCAGGACAAGTCATGCCTTTAGCCAAGCTGTGCCATGAAGTACCTGCACCCTATAAAATATGGAACATTGCTCAGCTATGTCCTGTCCACAAATCTCACTAGTTCATGATCACCCTACCTGTCTGCTCTCAATCACGAGCACAATGATCAAAGGTGTTGTTGGCAGAGGCACCCTGCTTCCTGATGCTCAGCTTACATTTGGCCAGGACCATTTGGCCCCAGTCCTCGCAGCACCCTTCACCCAAACATACACCAAAGAGATAAATTCCAAAGCTGCGGAGAGGCAAGATTGACTGCCCTTGACATCAAGCAGCATTTGACTAACTGTGGCTTGTCGTACCACTGAAGTCAATGTGCATCAAGGGTGAAATCACTCGCTGCACAGCGGAAGCTGGTTGTGGTGCCACAGATGATTCTTCTTGGTCCAAGGACATTGCAGGAATTGCTGGGAGCAATGTCCTGGTCCAAGCATCTTCAGCTTCATTCAGAAGGAACATTTATGCTGATGATTACACAATCTTCCGTTCTATTTACAACTCCTTAGAAAATGAAATGCTGCCTACCCTGATTTGAACACCGTCCCATCTAATATTGGGACAAGATATCAGTTCTTTAGTTCAGGTGATGGCAGGGAGATATGAGAAAATGAAATTACTGGTGACTAGATGAGATGTTGCACATAGGATGTTACTAACCTCCAGTAGGCTTTGATCTTTCCCGCAACCTCTCTGTAAACGGTTCATTGTAACTCGTGAGATCAGACATCTTTACACCAGATCGAGCTTCTGCGATTAACTGACGAGCTCTCTCTCTCAACTGCCGTCGTCGCTCTTGGTCTTGGTGCTGCAAGGTATTGAACAGCTGCCATCACTGTCATTGACACAAACATCATTCCAAAATTGATCACCAATATACTGTCAAAATGCTGCTGCAGGCAGCAACTGTTTCATCGTGGAGAAACCAGATAATCTAACCATAAACTGTTCTGATGGAACAAAGTATGCAAAGGATTAATTAATGTCAATGAAGTGGAATTAAAATGTAAAAATATTACATTTTAATGTACTTCATTGACATTAATTAATCCTTTACACCTTTTGTCATGGAGATTAACAACAGAGCAACACCTGCCTATTACAATAGTATGACCATGTTACACAGCTTCTCACTCTAAACTAACTAAACTAAACTGGCTAACTGTAATATCTACCCGCATTATTCATCACAGATGATGCATGATTAGCTGAGTTCTGTATCTGTACTGTTTCTCCAAACAATCTGCATTGTTTCACATTCCAGTTTGTTTCATTTAATTTGTTTCTCATTTATCAAATTCTATTATTGTTCTATATCACGTTAATTAAACATGGTTTTGTCAATTCTTTAACTAGGTGAACATGAGCAGATATGTTCACTCCTACTACAGCACTCATGAACAAGTCCATGCGGTGCACAGGAGGGTCAGGGCAGTCCCTGTGTTCATATCACAACAATAAAGGCAGCTGACAATGTCATTTCATCATATATTAATAAAATAATAAGTAGCAATCTAATGTAGAATCAGGATCTGAATTAGTCACTAGATTTAACCTTTAGATTTTGTAACAAAGACCAATTACATTAGAAGAATTGCCAATTATGAGACACGTTTCATAGGGTTTATATGACTGGAGTTATACCAATTAGAGGGTGATCTCCTTGAAAGGCAAGATGCTGAGAGTGATAGGGAATAGTAAGATTAAATGAGAACTTACCAGTTTGAAGTTTGATCTTTATTTTATGAGGAGTTACGTTGAGGGATTAAGTGAATAGAAGGCCGTCAGCCCGCATGCGCGTCAATCTTCAAAGCAGCGGTGTGAAATCACAGATAACAGTTGATTAACTGAATATAGTAAGATTCGAGAAACTAGAACTACCAGTTGATCTTTATGAGAGAGGGTTGGGAGCGGAGGGCACGTAATCCCTCAACGTAACTCCTCATAAAATAAAGATCAAACTTCAAACTGGTAAGTTCTCGTTTAATCTTACTATTTTACTTCGGAGTCACGTGAGTGACTACGTGAAGATTTGAAGCTCTGTGATTTCATGCCGTGGAACGAGTCCATGCATCACTCACTGCATCAATTGACCAAGGATGAGTGAACATTAATAATGCTATCAGACATGACCTAGATTTAGACATGCTGATGCTTTTTAATGAACAAAATGACAATAGTAACTACTCTCATCCGGGAGGAAACTATAAACAGAACAAAAAAATAGAGTTGGCAAATACCCCTGGTCTGGCAAATGGGTTTGTTATAAAATGTATGAAAGATCGTTCGTTTGACCATCCTGCAGTACCTAGGATGTGGTACAGTGGAACGTCCATAACCCTGCTGCTGGCTGAAAACTATTGCAGCCCTGGTGGAGTGAGATTTGAAAATGTTAGAGTTCACTCCTGCACAAGCCAGAACTCGTTTAACCACCTGGAGATGGTCTGTACTGATACCTTCTTATGAGGTTTTTGTAACTAACAAACATTGCTAGATCAGTGCCCCTAAGGCTCTAGTGACCTTCACGTATTGTAGATGTGAGCACACATATAAAGACCACAGGATATAAAGTGTTGGATGGCCCAGAACTTCCTCCAACTAAACGAGAGTAAGTCTGAGGTCATCCTTCTCGGCCCCTCGGACTCAATCAAAATGATAGCAGGCAGCCTTGGAAGCCTTACCCCACTACTCAAACCTCACGTCAAAAACCTTGGCCAGAAATTTGACAAACAAGTCAATGCCGTGGTAAAAGCTAGCTTCTTTCAGCTTCAGACGATAGCTAAAATAAAACAATTCCTCCACCCTGATGACCTCGATAAGATCATCCACACATTTATCTCCTCCCGCCTAGATTAGTGCAACTCCCTTTACACTGGCATCAGCCAATCTTCCCTGTCCCGCCTGCAACTGGTCCAAAACGCCGCAGCGAGACTGGTCCAAAACGCCTGACGGGCACCCAAAAAAGGGACCACATCACCCCGATCCTGGCCTCTCTCCACTGGCTCCTGTGCGGTTCTGTATACATTTCAAGATCCTCCTCTATGTCTACAAAGCCCTCAATGGGCTTGCCCCCACCTACATTAAAAGTCTTCTCACCCACCACTCCATCTCCAGGTCCCTCAGATCGGCCGACTTGGGGTTGCTGAATATCCCGCGGTCTAGGCATAAGCTCAGGGGCGACCGCGCCTTTGCGGTTGCAGCTCCTAGACTGTGGAACAGCATCCCCCTTCCCATCAGAACTGCCCCCTCCATCGACTCCTTTAAGTTAAGACTAAAAACGTATCTATACTCCCAAGCCTTTCTTGACATCCTCTGAGCGAGGGCTATATGTATATATGTATGTAGTTTGTTTGTTTATATTATTCTTATAACAAATGTAAAGCACTTTGGCCAACGAGAGTTGTTTTTAAATGTGCTATATAAATAAATGTGAGTTGACTTGACACACACAACCGAAGGTCCATGGGGCATGTCCAAAATTTAGTTTGAGACCTGATGCCCTGGTCCGCTCCGCTTGACTAAGCCATGAACATAAATTGTTATTTTTTCTGCAGATGTAACCATCCTGTTTAGTCGCAGCTTCCCTGCAATCTGCAGTGAGCACGTCCATGGTTCGGCCTCACAATCCGAGCCGCAGGAACAGTCTTTTCAGGGGTGTTCCATGAGCCACCAAGTCATTAATACTTAGTGACCCAACATCCATACTGTTTTGGCATTGATTTTACATGATGATACCCCAGAGCCAAATGAGGTTAGGTAAACTATCACCGGATACTTTGACTTGATTGCACCCATGTGATTAACATATGACACTACCAAGTGTATCAACTTGGACTTGAGCATGCAGATTATGCATTTTCGCACAAAACATTTAACCCATAGAATGCACCTAGTGTCTATAGGTAGTTGATACCAGATAACTGAAGAATTGGTAACTCATGCAAATCCCATCACCTCTGTAACTAGAGATGGTATTAGTAATTTCCCATCTTTGAGCACTAACATCAGTTTGTAATATAACTGAAGGTTTTCTGACGAAAGTTAGTGGAGCAATGCTGAATACTGTTCGTCCACCATAGTGAACTTTCATGGAGGTGAATAATGAGACCTACTTACCAGTGTCTCTAACTCCAGGTCTCCTTACCTTTCTTTGCAGGAGTTCCAGCGAAATTTTATTCGCAGACTCTGTCCATGTTGTAATTTCCATTAGATCGCTGATGCTGCTGACCAACTTTTCTTGTAGTGGCTAGTCCCTCTCTGACGGAGCAGCAATTTTAGAGGCAAAGCACACCACTTTCCCTCATGTGAGTGTGCATTATGCATTAAGCATGGGACCCCGGCACATAGTCATATTCGGGTTCCTGTTTGGAGTTAATCCATACTAACCGTAGACACTCTTTTTAGAGTGGGAGTATTTGCACCTGAACCAGGTGTCACCATCCGTATTCTCAATTTGTCTGTGCATGCCTTTGTACCAAGCATGCTTGCGACACCATCTCCCATGGTCTTAATATGGCTCCATCTTTATCCTTCATACATCCGAATGAGAGGACTTATGCAACCTGAACCAGGAGCTGCCTCAGGCATGTGTGCATGTATTTTTGCACCATCTCCATCACTGCGTTCAACCGAGTTGGAGGAATGGCAACCCTGAACTAGGCGTTGTTTCAGGCACATGTGAATGTGAGTTAATCAAAGGTAACCCAATATCTCGACATTCGTGCAAAACAGTGTAATCTGTTACCACACGTAACTAGTCCACATACCCCGTGTGAGTTCTGTTTCTGTCCTCAGGTTATGATTACATCCTTGAATATGGAGGATAGGACTACTGGGGTGCGTGGATTGCACATTTACCCTCAGGGTTGGCTTGGGCATTGGCCTAAAAGACCTCTGCCTAGAGGATCAGCTTTCAAGCTGCCACCAGCTTCAGTGAACCACTTACTGCCGATGGAGGCGTCGGGGTGTAGTCGCCGCAAACGGTGAGGCTTTTGCTCGTCGTAGGTACCTTGACTGGTCTGACCGCTTCACTATCTCATCCAGGTTTCTTGCCTGGCTAGGTTTTCTCCAAGGAGAAGATTCGGCGGCAGGACATTGCTGGCCTCGCGCTCCTCCAGATAGCACTGTTCACTGCCGGCACTCTGTAATGATGTGAAGTGAGGTCATAGATGCTTACCAAGCTCCAGGTTTTCTGCCATAGACTGGAAGCCAACTTTTCCTTAATGTCATAACAGAATTCTGACCTCACGCATGCACTCCAGTATGTTTCACGGACATACTTCTGAATTTGGAGTCAGTTATACACTGACTGCCTACGCTCCTCTCCTCAGAGGAGATATAATGCAGCCCTGCAACAGGTGCTGCTGCAGGTGTCACGCAGCTGGCGTGTCGTGGAAAATTCCCTCACGACATACCATCAAACTGCGACTGCCTAGCTCCCCTCCTCAGAGAGGGAGATATATTGCAGCCCTGTACCAGGCGCTGCAGCGGGCCCCCGAGATCCATGCTGATATTACTCCCTCTTTGGAGTATCAGGTGGAGCATCTCCCCATGAGATGCTCTATCCGGCAAAGAAAACGTCCGAAGACGCTCCCACTGCAGGAGGTGAATCCTGCTGGCCGGACTAGATTGAAGTTTAACCGGCCTGCCGAGCCAGTATTTCCCACGGAGCCTGGATTCCCGGTGGCTTCCGCAGCTGGCGGTTACCATGGCCGGGTTTCCCCCGAGCCGAGTTTTACTTCGCGGAGCCGGGATTTCCCGCGGCCTCCGCTTCTGGGTTTCCCCGAGCTGAGTTTACCTTCGCGGAGCCGGGATTTCCCCCGGCCTCCGCTTCCGGGTTTCCCAGAGCTAGGTTCCTCTTGCAGAGCCGGGATTTTCCCGCGGTATCCGCAGCCGGGTTGTCCCCACGGAGTCGGGAATCCCCCGGAACGACATCCAGCAGGAACTCTGTAGAGAGCTTCCTGCCAGGTAAAAACAGAACCTGAAAAATAAGTTTAAAACTTACCTTCAGGTTTGAAACTTACCGCTGGAGGAGCAGCGCGCCTACCAGCCAGTCGCGTGCCATGCGTTAGACGTAATGACGCGCATGCGGGCTGACGGCCTTCTATTCACGTAGTCACTCACGTGACTCCGAAGTAAAATTCAGAAGCATGTAGGATGCGTTCACAATCAGGGGAAAGAGAGGTTGTTGTCTTTCAATAACAGGGTAGTTATTTGGAGTGAAACATTTGCCATTGAGGTTTTTAAATCTTTATAATTTGTGATTGGAGGGGAGAGTTCTGTCATTGTCTATTGTGCAGGTTCTATTGTCTATTGTGTATTGTGCAAGTTCAAAATCGAGAGGGATGGATTTTTGGAAAGTAAAGAAATCAAGAGATTTGCAGACCAGAATGAAAGGCATTTAGATGAGGAATCATGAGTCTCAAGACCTGTATGAACTATTTCAGGTTCAATTTATAATCTCAGACAAAGTCAGGTGCATATAGGAGCAAACAGGGGCACCATGTGGAAACAAGGCAGTGGATGCTGGTGCACTACATGTCGGGGGCACGGGATCAGGAATGTGCACGCATCCTTTTTCACTTACTTTCAATTCTTGTTCTTATTCTTTCTTCAATCCAAATGAAGCCACAGCATACTTGTTTCTCTTTTCTACAGGAATCTTGCCACCTAATCTTTCTAACTAATGTAAATGCTGGAAATAAATCAGGTCATTTCTGAAGAAATGCCATTGACCTCAAAGAGTAAATCTCTTCCTCAATGCAAATCTTGTCCAGTTTCTGTTTATATTTTAGCAGTATCTTCATATTAGTTCTTAATTAAAGGCCACTAATCCCTGAAATAAAACAGCACACTTTGAATTCTTTAATGTACTTGACCTAGGAATTCACTCAACTTATTGGATTTAATTAATGGCTGTTAAACCTGGGGAAGTCTAAGCATTACTATTCAATTACCATGGCCACTAACACATGAGATCGACGCAGCATCTCGCTATCATTTTGCACCAATCTTCTTTGTTTGATTTTGTCATTAGAATTTAATTTAATTTGGTAAATAACTGGGAAACAGCTTAATTTAAACTAATAATGGCCAGGCCATTATTGCATCGCCAGCAAGAATAAGGATGGACTTCCACACACAATATTTTGAGGCGAATTCCCAATTTCATTGCCGATACTAATTTGTCACCAAAGTCAGTAGCACCAGTGCCAAAGATGCATCGTGAAGAGGAGGCAGCACTGCCTATGGGAATTTGCTGATCTCAAGGTCGGCTGTGGTAAGCCCTGGGGCACAAGAGGGATGTTGGTTCACTGTTCGATCCACATGTCTAAGGTAGGTGATGTCTGGGGGCCTGCGGCAGCTTACCTGCATCGGGCAACGCTCAGACCTAGAGCGCAGACTGAACATTGGAAACCTGGTGCCTCTTGTATATGGGCTATTTCTATACACTTTGTTAATCCGGGATTGTGTTTAGGCATGGCAATACTTTACTGGACTGTATGTAAGAACATAATTCCTCTCTGTGTTTGCTCAGCACCATTGAACCATTTCTGTGCATTCACTCACAAGCAAGCACCCTCAACATCAAGGTACAGCTGGGCCACTGCCATGCTGAGCAGCTCACTCACCCATTCAAAGATACCATTGATACGATACAATAGAACTTTATTTATCCCAGGAGGGAAATTGATCTGCCAACAGTCATAAAACACAAGATACATGAAACATGAAGTTAAAGTGACAAGTGGAAAGGATTGGAGATGTGTAAAGATTGGGGAGCTGGTACACATCCTCCTTGGTACAGCAACCAGGCAGGATGTGTTCCACATTACAGGAACCCTCTTCAGGCTCAGGTTGAAGATATGCTGGAGTACTGCGCACAACTGGCTGGCACCGCCTTGTACCCTAGGGCTGACACCACCGGGACCCATGGCTTTGCCTGGGCGGACTCTGCTCAGCTCTTTTCTCACCTGCTCAGCCTTTGTTGGTCAGGTGCGACAAAGAAAGGGCAGAGGAAGTGGACTGGGGGGATTGAGGGGGAGAGTCTATCGGGGAGCAAGGCAGCAAAGCAACTTTTGCTCTCTAGTCCATTTGTATGTTTCACCCGATAAGAACATAAAATAGCATAGTTCACAGTTAATGTTACAGCCAGTGGATACGCAAGCATATAAAATAAAGAAAGATTGCAGAGGCTGGAAATTTGGCTCTGCACTCCATTTTCAATATTCTCTCTGATTTCTCAACCCTGCTCTTCATTACAACGTAAAACGCACTTAATTTCTAAATTTTCCAGCTGGGATAAAAGATTTCTGACCTACAATGTTGACTTTGTTTCTCTTCCCACTGATACTGCACGACCTGCTGAGAGCTGCCATGTTTTTCTTACTTAACCATTTGATGTGGTCAATGGTAATCTGTACATCTGAGTATCTGAGCCACTTGCAAGAAGAGACATCTCTTGCAAATGGATTTTATTCCTGAAGACCGAAAGCCATGAAAAGCCAAAAAACAAATTATTTTGAAGCACTTATCCACAATGGTGTCAGGATATTTGCACATTTTAAGATACCTAATCAAATGTACCTGTTGTGCAAAATGATATTGCAGAAAAAAGTACTTTTGGATTAGTGAAGTTATCACACAGTGTGTTGCTCGATTATTACTTCTGTACTGAATCTATTATTAACCATTAACCACAGAGAGGATTCATCAAGTAATTTCCCTACAGTGGAATAGATGCAAAAATGTTCCATAAAACTACCAATGATGAAACTTCTATATAAATTGCATTTTCTTCTTGGTAATATCAAAGGGCCGAGCAAAGTTTTCATGAAATACAAAATCAATAAAGTCATACAACACGGAAACAGGCCCTTCGGCTCAACTTGCTCCTGACCATTGAGCTGCTCCAGTCACACTAGTCCCACCTGCCCGCATTTACCCATGTATCTGTACAAATGTCTATTAAATGTTGTTATTAGTATCTGCCTCAACTACCTGCTCTGACAGCCCGTTCCATACCCAAGGAATGAGTGGGTTAACCTATGATGAGCGTCTGTCGGCACTGGGCCTGTACTCGCTGGAGTTTAGAAGAATGAGGGGGGGACCTCATTGAAACCTACAGAATAGTGAAAGGCCTGGATAGAGTGGATGTGGAGAGGATGTTTCCAATAGTGGGAGAGTCTAGGACCAGAGTTCACAGCCTCAGAATTAAAGGACGTTCTTTTGTGAAGGAGATGAGGAGTAATTTCTTTAGTCAGAGGGTGGTGAATCTGTGGAATTCTTTGCCACAGAAGGCTGTGTAAGTGGATATTTTTAAGGCAGAGATAGATAGATTCTTGATTAGTGCGGGTGTCAGGGGTTATGGGGAGAAGGCAGGAGAATGAGGTTAGGAGGGAGAGATAGATCAGCCACGATTGAATGGCGGAGTAGACTTGATGAGCCGAATGGCCTAATTCTACTCCTGTTCCTTATGACTACCCTCTCTGTGAAAAAGTGCCCCTTAGGTTCCTATTACATCTTTCTGCTCTCACCATAAACCTATGTCCCCTGATTCAAGATTCCCCTAGTCTGGGTAAAAGACTGTGCATTTGCCCTACCTATTCCCCTCATCATCTTACACACCTCAATAGGATCACCCCTCATCCCGCGCGAAACTTCGGGCAAGCGTTGTACAGCCGCCATGGAGCGGACCCATTCGCCAGTGTGGAGCCGATCAAGACTGGACTCAGCCAGTGGCCGCTGAGAAGAAGGACGAGCCTGGCAGTCTAAGTGACCGCCATGAACAAAGGGGTCTTTACCCTGTCTTTATCTATTAGTTTAAAAGCTAATAGAACTGGTCACTAGATCGCTGGTCTCAAAAGACTCGCCCACCGACTCTATTCCTTGGAGCGCAGGAGGATGAGGGGTGATCTTATAGAGGTGTATAAAATCATGAGAGGAATGGATTGGGTAGATGCACAGACTTTCTTGCCCAGAGTAGGGGAATTGAGGACCAGAGGACTTCAAGGTGAAGGGGAAAAGATTGAATTGGAATCTGAGGAGTAACTTTTTCCACACTAAGAGTGGTGGGTGTATGGAACAAGCTGCCAGAGGAGGTAGCTGAGGCTGGGACTATCCCAACATTTAAGAAGCAGTTAGACAGGTACATGATAGGACAGGTTTAGAGGGATATGGACCAAACGCAGGCATGTAGGACCAGTGTTGGCCAGTGTGGGCAAGTTGGGCCTGTTTCCACGCTGTATCACTTTATGACACTTCAGTCACTTGCCCGTCCATTAGATCAAGTTTTGCCCTGTCCCATGCAGGGACGTCTACATATTGCCCGAGGAAACTTTCCTGATCACATTTGACAAATTCCACGCCATCTAAGCACTTGGCACTATGATAGTCCCAGTCTATATTGGGAAAGTTAAAATCCCTACCGTGATAACTGCCTGATTGGATATTTGCTCTTGCAGCTGCCTGATTGGATATTTGCTCTTCTAATTCCCGTTGACTATTTGGGGGCCTGTGGTACAATCTCAACAAGGTGATCATCTGTTTTTTACTTCTCAGCTCACCCATATAGCCTCACTGGCCAAACCACCAGTAATGTCATCTCAGACTAATGCCGTGACATTTGTCTTAACGAATAGAACAGCTTATGAACACACCCTCTTCTTATACCTCCCCCCCCCTCTATTTATCCTGTACCACCTATACCCTGGTACATTAAGCTGCCAGTCCTGTCCCTCTCTTAACCAAATTTCTGTAATGGCTCCAACATCCCAGTCGCGCATATCTACCCATATCCTGACTTCATCCGCCTTACCCAGAAGGCCTCTTGCATTGAAATAAATGCAATCACAGAAACATAGACAAATAGGTGCAGGAGTAGGCCATTCGGCCCTTCGTGCCAGCACCGCCATTCAATATGATCATGGCTGATCATCTAAAATCAGTACCCCGTTCCTGCTTTTTCCCCATACCCCTTGATTCCTTTAGCCCTAAGAACTAACTCTAACTCTCTCTTGAAAACATCAGGAGAATTGGCCTCCACTGCCTTCTGTGGCAGAGAATTCCACAGATTCACAACTCTCTGGGTGAAGAGGTTTTCTCCTCATCTCAGTCCTAAATGGCCTACCCCTGATACTTAAACTGTGATCCCTGGTTCTGGAATCTCCCGACATCGGGAACATTTTTCCTGCATCTAGCCTGTCCAATCTCTTAAGAATTTTATATGTTTCTATAAGATACCCTCTCATCCTTCTAAATTCCAATGACTACAAACTCACTTGACCCATTCTTTCATCATATGTCAGTCTCGCCATCCTGGGAATTAACCTGGTGAATCTACGCTGCATTCCCGCAATAGAAATAATGTCCTTCCTCAAAATAGGAGACCAGAATGCATCCTCACTTTCAGTGACTGATGTACAAGCACACCCAGGTCTCGTTGCACCTCCCTTTTTCCTAATCTGACACTATTCAGATAACAGACACAAAAAGCTGGAGTAACTCAGCAGCTGGACACCCCTCTTCGCCTTCTCTGCTGGACACCTTTCTGCGCCCTCACCGCTGGACAACCTCTCTGCTGCTTCCTGCAGTTGCTCGGGCTCCTCATCATGCTCAAATACTCGGCTCTGCGGCTGACTGGTCTCTTCAACAATTACATCCCATCCTGCATCCCAGTCATTAAACAGTTTGGACTTCTGCGTCGACCCCGTTACATCAACAGAGGCTCTCAACGTAAGCTTGTTTGCTTCGGCCACAGACATTCCATTCCATCCATCTGCTTGCTACCACGCTCTGCCCCCCCTCAACCGCGTCACCCCCCATCCCAACTGACCACATGTACTGTCAACTGGGACAACCTCAGATCTCTCCAGCCTGCCCCCATCCCTCCACCCTCTCACAATGCCAACTTTGCCCTCCTCAACACCCGGTCGCTCAACAACAAAGCCCTTGCCCTCCATGAACTAATCCTTGACAACACTCTTGACTTCCTTCTGCTCACTGAAACCTGGCAACAACCCAATGTCTTCTTCTCCCTCAATCAAGCATCCCCATCTGGATTTAATTATATCTCCAAACCCCGCCCCTCCCGCCATGGAGGCGGCCTCGCTGTTATTTTCAACCAGAACTTTCCGATCGCTGAACTCCCCCTCCCCCCAGTAGCATCATTTGAATTCCTCGCCTTCAAAGCCCTTTCCTCCATGACAGTCATCCTCATTTACCGGCCACCTAAACCAAACCCCTCCTTCCTATCTGACTTCACTGAACTCCTCACACTTGCCTCATCTCTCTCCCCACGTCTGCTGCTACTTGGTGACTTAAATATTCATATGGACTCCCCCACCTGCAAGCTCGCATCTGAATTCGCTTTTTTACTTGACAACTTCTCTCTCACTCAGCATGTCACCTTTCCCACTCATGACAAAGGTCACATCCTTGACCTGGTCTGCTCTACAAATCAACCGGTACTCGACCTCCATCCATGCCTCTTCCCCCTCTCTGATCATAAGCTTATACGGTTCACCATCCCTTCTCCGACACCTCGCCCCCGCTTCCTCCGAGAAATCACCTTCCGTAATCTAAAATCCATCGACCCCCACCATCTCTCTGACCTGCTCTCCACCACTCTCCCCCTAGACTCAACCCACATCTCACCTGATGATCTCACAAACCATCTCAATTCCACCTTGTCTACCTCCCTTAACACTCTGCCCCCCCTCAAAACAAGAACCGTAACTTTTAATAAATCTTCACCCTGGTACACACCTGCACTTCGTAAGCTGAAACAGACTGGTCGCCGACTTGAACGACTCATAAAGAAATCATCTCTCACAGTCCACCATGAAGCTTACAAACTCCACCTCACTGCCTACAAAGATGCCCTCATTGCTGCTAAATCTGCCTACCTCTCCTCCATATTCACTGACCCCTGCCTAAACCACAGAACCCTCTTCTCCACAGTATGCAACCTCCTCGAGCCTCGAGCCAACACTCTCCCTACCTCCACTTCGGGCATCTCTGCAACTCATTCCTCCACTTTTTCGCTGACAAAATCAGCACCATCTATCAATCTTTATCCCCTGTACCCGACTCCCCAGCATCTACTCCACCACCTACCAAGGCCCCTCCTTTCAACATCTCCACTGACCTCCTTACCCCTCCTCCACACTGCTTCCTCTCCCAGTTTGACCCGGTCACCCCTACTGAAATCTCCAAACTCATCAGCTCTTCCAAACCCACTACCTGCTCCCTCGACCCTCTCCCCACTCCCCTGCTGAAGTCCTGCCTCCCCGCTCTCTGCCCCTACCTCACTAATCTCTTCAACTCCTCATTGTCCCAAGCAATTGTCCCCTCTGCTTTCAAAACTGCTGCTGTCACACCAATCTTAAAGAAACCTAGTCTTGATCCCTCCTCTGTCATTAACTACCGCCCTATCTCAAACCTCCCCTTTCTTTCAAAAACCCTGGAGCGTATCGTCGGGTCACAACTTCATTCGCACCTCCTCGCGTATAACCTATTCAAACCCTTCCAATCTGGCTTTCGCCCCCTCCATAGCATGGAAGCTGCTCTCCTCAAAGTCCTCAACGACCTCCTCACCTCTGCTGACACTGGTTCCCTCAACATCCTCATCCTCCTCGACCTGAGTGCAGCCTTCGATACCGTGAACCATAACATCCTGCTTACCAGACTTAAAGACCTTGGCATTGAAGGTTCTGCACTCAGCTGGCTCCGTTCCTACCTTTCCAACCGATCCCACTTCATCTCTCTCCATAACCACACCTCTGCCACAGCCACTGTCTCTCAAGACGTTCCCCAAGGCTCCGTTCTCGGTCCCCTCCTCTTCATCATCTACATCCTCCCCCTTGGTCATATACTCCGTCACTTCAACCTGGACTTCCATTGCTATGCAGATGACACCCAGATCTATCTCAGCACCAAGTCCCCCCACCACCCCCCTCTCTCCCATATCAACTCCTGCCTGTCAGCCATCAAATCTTGGATGCAACTCAACTTCCTTAAATTAAACAAAACAGAATTTCTCCTCATTGGCTCCAAATCAACACTTACCAAAATTAACAACCCCACTCTCACTATTGACGGCACCACTGTCTCCCCATCTCCTCAGGCCCGCAACCTTGGCGTGATCTTTGACTCAAACCTCTCCCTTGAGCCTCACATCCGCCATGTTGTCAAAACATCATTTTTTCACCTCCGCAACATTGCCAAAATCAGACCCTCTCTCACACCCCCCCGCTGCTGAAAGACTCATCCATGCCTTCATCTCCTCCCGACTGGACTACTGTAACTCTCTTCTCTTTGGCATTAATTCCAGCAACATCAACCGACTCCAACTGGTCCAGAATGCAGCCGCCCGGCTCATCACCCACACCAAATCCTGGCACCACATCACCCCAGTTCTCAAAGAACTGCACTGGCTTCCCATTTCCCACCGGATCATCTACAAAATCCTGGTCCTCACCTACAAAGCCCTCAACCACTTGGCCCCCCCTTATCTCACTGACCTCCTCTCCCCCTACCAACCCTCACGGTCCCTCAGATCCACATCAGCCGGTCTCCTCTCCATTCCGAAATCCAACCTCTGCACTTTTGGAGACAGAGCCTTCTCCAGGGCAGCTCCCAGGCTCTGGAACTCCCTCCCACAACCGGTCCGAAATTCTGAATCCCTCACCATCCTCCAGTCCCGCCTCAAGACCCATCTCTTCACCTCTGCATACCCTTAGTCCCATGTCCCCCTCCCCTTTGCATCTCTGTCTTACTGCTCTATTTTGTTTTGTTTTTGACTCTCCATGTAAAGCGACTTTGAGTCCTTGAAAAGCGCTATACAAATAAAATGTATTATTATTATTATTGTTTGTGTCTTCCTTAGTGAAGACAGAACCAAAGTACTCCTTTAACTGTTCTGCCATTTCCTTGTTTCCTATTATAAATTCACCTGTCTCTGACTGTAAGGGACCTACATTTGTCTTCACTAATCTTTTCCTTTTTACATATCTAAAGAAGCTTTTACAGTCAGTTTTTATATTCCCTGCAAGCTTTCTTTCATGCTCTTTTCCCCCCTCTTAATTAACCCCTTTGTCCTCCTCTGTTGAGATCTAAATTTCTCCCAGTCCTCCGATATGCTGTTTCCTCTGGGCAAATTATATGCATCTTCCTTGGGTTTAACACTATGCTTGATTTCCCTCGTCAGCCACGGTTGAGCCGCATTCCCCGTATTATTTTTACGCCAGACAGGGATGAACAATTTTTGGAGTTCATCCATGCGGTCTTTAAATCCTTGGCATTGCATCTCCACCGTCAACCCTTTAAGTATAACTAGACTAAGTTGGACCCGTTGTGTCAAACGGGAGGTATGGGTCCCCAACGCAACAAGTTCCCCAACGCAATATTCCACCACTCACTCGTTCCCCCAACGCAACCCGTTCCAACGCAATATTCCACCACTCACGCCTATCCCCCTCCCATCAAATCCACCCCTCCCTGTCCACCTCTCCCTCCTCTATCGCACCAAACCCGGACCCCTTCTACCCCCCTCCCTACCCCCCTGCACTCCACTACCCCTCTACCCCACTTCCTCCCTCTCTTTCCCCCTCCCTCTCTCTTCCCCCCTACTCCCTCCCTCTCTCTCCCCTCTCCCTCCTTCATCCCTCTCCCCCTCCCTCCCTCATCCCCCTCTCCCCCTCCCTCCCTCATCCCTCTCTCCCCCATCCCAGTCTATCCTGGCCAATTCCCGTCTCATACCTTCAAAGTCTCCTTTATTCATTTTCAGGACCATTGTCTCTGAATTAAGTGTCACTCTCCATCCTAATGCAGAATTCCACCATATTATGGTCACTGTTGCCCATGGGGCCTTACACAACAAGATCGCTAACTAATCCTTCCTCATTACACAATACCCAGTCTAGGATGGCCTTAATCGGTTCCCCTACATATTGGTTGAAATAAATCCAACAGTCCCTTTCTTGCTCCCAGCTGTGCTCTTGCCTATCTTGTCCACTGAATTTTCTTTCATCACCTTCCATACAGACTTCCAGCCTTGTTCATATCATTGTATCCTTCCCCCAGTCTAGTTTAAACCCACCCATGTAGCACTGACAAACCTGCCAGGATATTGGTTCCCCTCCAGTTTAGATGCAACTCATCCATCCAGTGCACTTCACCTTTGCCCCAGCAGAGATCCCAATAGTCCACAAATCTGAATCCCTGCCCCCTGCACCAACTCATTCACCGAATGACACATTCTTCGGTCCCTATCTTCCTGTCCCTAACCTGACAAGCACGTGGCACCAGGATTAATCTGGACATCACTACCCTGGAGATCGTGCTTTTAATATGTTTCGCAGAACACCTTCACTCAGCCCGCGTGAACCAACCTGATCTCCCGGTTGCTGGACACTTTAATTCTCCTTCCCATTCCTACACAGACCTTTCAATAGACAATAGACAATAGGTGCAAGAGATATGCCTTCTCCCCATATCTTCTGACTCCGCTATTTTTAAGAGCCCTATCTAGCTCTCTCTTGAAAGTATCCAGAGAACCGGCCTCCACCGCCCTCTGAGGCAGAGAATTCCACAGACTCACCACTCTCTGTGAGAAAAAGTGTTTCCTCGTCTCCGATCTAAATGGCTTACCCCTTAAACTGTGGCCCCTGGTTCTGGAGTCCCCCAATGTCGGGAACATGTTTCCTGCCTCTAGCATGTCCAAACCCGTAATAATCTTTCTGTCCTAGGTATCTTCCATTGTCAGAGTGAGGCTAAACACAAATTGGAGGAACAGCATCTCATATTTCGCTTGGGCAGCTTACAGCCCAGTGGTATGAATATTGATTTCTCTCATTCAGGTAGCCCCAAAATTCCCTCTCTCTCTCTCCCTCCCCCACCCATGTCGAACCAGTTTCTCGTTTTCACCCAACAAACAGCTAACAATGGCCTGTTTCCTTTATCATCATTACTTTTTTGCATATCTTTCATTCATTGTTCTTTATCTCTCCACATCACCGTCTATATCTCTTGTTTCCCTTCTCCCTAGCCAGTCTGAAGAAGGGTCTCATAGATACACAGAAAATAGGTGCAGGAGTAGGCCATTCGGCCCTTCGAGCCTGCACCGCCATTCAATATGATCATGGCTGATCATCCAACTCAGTATCCCGTACCTGCCTTCTCTCCATACCCCCTGATCCCTTTAGCCACAAGGGCCACATCTAACTCCCTCTTAAATATAGCCAATGAACTGGCCTCAACTACCCTCTGTGGCAGAGAGTTCCAGAGATTCACCACTCTCTGTGTGAAAAGGTTTTTCCTCATCTTAAAGGATTTCCCCCTTATCCTTAATCTGTGACCCCTTGTCCTGGACTTCCCCAACATCGGGAACAATCTTCCTGCATCTAGCCTGTCCAACCCCATAAGAATTTTGTACGTTTCTATAAGATCCCCTCTCAATCTCCTAAATTCTAGCGAGTATAAGCCATGTCTATCCAGTCTTTCTTCATATGAAAGTCCTGACATCCCAGGAATCAGTCTGGTGAACCTTCTCTGCACTCCCTCTATGGCTATAATGTCCTTCCTCAGATTTGGAGACCAAAGCTGTATGCAATACTCCAGGTGTGGTCTCACCAAGACCCTGTACAACTGCAGTAGAACCTCCCTGCTCCTATACTCAAATCCTTTTGCTATGAAAGCTAACATACCATTCGCTTTCTTCACTGCCTGCTGCACCTGCATGCCTACTTTCAATGACTGGTGTACCATGACACCCAGGTCTCGCTGCATCTCCCCATTTCCTAATCGGCCACCATTTAGATAATAGTCTGCTTTCCTGTTTTTGCCACCAAAGTGGATAACCTCACATTTATCCACATTATACTGCATCTGCCAAACATTTGCCCACTCACCCAGCCTATCCAAGTCACCTTGCAGTCTCCTAGCATCCTCCTCACAGCTAACACTGCCCGCAAACTTGGAGATATTGCCTTCAATTCCCTCATCCAGCTCATTAATATAAATTGTAAATAGCTGGGGTCCCAGCACTGAGCCTTGCGGTACCCCACTAGTCACTGCCTGCCATTGTGAAAAGGACCCGTTTACTCCTACTCTTTGCTTCCTGTTTGCCAGCCAGTTCTCTATCCACATCAATACTGAACCCCCAATACCGTGTGCTTTAAGTTTGTATACTAATCTCTTATGTGGTACCTTGTCGAAAGCCTTCTGTAAGTCCAGATACAACACATCCACTGGTTCTCCCCTATCCACTCTACTAGTTACATCCTCGAAAAATTCTATAAGATTCGTCAGACACGATTTACCTTTCGTAAATCCATGCTGACTTTGTCCAATGATTTCACCACTTTCCAAATGTGCTGCTATCCCTTCTTTAATAAGTGACTCTAGCAGTTTCCCCACTACCGATGTTAGACTAACTGGTCTGTAATTCCCCGTTTTCTCTCTCCCTCCCTTCTTAAAAAGTGGGGTTACGTTTGCTACCCTCCAATCCTCAGGAACTACTCCAGAATCTAGAGTTTTGAAAAATTATCACTAATGCATCCACTATTTCTGGAGCTACTTCCTTAAGTACTCTGGGATGCAGCCTATCTGGCCCTGGTGATTTATCGGCCTTTAATCCATTCAATTTACCCAACACCACTTCCCGACTAACCTGGATTTCACTCAGTTCCTCCATCTCCTTTGACCCGCGGCCCCCTGCTATTTCCGGCAGATTATTTATGTCTTCCTTAGTGAAGACGGAACCAAAGTAGTTATTCAATTGGTCCGCCATATCCTTGTTCCCCATGATCAATTCACCTGTTTCTGACTGCAAGGGACCTACATTTGTTTTAACTAATCTCTTTCTCTTCACATATCTATAAAAGCCTTTGCAGTCAGGTTTTATGTTCCCTGCCAGTTTTCTTTCATAATCTATTTTCCCTTTCCTAATTAAGCCCTTTGTCCTCCTTTGCTGGTCTCTGAATTTCTCCCAGTCCTCTGGTATGCTGCTTTTTCTGGCTAATTTGTACGCATCATCTTTTGCTTTGATACTATCCCTGATTTCCCTTGTTATCCACGGATGCACTACCCTCCCTGATTTATTCTTTTGCCAAACTGGGATGAAAATGTTTTGTAGTTCATCCATGCAGTCTTTAAATGCCTTCCATTGCATATCCACCGTCAACCCTTTTAGAACTAATTGCCAGTCAATCTTGGCCAATTCACGTCTCATACCCTCAAAGTTACCTTTCTTTAAGTTCAGAACCGTTGTTTCTGAATTAACAATGTCACTCTCCATCCTAATGAATGGTCACCCGAAACGTCACCCTTCTTTCCAGAGATGCTGCCTGTCCTGCTGAGTTATTCCAGCTTTATTTGTCTATCTTCTGCTTTTTAACCTTTTGCCTAACTCCATAAAATCATTTGCTGGACCTTATCCCTTTTCCTATATAACCATATAACAATTACAGCACGGAAACAGGCCATCTCGGCCCTTCTAGTCACCTAGCCCCATCTACCTGCACTCAGACCATAACCCTCCATTCCTTTCCCGTCCATATACCCATCCAATTTATTTTTAAATGATAAAATCGAACCTGCCTTCACCACTTCCACTGGAAGCTCATTCCACACAGCTACCACTCTCTGAGTAAAGAAGTTCCCCCTCATGTTACCCCTAAACTTTTGTCCCTTTAATCTCAAATCATGTCCTCTTGTTTGAATCTTCCCTACTCTCAATGGAAAAAACTTCCTTCCTATGTAATTTGTGCCAACATGCACAACGGTTTCTGGCTGTACACCCTCCCCTTGAGAATGTCATGCAGCCGCTCTGAGACATCCTGGATGATCAATGAGGTTTCGAGAGAGCACTATATATTCTGAACTTTTAAAATTAAACAAAACAATAGGGGAATGTTGAGTTGATATCATCGCTGTCTGCAGACAGGAGAGATTTACATATTGCCATTACAATGATTATCTTACAAACAACTCAATTGACTGTATGTACTGTACATACAGTGCTCGGCATGTCAACAAAGGTCTGCTCAAGTGAAATGCTCCACAGATCATTTCAAACTGTATATATCAATGTCTTCATTTCAATGAAAGTAAAACATCAATGATTTTCCATATCCCAGGATAAAATTCATAGAGGATTTTGCAACAGCCACAGAAAGAGAGGGATTACATTATATATTCACCACAGCCATAAGGATCATATATGTAATCAGAGATCATGCTGTATTACGAGCACTATAACAATACTCTCGTCAAGCATCTATATTTAGTTTAGAATTCAGGTCAGAATACATTTATTAGCCAAGTCTGTATACGTACAAGGGATTTGACTTGGTGCTTTGCTCGCACATGGTAAAAACACGATATACATCAGACAATTAAAAATAAAACATTATAATTTAACATGTGAAGATAAAGTACCAGAGTAAAGAGAGGCCACAGACTTTTGGCTGTTAAGTAGAGCTACTGCTTGTGGAAAGAAGCTGTTTTTATGTCTGGCTGTGGCAGCTTTGACAGTCCGGAGTCGCCTCCCAGAGGGCTTCAAAGAGTTCATGGCCAGGGGTCAGAGATGATCTTCCCGATCTTTAGTTGTCCAATCCACAATTACAATCGTCCAATTAAACAAATCTTTATCATATTGTGGAAAAAATGCCAACCTTAACTTCATGCAACATAGAACAATGAAGTAATGTCCATTGACATGACATTTCAGATCCTCCTCATTGGCTAAATGGTAGATATACTGCAGGTACACAAAAATGCTGGAGAAACTCAGCGGGTGCAGCAGCATCTATGGAGCGAAGGAAATAGGTAACGTTTCGGGCCGAAACCCTTCTTCAGACTGATAGGGGGTGGGGAGAAGAGAGGAAAAAAGGAAAAGGCGGAGGAGGAGCCCGAGGGCTGGGGGAGGGGAGGAGACAACCAGATGGCTGATGAAGGGGAGGGGACAGCCAGGGCTAGCAGAATTGGGAGAATTCAACGTTCAGGCCACCAGGATGTAGACTGCCCAAGCGGAATATGAGGTGCATTTCCTCCAATTTACGGTAGATATACTGCATTGTGGCCAAACAGATCTTAAATCTAGAAACAAAGAACTGCTGATGCTGGTTTATACCAAAAACTCAAAGTGCCGGAGTAACTCAGCGGGTAAGGCAGCATCTATGGAGAGAAGGAATAGGCAACGTTTCGGGTCGAGACCCTTCTTCAGACTAGTTAGGGAAAGGGGGAAACGAGAGATTATAGACGATGAAGTAGAGAGATAAAGAACAATGAATGAAACTGTACAGATAATTTGCTGGCTAGGTTAGGCTCTTAAAGATAGCGGAGTCAGGGGATATGGGGAGAAGGCAGGAAAGGGGTACTGATTGGGGATGATCAGCCATGATCACATTGAATGGCGGTGCTGGCTCGAAGGGCCGAATGGCCTACTCCTGCACCTATTGTCTATTGAAAGATATGCAAAAAAGTAACGATGATAAAAGAAACAGACCATTGTTAGCTGTTTGTTGGGTGAAAATGAGAAGCTGGTGCAACTAGGGTGGGGGAACGATAGAGAGGGGGGAGAATGCCGGGGTTACTTGAAGTTAGAGAAATCAATATTCATACCACTGGGCTGTAAGCTGCCCAAGCGAACTATGAGATGCTGTTCCTCCAATTTGCGTTTAGCCTCACTCTGATAATGGAGGAGACCGAGGACAGAAAGGTCTGTGTGGGAATGGGAAGGAGAATAAGTGTTTAGCAACCGGGAGATCAGGTAGGTTCAGGCGGACTGAGTAAAAACCATGTTGAGTTTAGTTTGAGTTTAGTTTATTGTCACGTGTACCGAGATGCAGTACATGATAAAGGAAACAACGTGAATAACATTTGGTGCAAGATAAAGTCCAATCAAAGATTGTCCGAGGATCTCCAATGAAGTAGTTAGTAGCTCAGCAGTGCTCTCAGGAGTTAAGGGGCTGTCCCACTGCGGCAACCTAATCCGCGAGTTCTGGCGAGTTTGCCCTCGACTCATACTCGCAGCATGGTCGACACGAGGTCCTAGGAGGTCTTTGTAACTCTCCTTCATGCTCGAGGGTAGTCCCCGCGTACTCGAGGCCTCAGCTAGGTCGCGGCATATTTTTCAACATGTTGAAAAATGCCCGCGAGTAAAAAAAGGTTACCATGGAAAAAATCAATACTTTTTTTACTCGTAGGTTTAGTCGAAGTAGGTCGGCATGTTATTCATAGGTAATCAAGGGTAGTCGTAGGTAATCGAAGTTAGTCGAAGGTAGTCGTAGATATAGTCGAAGGGAGGTCGAAGGAGATCGAAGGAGGTCGTCTTAACCATATAACCATAACAGCACGGAAACAGGCCATCTCGGCCCTTCAAGTCCGTGCCGAACATTTTTAAAAAACATTTTTTTTTTTTAAATTAAAAATAAATACTTCCCCCTAGTCCCATCTACCTGCACTCAGACCATAACCCTCCATTCCTTTCCCATCCATATACCCATTCAATCTATTTTTAAAGGATAACATCGAACCTGCCTCCACCACTTCCACTGGAAGCTCATTCCACACAGCTACCACTCTCTGAGTAAAGAAGTTCCCCCTAATGTTCCCCCTAAACTTCTGTCCCTTAATTCTCAAGTCATGTCCCCTTGTTTGAATCTTCCCTACTCTCAATGGGAAAAGCTTATCCACGTCCACTCTGTCTAACCCGCTCATAATTTTAAAGACCTCTATCAAGTCCCCTCTTAACCTTCTGCGCTCCAAAGAATAAAGACCTAACTTGTTCAACCTTTCTCTGTAACCCTAACTTGTTCAACCTTTCTCTGTCTTCTCTGTCTTCTCCACTTTTCGGTGTCCAATTTTCCCGAAGCTAGTCGAAGCTAGTCTTCAACATAGTCAAAGGAGGTCTTCAACATGACATTTTTTCAAACTCTCCTAAACTCGCCAATTAGGTTGCCGCAGTGGGACAGCCCCTTAACTCAGCGGGTCAGGCAGCATCTGTGGAGAACATGGATAGGTGACGTTTCACAGAGTGCTGGAGTAACTCAGCGGGTCAGGCAGCATCTGTGGAGAACATGGATAGGTGACGTTTCACAGAGTGCTGGAGTAACTCAGCGGGTTAGGCAGCTAACAGGAAATAACAATTAAAAAGTAATCTTTCTTCCAATTTGATGTAACCTTTGTAGGTGCTAAGTAAAACAACGGAATGATGCCTGGATTAGAGGGGATTAGCTACAGGGGAGAGGCTGGATAGACTTGGATTGTTTTCTTTGGAACAACGGTGGTGGTGGGCAGACCGGAAAGAAGTATATCAAATGATGAGAGCCATAGTTTGGGTAGATAGTCTAAACCTTTTTCTCAGGATGGATAAATCAAATACTAGAGGGCATAGCTTTAGAAAAAAGGTGCAGAAGGAGGCCATTCGGCCCTTCGAGCCAGCACTGCCATTCATTGTGATCATGGCTGATCATCCACAATCAGTACCCCGTGCCTGCCTTCTCCCCATATCCCTTGATTCCGCTAGCCCCTCGAGCTCTATCTAACTATCTTTTAAATTCATTAAAATCCGCCCACTCACTCAACCTGTCCAAGTCACCCTGCAACCTCCTAGCATCCTCCGCAGTTCACACTGCCACCCATCTTTGTGTCATCTGCTAATTTGCTAGTGTTACTTTTAATCCCATCATCTAAATCATTAATATATATTGTAAATAGTTGCGGCCCCAGCACCGAGCCTTGCGGCACTCCACTCGCCACTGCCTGCCATTCTGACAGGCACCCGTTTATTCCTCCTCTTTGTTTCCTGTCTGCCAACCAAGTCTCTATCCATGTCAATACCCTACCTCCAATACCGTGTGCTCTAATTTTGCCCACTAATCTTCTGTGTGGGACCTTATCAAAGCTTTCTGAAAGTCCAGATACACTATATCCACTGGCTCTCCTTCATCCATTTTACTTGTTACATCCTCAAAAAATTCCAGAAGATTAGTCAAGCAGGATTTCCCTTATTAAATCCATGCTGACGGACTAATCCTTTTACTGCTATCCAAATGCACCGTTATTACTTCTTTAATAATTGACTCCAGCATCTTCCCCACCACCGAAGTCAGGCTAACTGGTCTATAGTTCCCCGGTTTCTCTCTTGCTCTTTTCTTGAAAAGTGGGATAACATTAGCTACCTTCCAATCCACAGGAACTGATTCTGAATCAATAGAACATTGGAAAATGATCACCAATGCGTTCACAATTTCTAGAGCCACCTCCTTGAGTACCCTGGGATGCAGATCATCAGGCCCCGGGAATTTATCAGCCTTCAGTCCCATCAGTCTACCCAATACTATTTCTAGCCTAATGCAAATTTCTTTCAGTTCCTCTGTCTCCCTAGATCCTCTGTCCTCCAGTACATTTGGGAGATTGTTTGTGTCTTCCTTAGTGAAGACAGAACCAAAGTACCTGTTCAACTCTTCTGCCATTTCCTTGTTCCCCATAATAATTTCACCTGTTTCTGCCTTCAAGGGACCCACATTTGTCTTTAATAATCTTTTTCTCTTAACATACCTAAAGAAGCTTTTACTATCCTTCTTTATATTCTTGGCCATCTTACCCTCGTACTTCATCTTTTCACCCTGTATTGCCCTTTTTGTTACCTTCTGTTGTCCTTTGAAAGTTTCCCAATCCTCTGGCTTCCCGCTACTCTTTGCTATGTTATACACCTTTTCTTTTAGTTTTATTTCATGCCTAACTTCCCTTGTCAGCCACTTGTCTTACTTGCCTTAGAATCTTTCTTCCGCTTTGGGTTGAAATGATCCTGCATCTTCTGGATTATGCCCAGAAATTCCTGCCATTGCTGTTCCATTGTCATTCTTGCTAGGATTTTCCAGTCGACCTTGGCCAGCTCCTCTCTCATGCCTTCATAGTCCCCTTTGTTCAATTGCCAAACTGACACTTCTGATCTAACCTTCTCTCTCTCAAATTGCAGATTACAACATCATATTAAGTTTGAGGTGAGAGGGGCAAACTTTAAAGGAGATGTGTGGACTAAGTTTCTTTGTACAGGGTGGTGGTTGAGGCAGATATGATAGTGGCATTGAAGAGGCTTTTGGATAGGCACACGGATATGGTTGTTGGTGGTGGTAACTGCAAATGGTTGTTGGTGGTGGTAACTGCTTTGAAATGCTGCACTGCAAATAGTTGTTGGTGGTGGTAACTACTTTGAAATGCTGCACTGCAAATGGTTGTTGGTGGTGGTAACTGGACAACTTCCTGTTTGCACCGTATATTGATTTTAGATAAAACGCTACCAATTACGGCTGTGATTTTTGGCCATCTTACTCAGTCCCCCTCCGCTCATCAGGTGCAGAGGATTCTTCCCATCAATGAAAAATAAAAGTGTTATTTGTGTTTAAAAAAATGTTGAACATCTCTATCCTGTCAATCACGCCATGAAAGCCACGCCTCTTCCGATGGGAGGGATTATAAAACCCAGAAGTGTGGGTGTGGCTCAGTCTCTGCAAGATAGGGGAGGTCATGACTCTGTCTGAGCTGTGAATCAACTGAACACACTGAATGTCTACTGAACTGTGAGTGTGGTGTTTATGTGGTGTTTTGTGTGGTTTTATGATGGTTTCACTCTGCTTGAAATGGTATGAAACTGCATTTGAATGTGGTGGCCTTGCATCCTGCATGAAATGGCATGAAACTGCACTTGAATTTGGTGGCCTTGCACCCTGCTTGAATTGGTATGAAACTGCAATTGAATTCGGTGGCCTTGCACCCTGTTTGAAGTGGTCGGAAACTGCACTTGAATTCGGTGGCCTTGCACCCTGCTTGAAGTGGTAGGAAACTGCACTTGAATTCGGTGGCCTTGCACCCTGCTTGAAGTGGTAGGAAACTGCACCTGAATGTGGTGGCCTTGCACTCTGCTAGAAGTGGAATGAAACTGCAATTGAGTTTGGTGGCCTTGCACCCTGCTTGAAGTGGTAAGAAACTGCACTTGAATTTGGTGGCCTTGCACCCTGCTTGAAATGGTAGGAAACTGCATTTGAATGTGGTGGCCTTGCACCCTGCTTGAAATGGAATTTCAAGGAATAGCCGTGAGTCAACTGCTCGCCCACCAGCCGTGAGTGAGCTGCCAGCACATCAGGCTTGAGTGACTGAGCTGTCACCCCAAGAATCCATTTGGCCCACAATGTCCATACTAGCCCTCTGGAAACCAGTCCCTTCAGCCTACAATACCCATACTAGCGTTCCAGAAAGCCCCCCCACTGGCTATCAATATTGGAATTGATGGAGAGGTGGAATATTGCGTTGGGGACCAGCCCTCCCGTGTGTTTATGGGACCCAACGGGTCCCACTTAGTCTAGTATTATTATAAAACTCTGATCTTGGATGTTTACTTGTGGGTTTGCTTGATTGTTTGAACTTTTTCTTTGATTCACATCTCCTCAAAAACCCAACGCGGTAACGGTGAAATATTTACACAATTAGTCTACATATTCCGGGTAGAGGACTTACCTCATCGATCTCAAAACTCGTCTCATCTGAAAATTTGATTTATTTATTTCCCGAGTCTTTTACTAAAATGTTCACCAATCTGACATCATTTTAAAATTCGAACTTGCTGAAGCAAGCTGGATAACGTCACATGCCTCTGCTCCTTGCGGCAAGCTGCGCAGAATTTTCAATGCGCAGCCCCACTGTTTTCCACGAGCTGCGAGTTACGTGGCCCAGCCACCCTCCCCCCCCCCCCAGGGCTCTGGATTGAAGCCGCTAAACACGTGCTCAAGTCGTGCAGCATGCTCCGCTGGGCTCCTTGAAGATCTACACATGGCGGCGGTGGTCGTTATCGCTGCGCGGCCGCGGACAAGCGTAGTGGAAAAGTGGCCGTGGCGGCCGTCACAGGGGACGACCTCCTCTCCGTCTCCCCGCCCGATCGTCTGTCACTCTGGTCGGTGGGCTTACCCTCGTAGAAGCCACGATCGGCCGGCCCTCCGTTGCATTTCACCGTCCTCAGATTGCTACGGGCCCTCGCTCTGGTCCACGTCGGCCGCAGCCTAGCTCGGGAGGATTCTGCACTACGCCTGGGTAGGTGCTGCTTCTACCCCTCCCCCCTTCCACTCTACCCACTCCCCAGGGCAGAGAAAGAGAGAGAGGGGGGGAGTGAGTGGAGGAAGGGGGTGAGAGGGGGTGCATGGAGAGGGGGAAGGAGAGGAGAGGGGGGAAGAGAGGGGGAGGGAGGGGGAGAGGAGAGTGGGGAGAGGGAGGAGGCGAGGGAGGCAGAAGGAGGAGGAGAGGGGAGGAGATGGGGAGGGGGCCCTTCCTCTCTCCCCTCTCTCTCTGCCCCTCCCTCCCTCTCTGCCTCCCTCCCTCTCCAACCCCCCCTCTAGCCGCGCCTGCACAGTTGGGGGTTATGCGTGAGAGGATAGGGCGGGGGGTGGGATAAAAGAAGGAATGAATAATATTATATAATATCCAGGGGGGGGGTTAGTGTGTGTGGGGGGTGGTTAGTGTGTGTGAGTGATGCTAAAAGCCACCTCCCCCGCAACCGCGTGTTGAGGGGCGGGACCCAACGGGTCCCCTTGGTCTAGTATCATTATAAAACTCTGATCTTGGATGTTTACTTGTTTGAACTTTTTCTTTGATTCACATCTCCTCGAAAACCCGACGCGGTAACGGTGACATTTTTACATATTCCGGTAGAGATTTACCTCATGATTTCAAAAATCCCCTCATCTGAAAATCTGATTCATTATTCCCACGTGTTTTTACTAAAAATTGTTCACCAATCTGACATCTTTCTAAAATTTACCGTGCTGGATGACGTCACAATGGCTCCTCTCGGCACACAGTCGACCGGCCCTGCCGTCCGCAGCCGCTCCGCCCTGCCCGAGGCCCAGCCGCCCTTCCCCCCCCGACTCTGGATTGAAGCCGATACGAGTTACGCTAACACCCCCCGCCCCCCTTCGACTCAGTCATTTTGTCGCTTCCCGACACAGTCCACTCGCACTCAGCTGGCCGTCCCGCAGCGCAGCGCCCCGCCCCGCCAGGGCTCTGGAATGAAGCCGCTGAAAACAGAGTACTGCCGCCCTCGGCTCGGGTTTCCGAGAGAAGCCCGAGTGATGCCGACGAGCACCCGAGTGATGATGTCACAAAGAGCGACCGCAGTACGCTCGCGCCTCGACTCGGGTTTCCTGAGAGAAGCCGAGAGCTTTGTACTAGAGTCGGCCCCTGTACTAGAGCTCTCTCTCTCTCTCTCTCTCTCCCGGGCTCTCTCCACATTTCGCAGCCCGCTCGCTCGCCCGGCTCCCCTCATCCTCTCCCCCTTCACCTCTCCCCCCTCTTCTTCTCCCCCTCCTCTCTATCCCCTCCTCTCCCTCCCTCCCATCCCTCTACTCCTCTCTCCCCTCCGCCTCCCCCTCTGCTCTACCCCCTCCTCCCCCCCTCCCCTTTCCCCCTCTCCCCCTCTGCTCCTACCCCTCCTCCTCCTCCCCTCTACTCTCTCTCTACCCCTCCCTCCCACCTCCTTCCCCCTCCCCTCCCACCTCCTCTCACTCCCCCTCTCCCCATCCTCTCTCTCTCACCCTCTGCCCTCCCTCCACCCACCCCCTCCCTCCTCTTCCCTTCCCCTCCTCTCTCTCCCCCTTCCTCCCCCCTCCTCTCTCTCCCCTCCTCTCTCTCCCCCTCTGCCACCCTTCCCCCCTCCAGCCTCCCTCTCCCTCCTCCCCTCACCCTCCCCCTCCCTCCCCCTCTCTTCCCCTCTTCTCCCCCCCTGTGTGTGGGGGTGGTTAGTGTGTGTGTGTGTGACGCTGCACGACCCCACCCCCTCCGCAACCGCGCATTGAGGTCTAGTATTCTATATCAATGAAGAACAGTCTCACAAAGTACTGGGAAGTGTGAATAACGGAAGGTAAAAGCAAAAAGCACAGGAAAGATTCAAGAGGGCCTGACAGCGTCCGTGGAGCAAGTTCAAGTTCAAGTGAGTTTATTGTCATGTGTCCCTGATAGGACATGAAATTCTTGCTTTGCTTCAGCACAACAGAACATAGAAGGCATGACTACAGAACAGATCAGTGTGTCCATTAAATATATACACACATGAATAAATAAACTGATAAAGTGCAAATAACAGATAATGGGCTATTAATGTTCATAGTTTTGTCCGAGCCAAGTTTAATAAGCCTGATGGCTGTGGGGAAGTAGCTATTCCCTGAACCTGGTCGTTGCAGTCTTCAGGCTCCTGTACCTTCTACCTGAAGGTAGCAGGGAGATGAGTGTGTGGCCAGGATGGTGTGGGTCCTTGATGATACTGCCCAGCCTTTTTGAGGCAGGGACTGCGATAGATCCCCTCCGATGGAAGGGAGGTCAGAGCCGATGAGATGGACTGGCAGTGTTTACTACTCTTTGTAAGTCTTTTCCTCTCCAGGGCGCTCAAGTTGCCGAACCAAGCCACGATGCAACCGGTCAGCATGCTCTCAGCCATGATCATATTGAATGGCGGTGCTGGCTCGAAGGGCCGAATGGCCTACTCCTGCACCTATTTTCTATGTTTCTATGTTTACTTTGCACCTGTAGAAGTTAGAGAGAGTCCTCCTTGACAAACCAGACTCTCCGTAATCTTCTCAGGAAGTAGAGGTTGATGTGCTTTCTTAATAGTAGCATCAGTGTTCTCGGACCAGAAAGATCTTCAGAGATGTGCACGCCCAGGAATTTAAAGCTCCTTGACCCTTTCAACCATCGACCCATTGATATAAACGGGACTGTGGGTCCCCATCCTACTCCTCCAAAGTCACAATCAGTTCCTTGGTTTTGCTGGTTGAGGGCCAGGTTATTGTGCTGGCACCATATGGACAGTTGCTCGATCTCTCTTCTGTACTCTGACTCATCCCCATCAGTGATATGTCCCACAACAGTGGTGTCGTCCAGCAAAACTTACATCAGTCAATGAGAAAGGATCAAAACCTAGTAAACTGAAATTTTCTGCAGAGAGCTACCTGACCTCCCTGAGGATTACTTAATATTCTGTTAAAAAAAACTAATAGTCAGTTACAAAGATACGCCAGTGATGAATGTGCATCAAATCAGATCTACAAGGAATGCACACAATTCAGAATCGCTGAAAATTTTGGAATGGAAAAGTGTTCCCTCCCTCCACCACCAGTTTTGGAATGATCAGTGTACATCATTACTTACATCATCTCACACGTTTTGGATATTTACAAGGATATGCACTATTCAACAAAACTTTAAAAAGGGGCACAAATAAATTAATGAAGAGGAAATCAAAGCAACTGCACAGGCAGATGGATTATGTGATAAAATAAAGTAGCATGAGAGGGCTGGAAAAAAGTGTTAAGAAACTGGTGTAAAAGGATTAAAGGATTAACTCCTGGTCAGACATTTTGCATGCTACTGTATTTATGAAGATAATGACAAGGCAATTCACACCCTGGTTGGTGTAAACAGGTCTAGATAGGTTTGCATATTGAGTGCCAGTTAGTTGTCACATTCACTGTATTTTAAGGGCAAGGTCTAAATTCTAGATCACAGGTAAATTGTCCATTCATATTGATATATCATTTTAAGGACTTCAGCAAGGGCAATTAACTAAATGCCTCTGGTACTATTAATATCACCGGCACTTCATCGTAATCTATCAAACGCCAAGAAACATCAGCTTGACACACAAGATGATAATTTTACCCCTTGCAGTGTGTCCTGTCATTCAGTGAGATGCCATACTAACTCCACATATAAACATTGCATATTCCTTCTCTCCATAGATGCTGCCTCACCCGTGAGTTTCTCCAGCATTTTTGTCTACCTTCCACACCATACCTCTGTAACTTTCTTCAGCAAATAAAAATACTAAAACTAAATATTTGGACTAACATCAATGAAGAATTCAGAACTGAGCAAACACAAAGTGCTGGAGGAAATCAGGTCCAAATAATCAGAGATGACAGCCTCAAAATCAGTAACAGATTTCACCAGGATAGGATAGAATGGTTCTCCATTTCGAGGGCTGAAGTTCTCAACTGTGGATCATTAAAATGGGGCTGCAAGGTGAATGCTTAAACTATTTTACAATGAGACAACCCTCCATCCCCCACCAGGAAGCCTTAAAGCCTCATCCTCGTTAAAGTTTCATCCTCGACTCCAGAACCATCCAATTTCCTCTACTCACCGTTAATAACTTCTCCTTCAACTCCTCCTACTTCCTCCAAATCCATGGCGTAGCTATGGGCCACCTGCATGGACCCAGCTATTCCTGCCACTTTGTAGGGTACGTTGAACAATCCCTGTTCCAGACGTATACTGGCCCTATCCCAAAACTCTACCTCCGTTACATTGATGACTGCTTCGGTGCTACCTCCTGCACCCATGCACAACTCATGGACTTCATCAACTTCACCACCAATTTCCAACCTGCACTCAAAATTATATTTGGCCATCTCTGACACTCCCTCCCCTTTCTTGATCTCACCGTCTCCATCACAGGAAATAGACTATCGACTGACGTCTATTACAAACCCACTGACTCCCACAACTATCTCGACTACACTTCTTCCCACCTTGTTTCCTGCAAAGACTTTATCCCCCTACTCCCAATTCCTCCGTCTACGCCGCATTTGTGCTCAAGATGGGGTGTTCCATACTAGAACATCCGAGATGTCCTCATTCTTGAGGGAACGGGGTTTCCCCTCTCCCATCATAGATGAGGCCCTCACTCATGTCTCCTTAGTACCCCACAGTTCCTTAATCCCCCTCCCCTAGTCCCAACAGAGACAGAGTCCCCCTAGTCCTCGCCTTCCACCCCATCAGCCGTCGCATACAACACATAATCCTCTGAAATTTCGCCACCTCTAACAGGATCCCACCACTAGCCACATTTTCCCATCTCCACCCTTTCCGCCTTCCGCAGAAACCGTTCCCTCCGCAACTCCCTGGTTAACTCGTCCCATACCACCCAAACCACCCCTCCCCAGGTACTTTCCCTGCAACCACAGAAAATGCAACACCTGTCCCTTTACCTCCTCCCTCAACTCTGTCCAGGGACCCGACAGTCCATTCAGGTTAGGCAGAGGTTCACTTGCACCTCCTCCAACCTTATCTACTGTATCCGTTGTTCAAGGTGTGGACTCTTATACATCGGCGAGACCAAACGTAGACTGAGCGATCGTTTCGCCGGAACACCTTCAATCAGTCCCGCCTGAACCTACCTGATCTCCCGGTTGCTAAACATTTTAATTCTCCTTCCCATTCCCACACAGACCTTTCTGTCCTCAGTCTCCTCCATTGTCAGAGTGAGGCTAAACGCAACTTGGAGGAACAGCATCTCATATTTCGCTTGGGCAGCTTACAGCCCAGTGGTATGAATTTTGATTTCTCAACGTCAGGTAGCCCCGACATTCCCTCTCTCTCTATCCCTCCCCCACCCAAGTCGCACTAGCTTCTCATTTTCACCCAACAAACATCTAACAATGACATGTTTCCTTTATCATCGTAACTTTTTTACATATCTTTCATTCATTTGTTCTTTATCTCTCAACATCATCGCCAATATCTCTAATTTCCCTTCTCCCTAACCAGTCTGAAAAACGGTCTTGACCCGAAACGTCACCCATTCCTTCTCTCCAGAGATGCTGCCTGTCCCGCTGAGTTACTCCAGCTTTTGTGTCTATCCTTGGTTAAACCAGCGTCTGCAGTTCCTTCCTACACACTGTACATAAAGTGGAGCACTAGGCACCAGCAGCTCAGGGATGATGGGCCAAACAGCTGCCTCCATGCTGCACAAACGCAGCATCATCTCCATCCTTCCACACTCGCAATTCCTTCCAAAAACATTCCATAGTCTGGAAATAAAAGTGCAGTTTATGCAATGTCACATTCTGGGTCATGTGTGCAATTGAAAGTACTAATAATCCAGGGAATGCATGTTGAAGTCTTCATCATACAGGTTGAGAATTGGAACTCTATTGAAAAAAGATTGAGTTCAAAAACAGACCCTCAAGATAACAACATTTAAAACTAATTTGGTTGGCAGTATACTCAGCATTCTGTGGCTGCTGTCCCAGATAAAATACAGCCCACTTTCAACTTCTCTTTGATGTATAGTTGTTTCAAACAACTAAAATAACATTTTCACCACATGGACTCACACAGGTTTGTGATGCCTGTCCACCACCTTTCAAGCAATAGCCTTGCCTATACATTGTCCATGTCACTGCCTATCAAAAGACCTTTGCTGCATATTTCCAATCAGAATTTAGTCAACACTGGTAAAATAGTCACGGTGTAGTGATTGGGCCAAGCAGCAGCAATGGCCACGAGATATATGCTCACCTCCTTGAAAAGCATTTTGCATTTACACTTGCATTAGTGTATAACTCTCATACACAATTATTATTTGCATTCAGACAGCTCCACCTCTGCCAAGACGTGAACGATAATGAAATTGTCCGAAGAAGGGTCTCGACCCGAAACGTCACCTATTCCTTCATTCCATAGATGCTGCCTCACCCACTGATTTTCTCCATCATTTTTGTCTACCTTCGATTTTTCCAGCATCTGTAGTTCTTTTCTTAAACATGAAATTCAACATAGTGCAAAGTACCTGCATCACAAGGATTCACAAAAACACTCAACTCTTCACATCGACTGCGGCAATAAGTGGGTCTTGTCTGTTATCACCTCGTATCTTATTGAACAAATGATCACATGACTTGACAAGTATATATATTTTTTATGTTTTAGTGCATAGTTTCCTATGAAATGTAATCAGATGAAATTCTGACTGGAAACATGGCTATTGGAGCTACAAGATGCAAAAACAGATCAGCTCACTCTCAGTAGTCTCAGCAAACACCAAACTGAATGAATGTTGTTGCTTTGGAACTTGCCGAAGGAGGAAGTGGTGGGAATGGCAGGCAGTGACTAGTGGGGTGCCGCAAGGCTCGGTGCTGGGACCCCAGTTATTTACAATATATATTACGATTTAGATGTTAATATATATTGTCAACCACTCATCTGCAAATGCCTCTCCGTATTAATATCCACCTATCGCCTTTAGGGCGGTCATGATGGCGCAGCGGTAGAGTTGCTGCCTTACAGCGGGATGCAGTTCCGGAGACCCGGGGTTCAATCGTGATCTGTTTGGGTTTTCTCCGAGACCTTCGGTTTCCTCACACACCTCCAAAGACGTACTGGTTTGTAGGTTAATTGGCTTGGTAAATGTAAAAATTGTCCCTAGTGGGTGTAGGATAGTGTTAGTGTGCAGGGATCGCTGGTCAGCGCTGACCCGGTGGGCTGAAGGGCCTGTTTCCGTGCTGTATCTCTAAACTAAACTAAATTAAACCTTGCCAGTTTCATCCAACCTTCCTCTCATCTCTCTTTACCAGCTTTCTCCCCTCTTCCTCCAACAGTCTAAAGACTCGAAACATCACACCCATTCATGCCCTCCATAGATGCTGCCTGACTCGCTGAGTTACTCATTAAATTTGTGTTCTGTGCACAATTCCAGCATCTGCAGTCCCCTGTGTCTGTCTCTATGTGGTAGGTTATATTGACAGGAAATTCTCACAACCTTAACCCTCTGCCCAGTGTTGGGAAGTCAGCAACATGGAAATGCAAGCGATTGCAGATGCAGGAATCTTGAGCAGAACGTCAGGTGCTGGAGGACCTTCTGGGTCAGGCAGCATCTGTGGGGGGACTTGACAGACCCTCTCTACCGATGCTACCTGACCCGCTTGAGTTCCGACAGCACTCTGTGTTAGAATCGTGAATATAACTGATTTCTCGCTATGAGTGTAATTTGTGGTGCGGGGACAGGGTAAAAAGTAGCTTTCTTTAACGGCTAGCATTCCATCCTGTCTGATTTTCCAAGATTTAATGCTCCTTGAAGAATCAACTTTGCAATCAAATGACTTTGCTATGTAGCTTAACAAACTTGCAAGCAAACTGCAAAGTGAGAGAGATTAGTTTGCGTTTATTGCATTACCCTTTAATATCCCAAACCCAGGCAATGCAAAGGATCTATAGCTTGTTTAGTCATAGTGTCTTACAGCACTAAACAGGCCCTTTGGCTCATCTTGCCCCTGCCGACCAAGATGCCCCATCAACACTAGTCCCACCTGCCCGCTTTTCAGTCCTTATCCCTGTAACCCTTTCCAATCCATGTACCTGTCCAAATGCCTTTTAAATGTTGTTATTGTACCCTACCTCCTCTGGCAGCTCGTTACATATTCCCACCACCCTCTGTGTGAAAAAATGTCTCAGATTCCTATGAAATCTCTCCCCTCTCACCTTTAACCCATGCCCTTTAGTTCTTGGATTCTCTACTCTGGGTAGAAGAAAGTAGAAATATATTTTTCCTTTACATGTAGGAATAAAGTGTAAGGTTCACAACCTCTGGTTCATTGTATGAAGCATTAAATGTTGTCTTCTGTTTTAGAGACCACTTGTTTCTAAAGCCAGCAGGAGAGCTGGAGAATAAGTTCAAAGCATCAACAACATACATCACATGGAAGGAAGAAATTAACAGGAACAAAGAGATTCAGTGTATCCTACAATGTCCTTCCACTGACACCGGCTATTTACCGCTCATAGTAAACACCATTGCCATTCCGGATGAGCTGAACTTCATCAGTAACTTGGTGAAGATGAATGGGATCCAGCCTATATCATTCATCTCCGCCCCACAGTTCTCATTCGCAACCTTCTACCATATCGTCTCACCTACATGTTAGAGGTTAGTGCACTGTGGCGCAGCGGTAGAGTTGCTACCTTAGAGCCGGGTTTGATCCTGATTATAGGTGGTGTCTATATGGAGTTTGTACGTTCTCCCTGTGAAAGCGTGGGATTCCTCCGGGTGCTCTGGTTTCCTCCCATACTCCAAATACGTACAGGTTTGTGGGTTAATTGGCTTGGTATAATTGTAAATTGTCCCTAGTGTGTGTACGATAGTGTTAGTGTGTGGGGATTGCTGGTTGGCACGGATTTGGTGGGCCGGAGGGTCTGTTTCCATGCTGCTACTCTAAACTAAACTAAACTTCATGGAATGTAAAAGCTTTCAGTTATTTGTCTTCTTTCTAACATCATTTCACTGTGAATTGTAGAACAGTAAGGCACAGGAACAGGCCATTCGGCCCACAATGTTTGTGCCGAACATGATACCAAGCTGAACTGATCTTGTCTGCCTGCATATAATCCATATCCCCTCTATTCCCTGCACTTCCATGTGCCTATCTAAAAGCCTCTTAAGCGCCACTATTGTATCAGCCTCCACCACCACGACCCCTGGCAATGCGTTCCAGGGCCCCACCACCCTCTGTGCCAAAAAAAACTCCAAGTTTGCGGTTGACACAAAGCTGGGTGACAGTGTGAGCTGCGATGAGGATGCTATGAGGCTGCAGGGTGACTTGGATAGGTTGGGTGAGTGGGCAGATGCATGGCAGATGCAGTATTATGTGGATAAATGTGAGGTTATCCACTTTGATTGGCAAGAACAAGAAGGCAGATTATTATCTGAATAGTGTCAGATTAGGAAAAGGCTAGATGCAGGAAACATGTTCCCGATGTCGGGGGAGTCCAGAACCAGGAGCCACAGTTTAAGAAAAAGGGTTCGGCCATTTAGGACTGAGATGAGGAAAAGCATTTTCAGCCAGAGAGTTGTGAATCTGTGGAATTCTCTGCCACAGAATGCAGTGGAGGCCAATTCAATGGAGGTATTCAAGAGTTAGAAATAGCTCTTAGCGCAAACGGAATACATACATACATAGGTACATAGACAATAGGTGCAGGAGTAGGCCATTCGGCCCATCCAGGTTCAGGAGCAGCTTCTTCCCTATAACCATCAAGCTATTAAATACAACAACCTGCAAATAAGCTCCAGACTCCATAGACATGGGGGCATTGTTTTTGTCTTTGTGCTATTATTGTTTGTTATACACACACACACACACACACATAAACACATACATACATACACACATACATATATATATATACACTCACACAGTGAACTTTTTTTGTTGTTTATTATGGTGTTTACATATCTGTTGTGCTGCTGCAAGTAAGAATGTCATTGTTCTGTTTCAGGACATGACATCATTCACTCTTGACAACTTGTGGAAGATGGCGTATGGACGTAACGAAGCTGGGAATGGGTCCACGGCTTGTGCATGAAAATATTACACCAAAATTGTTCAACAACTGTATGACTATTTTATAAATTCCATTGCCATTGGTGTTTCAGGCCGCAGTGAAGCTAACAAAAGGAGCTCTGTGTTTGCTTGGACACAAAACCAGAACCGGATGTCTGATGGGATCACCGTTAAAGTCACTCGGGGCAATTGTTCTCTGATTTCAAAGACGGCAATTGCTATTTAAGATTAAAGATGTAACATGTCCCACATTGAGATTAAAATGTGATGAAGACCAAGAACCATACCAAGCTCAACTCTTGTAAGAAAACGAGCAGATTTTTGTTTCTAAAGATAATTAGAATTTGAATAATAATTCAAAGATGTATTATTGCAAGGATCAAGAGCCATGATGAAACGCTACCTGGAGATTGGTGTATTTTTCTCAGGTAGAGGTGTGTTGGTGGCAATGCAGCAAAGTTTCACTAAATTAACTTAGGCCTGCCGCAGTGGCTCATAAAGACAGATGGAGCTTAGGGACATATTTGGCCTTGAATCTATATAGATGAGAAGCAATTGTGTTTAGGTTTATATAATTGTTAAGCAATGTAAAATGATAGACGCAATGGAATTTTCCCTTGGCTTGCGTTCCTAGGAGTGGCAGCAGTGGCATACGAATTGGCCATTTCAGAGTTCGACGAGGTGAAATATCTTCATTCAATGGGATGAATTTTTGTAATTCTTAAACGCAGGAAAAACAAAAACTGATAGATGTTTGATTCTAAAACAAATCATATGATTTGAGTATAAGGCAAGATGGAGTAGTTGAGACTGAGAATCAAAACGGCATTGAATATTCAAAAATACTCATATGTCAGAATTGCCTGGTCTTGTGAATTGCATTGATATTGCGACACACTTCCTGATACTTCTTTGGACAGGGCTCTGCCCTGCCATCTCTTTGTAGTTTGATGTTCTCTTTTGGTTTACAAATGCTCCCTAGAATGCATGAAAATCAAAATCAAATATTTCTCTGTCCACAGATGCTTCCTAACCTGCCAAGTTTTTCCAACACTTCCTATTTTATTTCTTAGGAAATGTTTCTGCTTGTTTCAAGGTACTGGGCAATGTCAAACCATTGTTACTAGTGCTGAAACTTCAGCCACTCTTCTCAATAGTGTTCTCATCAATCCCCACAATTCTGATCAATTCCACCCAGACTCAAAATATTATTTACCTCAACTGCCATTAACTAAAAACAGCAAAATACTATTTAGGTTGAATTTCCATGCCAATTTAAACTCTGATCACTAATTCTGTGCTATGTTGAGATATGTAAATGCAAGCTCCATAATGCAATCCTGCATAGTCTTCACAAATACCAACCCAGAGGTCTGATGTAATTCATCGAATGGGACAGCATAACTCAATCCTTCATCAGCAAGATATAACCTTATTATAGCAGCAGAGACACGTTACAACTGGGAAGATCTCAAAGAAAACGAATGATATAGGCACAGCACAATATCCCGAGTCTGACTGACAGACTGTTTCTCCATCAAATCACCCACATTTACTTTTTGACTAACGTACTAACAGTGTGCGCACAGTTTAGTTTGGCCCCAAAGCTATCTTCCGGGGAGGAGTTAGTAAAGCTGGATTATTTGTTTTCTCACCTCCCAACTTCTTCCACGACACTCAAAGTTCACATTGCAAATTAGAATACTACTGTCCAGATTTCATACACTTAGCTAAGCTGGTGAATATTTTTTTATTTGCAACAAATTTAAATCAAATATCAATAGCAAAAGCAAACATCTGTCAAATTTAAACAAAATGATTTTGCAATTAAATGTTTAAATTCCTTATTGCTCTCTTATAAAAATGAATTAATTCTCAGTTTATTTATTTCACAGTTCAGTGCTGGCCTTTACTGCTTCGATGAAGCTACTTTTAATTTTATCTTTTTCACTCCAAGTAATTAAAATGATCAGTAGTTGCTTCCAGCTTAACACAACAATCCCCTTAGCAGATCCTGCTTTTTTTTTACAAAAGGCCCTTAAGTTGCATTTCGCTGAAAGAAAGAAAAGCTTGTTTCTTTAAATCCCAACTTTATCCAATTGTTCTTTCAACAGTCTTTGTATCATAAGGAACAAATAAAAATGGCTGTCTTTAGGGGGTCCTTTCTGTACTTGCCGCAAATGGCAATGACTGACGTTACTTCAGCCAAAAATGAGGCTCTGGATTAGTGAAGGTGCATCACGACATGAGAAGCTGTCTATGTAGCTGCCAGAATCACTACTCGCCAAATCAAGTCGTAAAAGTCTGAGAAATGTAATAGAATTCCAAGTTCAAATTTGTGTGGAAAAAGTCATTCTGCTTTGATTTCACCAACCAAGATGAACAGTAAGACCCAATATACTTCTATCCAATCTATAATCAAAGTTCTCAGCAACTCACCTTGTCCCCTGATTTTTTTTTTTAGAAAAAAAACACGGCATCCAAGGTTTACAATGATTACACCATCTAGTTATGGAAAAAAAAAATCCTTTTCATCACTTGACAGGAAGCAATGCGCTGTTATTAACCATTCAGCAGAAAGAGAATTCTGTATGTGGCCAGAGGCAAGGATTACTGAAATGTAGCCTATTCAGTTGTTGTAGAACATACAATGAAAGCAAAAAAATAAAATTACAAGGTTTTAAAGATCGTCTATTTT
>CM075978.1:85885537-86100537 GCA_038087875.1 Malacoraja senta | reverse complement strand
CCCTTCTGCCCACTGAGTCCATGCTGACCATCGATCACCCATTCACACTAGTTCTATGTTATTCTACTTTCCCATCCACTCTCTACACACTAGAGGCAATTTGCAGAGGGACAATTAACCTACAAACCCATATGGTCTTTGGGATGTGGGAAGAAACCGGAGGACCCAGAGAAAACCCGTGCGGTCATGGGGAGAATGTGCAAACTCAATACAGACAGCACCCGAGATCAGGATGGAACCCTGGTCTCTGGCGCTGTGAGACAGCAGCCCTACAACTGCCCCCCAGTGCTGCCCCCACCTGTTGTCTCGGTACATCTAATGAATTTCCCAATGCAGGCCAGTCAAATACTGGGCCATAGTTGAGCCCACCCTGCCCTCACTAATGCCCACGTATAGGGTCAATTGCTAACAGTCACAAATGGTAAATTATACTAACTTTGCATCCCCATAGCTAATGGCATTAAATACAATAACATTGTAAACACAGTCCCAACTAACATCTGCTTTCTCAGCAGAGACCAAGATGTGTACAGCTCACAATTTGAGATAGCAAGAGGTATGCAGAGGTGGATTAGGTTGAACTTCTTGCTTCCTTTTCCCTGGGCTGAGGTTTTAGTTATTTTGCAGAATCCCGACACCACTTGCATTCCTGAAAAATGTCACGGTGTTGTCAGGTAGCAAGAGGATTTATTCCTGCAGACACTTTTATTTAGTTCTGAACAAGCTCACTTGCAAACGGCTGCTTGAAGGGTCCCGGGGGTCTTCCCTTCAACCAAGTCAGCGCAACATTGAGGCAGAGGAGAAACCCATCTGTGAGTGGATTGGCTGCCAGTGGGTTGCAAAAGTCTCCTTGTCCACACCTACATTTTTAGTAGGAATTGGGAAAGTTCTCCTCATTCTTTTTTACAACAATTTCACAGATTCTCTGATCATTCGTATCTTTTTATTTAATCATACACAATTGTCAATAAATGTTTTTTTGATATTTGCTTTTAAACATTTCAAAATGTAATCTACTCTGTGGCTAACTCACAATATAATTAATTTCAGATTTATTATATTGCTTTCAGAAAATGTTCTTCAACAAAATTCAATAAGACAGTGATGGTAACTGCAACAGGCCAGTTAGGTTGTTATTGTGATGTACATTTTGAAGCTAAAACAATTCTGAGTTACCATATTTAATTAGTACACAGCTTAAGTAATATTCTAGTCGGAATTAGTTTAACATTATAGAATTTCACATGCTATGTTATTTTAGGTGATAATCACTGTTTTCATTAGACATCTTGTACAGTGCAACAGTTAATAACAACAGCCAACAATAAGGATGGGCACTGTGCAGGAAGAACTGATGATTTGATTAGCTTTTGTGGTGCAATTGAAGGAGCTGTCTCTCTCTGATTTTTCATTTTGAAGAAAAGCTTTGATCTCACTTCAAGTCAATTCAAGAACATCAAGTGACAAGCCTGTTTGAAACACCCCAGTCGTTAGGCCTAAATGCCCCAAACTGTTTTATCTTAATAGGCATCCACGGGAAGGTAACAAGAAAGAAAGAGCTAAAGTAAGTCACTCAAGGAGCATGTGACTCCTCACACTTAACCGAGTTCACTCCATTTTTCTATACATCTATATGCTTGTACTTTATTGTTGCCAGCAGCAATGACATGTATTGTGACTAAAAAGAAGAGTTTCTACTTTAAAGTATTGTTTTGCATTTGTTCATGTCAGTGCAGGTCACAAACACAGAAATGAAAAGTCACCAGATTGCCAAGGCACAAATTGTCTCGGCGGCTAAAATCAAACAAAGCCCAATTAAATTAATCATAACGTCCCAGTGAACACAAGGAAGCTCACCTGGCATTTCTGGAATTGAGCATGAATTCCCAACTCTACCCAGTACTTGGTACTTTAATTACCCAGCCCAAACACTGTGAAATTGCTCCTCTGATCTACTAATGGGTGAGAAATCCTGCCGATGTGGTTTCATGCCAAGGGGCCATTTCAAGATACAGCAATGTTACTGATGGCATTCTAATGGAGATGACACTTCCCAAGACTCAAAAGGGAAAATGAAGGGGATGCAGTTTACTATGCCAGTGATTGTTCATTAATTACCAATTTGCTCACTGCTGGAGGCGAGCCATTACAGTACTTTGGATAAAAGTATCAATTCATTATGAAGACCACCTACGAACAATGACTGAGAAACGTACAGAACAATTAATATTAACTATTATCAAAAGGCACTTGAGATATCTAGCTTGTGCAATAAAAGTCTGACTGGCTTAATGTTGCACTAGCAGGCATTAAGTGGCAGAAAATTTGCAGATAAAACACTTTCATCTGTTCGACACGTGTTAAAATCTATAATTGTGAGCTGAAAACTATAGTTCTAAAAGATCATCTGCTCCTGATTACACAGTTCAAGTTTATTCACAACATAAGGTTGCTTTTGCATAAAATCGCAACTTATTCAATCACATCATTTGCTATTTTACTGACTAAAATACATACTAGAAAAGTATGTTAATGTCCAACTCAGAACCTATGCTTCATATAAACATTCACTGTAAATTCAAGGGGTTTGATATTTTTAATGTTTAATTTAGATATTAAAATAAAGACTGATACCTTTCCTCTAGCAGAGCTATCTTTATAAACACTTTAAGCAATTTTCATCCAGAATATGGACAGGAACGGAATCTCTTTAAAGACTTTTTTCCAGAACTCGGTTTATATTTTGTAAACATTTTCTTGGTTAATTTCTTAGACAAATGTCTTTTATTTTAATCCAGCATTTTATATATCACCACCCTGCCCATTAATTGCACCAGAAATCGGACCGGCCTGAGAGAAATTCCTCTCCACCCCCGTTCCCAGCTAGTTAACCCCCATTGTAATGAGTCAGTATATCATAGAATTATAACCAATCTGTAAATATTCCAATGGACACTAATACCCTACTTAATCAGATTTAGTTAATTTAGTTTTTAAACAGAAAATAGTTTAATGTCAGATCAGATATGTACATCATTAGTCTGTGTCATGTGGCCTCTCCTGTTTCCAACTGGCGAGGGATAGAGCGGGAAAAAATAAACTTCATATTGGAAAACTTGTTTTTGATTCATTTCATCATAATTTTTTATGGTGATTTCAGTAGTGTAAGTGAATAATCAGAACCAACGTCATGCCAACAGACCATTTTTATCAGATTTTAGAAATGACACCTGAGCAATTGATCACTGCCTTGTTGTATTTCTGGCAAAATCTGTGAGCACATGGTCAAACAGATATTGAGGAAGGAGATACTGGCGCTAATACTTATGGAATGGTACAGTTGCTACTCAGTAAGAGGAGGAAGAAGACCAGAAAAGAAGGATATGGAAATGGGTATATTAGAGAAGATGAGGAGGTGTAAGGAGGTCGTTGTCGGACAATTGGGTCATAACTGGAGGAAAAGCAACAAGGTTAGTGGATAAAACATAGCAACATAGACAATAGGTGCAGGAGTAGGCCATTCGGCCCTTTGAACCAGCACCGCCATTCAATATGATCATGGCTGATCCTCCAAAATCAGTACCCTGTTCCTGCTTTCTCCCCATATCCCTTGATTCCGTTAGCCCTAAGAGCTATATCTAACTTTGCTGTGTACCAAATATTGAATTGGCCTCCACTGCCTGCTGTGGCAGAGAATTCCACAGATTCATAACTCTCTGGGTGGAAAAGTTTTTTCTCATCTCAGTCCTAAACGGCCTACCCCTTATTCTTAAACTGTGACCTCTGGTTCTGGACTCCCCCAACGTCTGGAAAATGTTTCCTGCATATAGCCTGTCCAATCCCTTAAGAATTTTATATGTTTCTATAAGATATCCTCTCATCCTTCTAAATTCCAGTGAATATAAGCCCATTTGACCCATTCTTTCATCATATGTCAGTCCCGCCATCCTGGGAATTAACCTGGTGAACCTACGCTGCACTCCCTCAATCGCAAGATGGTTTGAAAGAGAGCTGTTGTTGGCTGGAGTAGCAAGAATCAAGAATCAAGAATCAAGTTTCCTTTATTGTCATTCAGACCTTTTTGTGATGCCTGCAGTCATACACAGAACCAATAATAACAAAACATACAATAAACACAAATTAAACTTCCACCACAGTGAGTTCACCAAGCACACCCTCACTGTGATGGAGGCAAAGTCTTAGTCTCCGTCTCTTCCCTCCTTGTTCTCCCTCTGCGCTGAGGCGATCGATCCAGGCCGAAGATGCCGCCCTCCAGTCCAGCGGACCTCCGTGGTGATGTCGCCGCCGCCGAAAGCCGGAACGCCGTCTCCGCTCCGAGACGGCCCGCCACACCATCAGCCCCGGGTCCCGCAGTCTCCGCTCCGGGCCACCGCCCAGCTCCAGGCCCCGCAGTCTCCGCTCCGGACCCCGCTGCATCAGCTCCAGGCCCCACAGTCTCCGCTCCGGACCCCGCCGCACCAGCTCCAGGTCCCGCAGTCTCCGCTCCGGACCCCGCTGTATCAGCTCCAGGTCCTGCAGTCTCTGCTCCGGATCCCGCTGTATCAGCTCCAGGTCCCGCAGTCTCCGCTCCGGACCCCGCTGCATCAGCTCCAGGCCGCCGCCGAAAGCCAGAACGCCGCACCAGCAAGTCGGGCCACCGCTGCCTCAGCCCCGAAGACGGCCAGCATCCCGCTGGTAAGTCCTGGCTGGCTCTGCCTCCGTAGCCTCGGGGTCAGTCGCAGGATGGAGGCGGCCAACTCCGCCATTAGGCCTCACTGCAGACGGAGGCAGGGAAGGGGGATACGACATGAAAAAGTCGCATTCCCCCGAAGGAGGAGACAGAGGACATGTTTCTCCCCCCCTAACACAACCCAACGAACTAAAATTTAACAACACAGGACAAAAAAACCCAACAGAAAAAGTAAAAACAGACGGACTGCAGGCGAGCCGCAGCCGATTAACAGCGCCGCCACTTCCAGATAAGCAGAAGTGGAATTCAAGTGGAATCAGATGAACATGCAAGGGATTGGTGTACATGAAGCGTTGCAAGGGAAAGGAGATCATTGATATTGTACATGGTTCCATTTCCCTGGCTTCACCATCCCGTTCCATTTTTGTTCTTCATTGTTTTACTCAATTAGGGTGATTAAACTCTTCCTGAAATCTTACAGTCCACAGAGACCCTTAGCAATACAACTCGCGATACAATGCTGACCAATTGTACAAACTGGCCAATATCCACATACACATTGATTCTGGAAATATTATTAAAACATTAAAATTACTTGATTACTAATCTTTATTAATTACTCTTTTCCTTGAATTAAGTAGCCTGCTGCAAATATGGAGGTGTGCCCACTCCTAACCTTGGACCCTGGGAACCATGGAAACAAGTCCTTCGGCCCATCAAGTACGTGCCAACTAGCGATCATCCGTTCACACTACATCTATGCTAAACACAATTTTACAGAAGCCAATTAACCTACAAACCTGCATATCTTTGAAATGTGGAAGGAAACTGGAGCACCCGGAGAAAACCCAATGTCACATGGAGAATGTACAAACTCCACGCAGACAGTACCCGAGGTCAGGATCGAACGCAGGTGTCTGGCGCTCTGAGGCAGCAGCTCTACTGCTGTGCTGCCCCTCTAGGTCTCTAAACAGTGGCTACCCGCTGGTGACAGGGGATAATACTAGAATCAAATTGCAGGAAATGTATCTAGACAATGTAATCAAAGGAAAAACCATCCCCAACATCCCCTCTTGTCCCCAATCACAGTTTTGAGTCCAATTGACTCAGTCATACAGAACAGAAACAGGCCCTTCGGCACAATATCAATGACCTCCTTTCCCTTGCAACGCTTCATGTACACCAATCCCTCGCATGTTCATCTGATTCCACTTGAATTCCACCTCTGCTTCTCCAGACAATAACAGCTCTTTTTCAGACCATCTTGCGATTGAGGGAGTGCAGCGTAGGTTCACCAGGTTAATTCCCGGGATGGCAGGACTGACATATGATGAAAGAATGGGTCGACTGGGCTTATATTCACTGGAATTTAGAAGGATGAGAGGGGATCTTATAGAGACATATAAAATTCTTAAGAGATTGGACAAGCTAGATGCAGGAAACATTTTCCAGATGTTGGGGGACTCCAGAACCAGGGGTCACAGTTTAAGAATAAGGGGTAGGCCATTTAGGACTGAGATGAGGAGAAACCTTTTCACCCAGAGAGTTGTGAATCTGTGAAATTCTCTGCCACAGCAGGCAGTGGAGGCTAATTCACTATTAGTACACAGCTGTTAGATATAGCTCTTAGGGCTAACAGAATCAAGGGATATGGGGGGAGAAAGCAGGAACAGGGTACTGATTTTGGAGGATCAGCCATGATCATATTGAATGGTTCAAAGGGCCGAATGGCCTATTCCTGCACCTATTTTCTAAGTTGCTATGTTTTATCCACTGACCTTGTTCCTTTTCCTCCAGTTATGACCCAATTGTCCGACAACGACCTCCTTACACCTCCTCATCTTCTCTAATATACCCATTTCCATATCCATCTTTTCTGGTCTTCTTCCTCCTCTTACTGAGTAGCAACTGTACCATTCCATAAGTATTAGCACCAGTATCTCCTTCCTCAATATCTGTTTGACCATGTGGAATTCCGTAGGAGGAGAACATTTAATAACCCAGTATGTGGGGAGAAATTCATGATGAGAATTGATGCTACCCAAAAATTCTGGCCAGTCAAAATATTGGCAAACCACAATGAAAACTCTGGATCTGAATGAAGAAGTATGAGAAAGGACAAATGAACATCAGGCAGAAGCCATCCAGTGTAGGTGTAAACGTATGAAGGATTCCTCATTATATAAAGGAACAATTCACCTCGTTCATTTTATCTAGAATCTAACAACATACCTACACAGAGAATATATAACAGCGGGAGGCAGAAATATAACTGGACGGCACTAGTACCATCTTCTTACAAATTAATTAACGTGTGATCATTTTAAAACAAGTGCCTGTCCACTTGAACGTAAGGAAATAAATCACCATGGAATTAGTTCAAGGTTTATAATCAATAAAATTATATTTTAAACTAATATTTATTGTTATTTAAGCGTACAGAGAGCCAGTATTTCATCCATCCAGCTAAATGCTTACACAGCTAATACAAATATTTATTCTTGATGGCATTATTAAATGACTGCCAGGAAAATGACACGCTTTATTCCAATTCAGTGTGCTGCTTTCATGTCCTCTATCTACAATATGCCCTTGTCAATTTGACTATATGCAAAACCCTCCTCTTGGAATATCAACTATATTTCAACAATACCGTTTAACATTATCACCCACCATACACCCTATGCCTGAAATAGAATAGGTTTCATTTATGTAAGAAAAATTGAAGCTGAAGATAAAAATCCCAATTCTGAATTTGTATCACAAAGGAGCAAGACACTTTAATCATAGTTTTAACTGTAATCTTCAAATAATGCATACCAAAGGCGGCATGTAGCCTTGCATAAAAGCCAAGATTAACCAAAAGCCTTTTAAAAAGGAATGAATTTATAGTTAAAATTACAGGTGAAACAAAATAGCACTTACATGGCAGTTACTTTCATATGCACCTTGCCCGACAATCACAATAGCAATGTTTAGTTACTGTATGTAACTGTCCTCAAGAATGTTTATGAAAGTTGTCAAAATATGCAAATCTAATACATAAAATACTGCCACAAAAATCTCACTTTTATTAATGTCTTGATACATACTTGCTGTTGTTTTTTACTACTATTTTATTAGTATTATTTATTAATTTAATTTTTAATACTAAAAATTATATTTCAGAATGCAGTCTCTGTTCCTAACTCATTGATCTGTCTGGGAGCTGATCAGAAAGGTGCAGCTAATCTCCACCAGAGTGCTGGTCGGGTGTTGCATGGCCTCAGTCAGCATCCTTGTATAAAGATTTGAAAATGTTCCAATATCACTGCTCCTCATCGGCCCCAGTGTCTCACTGTTGGAACTGCAGTGATGTGCATAGCCAGGACAGGACGCAAGCACTCCAGCTGCATTACCCTCAATATACTACGATACCAACCATCACATACAAACTAGTACCATGTGGATGAGAAACTAAACAATGTACCATACACAGAACAATACTCGAGCAGGGTTGATGGTGAAGATATTGGTGGGGGTTCCCAAGATCTCTGTGTTACAAATCCATCACACATTGCAGGGCACAGAATTTTAAAAAAGCAATGCAAAGTATTGTTTTGAAGAGAAATAAACTTGCATAATTTCTCTCTCCCTGGCACTGCTCACCAGTCATGTTCTATTTAACACATAGTTGAGCTTTGGATCAGAGATATGCACCAGCTCATCTGGAGGTACACACTCTCCACCTGTAAAACATATCTCTGTCCAGGGCCTCAGCTTATTGACTGCTAAAACCCTTATCCATACTTCAAGACTTGATTATTCCCAGTATCTCTTACCTGATTGGTTTCCCTTATCATACTTTCCTTCAACCAAATGTCTTAGCAAATTCTGTTGCCGGTGATATGGAGGCAACAATGTATAGAGTCACAGAATTGTACCCGGATCCTGTGGTTCACCAAGTCCATGCCGACCTTTTAGTTCATCTACACTGATCCTATTTGCCCGCATTAGGTCAGTGTCCTCTAGCTTACATATTCAAGTGCCTGTCTCATTGTATCTTGAAAGTAGTAATTGTATCAGATTCCACCACCACTTACTTCTTCCAGATATCCACCACTTTGTTCAGAGTCATGCCACACTGAGGCAGGTCCCTGGGCACAACTAGACCATGCCCACCCCTCGGCACAACTAGACCATGCCCACCAAGATTCCCCAACTAAGTTAGTTGCATATGCCCATGTTTGGACAATGTTCCTTTAAATCTTTCCTAACCATGTACCTGTCCAAATGTCTTTTAAATGTGTTACAGTACCTGCCTCACAACCTCCTCTGCCATGTCGTTCCATATTTCCTCTATCCTCTGTGTGAAAATGTTGTCCCTCCAGTTCCTATTAAATCTTTCCCCTCTCACCTTACACCTGTGCCGTCATGTTTGTGATTGCCCTATCCTAGGGAAAAGAGTGTGCATTTACCCTATCTATTCCCTCATGAATGCCCTGAAATGGTGGGGACTATGTATAAACACTGCTGTAATTTCTACATGGTGAAACCAAAATGTATAAAAATGGCTTTATTAAAATCTGACAATGTGCACTTTAACCACGTGTGATTTTTTCTATTACAAAACTCAAATTGTGGAGTACAGAGGCAAATAAATAAATGATGGGTCTTTGTCCCAAACATTATGGAGAGCACGTGTGATCTTAAAGTTGTTTGTTCTCTTCTAATTCTGGTCATTTGCTCACCGTCAAGTTTAATTATTGCACCTCTCGAAGCTGTGCCTTTAGCTACCAAGGCATTAAGCTTTAACATTCTCATGGGCTCTATATATTTTTTTCCTCATTTAAACTGCTCTTTAAAACGTAGATCTTTGGCCATATGTCAATTCTTCTGAAGCACAGGAAGATATTTTGATCTCATTAAAGACACTGTATAAATGTTGCTGTTGGAACTAAGTGATCAATGAGGAAGGATTGACAATAAATCACGGAGTTTGCATTGTGGACATGATTTCAGGAGACACACGATGCCACAAATGATAGCCACAGCGTTTATCTGCAAAATGTGGCCAACCAAGGCTATACAAGCTATTTTGGCAAATGGTGAAAAAAGCTGCTAAATGAGTACCTTGTTAATAGGATTCACCGGTTAGAAAATCTGTTTTTGATATGTGGCTTTTACGTTATTTGTTGATTATCAGAGATTGAAAGCAAAGAAATACAAAACATATTTGAATCATGAACATTAAAGTGATGATTTGACAACACTTTCATAGAGCAGCAAATTAGACCTTTAAATATCTGGAGAGAGTGACAGTGCAGAAACAGGCCTTTTGGCCCATCGAGTCCATGCTGACCAGTCTTCATCACGTACACTAGCACTATCCTACATACTAGAGAAATTTACAATTTCACCAAAGCCAATTAACCTACAAACCTGTACGAGTTTGGACTGTGGGAGGAAACCAGAGCACCCGGAGTATTCTATGTGATTGTGATTCATCCCTGAGGATGAATCACATCCCACACCCACTAAACAAATGGAGTCTCCCTTGGCCTCCATCCCCCTTCTTCAACAGCAGTTTGGGAGCTTTGCTTGGTCTCGTATTTCCCTCTCATTGTCATAGTCTTGAAGGGGGTAACCGAGTAAATTGGGGGATTAATTGAAGCAGACCCAGTAGTAAATATCTGCGAGGGGTTGTCTGGTCACTTCATAAGGTCATAAGGTCATGAGCAGAATTAGGCAATTCGACCCATCAAATCTACTCTGCCATTTAATCATGGCTGATCTATCTCTCCCTCCTAACCCCATTCTCCTGCCTTCTCCCATAACCCCTGACACCCGTACTAATCAAGAATCTACCTATCTCTGCTTTAAAAATATCCAGACTTGGCCTTCTGTGGCAAAGAATTCCACAGATTCACCACCCTCTGACTAAAGAAATTCTTTCTCATCTCCTTCTTAAAGGAGCGTCCTTTCATTCGGAGGCTGTGACTAGTCCTAGACTCGCCCACTAGTGGAAACATCCTCTCCACATCCACTCTATCCAGGCCTGTCACTATTCTGTATGTTTCAATGAGGCCCCCCACCTCATTTTTCAAAACTCCAGTGAGTACAGGCCCAGTGACATCCATGACTGTGTAAAGAGCGCCTGTGCCCACTGTGCCTGGGCCTCCTCCTCCTTCTATTGGACATGAATTAATAGATTACAAACTGGTCACATTTACTGATGATCCTGATTAAGAAACCCCAAAATAAAGTGAGGTAAAGTGTGCATCTAAGTTGATCAGTGGCAAATGATATCAGATATAACTAAACACAGACTCTATCACAACACAACTATTTAAATAAAGAAAGCCAATTATTTCCAATTTACTAAAATGACTATTTTCAGCAATGAAGTATCTTTTATGTGACTTGAACAAACTCAGGATTTCACAGTCTTTTGGAATCATGTTTTAGGATACGGTGAGGGTAAACATATGCTGTCCTTTAGCAGAATAATGTATTGTGGATTATCTGGAATAAATGGTCACAGTATCAAACAACAAGCACCTCTAGTGGCTGGCAAACTAATGGCAAATCCATACCCAGAGCACAATTTCTAGATATAATGCTTGTTATTGCAAAAAAGGGGTGTGGAGTTAATGCAGCAGGGAATCTCCTTGGATGATAAAATGGATTGAGTAGTTTGAGACCATTACCTCATTCAAATGCTTGCTTTGAGTTGGTGTGATTGGTTGGAAGGCCATTTGTTTATTATTTCCTGCCTTTAATGCTGCATCCCTCCTTGCTTGTTCCAGAAGAAGTCTCGCTCGCTCCTTAAGTTCTTCTTGCCTTGTTGTTATCCTCTATAACAAATAAAGAAATATCTCAAATCTGTCTTGCAATTTGCACATGCATAACAACATTTGTTTCTGCCCTATGACAGGATGATGGAAACAAATGGATGGCATTATAAACAGCAAAATAATATTAGAGACATTCTATGCCTGTGCACGATTTATCAATCTTATTAGATATGTTTTCGTTGTAAAATTACTAAAGACTCAATACATCAAACCCCCAATGAGGAGCAAGGAATTGGAAAATCTACTGAGACCATAGGCAAACAATTTGCCAAAGGCCAATGACCTGGATTCAGAGGTTTTATAGGAAGTGGCTGCAGAAATAGTGAACCATTGGTTGAATTTTTTCAAAACACAAACAGTTTTAGGATTTGAAAACGGCAATTTTAATTTTCCCCTAACCCAGGGAACCTCAGTGGTTGTTCCACTGGGTCTTCCCCTTCCCCCTCAAACCATGTGACCCCAGCTCTTCCCCACCCACGCTATAGTCCTCATACCCCCCTCTTCCCTGACCACCCACCACCCCTCCACCAGACATCGCCTCGACCTCAGTCCACTCACCTGTCTTCCTCCGGCCCCAACCCCCATCCTTGCCGTGTGTTCAGCATCCCCCCTGACCTCCCCCTCTCTGATACCGAACGGTCTGTCCTCAGCAGAGGCCTCACCTTTGTCCCCCTCCGTCCCCACCTCAATGAGTTCCACGCCCGCGAAGCTATTCTTCCGTTGCCTCCGCCTCAAAGCGTTCTTCCATGGGAATGAGCCCTCGCCCCCCATTGGTAATCCCTTTTTCCATCTCCAACGGACCCTCTCCTCTTGGACTCCCCCTCATGGCCATTTTTCGACTTTAGACCTTTTTATTTTAAACTACCGGCGGGACATCAACCGCCTCAACTTCTCCACTCCCCTGTCTCACTCTAACCTCCCCCCCCCCCCTGAACGTACAGCCCTCCACTCACTCCGCAACAACCCAGACTGGGTGATCAAACCTGCCGACAAGGGAGGTGCCGTGGTAGTTTCGCACACTGATCTCTTAAAGGCTGAGGCCACGCGCCAACTCTCAGACACCTCCTCCTACTTATCCCTGGACCATGACCCCACAGACGAGCACCAGGCCACTATCTCTAGCACCATCACTGACTTCATCCACTTCGGCTCCCTGCCCTCCCAAGCCTCCAACCTCATCGATCCCCAGCCCCGCACGGCCCGATTTTACCTTCTCCACAAAATCCACAAACCTGACTGTCCTGGTAGACCCATTGTTTCTGCCTGTTCGTGCCCTACCGAACTTATTTCCACATACCTCACCTCCATCCTACCCCCCCTGGTTAAATCCCTCCCTACCTATGTTCATGACATCTCACACGCTCTTCATCTACTCCAGGACTTCCGTTTTCTAGGCCCCCATCCCCTCATCTTCACCATGGATGTCCAGTCACTCTACACCTCCATCCCCCACCAGGAGTGTCTCAAAGCCCTCCGTTTCTTCCTCAACCGGAGAACCAACCAATCCCCTAGCAGAGCTGGTCCTTACCCTTAATAAATTTTCGTTTGACTCCTCCCATTTCCTCCAAATACAAGGCGTAGCTATGGGCACGCGCATGGGCCCCAGCTATGCCTGCCTCTTTGTAGGGTACGTCGAACAATCCTTGTTCGAGACGTACCGTGGCCCTATCCCCGAACTCTACCTCCGCTACATCGACGACTGCATTGGTGCTACCTCCTGCACCCACACACAACTGACTGACTTCATCATTTCACCACTAACTTTCATCCCGCACTCAAATACACCTGGACCATTTCCGAACCATTTCTTGACCTCACTATCTCCATCGCAGGTGATAGACTACTGACCGACATCCACTATAAACCCACTGACTCCCATGGCTATCTGCACTACACTTCTTCCCACCGTTTCCTGTAAGGACTCCATCCCCTACTCCCAATTCCTCAGTCGCATCTGCACCCAGGATGAGGTGTTCCACACCAAGGCATCGGAGATGTCCTCATTCTTCAGGGAACGGGGGTTCCCCTCTTCTACTATAGATGAGGCTCTCACCAAGGTCTCTTCTATACCACGTGACTCTGCTCTCACTCCCCATCCACCCACTCGTAACAAGGGCAGAGTCCCCCTTGTCCTCACCTTCCACCCTACCAGACGTCACATCCAACAAATAATCCTCCGACATTTTCGCCACCTCCAACGTGATCCCACCACTTGCTACATCTTCTCATCTCCTCCCCTGTCTGCTTTCCGCAGAGACCGCTCCCTCCGTAACTCCCTGGTCAATTCGTCCCTTCCCTCCCGCACCACCCCCTCTCCGGGCACTTTCCCTTGCAACTGTAAGAAATGCTACACTTGTCGCTTTACCTACCCCCTTGACTCCATTCAAGGACCCAAGCAGTCTTTCCAGGTGCGGCAGAGGTTCACCTGCACCTCCTCCAACCTCATCTATTGCATCCGCTGCTCTAGATGTCAGCTGCTCTACATCGGTGAGACCAAGCGTAGGCTTGGCAATCATTTCGCCGAACACCTCCGCTTGGTTCGCAATAACCAACCTGATCTCCCGGTGGCTCAGCACTTCAACTCCCCCTCCCATTCCGAATCCGACCTTTCTGACCTGGGCCTCCTCCATGGCCAGAGTGAGGACCACCGTAAATTGGAGGAGCAGCACCTCATATTTCGCTTGGGCAGTTTGCACCCCAGCGGTATGAACATTGACTTCTCTAATTTCAGGTATTCCTTACTTTCTTCTCCCCTTCTCAGCTCTCCCTCAGCCCACTGGCTCCACCACCGCCTTTCTTCTTCCCGCCCCCACCCTCACATCAGTCTGAAGAAGGGTTTCGACCCGAAACGTTGCCTATTTCCTTCGCTCCATAGATGCTGCCGCACCCGCTGAGTTTCTCCAGCATTTTCGTCTACCTCCGGCAAATTTAATTCCTTTGTTCAAGAAGGGTGGGAGGCAAGAAGTGCAAAACCCTCGGTTTATTAGCTTAACTCCTGCAGTTGGCAAGATGCAGGCGTCTACAATCCGGAAGAAAGTGTGTCATTTTGAAAAGCTTGATGTCATCAAACCAAATCAACATGGTTTTTCATGTCCATAAGTCTCTGAAAATGGCAAGCAGGTAGATAGGGAGGTGAAGAAGGCAGATGGCATGCTTGTCCTCATAGGTTGCGGCATAGAATATAAAAGTTATGATGTTATGTTGCATTATTCACAACACTGGTTAGACCACAGTGGGGAGTGCAGTGTGCAGTTCTGGGGCACACTCTTGGATGGATGTATTGTACTGGAGGGAGATTCATCAGAACATCGCCCCAACTGGAAGACTTCACTTATGGGGAGCCGTTGGATAGGCTGGGGTTGTTTTCTCTGGAATGAAGAAGGCTGAGGGATGAGCTGTTAGATGTATATAAAATAGTAAGGACCATAGATAGGGGAGATAGAATCTTTTTTCCCCATGGTAGCAATATCAAAGAGTTGAGTGCATAGGTTTAAAAGGGAAGGGGTTTTAAAGGGTATCTTAGGGGAAAGTTGTTTTTATACCCAGGGAAATGTTGGTATCAGATATGTACTGCTAGAGAAGGTGGTGGAATCATACACTACCACTATATTTAAGAGACATTCAGCAAAGCAAAGAAGCCAGTGTGGATAAATGAGGTTACGGAAGATGAGCAAGAAGGTTGGCATGGTCATGGTGGTATGAAGGTCCCATATTGAATGTGCTGGATAACTCTATGACTGTGAGGTGATAGGTACATTTTGAAAAGATGAGGGAATTGTGGGCTCCGGGGAAGTGGCTGAGAGAAGGAGTTGAGGACTGGGTCAGATGAGACATCTTCATCCTGAACACTGGGGCAGGCTTGAAGGAGCAAGTGGCAACTCCTGTTTCTCATGTTGAAAAGTGAAAAATTAAATACCTCTTAGGAATAAATCTACATCATCATAACTGCCAGCCTTCTTGCAATTAATAAGTCAGGTTTTGTTAAGAAAAGGAAATAAGTTGTGAGTATTGATTTATACATTTCATATCAGCCTTAAAGGCCATGTCACACATTCCATGCAAAGCAATGCTGTGCGAGTGGCATCATGCTATTCAACAACAGTTTATTCAAAACATTGATTTCAGGATTTAAAAGGGAGAAAACAATTAACTATTGAATAAAAATATTCCATATTGAAGGAAAGCCGAAACAATGGTAGCAACTAATGCACCTATTATTCCAGCCAAGTCATTTGTGGCTCTTGAACCAAAAATCAAGCAAACTAAATAAATAAATAGTGGGGAACTCAATGTCTAATAGTCGAGCAATAAATTGCATTCCATTTATTTTCAGAAGGAGCGTTCTCACACTTCATCAACACTAACCTTCAGGGAGCACATACATCTCCAGTAGGATCTCTTGCTCAATTTCCAAAGCACCTTCATAAAGTATCAAGCAGTGCATGACTCACTACTTGCCTATTTATTTTGCAGTGAGGTTGCCTCTATAAGAGTCTACTGAGCAAACTTTACATCCCCTTGTCAGTTCCACTTAATTTTCATCTGTTATGCCATGATCACATTGAATGGCAGCGCTGGCTCGAAGGGCCGAATGGCCTACTCCTGCACATATTGTCTATTAACACAGCCCTGTGATAACATATCAGATAAACACATCTTGATCTTCCGGTGGCTAGTGGTGATGGGCAAGATCTTCACAAAATGAGCATCAAGAACAAGCTGCATTGGTGCTGCCTCCTGTACCCTTGTGAAACTCATCAATGTCACCAATAACCCCCACCCTGCCCAAAATTCACCTGGACCATTTCCAACACTTCTCCCCCTGTTCTTGATCAGGAGGAACAGCACCTCATATCCTGCCTGCGTAGTCCACAGCACAACGGCATGACATAGAATTCTCCAATTTCAGGTCATCCATATTGTCCATAGACCTGTTATGCTGCTGCAAATAAGAATGTAATTGTTCTGTTTTCAGTACATATGCCAATTAAACACTCTTCACCTCCTCTGTTCTGTTCTGTTTTCTAACTGCCCTGATCCTCTCTCACACACCCATCTGCTGACAATACCCCCAGTCCCTGATCTTCCTGTGTTTCCCCTTCACACACACACACACACACACTCCTCCCACAGGATCCCCTTCCTCACTCCCCTCCCTCAGTTGTTCCCATCTACCACCACCAATTATTTGGTTCCTACTTCCTTTCTAGTCTATTCCAGAATCTGCCCCAAATCTTCTCCGCTTCTCACCTCCCTGCTGCTGTTGCTATCTCCACCTGTCTGTTACCTGCTCATCAATACCTCCTCACCTGTATCCACCTATTGCTTGCTAACGCTTGCCCCACCACTCTCTCTGCACCTTTATGTACCGGCTACTTCTCCTTTACCCTTTCAGTCTAGATGAAGGATCTCAGCCCAAAATGCTGCCTCTGCATTTCCCTCTACAGATGCTGCCTGCCCCACAGAGTGCCTCCAGCTGCTCTTTCTTTTTAGCTACGGATTCCAGCATCTGCAGTCTCTTGTGCCTCCAATTAATTTTACTCACTTGGAGTGTGTATTATCACTGTCCATTCTTCCAATTTATGTTAAAATGACATCCTGGAATTATGCAATTAATTCATCTGATTAGGTCCTGCCAAAAATGAGTAAGCATTTGGCTACGTTTCCAGAAGTGACTGAGCTTGAGATGAAGAGTTAGTAACCTTATTAAACAATCAAATGATGCTTCAGACATCTCATAGAAACATAGACATAGATATAATGGCCCTTCAGGGCCATTAACAGTAACAGTATTGTTGGTACAAGGATAGGTTTTGCCTTTGATTATCACTGTACCTCGGTACATCTGACCATAAAGGACCATTGCACTTTGATGCCTCTCTCCTTTCCCCATAGGTGGAGAGATAGTTCAATTTACACAGCACAGCCTCTCACAGGGGTTGTGGGTTCATTCTTGCAAATGACACAGTGCAAAGAGGAAAGATTTCTCCAAATCGCAGACCAGAGAAGCATTCCAAAGTGCCTACTTTTAAAGGAAGTCTCAGTCAGACCAAAACAACACATTCTGAGTTAATTCAGTATTCACTCAGTAACAGTTGTTCTCTCACCTTCTCTTCAGTGACTTCCTCTGTTTGCTGGGAAGAGTTCAGCTAAACTCCCCAAAAAAGACAAAAGTAAATGACTTTTCTTGAAAGAAAAAGTTAATTAGCAAATTACATTTTGAGAGTAAAATAGGTCATAGACAAATTACAATAAAGAACCTTGCCTCAATATTTTGTTTCTGTTGACCTGAATGATTGAAACATGTGGTGACAGTTTCTGCTGAGTTGTCATTTTCTGAGTGCCGCAATGTTGCCCGTTTTTTCTTGATGAGGTCTGCATCCCTGTTGTAAGAGAATCCCAGTTTATGGACTGGAGTGGTGATGGATCTTCGAGCCGGAGAAGTGAGCTCTGGACTTGTGCTCTCTGTGCAGTCTGAATACTGAAGCTTCCTGTGCTCATGGTCATAGGTTGAACTCTTGTGTCTTTCTGCTACAGTATCCTCATATACAAGAGATGCTACTTTATATTCCTTTTGATCACTCTCATTTGACAAGTCATTTAAGACAGCAGTATCTACTTTCAACAGTTTCCTTTTGTTTAATGAAGGCGGTACTTGTGCTTGTGGCAATGATTCTTCTGTGCTTTCACTTTTGCCGTTATCCTCCAACGCAGAACTTTTGACAGAGTTCTGTTCATGAGGGTTATCATATTGTGCCTCAGCAAAAGTTTTAGTCCTTTGTGAGGAAGATATTGCTGCACTTATATTGAAATGGTCTTCAGCTGCCTGATGTTGACTTTGCAACATGCTGTCATTGATGAATACTGTGTCTTCCTGAGATGAAGCATCAAGTGATAGACCAGTAGGTTGTTGTGCTGCTGGTTTAACTTCAGTTATCTCTGCATAAAACTGCTCCTGATCAATAGAGCTGTTTGTATCAGTTTCAAAGTTACCGACTTTGTATTTACTTTTACTGCTATTTTCTTCAATCTGCACAACATTTAATTCTTCCCCACTGAAATGTGCCCTTATTTGATAAAGGTAGGTCATTACAGACAGTTTATCAGGAATGGCCAATAAAACCATATCTGCAGGCTCCAATAATCGCGATATTCCCAAGCTTGCAAAGCCATCATAAGCCTATGAAAAATATTGGGATCAGTTAGACATTGCAGTACTTAGTTAAAATAACTTTACACAGCTGTACCATTTGTAACAAATACAGTTCTGCAAGACAGACAACATAGTAACAAAGAAACACTGATCATTTTATTAATATACCTGCTATCTAAAATTATTAATTATATTTCCAAGCACTTATTAAAAAGTCAATATGAATTCTGCAATGTATTGCTAATTAAATACATTACTATTTCACAATAATTTGTTTATTGTACCTTTTATATTATGTGATAATATCATCTCATATAATATCCTAACACAGATTTACCAAGAAACAACTTAGTGGAGTCATGTTGCAGTTATACAAGACGTTGGTGAGGCTGCATTTAGAGTATTGTGTTCAGTTCTGGGCACCATGTTGTAGGAAAGGGGATAAGATTTAATAGGAATCTGAGGGGTAACTTTTTCACACAAAGGATGGTTGGTGTATGGAATGAGCTGCCGCAGGAGGTAGTTGACGCTGGGACTATCGCAATATTTAAGAAACAGTTAGACAGGTGCATGGATAGGACAGGTTTGGAGGGATATGGGCCAAATGCAGGCAGTTGGGACTAGTCTAGCTGGGACATGTTGGCCGGTGTGGGCAAGTTGGGCCGAAGGGCCTGTTTCCACGCTGTATGATTCAATGACTCTATTTGGAAGCTGCTAAATGACTGTTTCATTTCAGCTGGTCAAACAATCACACTCATGTAACACACATGCAAGTCAAACATGTTATTTACACTTCTTATGAGTGCATCAAAACTACACAATGGGATGAGGGAAAATCTTTGCACCTGACCTACAAGAAGAGGAACCGTGCAAAGTATCACATTCCTTTCCCACTAATGGTTCCAAAGACAAATTGGGAAACAAAATGAAAACGATGCGTACATTATATTACAATTGCAGATTATGCTGCTAACACAATTAATAAATAATGCAATAATAACAACTCTTACCACCACCCCGCTATCAATTTATTCTTTAAATGAAAACAAATTTCATGTACAAATTACATATACATATACAATTGGTTCATAATCCAAATAGGTCAAACTTTTAAAATATAGGAGAGAAAAACAGATTATCAAGATCAAGGCATAATATTAATATAAATTGGCAGATTATAAAACTACTTTCATTTATGTAGCATTTAAAATGTTGTTTAAAAACATGAAGCATATTTTTTCTAAGCTCTCAGAGGCAAAGGAGGAAGGATTATGTAAAGCTTAGAGATGAATTAAAAGGAAAGGTGGAGAAAAAGTCAAGAGTGCAGAGTTATAGTGTGGATTGTCAGCATCATAGGTCGTGGTGAGAGAAATGGAAAGGTGCAGAGATTGCAGTCTGAAGAAGGGTTTCGGCCCGAAACGTTTTGCATATTTCCTTCGCTCCATAGATGCTGCTGCACCCGTTGAGTTTCTCCAGCATTTTTGTCTACCTTCGATTTTCCAGCATCTGCAGTTCCTTCTTAAACAAGGTGCAGAGATTTGCAAGAGTAGATCAGTCATAATCTGACTGAGTGGCACAGCAAACGAGGGGGCTGCTCCTGCATGTTTGTATGCATTTAAAGAGGCCCCTTGACAAACAAATGGAGATATTAAAGGAAAAGGATTATATAGGGCAAGGCAGTGGCAAGTTGGCTTTAAACAATAGTATCAACACTCACAGGGAACCCAATGTGGCCCAGCTAAGATAGCAACGTATTAATGCAGATAAAAGCGATAGGTGTTTAAATAAGCTAAACTTTACAGAAAGCAGAGACCAGCCAGGAGAGGAATAGCCCTATCCGAATTGAGGGTGGCAAAGGCACAAAGATTTAAACAGAGAAGAGCCAAAGATGAGCAACTTAGTCCTTTCAGCTGGGATAGAAATGTGGTGCTCTTCATCACAGACTGGACAAGATTGGATGTTGATATAAAGCGAGGTGTGGGTTGTAAGGACAGGGTTTGGGGGATACAGATAGACTGAATGGAAGAGGATCAGATAGATGAAATATCATGTAAAAACAAAGTGAAATTACATATAAACATAGAAAAATAGGTGCAGGGGTAGGCTATTTGGCCCTTCGAGCCCGCACCGCCATTCAATATGATCATGGCTGATCATCTAAATCCACAGATTCACAACTTCTCTGGGTAAAAAGGTATTTTCCTCATCCCAGTCCTAAATGGCCTACCCCTTATTCTTGAACTGTGACTGCTGGTTCTGGACTCCCCCCCAGCATCGCAGACTTTTTTCCTGCACCTAACCCGTCCAGTCCTTTAAGAATTTTATATGTGTTACGGGAATAGCGCCATCGGTGGTGCAGTACCGATTGTGCAATACCCGTGGGGCAGTAGCCAAGATGGATCCTGAATTAAAATGGCTGAACCCAAGGCTCGAGTGTAAAGCCTCTGTTAATTAGTTGTGTAGCTGTAATGGAGCAGTTTACAGTAAGGAAACACAATATTAAAACATGGTGTCAGATCGGGGCCTGTTTCAGGATTCGTCGAGAGTTTTGATTGGGTGCACGGCGATGGCAGACGAGTTTTGTGAGTGAGTACTACCGAGAGACGATTGTGCGGCCTACATTGTTTCCATCGATTGAGGGGTGGATTTGTCAGGAAAATGGAGCAGCTAAAGCCCCCTAGGAAAATGAATTTTGAAGCAAGGGACCTGCCAATGGAGTGGAGACAATGTAAGTAAGTAAGTAAGTAAGTAAATTTTATTTATATAGCACGTTTAAATCAACTCGCGTTGAAACCAAAGTGCTTTACATAGAATAAATAATTAGGTTTCCATACATCCATAAAAAAATTTAAAAAGAAAAATGAAACACTATAGAATTTAACATGAACGTCCCCCCACAGCAGAATCAAAATTTTCCACTGTGAGGAAAGGCACTAAAAAGTGCAGTCCTCTTCCTCTGTGATCACCCGTGGTCGGGGCCTATTTGCGGCCTCCGCAATCGCCGTAATGGCGGCCTGATGTTATAGGCCCTCTTGCCGGATGATCGAGTTCCGGCGTCATGTGTCAGGGAGAACACGCCTCAGCGCCTTGGAGTGTCTGGAACGGCCGCTTCCTCTGCGGAGACTCAAGTCCCAAAGAAAATCTTTGTGACCATGTGACCCGAAGTCCACAGGCCGCGCTGGTCGGAGCTCCGACACTGGTCAGCTTGCGTAGCGGTTCACATAGGTCGCTTAGTCCAGGAAGGAATTTGCTCAAGTAGTTAACAAACCCAATAAATCGCTGAACTCCTTGGACATCCGTTGGGTTAGGCATCTGTAGCGCTGCTTCTACCTTCCCTGGATCTGGTTTCAGTCCTGCAGCAGAGACTCTTTGTCCTATGAAAGTGACTTCCTTCACCTTCAGCTTTGCCTTCTCTATGTTCAGCTTCAGGTTTCTGTCACGACATCTCTCCATCAGAGCTCTGACCTTCCTGTCATGGTCTCTTTCTGCTTCCTCTGCAGTTTTTCCTTTCCCAAACACTAGGATGTCATCAGCAACAGACCTCACTCCTTCCAGGCCCTCCAACACTTGATTCTGTCGTCGCTGGAACTCTTCAGGGGCCGTGGACAGACCAAATGGCATGCGTCTCCATCTATATCTGCCATATGGTGTGTTAAATGTCGTAAGCTGAGAACTCTCATCATCCAGTTCCACATGCCAAAACCCATTCTTGGCGTCAAACGTGCTAAAGACCTTGGCGTCATTCAGGTCTGTGAGTACATCTTCGATCGTCTTCATTGGGTAATGACTTCTATTCAGCCCCTTGTTCAGATCCCTCGGGTCTAAACACACTCTCAACTTTCCATTGGGCTTTTCTACACACACAAGGCTGGATACCCATGGAGTGTGGGTCTCTACTTGGGCAATTATTTCAGCGTCTGTTAGTCTGTCTAACTCCTGTTTCAGCTTACTCCGTAAGGCTACACGGACTCTTCGTGGAGGATGGATCACCGGCGTTAAGCAGATGGTACTTGCCCTCGAATTTACCTGTCCCTTCAAACACATCAGCATACTCAGCCATCATTCTTTCCTTGCTCAGAGAGATTTCACTGGCATTCAATGTCATTATGTTCTCTTTACACAAAGAGATGAGCCCCATCTGCTGGACTGCCCTGCTTCCCAGGATTGGAATACAGTCTTCCTCCAGGACTACAAACTCTACTTTGTATTTCCTTCCATTCTTTGGGTTCCTGAGTCTCACCTTGCTTTTCCCAAGAGGCACCACTGTCGTATTGTTGTACATCAACAATACTTGCTTGGTTTCATCCACATCCTTTGCATACATCTTGGGAATGATGTTACATGTGGCTCCATTGTCCACCTGGAATTTTACTTCCTTCCCTTTCAGCATCATGGTCACAAAGATTTTCTTTGGGACTTGAGTCTCCTCAACACTGAGCACACTTTCTGCTTTTACTGCTTCTGGTTGCAGTTCCATTGTGTGAATTTCATCATCCTCTTGACTGTCATCATACTCATCACTGGAACTCTCCACTTCCTCCACTGCATGCACAGGTTTTTTCCCCTTTCTTTTATTCCTTCTGTTGCACCAGCTTTTCCGTGCATTGTTATGCAAAATGATCTTTCTTATGGCATTTGAAACACTCCCGGCCATATGCCGGACATTTCTCCTTCCTCATGTTTGTATCTGCAGTATTTGCACTGTATGGTTGGTTGGTTGGTATATTTTCCCCTCTTGTCTCACTGCATAGACATCTTGTCGTTGGTCACCTAGCAGGACATCAACTCTGGCCTTGGCAAGCACCGAAGGCTGGCATGCCTACACACACTTTTCTAAGTCAAGTGAGGTTTCTTGGAGAAGTCTCTCCCACAGCATGTTATCTCTTATGCCGCATATTATTCTATCACGTATCAGTGAACCCTTCAACTCTCTGAAACCGCAATAAGCTGCCAAGAGCTTCAGTTCTATTAAAAACAAATCAAAAGTCTCCCCTCTTTCTTGGCTCCTCGTAAAGAATCTATTCCTGTCGATGGTCTCGTTCCTCACGGGTTGACAATGCTGTTCGAAAGCATCGAGAGCCTGCTCTAGCGTAACTTCTTGTACGTTGCCCTTCGGCGTCCGTGTCTCTAGCGTTTGGTAGAGCTCTCTCCCTTGCGGTCCAACGAGGTACATAAAGCAGTTTCCTCATTGTCTTGTCATCCTTCCCTTCCATGCTCAAATCAACATAGAGCTCAAACTCCCCCCTCCATTGATGGCGGACTACAGGAGTGGGGCGCCGTTGTGTATGGCTGCTCTGTCTGCAGTCCGTCCTTTCACCCTTTTTTATTTTTAGAACTGTTAAAAATGTTTTGTTGGAGGTCTTCTAGTTCTTTTATGTGGGGGGTGGGGGGGAAGGGGGAAACTTTATTTCTTAGTCCCTACCTGGTCGGAGAGGCGGCTTCCCTCCGAGCCGCAACTTCGCCCCTTCCTCGCGGCCTACCATCGGGACTGGAGCGGCGTTTCCTGCCAGGACCAGCCAGAACTTCAGCTTCGGCGGCGGCACAGCGCTGAAGCACCATCGCGGAGCGGGCGATGCCTTACCCGGGTCGCCATGTGGTAAGCTCCGGAGTGCTGAGACCGCCGACTCCAACATCGCGGAGCTGTGGTCGCGGAGCGTCCAGCCGCGGGCGGCGCTGACTTTCAAACACCGCGGAGCCTGGGATCTCTCGCCGAGATCACCAGTGTCGGAGCTCCGACCAGCGCGGCCTGTGGACTTCGGGAGCTGCGGTCTCCGCAGAGGAAGCGGCCGTTCCAGACACTCCAAGGCGCTGAGGCGTGTTCTCCCGACACAGAAGGATGTAGTTTGGTTGTGGGCACAGGTGCATGACAGGGCGGTGATGGACATAAAGAAGCTAGTAACTGCAGAGCCAGTACTCAGATACTATGATCCATCCAAGGAGCTGACAGTACAGGCCGACGCGTCAGAAACTGGACTTGGTGCGGCGCTGATGCAGGAGGGCCTTCCAGTTGCCTATGCCAGCAGGGCCCTGACAGATGTGGAGACCAGATATGCACAAATAGAAAAAGAATTGCTGGCAGTGGTGTTTGGTCTAGAGAGGTTCCATGTGTACGCATATGGAAGGCCTGTGAATGTGCAGTTAGACCATAAACCATTGGATATAATCGCCACAAAACCACTTCATCGTGCACAAAAGAGATTGTAGAGGATGCTGGTGAGGATGCAGACCTATGATGTGACAATAAGATACAGACCAGGGAAGGAGATGCAGCTTGCGGACACACTGAGCAGAGCATATATTCACAATGGCAAGACTGACATGACCATGAGAGAACTGGAGACTGTAAACCTGGCAAGGCACATCCCAATATCACAGCCACAGCTAAATGGCATAAGGGATGCAACGGAAAAAGATGAGACTATGCAGAGACTGCAAGAGGTGATCAAATGATGCTGGCCAGAGAACAAGAAGGATGTTGATCTAGAACTTATCTCCTATTTCCATGTGAGGGACGAGCTGAGTGTTGGAGATGACCTCATATTTAGAGGAGAGAGAGTAATCATCCCTAAAACCAGGAGACGAGACATGATCAAACGAGTACATGATTCCCACATTGGTGTGAATGGCTGTCTAAGAAGGGCAAGAGAACGTCTGCACTGGCCTGGAATGAGTGCAGAAATCAAGGACTTTGTACAGAAATGTGAGATGTCAAGCTCAAGGGAAAGAGCAACCAAAAGAAACACCGCATTCCCATGAAATTCCAGAGAGGCCATGGGCGAAGGTGGGTGCAGATTTGTACCACTTAGATGGAAGGAACTATTTGATCACTGTGGACTACTTCTCAGGATATTGGGAAATAGACTATCTTGAGAAAACACTGGCATTTAATGTCATCCATAAATTCAAAGGCCAGTTCGCAAGATATAGAACACCAGATCAGTTCATCACAGATAATGGGCCACAGTTCACAGCTGAGGAGTGCAAGAGATTTGTCAAGAAGTGGCAGTTTGAACATATGACCGCATCACCCCATTATCCACAGAGTAATAGAAAGGCGGAGAGCAGTGTGAAAGTTGGGAAGTCATTGCTGAGGAAGGCAAAGGCTGCAGGAGCTGACCCTTACCTGAGCATACTAGCTTTTTGCAACACACCAACACCTGGCATGAGTAGCAGTCCAGTACAAAGACTGATGAACAGATGTACCAGGACCAAACTACCAACTACTCAGAGGCTGCTCAAACCTGAAATTCAGAATAAAGTAGGAGCTGAGTTGAGAGCAGCTAGAGACAGACAAGCAGACTACTACAACAGAGGATCCCCAGATCTGATTCCCCTGAAAGCTGGTGATCCAGTTTGAGTGAAGCCGACCGGTGACCGATATCAGCTCTGGAGGAAGGCTGTGGTTGTAGGCCATGTGGCGGAACCCAGATCGTATGAAGTCAGGACCGAGGACGACGTCATCTATCGTCGGAATCGGCGCCATCTGAGGAAGACCACAGAGCCATTTCATCGCGCTGATGTTGACTTGGATGACCTGGTGACGTCGCCTGAACCGGAGCAAGACAATCGACGTATGAGCCGACCACCGCTCCCCAGGGAGCATCAAACCCTGACAAGATCTGGTAGATGCGTTCGAAAACCACGCTATCTGCAGGATTATGTGCCCAAATAAGGATAGGGCCTGTACTTGTAGTTGATTATAGATTTAGATACATAGATACATAGAAAATAGGTGCAGGAGTAGGCCATTCGGCCCTTCGAGCCTGCACCGCCATTCAATATGATCATGGCTGATCATCCAACTCAGTATCCCGTACCTGCCTTCTCTCCATACCCCCTGATCCCTTTAGCCACAAGGGCCACATCTAACTCCCTCTTAAATATAGCCAATGAACTGGCGTCAACTACCCTCTGTGGCAGAGAGTTCCAGAGATTCACCACTCTCTGTGTGAAAAAGTTTTTCCTCATCTCGGTCTTAAAGGATTTCCCCCTTATCCTTAAGCTGTGACCCCTTGTCCTGGACTTCCCCAACATCGGGAACAATCTTCCTGCATCTAGCCTGTCCAACCCCATAAGAATTTTGTACGTTTCTATAAGATCCCCTCTCAATCTCCTAAATTCTAGCGAGTATAAGCCAAGTCTATCCAGTCTTTCTTCATATGAAAGTCCTGACATCCCAGGAATCAGTCTGGTGAACCTTCTCTGCACTCCCTCTATGGCTATAATGTCCTTCCCCAGATTTGGAGACCAAAACTGTACGCAATACTCCAGGTGTGGTCTCACCAAGACCCTGTACAACTGCAGTAGAACCTCCCTGCTCCTATACTCAAATCCTCTTGCTATGAAGGCCAGCATACCATTCGCTTTCTTCACTGCCTGCTGCACCTGCATGCCTACTTTCAATGACTGGTGTACCATGACACCCAGGTCTCGCTGCACCTCCCCATTTCCTAATCGGCCACCATTTAGATAATAGTCTGCCTTCCCGTTTTTGCCACCAAAGTGGATAACCTCACATTTATCCACATTATACTGCATCTGCCAAACATTTGCCCACTCACCCAGCCTATCCAAGTCACCTTGCAGTCTCCTAGCATCCTCCTCACAGCTAACACTGCCCCCCAGCTTAGTGTCATCCGCAAACTTGGAGATGTTGCTTTCAATTCCCTCGTCCAGATCATTAATATAAATTGTAAATAGCTGGGGTCCCAGCACTGAGCCTTGCGGTACCCCACTAGTCACTGCCTGCCATTGTGAAAAGGACCCGTTTACTCCTACTCTTTGCTTCCTGTTTGCCAGCCAGTTCTCTATCCACATCAATACTGAACCCCCAATACCGTGTGATTTAAGCTTGTATCCTAATCTCTTATGTGGTACCTTGTCGAATGCCTTCTGAAAGTCCAGATACAACACATCCACTGGTTCTCCCCTATCCACTCTACTAGTTACATCCTCGAAAAATTCTATAAGATTCGTCAGACACGATTTACCTTTCGTAAATCCATGCTGACTTTGTCCAATGATTTCACCATTTTCCAAATGTGCTGCTATCCCAGCTTTAATAACTGACTCTAGCAGTTTCCCCACTACCGATGTTAGACTAACTGGTCTGTAATTCCCCGTTTTCTCTCTCCCTCCCTTCTTAAAAAGTGGGGTTACGTTTGCTACCCTCCAATCCTCAGGAACTACTCCAGAATCTAAAGAATTTTGAAAAATTATCACTAATGCATCCACTATTTCTGGAGCTACTTCCTTAAGTACTCTGGGATGCAGCCTATCTGGCCCTGGTGATTTATCGGCCTTTAATCCATTCAATTTACCCAACACCACTTCCCGACTAACCTGGATTTCACTCAGTTCCTCCATCTCCTTTGACCCGCGGCCCCCTGCTATTTCCGGCAGATTATTTATGTCTTCCTTAGTGAAGACGGAACCAAAGTAGTTATTCAATTGGTCCGCCATATCCTTGTTCCCCATGATCAATTCACCTGTTTCTGACTGCAAGGGACCTACATTTGTTTTAAAAGGTTATTAGGTTATGTTTAATAAGTTAATGTTATATTGTTCTTTTATAGTTTGATATGCATAGTTTATGTAGAAGTAATGGTAATGGCCATCTTAAAACTAAATAAATAAATAAATAAATAAATAGATTGTTAAATAAAAAGGGGGAAGGAAATGAGGAACCAGACATGTGTTGTTCAAAGTTTAGATAATTCCGAGCACTGAACTGCCGCAGATCCAAGGAATGAGAATTTGGAAGCTACCACGGAAATGGACTGTCGGACATGTTGGAAAATGGACTGTCGGACACATGCTGAACTCAGTGAAATACGATGCCATGGAAGAATGTAATTTATTGCTATACATGTAAAGTGCCTGTACATATGTGTTTTGTAAACAAAGGGGGATGTTATGGGAATAGCGCCATCGGTGGTGCAGTACCCATGATGCAATACCCATGAGGCAGTAGCCAAGATGGATCCAAGCTGAACCCAAGGCTCGAGTGTAAAGCCTCATATTAGTTAGTTAATTAGTTGTGTAGCTGTAATGGAGCAGTTTACAGTAAGGAAACACAATATTAAAACAATATGTTTCTATAAGAGCCTCACATCCTTCTAAATTCCAGTGAATACAAGCCCAGTCGACCCATTCTTTCATAATATGTCAGTCCCGCCATCCCGGGAATTAACCTGGTGAACCTACACTGCACTCCCTCAATATCAATAATGTCCTTCCGCAAATTAGACGACCAAAATTGCACACAATGCTCCAGGTTCCATTAGCTTTCTTCACTGCCTTCTGTACCTGCATGCTTACTTTCAGTGACTGATGAACAAGCACACCCAGGTCTCGTTGCACCTCCCCGTTTCCTAATCTGACTCCATTTAGATAATAATCTGCCTTCCTGTTCTTGCCACCAAAGTGGATAACCTCACATTTATCCACATTATACTGCATCTGCCATGCATCTGCCCACCCACCCAACCTATCCAAGTCACCCTGCAGCCTCATAGCATCCTCCTTGCAGCTCACACTGCCACCCAGCTTTGTGTCATCTGCAAACTTTTAATTCACATGTCACATTTAATGTCAAATTTAATGTCACATTTAATTCCCTCGTCTAAACCGTTAATATATATATTGTAAATAACATGGGTCCCAGCACCGAGCTTTGGGGCACCCCACTAGTCACTGCCTGCCATTCTGTAAAGGACCCGTTAATTCCTACCTTGTCAAAGGCTTTTTTTGGGGGTGGGAGATTGCAACCTTCACGTGGTCCGCCCTGTTTCAACGAATGCAATCAACCTGGCGTGCACAATCAAATAAGATCAAATAGAACAAGTTGTCCTACAACTTTCGGCTGTGCACGCCATACGCAAGAAGAAGAATAAAGGCTTTTTGAAAGTCCAGATACACCACATCCACTGGCTTTCCCTTATCAACACTCACTAAATCAACACTCACTAAAATTAACAACCCCACTCTCACTATTGACGGCACCACTGTCTCCCCATCTCCTCAGGCCCGCAACCTTGGCGTGATCTTTGACTCAACCCTCTCCCTTGAGCCTCACATCCGCCATGTTGTCAAAACATCATTTTTTCACCTCCGCAACATTGCCAAAATCAGATCCTCTCTCACACCCCCCGCTGCTGAAAGACTCATCCATGCCTTCATCTCCTCCCGACTGGACTACTGTAACTCTCTTCTCTTTGGCATCAATTCCAGCAACATCAACCGACTCCAACTGGTCCAGAACGCTGCCGCCCGACTCATTACCCACACCAAATCCTGGCACCACATCACCCCAGTTCTCAAAGAACTTCACTGGCTTCCCATTTCCCACCGGATCATCTACAAAATCCTGGTCCTCACCTACAAAGCCCTCAACCACTTGGCCCCCCCTTATCTCACTGACCTCCTCTCCCCCTACCAACCCTCACGGTCCCTCAGATCCACATCAGCTGGTCTCCTCTCCACTCCAAAATCAAACCTCTGCACTTTTGGAGGCAGAGCCTTCTCCAGGGCAGCTCCCAGGCTCTGGAATTCCCTCCCACAACTGATCCGAAATTCTGAGTCCCTCACCATCTTCCAGTCCCGCCTCAAGACCCATCTCTTCACCTCTGCATACCCTTAGTCCCATGTCCCCCTCCCCTTTGCATCTCTGTCTTACTGCTCTCTTTTTTTTTGTTTTTTTTTACTCTCAATGTAAAGCGACTTTGAGTCCATGAAAAGCGCTATATAAATAAAATGTATTATTATTATTATTATTATCCATTCTACTTGTTACATCCTCAAAAAATTCCACTTTGGTAGAAAATAACAAGAAGGCAAAGTAATTAGTTTGAATAGTGAAAGATTGAAAGGTGTCAACATTCAAAGGGTCCTGGGTGTTCTAGTACATGAATCACTGGATGTTACCATGAGAGTACAGGTCGCAATTAAGAAAGTGGTGAATCATGACGAAGGGTCTTTCACCCAAATCCTTAACTCTCCTTATCCTTCCACAGAGAGAACCAGGTTTTTCAGGTTTCTGTGTGTAAGATCTTCAGCATCTGCAGTTTTTAATTTTCATTACCAGCCCTCGATAATAATCAGAGGTGACAAAATTGCTCTGGGGCTTGAGAAGATAGATGCAGAATTGATCTTTTCCCTGACAGGTATCTAGAACCAAGGGTCATAGTCTCAAAATAAAGGGTCAACCATTCCGGATAGATATGATGAAAAAATAAATTATTCATCCAGAGAGAAATGTATGTTTGGCATTCTTTGCCCAAGACGGCGGTAGAGAATACTTTGCTGAGTACATTCAAGGCCGAGTCATAGTAATACAGCACAGAAACAGGCCATTTGGCCCATTGTCCATGCTGACCAATGTCCCATCAAAGCTAGTTCCATCTACCCGCATTTGGCCCACATACGTCTAATCCTTTAAATCTCTCCTATCCAATTTACTGAGATTGGCAAGGTTTTAGATATTAAGGGAATGATGAGATATTGGGACAGCGGTGAAGAACAAGATCAGCTATAATAGCACTGAAGGGTGAGAACGGCGTGTGCCTGAAAAGCCTACTGGTGTATTTATTCTAAAAAACAAAGTGTTTGGAAGGTACGTTCACATTTAACCCAGCTCAATTGCAAAACAGCTGGTTCAGTGGAGATAGTAGAATTCAGATATGATTTAAGAATGGGCACAGATTGAAATAAGTTGATGGCTTCAATCATGCCCAATGCTCAAACCGATTTTGTATCGAACCTGCACCTTGTTAGATGTAGAGTCTGACAAAATGAGACAGTGATCAAGTTGAGTTGCTTTCAAGAGAGAGTTAGATTTAGCTCTTAGGGCTAAATAAATCAAGGGATATGGGGAGAAAGCAGGAACGGGGGACTAATTTTAGATGATCAGCCATGATCATATTGAATGGCGGTGCTGGCTCGAAGGGGCCTATGTTTCTATGAGATAGCACTAGAGAGGGAACAGTAGGTATCACTAACGTTCATGTGTATGACTGCAGGTGATTTAGTTAAGAGGCAGCAAACAGATAAACAAAAAGAAGAGGCTTTTCAGTCGCAAGGGCGCAGACAGGGACAGCAGTGGAGGAGATATTCTGGTTAGCCAGATGATAGGTTGTATCATTCCAAAGGCGATAGGGATAGCAAGAGGGAAAGAGTGAGAGTATGTTTAATATACTCCAGTCCAAGGATACATTTGGTGTTGAAATTGTTGCTGAGACTTGCTAATATAAACTACTGTTTTTCTGAAACAGAAGCAAGTTTATTGAAGCGAGGAAAAAGAGCACTTCATATATTCTATTTACCAAGCTGAATAAGTTACTGTCATCAAAATCATAAACCCAGAAAGAAACAAAACACATAACAAATCATGTATATTATTTACAGTGCCCTCTATAATGTTTGGGACAAAGACCCATCATTTATTTATTTGACTCTGTATCCTCAATTTGAGATTTGTAATAGAAAAAATTACATTAAAGTGCACATTGTCAGATTTTATTAAAGGGTATTTTTTTATACATTTTGGTTTCACCATGTAGAAATTACAGCTGTGTTTATACATAGCCCTCCATTTCAGGGCACCATAATGTTTGGGACACATGGCTTCACAGGCATTTGTAATTGCTCAGGTATGTTTAAATGCCTCCTTAATGCAGGTATAAGAGAGTTCTCAGCACCTAGTCTTTCCTCCAGTCTTTCCATCACCTTTGGAAACTTTTATTGCTGTTTATCAACATGAGGACCAAAGTTGTGAATTTCAAAGAAGCTATTATGAGACTGAGAAACAAGAATAAAACTGTTAGAGACATCAGCCAAACCTTAATCAACCAACATCAACTGTTTGGAACATCATTAAGAAGAAAGAGAGCACTGGTGAGCAAAGGGACTGGCAGGCCTAGGAAGACCTCCACAGCTGATGACAGAATTCTCTCTATAATAAAGAAAAATCCCCAAACACATGTTTGACAGATCAGAAACACTCTTCAGGAGTCAGGTGTGGATTTGTCAATGACCACTGTCTGCAGAAGACTTCATGAACAGAAATAGAGGCTACACTGCAAGATGCAAACCACTGGTTAGCCGTAAAAATAGGATGGCCAGGTTACAGTTTGACAATAAATACTTAAAAGAGCAACCACAGTTCTGGAAAAAGGTCTTGTGGACAGATGAGACAAAGATGAACTTATATCAGAGTGATGGCAAGAGCAAAGTTTGGAGGAGAGAAGGAACTGCCCAAGATCCAAAGCATATCAACTCATCTGTGAAACACAGTGGTGGGGGTGTTATGGCCTGGGCATGTATGGCTGCTGAACGTACTGGCTCATTTATCTTCATTGATGATACAACTGCTGGTGGTAGTAGCATAATGAATTCAGAAGTGTATAGACACATCCTATATGCTCAAGTTCAAACAATGTTACCTTCGATTTTTCCAGCATCTGAAGTTCTTTCTTAAACATTTTGTCTACTCCACTGCGAAATCTCCTCAAGGTATGCCTACTTTGAAGTAGTTCTCCTCCTCTCTCTGAAGACAGTTTAACCTCCTCCTCTCTCACTGCCCCCTCTCTGTGATACCCCCTTCCCTCTAACTCTACGCTCCGCCTCTTCCTTTCTTCTTCCCCCCCCCCACCCCCACATCAGTCTGAAGAAGGGTCTTGACCCGAAACGTCACCTTTTCCTTCGCTCCATAGACAATAGACAATAGGTGCAGGAGTAGGTCATTTGGCCCTTCGAGCCAGCATCGCCATTCAATGTGATCATGGCTGATCATCCCCAATCAGTACACCGTTCCTGCCTTCTCCCCATATCCCCTGACTCCGCTATTTTTAAGAGCATTATCTAGCTCTCTCTTGAAAGCATCCAGAGAACCTGCCTCCACTGCCCTCTGAGGCAGAGAATTCCACAGATTCACCACTCTCTGTGAGAAAAAGTGTTTCTATAGTGTTTCATTTTAGTGTTAAAAGTGTTTCATAGATGCTGCCTCACCCGCTGAGTTTCTCGAGAAAGGTCTTGTGGACAGATGAGACAAAGATTAACTTATATCAGAGTGATGGCAAGAACAAAGTATGGAGGAGAGAAGGAACTGCCCAAGATCCAAAGCATACCACCTCATCTGTGAAACACGGTGGTGGGGGTGTTATGGCCTGGGCATGTAAGGCTGCTGAAGGTACTGGCTCACTTATCTTCATTGATGATACAACTGCTGATGGTAGTAGCATAATGAATTCTGAAGTGTATAGACACATCTTATCTGCTCAAGTTCAAACAAATGCCACAAAACTCATTGGCCGGTGGTTCATTCTACAATAAGACAATGATCCTAAACATATTGCTAAAGCAACAAAGGAGTTTTTCAAAGCTTAAAAGTGGTCAATTCTTGAGTGGCCAAGTCAATCACCCGATCTGAACCTAATTGAGCATGCCTTTTATACGTTGAAGAGAAAACTGAAGGGGACTACAGGCCTGGCAGAGCATCACCAGAGAAGACACCCAGCAACCGGTGATGCCCATGAATCACAGACTTCAAGCAGTCGTTGCATGCAAAGGATATGCAACAAAATACTAAACATGACTCCTTTCATTTACATGACATTGCTGTGTCCCAAACATTATGGTGCCCTGAAATGGGGGAATTGTGTATAAACACTGCTGTAATTTCTACATGGTGAAACCAAAATGTATAAAAATGTCCTTTATTAAAATCTGACAATGTGCATTTTAATCACATGTGATTTTTTTCTATTACAAATCTCAAATTGTGGAGTACAGAGGCAAATAATTAAATAATGGGTCTTTGTCCCAAACATTATGGAGGGCACTGCATATACACTAATTTTCACTTTCCAACTAAAAACTGAATGGGAAAACTCAATGCTTTAATGGGAAAAAAACAAGTTTTTACAATTTTAATGAAGCTTTTATGGAGTTGCAATGGGTGAAGGGAATAAATAATAACAGCAAAAATACTGCGTGTTGCAGAGAAATAGCTTACTTCCTCAGCCCATTAACGGGTGTCAGACAGGTCAATGAGGTCAGTGAAACCGCATACAGGATGCTGCTATCCCTTATTACCCAGAATGGGACAACTGGAAGATTATGCCAGAGACACTAGAGCCTGCAGATGCTGCAATCTGGAGCAAGAAATGGACAGATGTAGCAACTCAGCCGCTTGAGCAGCATCTGCGTGATGGAAAAGAATTGTGGACATTTCAGGTGAGACCTTAACTGGGACAGGAGATTAGGCTGGAATTGGCAGCTACAGTGGTGAACCTGCATGAGTTACCACATTAAAGGAAAGCTGTCATTACCCCAATGTGGGTACAGGGGAGATTTACAAAGATGGCGGAAGGACTGGAAAACATTAGATGGGAGAAAAGATTCCATAAGATAGGCTTTTTTCTTTGTAAGAGCATAGGCTGAGGAGCAACTTAATTGATGTGTATAAAATTGAGGGACCTAAACATAGTAAATAAAAACGGATACAGTTCCTTCACAACAAATTATAAACCAGAGGACAAACGTCTGTTATTTTGCAGAACAATAAGATGAAAGGTGAGGAATTCTTTTTTTCAGCCAGAATACGTGAGAAGTCCAAACTGCAGACATGATGGAGGCTGTGAACCGTGCAACATTTCAGCATTGCGTGGTCGATGGGTAGTGGCCTTTTGTGCTCTTGAACCAAGTGGTGGACAGTGGGTTAGGTTAAGCAACTCTTTATGACAAACACTGACATGATGGGCTGAAGGACCACATTCTGACATAAATCCACGTAGAACAATAAAATGATTATACTTTCATTTACAATAGACAGATAATATGATGCAATAGCATTTTCGTATTTCCTTGTTCATAACATCAGCACCTTTATGCAATCTACATTTTGATTGTTTAGTTATCAGAGTTTAGAGAATAAAACAATATGAAATAACAATGGGACAAGTTTGTATAAGGGAATTTCAAGGATGTGTTCTGTGATAAGAACTGGGATATACAAGACCATTATTCAGGAGTAATCCATCCTGAACCTTATCGCTCCTGATCAACCTTCTCTTATACTGTGCATGTAATTCCAGTCATTTTTGTTGATGGAAAATTCAACAAGATAATGAAAAAGAAGCATACCGAGATTGACTGATATATTTCTGAAAACAGACCTAAAAAAATGTACTTTTCAAATACCAGTTAGACTGGAACGACACACCATGGTCATTGGATACTGGATGACATTTATTTTTATGTGACCACTCATATAATTTGTTTTTGAGAAAGATTTTGGGACTCTAGGTCAGTTTAATTCAGGAACATAGAAAAAAGTAAATGCTCAATATAGGACGGGCCCAAGCAAAAAAATGTTCAGGTGGTTTTTTGGGTTTTTTTTATATTTATTTTTTTTATTTTTTATTAGAAGTGTTGTACAGTGCAGTGATCTCAAACAAACATAAAATTATACATTTCTTGTACCACTTCTTATTTTAAACTTTAATAAGAAAAAAGATAGAGAGAGTTAGCAGAGATAGTAAGTGAGTGAGTGAAAGAGTGGTCCAGGGAAACCCATAGGGACCTAAACCACAAGAAAGAGTTAAAGAAAAAAAGAAAAAAAGAAGGAAAAAGAAAAAAAAGTAAGATAAGACAAGATAAAAGGGATGTACCTACTTCATATCTTTACTCACCCCTCACCAGGTCCTGAAACCATTTATTTTCAACATTTTGTTGCACCCTATATTTGTAATGTCGATAAATGGAGACCAAATCTTTTGGGAATGGTCTGGTTTACCTGCTAAGAGGAATCTCATATCTTCTAGGTGTAACAGTTCCGACATATTAGAAATCCACATTTTTATCGTTGGCGTGGGAGCGTTTTTCCAGAATTTCAGTGTGTTTTTTTGCCATTATTAAGCCATAATTAAGGAAGCTCTTTTGAAATGAAGTCAGCTCCAAACGGGCTTCGATTGTTTAAAAGATGATCAGTTCTGCATTCGATTTCAGTTTTATTTTAAATAATTTTGTAAATAATTATACAAAAAACAAAAGAATGTGCTATAGTTGCTTCTTGGGTTAGACATTTATCACAGATGGAAGAGACATTTGGGTAAAATTTACTTATTTTAGCTTTTGAGTAGTATAGTCTATGTAAAGTTTTAAATTGTATTAGAATGTGTCTTACATTAATCGAGCATTTATGCACATATAACAAGTGTTTATCCCAACTCTCTTTCGAGATTTTTATAGCTAGTTCTTGTTCCCAATCTCTTCTAATCCTATCAGATGATGGTATTTCTATATTTAGGATGGTATTATACAAGTATGATATTAAATTAGTTGATTCCGCCTTTATATTCATTGCATCGTCTAATAGGTCTGGGGACATATTTTGATATTCTTCTGTATATTTTTTTCAAATAGTCATGGATTTGAAAATATTTAAAATATTGATTACTTCTCAAATTGTATTTAAGTTGTAGTTGGTGAAATGATAAAAAAACTTCCATTATCATACATATCTCCAAACGTTTTAATTCCTAATCTGTCCCAGTATGTAAAAGATTTATCTATAATAGATGGTTTAAACGACGGATTATTCACTATAGGTGAAAGAAGCAATAGATTTCTTAATTTTAAAGTTAATTTTATTTGTTTCCAAATTCTAATTGTACTATGAATAATTGGATTTTTACTATATATTGTATTCTTCAATTTTGTTGGTGAGAGAAGGATCGCTCCTATATTAGAAGGGGAACAATCCTCTCTCTCCATTACTATCCAATCCACCTGCTGGGCCGAATTGTCCAACAGGTGAATCATATTTTTGACATTTGCTGCCCAATAATAATACAAAAAATTAGGGAGTGTTAATCCGCCAAATTCTTTAGGTTTGCACAAATGTCTTCTTTGAATTCTATGGGATTTATAGTCCCATATAAAATTTGTGATATCGGCATCCAGTTAAAAAAAAATTTTTTGTTAAATATATCGGTATTGATTGTAATAGATATAATATTTGTGGTAAAAAAATCATTTTTATAGCATTTATTCGGCCTATTAGAGACATGGGAAGAGTTTTCCAAAATTTAATCAGTGTGTTTAGTTTATTGAGTAAGGGCATATAGTTTGCATTAAATAAAGATTTATATTTTCTAGTAATTTCAATTCCCAAATATTTGAATTTTTCTGAAGCAATTTTAAAAGGGAATTTTAACAGGTGTGTTGAATCTTGAGGTTTTATCGTCATAATTTCACTTTTATTCCAATTTATTCTATATCCTGAAAAGGATCCAAATTCCTCTATTAGATTTAATATATTTGGTATACTGATTTGTGATTTTATAATATATAATAGTACATCATCTGCATATAATGATATTTTATTATTTGAGTATTTTGTATTATAACCATGGATATTCGGATGTATTCTAATACTTTCCGCTAAAGGTTCTATTACAAGAGCAAATAGCAGAGGTGATAATGAACATCCCTGTCTATTTCCCCTTGATATTTGAAATTTCGGGGACAACATATTATTAGTTAATATTCTGGCAGTAGGCCTGTCATATAATAGTTTTACCCAAGCGATAAAATTATCTCCCATTTGAAATTTTTGCAATACTTTAACAAGGTAATCCCATTCCACTTGATCGAATGCTTTTTCTGCATCCAATGAAATAATTGATGTCTTGTTCTTCGGTTTTATATGAGTGCATTATATTAAACAGACGTCTCAGGTTATTGCATGAGTATCTCTTGGGTATAAACCCCGTTTGATCCGCATTTATTAATTTACTAACATATTTACTTAATCTTCTAGCTAATGTTTTCGCTAATATTTTGTGATCTGTATTTAACAGCGCAATAGCTCTATAAGAACCCGGGTCTTCTACATCTTTATCTTTTTTAGGTATAAGTGTAATCGTTGATTCCGCTAATGTTTCTGGAAGTGTATGTTCTTTGAAAGCATATGTATACATTTTATGTAGCCGTGGTGTAATTATCTCGTAGAATCTTTTATAAAATTCATTACTAAAACCATCTGGTCCTGGTGTTTTTCCATTCTTTAATTAATTTATTGTTTCTTCTATGTCCTTAGTTGAGATTTGTGCTCCTAATTCCTCTAGTTCGATCAAATTACGTTTTGGGAGATTACAATTATCCAAGAACTCTATAACTTTAGTACTATCTGCTAACACTTTAGATGTATATAAATTTTAATAAAATTGAGCTAATCTTTTATTAATATCCTTGGGTAATGTTAACAATTACCCTTTATTTGATTTAATCTTTAAAATCGTATGATCTTTTTCCCGTTTTTTCAGTTGTCGTGCCAAAAGTTTGTGTGGTTTATCCCCAAATTCAAATTTTCCTGTTTTGTAATTTGAAATAATCTTATAACATTTGCTGATAATATTTTATTTAATTTAAATTTCAATATTGTTATTTTATTATGTTTATCTATAGTTGGCTCTTTAGTGTTATCTAAATCCAATTGTCTGATTCGTTCTTCTAACTGCCTTGTTCATTCTTATTCTTTTTATTTAGAAAAGCTTGGTATGAGATTATAGATCCTCTGATAAATGCTTTGAAAGATTCCCATAGTAAGGTTGGTGAAATCTCTGGGATATCATTCGTCTTGAAAAAAAGTTCCATCTGTTGTTTTAGATATATTCCACCTTGTGGATCATTTAGGATTTGAGGATTAAACCTCCAAAACGATTTATTAGTAGGCATTCCTTCGAGTTAAAAAAAAAAAGTTAACGGGGAGTGATCGGAAATTGTACTGTTGTGGTATTTTGGGTTCAATGTATAGGGAATTAGTTTTATATGCACTAGAAAATAGTCGATACGTGAATAGGTTTTGTGTACCATTGAATAAAACGAGTATTCCCTTCCAGCAGGGTTAGCGATCCTCCAGACATCTGTTGTATTTGTATTTTTTATATATGTATTTAGGATTTCCCTGGTTTTAGATTTTGTGTTACCCCTGTTCTGTTGTGAAGATTTATCCAGGTATGGATCTAAAACACAGTTAAAGTCTCCCCCAATTATCACGTTTTGATAATTGAACTCTGAAATTATATTCAGGATTTTATTAAAGATTAAATAATTGGTTTTATAATCAAAACATTTATAAAGCATAAGCACAGGAAATAAAGTTCACATATTCTACTTCATAGTATCTTGAGGTGAACAAATTATGTGTGTGATCCTTAAAATGTTGAAGTATTTGGTAATTGCAGATATAACGAGTGGGAAAATTGGCAAATTGGTGCGAATGTTATATATTAAAAAAATAAGAGATTAATTCGGGGAAGTAGATTTTTGATCGATTTGCTTATTGATAAGAAAATATTGTGTTTTTATATTAATTGACATATTAAATAAAACATAATTTGTCAGAGTCTGCACAGTTTAACAAGCAAATCTGCCAGCAATCTCAATTATAAATAAAAGTGTCAGTTTCAGCAAGTGTTTCCCACTTGCGATCCCGCGATGCTTGATGTAGATTAGATGACATTTTCCATGATAAGAGAGAATGGTTAAGTGGAGGGGGTGCGGTGTGGAGAGTGGAACACTTGCAGTTTTTCAACAGTACATTTAAGTACATTAGGAACTAAGTCAGAAGATAACCAACAACACTTGGGAACAGAGAATCCAACGCTTGCCCCTATGTTTACAAAACGTTACTATTTATAATAATTCTCCAAATCTTGTGATTATGGATTCGCCTGGAGGTTTGGTGCGCCTCAATTGGGCTTTCCACCGTTCACTTAGGTTTCCATTCCATGGGTAATGACAACTTGAAAAAGTTTGAAAGTTTAGATTTGCTCTTTCTGTGATGAAACAAATAATCTTCATGCTCGCTGTTGATGAATATATTCCACTAATTGAAGCCACAGAATACTGGTTCCCACAATGCTCCACTGCTATGCCCCTCTTGCCTCAGATGATGCTCCCTGCCTTGATCACAATGCTAGTTTGTGCTTGATAACTCTCGTCCAGCACAGCAGGATATTAAACATACTATCCCCTTACTTCCATCTTTCTTGCCCTTTAAGCCTATCAGGGACCTCAGATGCAGTGAACCAATAACTTTGGATTTGGTCTCAGTGGCATGCTGTTGTTTTCTCCCATTGACAGAAGGGCAAAGTAATCTCACAATTGTTACTATCTACAGCATTGTTAAATCTTCGCATAATTCACAATATTACAAAAGGTCATTCATATTTCAATCAAACAGACTATAATTATTCATTGTTAGGCAAATGAAGGGGAAAATTACAGACACATTTTCAATCTTGGATCTTTGTGTCACTCGCACTGATCCACGACATACATTCATGGTTTTGAGTTTTCCGTGCATGTCTCAATTTATTTCATTTCAAGAAACGGAAGATTAGTGTTGAAAAAGGAAGACAAATGATAAACAAAAGAGTCTGATTTAGATTTTTTTTTAAAGACATATACTTGTAAGTACAGAAAAGGAAACTTGAACAAGCAATCCTTCCACTATCTCTGAACAGCAGAAGTTAAGAGTGAGAAAGACACACAAGGTCAGAGTGATTTCTGAAAGAGACACAAGGCTGTTTATTGTGGTCCTGTCACGCCTGTGTTTTTTTCAGGAAGTGGATATTACTGGCCGAGTCAGCATTTAACATTCATACCAGACTGGCTTCAATAAGATGATGAAAATCACATTTTCAAATTACTACAAACCTTACAGTGAAGCTGCTCCCAAGGGAAGCAATGGAGAGAGTTAAGCAAAGAAACCTTTAGGCAGGGCGTTTGATCTTCATTCAACATTAAGGAAGCATCACTGACTTATTTCCAAACCAGAATGGAATCTCCGCAGACCGCGGCTTCAAGGTGCTGCGGGCCAGTGATCGGAGCACTCCCTTCTGACGACCCCCGGCGAGCGCTCGCCCGCTCCGCGATGAAAAGTCCACGCTGCGCCCGCTGCTGAAGCTCCGGGCCTGACTCCGGGAAAGGCCGCACCAATCCTTGGTGTTAGGCCGCGAGGAAGGCGACATGGAAAAAGTCGTCTCTCCGTGGAGGAGGTGACCGAAAGCGGTTTCCCCCTTACCCCCCCTCACCACCCCCCACATAAGACACACCTAGAGACATTAAAACACACATTTGGACATCTCGCAGCGCCCCCACCGACCAATAACCATTGATCTTGCCTCCACAGCATTCCAAAGAATTCCACAGATTCACCACCCTCTGACTAAAGAAATTCCTCCTCATCTCCTTCCTAAAGGAACATCCTTTAATTCTGAGGCAGTCTTTTAATTATGACCTAGTCCTAATAATCTAGTCCTAGACTCCCCCACTAGTGGAAACATCCTCTCCACATCCACTCTATCCAAGCCTTTCACTTTTTGGTACGTTTCAATGAGGTCCCCTCTCATTCTCCAAAACACCAGCGAGTACAGGCCCAGAGCCGTCAAACGCTCAACATATGTTAACCCACTCATTCCTTGGATCATTCTTGTAAACCTCCTCTGGACCCTCTGCAGGGCCAGCACATCCTTCCTCAGATATGGTGCCCAAAATTGCTCACAATACTATTATACGAACATTTGCCTTCTGGGAAGAGGAATGCATCTTGTTTGTATCAAGGTAGTTGTCATTATATTGATCAGAAATACTGGTATAAATAGTTTATTAAACATATAACTTGACTATACAGATGACTTTCATTTTGTATGGCTTGATTCTACTCATGCGTGGAATGAACTGACTGGATAGCATGCACACAAAGCTTTTCACTGTAGTGCTGGAGTAACTGAAGGGGTGCCAGCAACTCTACTTTCTAAGAAGTTCAATGGATTAAGCATGTCATTGAATACTCCAAAACTACTACAGATGCACTGGAGAAAGCATCCTGACTTGCTGCATTACGGCCCGGTACAGCAATTCCAATGCACAGGAATGCAAGAGGCTGCAGAGAGTGGTGGACTCATGGTCCATCACGGGAACCGCCCTACCTTCCATTGAAAGCAACCACATGAGGCGCTGTTTCAGGAAGGTGGCGTCTATCATCAAGGATCCATCCTGGCCATGCCCTCTTCTCACTGCTACCATTGGTCATAGAGGCAGGAAACATGTTCCCGATGTTAGGGGAGTCCAGAACCAGGGGCCACAGTTTAAGAATAAGGAGTAAGCCATTTAGAATGGAGACGAGGAAACACTTTTTCTCACAGAGAATGGTGAGTCTGTGGAATTCTCTGCCTCAGAGGGCGGTGGAGGCAGGTTCTCTGGATGCTTTCAAGAGAGAGCTAGATAGGGCTCTTAAAAATAGCGGAGTCAGGGGATATGGGGAGAAGGCAGGAACGGGGTACTGATTGGGGATGATCAGCCATGATCACATTGAATGGCGGTGCTGGCTCAAAGGGCCGAATGGCCTACTCCTGCACCTATTGTCTATTGTCATGAGATACTGAAGCCTAAAGTCCCACACAACCAAGTTCAGGAATCACAACCATCAGGCTTTTGAACTGACATGCACAACCCTAAATCTACCTCGACTACGGACCACCTCTTGTATTACCATGGACTCTTTTTTTTTAAATTGCATCTTGTTTTTTTTATGCTGTCTTCTCTTTCTTTTAGGTGTAATTTATGTATAATTTATGTGTATGTGTTATCTGAGTCTCTGTGCCTGGGATGCTGCTGCAAACAAGTTTCATTGTACCTATAATCGCATCGCACTCAATAAACTCAACAACTTGAATCATGCATTTAGTTGTCGAGGACAAGGCCCAGAATTCCATACATTGAAGCATCTCCATCTTTCTGCAACCTTTGTCTCTGTTTTAAATGCTAACATTAATTAAGTCCCTGCTCTAGTCTCTCCTTTTATGGGTTGATGTCAAATTTGTTCAGTTACAATCCATGGAATGTTTCACAGCTATCACATCAACATCATTTATTGCATCTGCACCACTGTACATTGCATCTGCACCACTGTACATTGCATCTGCACCATTGTACATTGCATCGGCACCAATGTACATTGCATCTGCAGCACTGTACATTGCTTTTGAAGAACTTAAGAGAAAAACTGGTAGTTAAAGGCAATTAAAATAGATAAAGGTTTCAAACAAAATAATGCTAATAACACATTCAAATCTAATATCTTTAGATTTTAAATGGAATAAGCAATATTTAAATCAAGGTATGAACATTAAACACAACAAATGCTTTCACATTTGCTCCCATTTAAGATGTAACATGTAAAATGTGACATTTTCACAAAGCAAAGATTATTGATATTCACATTTCAAATTTAACATTTGATAATTAAACAATATTTCTGCTTTCCTATTTCCTAAAAGACGCAAAAATAAATTGTTCTGTTTATTAAACTTGACATTCATCTTTCACACTTTGCAGACCTGCTATGGATTGATTGACAGATATCAAATGCTATCCATCAACAATGTCAGCACGACTGGTGAATGTCTAAATATTTCTCAAGACACAACGTACTAACCTATTAACCAGGATCAGATTGCAAGTAGATTCCATTTGCTTTCAATTAACTGCTGTGAGAAATTACACTCAAGACATAGTGAACACATTTTATTTTCTAATTGATATGCATCTGTTTGAATCTTAATTTAAAATGCATTTGCTCTTAATTTCAATGAACTAAAACAAAAGATACAATCTGACCTGGTATTGCCCATATCGCAAGAGTCCCTCCTTCAGTTTAACCTCTACTGCCCTTGCAGCGATCACCTGCAACTTCATTTGAATGGAGAGAAAGGAGACAGACTCTGGCCTCAAAGAAAGCATTCATTCATTCTGAGATGTTGTGTTAATTGGTTAGGAGGAGGAAATGTCAGAAACTTTATGCATTTGTATAGTACTATACACAGGCATTCTTCATGATGCATTCATTCCAAACAGGGGCAGTAGGGGTTATCAGTCAGAACTGTGAGAAGACAGGAAACAAACCCGCAGGAAGCAAATGAGATACTCAATTTAACTTTCAAACAAGAAGTGAAAGAAGATGGGAGAAATGAGCTGCACAAAGAATAAAATCAATTGAAGAGAGCTCTCAAAGCAGAATCATAGCACATTTAAAAAAACAAAGCTTAAATAATATTTATAGAAACTGGAAAGGAAATGAAAAGATGTTTTCACTGAAAACTCCTTAAAAAAATGCTCCATGATACATGGATTAAAGCCACAGCAAGATATATCTGTGTTACAGAAACCTTCTTCCACAAGGTTTAAAACGTTTGTGACCAATGCAAACAGAGTCGATAATGCATCAGATAAAACGGCAGGGGAGATTACTTCTGCGAGCAGCAATTATAACCTTACAAAACAACCTCACCTTCCAGGGATTACTAAACGACCACTGGTGAAGCCAAAATTGTAATCATGTCATTTTCTATGGCTATTCTTACCTTTTTATTGTTTTCTTTAATATCTTGAGGATTCAGAGATTTGTAATCACTGGAATAAGGGGTACAAGAGAAGACAACAACGTATTAGGCATTTAGTATTTGCTTAAAATAATGCAAAATACATGACAGGAAAAAAACCATACCGGTAGCAACATTATGTTGTGAGTAATGATTTCATTGTAAAGCAATCAACAAAACAGGCAGAGTGGAAAATAAAAGTAACCACAAAATCACATTCCCCCCCAAAGCATTCAACTAACAGTCAAATGAAGAGATAAACACCAGAAGCTTGCCTTTTAAACCACATTTATCATGCAGTAATCCTTTGCTGTCAGCATATGAAGAAATAAAAGATTATTTGACTTATGAATTTCAATATAAACATTTCATTTGCAAGTTTCCAGAAGAATAGACTGATTAACTCCAAGACATGTTGACACAGTTTAAGTAACACAGAAACAGAGGAAAGATATAGGTTTGCAAAGGAAAGGTTTTTCTCCCACCAGAGGGATTTTGAGGAAGAGATGCAAGGCAAATTTGACAGTCCCCACCTGAGGTGCACCCTACCCACTGCACACTCTGCCCCTGACTTATTGTAATCTAGACTTCGAACAGGTGAGGTTATACTGTGCAGAAAATCTTTACACCACCATAAAATGGAATTGCATTCGCAGCTCATTATAAATCAATGATGCACAAATGAAATGCCTTGTGTAAATCAAGCTAACTTCATTACTTACATTAAGTCTGATCGGAAATGATGCAGGATTGCACAGAAAGCCAGCCCATTTCTCCATGGTGTGGTGAAATTTGTGATTTTCACTCCTCTATAGTTTTTTGTCACTTCCCTGCACCAGGCAAGCAGTGATTGAGTAGCATTTGGCTTTTTCCCCAGAACTGGGCTCGGGATCGGGCTTGGCTAAGGAATAAGGAAACAAAAAAAAAGTTACGATCACTGGTTGACCTAACGAGATGATTGGAATCTTTTGATGTCTGCCTTATTTTTAAACAGCTGTCAGTTTCTGATAATCACAGATACTGACAAGAATCACACATCACACAATTCCTAGCTGATGGCACTGATCTCTAAAGCAAGCTGTCAGTACAGGACTTTAGGTATGTACAAGCAGCCAGCCCATAACTACACCAGATGATGTACTATCATGGCATTTCAACGTTGAAGGCCTTTTTCTGGATCAGTTTCCTGTTACATATAATACAGTTGTTTTATTTTGTAACATTTGCAATTGAATACAAATTCCAGCACGCAAAGAAAGAATCTAAGATGTATACACATCTTTTCCAGCAAATAATGACCAATCTTAGGAAACACTCTCAAGGCAGTAAAATATTTATATATTGTCTATAACATGGAACAATTCTCAATTCTACTGCAACATAGTACAAACAATTACATGCTTTAAGCATACACAAACTATCACAGGGATCAAGGTGTTCAATCTATGAAAGCAACATTTAGCATTGTGTTTTTTGTACCTCTACATTTCTTCTACATAATGTAGAACTACTTCTACAAATGTACATTCTACATTTAAATATTTATATTTCAACATTAGTTTGATTTCAGTCCACCTGAATCAGAACTTGAATTAAACCACAGGAATAAAAGCAAAGTGTTTGATATCTCGTTGACGTCTTTTTGGCATTAATACTCTCCCGCATCAAGAAACCAAATGGAAAAGAAGATGTCGCAGCATTTGGCTTTGTGTGTCTGTTGTGCACTGAAAGCATTCAGCAGCAAAATGTATATTTTTGAAGTCAAATATGCAAAGAGTAAATATATAAGTATAGAAATCACTTGAAGTGAACATTTAGAAAATAATCTTAACTGATTGAAATAGAATTATAGTTCCTCAATGGAACTGTGATAAGATTTTGTTTTCACTGTTGAAAACGGAGATAAAGATAACAATAAAAAATATCACTAAACAAAATTGCAATGATAATTTGGAGCTACCAGTAAACGTGGAATATATTCCTTCTGATCTAATTCTGTTAGTGACCGGTTTACCGACAAGTTTTGATTATCCATTTTCCATTTTGAAGACCATCTTACATCATTCGATTTCAAGAAATTAGAATTTGCAATGAGGAAATCTGGTTATTCAGAGAGACGATATGCATATGTTATAAATTCACAATGCTTTGTATGAATCTGAAAACATTTCAATTTAATAAAAGTGTCACTGTCCAGTCCATCATCGGCTCTGACCTCCCTTCCATCGAGGGGATCTATCGCAGTTGCTGCCTGAAAAAGGCTGGCAGTATCATCAAGGACCCACACCATCCTGGCCACACACTCATTTCCCTACTACCTTCAGGTAGAAGGTACAGGAGCCTGAAGACTGCAACGACCAGGTTCAGGAATAGCTACTTCCCCACAGCCATCAGGCTATTAAACCTGGCTCGGACAAAACTGAACTTTAATAGCCCATTAACTGTTATTTGCACTTTATCAGTTTATTTATTCATGTGTGTATATATGAATAGAATGGAGAAATGCGGCGGCGCGGATTACTGCAGCGGCCCCTACAGCCCGTCTGTCTTTTTTTAATTTTTGTCTAGTTAAATGTAGTTGTTTGTGTTTTTTTTGTACTGTTTTAATTGTGTATATGTGGGGGGCGGGGGGGGGGGGAGGGGGAAACTTTAAATAAATCTATTCCCTGCACGACCTTTTCCCTGTCGGGTCTCCGTTGTCGTTGGGGCCTAGCTCCGTGGAGCGACCTCTGACCGGGACGACCTGGGGGCTCCAGTCGCGGAGCCTGTGGAGCTGCGGACTTACCATCGTGGGGCTGGCCGTCCTCGGAGCGCGGGGAGCGGTGGTGACTCGTTGCTGCTCACTTCGGAGCTCCAGCTGCAGCTGCAGACCCGTGGACTGGGACATCGGGAGCTCGCGGGTCCGGGTGAGAGACCGCTTTCCGGAGCTCCCGCAACGCAACTTCTCCAGCTCGAGTCGCGGGGTTGGAACGACCCGGAGCGGGGCCGTAAATCGCCCGGCGCGGCTCTAATGTTAAAGCCGCGGGACATTCCAGCGCCCGCCGGGGCTCCAACTTTGTGACTTTTGGGCCCGGAGCGAAGCTGTACACCGCCCGGCGCGGCCTCAACGGCCGTGGGACTTAACATTGCCCGCCTGGGGCTTCAACATCAGGAGCAAAATGGTGCAGGGGAGAGAAATGACTTTGCCTTCCATCACAGTGAGGAGGAGATTCACTGTGATGGATGTTTTTCTGTAAATTGAATTGTTTGTGTGTCGTGTAAGAATTGTTTTGTTTGTATGGCTGTGGAAACGGAGTTTCGTTTGAGCCTCTTTGAGGTTCAAATGACAAGATATAAATCAAATCAAATATGGACACACTGATCTGTTTTGTAGTCAATGCCTACTATGTTCTGTTGTGCTGAAGCAAAGCAAGAATTTCATTGTCCTATCAGGAACACATGACAATAAACTCACTTGAACTTGAAGTGTCGTTGGCAACTATTAAGATATGATTATACAATGTGAGCTTTAGCAGAAGCAGCTAGTATAAATAAGCATATTACCAATACTTTAAAGACCGTTTGTTATTTTAGCTGGTCAGCTTTGAGTTAAATTCAAATATAAATTTTGGCAGAAATTAATATAAACATCAGATAATCTGAGTAGGCACAAAGTGCTGGGGTAACTCAGCGGGTCAGGCAGTATCTGTGGAGAACATGGATAGGCGACGTTTCACAGAGTGCTTGTGTAACTCAGCGGGTCAGGCAGCATCTCTGGTGATAAAATATATGTGAAGAACCGTCTGAAGGATAGTTCTTCAGACTGAAGAAGCGTCCCGACCTGAAACGTCACCTATCCATGTTCTCCACAGATGCTGCCTGACCCGCTGAGTTACTCCAGCACTCTGTGAAACGTCACCTATCCATGTTCTCCACAGATGCTGCCTGACCCGCTGAGTTACTCCAGCACTATCTTTGGTATAAACCAGCATTTCCAGATTCTACATAATCGGAGTACTTTGTTATGTAACAGTATATTATTTAATGGTTGACAATAGGGTTATCTCACTTTCAGAGTAATAGTTTACATTTATAATGTGTGGGTGCGCCGTTTTCAAAGAAGGTAAATTAGGAGTCAGATTGATTTGTCATGTTTGTACAGAAACGCCCCAAAAGGAAATAAGTAGTACTACACATTCATCACAAGGTGTATACCATACGCACATGTCTGTACAGCCAATTCTACTCTAAGTCTACAAGTTTATAGTGTAGTTCTTGATCAATGGCAAGACGGAATACAGGAAGGTTACAGAGTGCTTCAAAACAAAGTGTCAAGACAACAATGTCAGCAAGACAAAGGAGCTAGTTATTGACAATAGACAATAGGTGCAGGAGTAGGCCATTTGGCCCTTCGAGCCATTCAATGTGATCATGGCTGATCATCCCCAATCAGTACCCCGTTCCTGTCTTCTCCCCATATCCCCTGACCGCTATTTTTAAGAGCCTTATCTAGCACTCTCTTGAAAGCATCCAGAGAACCTGCCTCCACTGCCCTCTGAGGCAGAGAATTCCACAGACTCACCACTCTCTGTGAGAAAAAGTGTTTCCTCGTCTCCGTTCTAAATGGCTTACTCCTTATTCTTAAACTGTGGCCCTTGGTTCTGGACTCCCCCAACATCGGGAACATGTTTCCTGCCTCTAGTGTGTCCAAGCCCTTAACAATCTTATATGTTTCAATGAGACACCCTCTCATCCTTCTAAACTCCAGAGTGTACAAGCCCAGCTGCTCCATTTTCTCAGCATATGACAGTCCCGCCCTCCTGGGAATGAACCTTGTAAACCTACCTCAATAGCAAGAATGTCCTTCCTCAAATTAGGAAACAAGATGGTGTGCATGCCCCAGTCAGCATCAATGCAGCCGTCCGTAATGGAGACAGCTGAGAGCATCAAGCTTCCAGGTGTGAACACGGACATCCCAGCCGATGGTTCGTGGGAATAGGAGAATATTCAAGAGTAGTACAAGAAATAGAAGGTGAAAAGGGGAAAACAGCTGGCAAAATGGAACAAGATCCACTGATTCAGGAGCTTGGGAAAAAAGCAGCAGATGACTAAAGGTGGAATAATACTGCTTGCGTGATGTTCCCAGTATGTTCAAGCATAGAGTTTGAGGTGAAGTGAGAAAGTGATGGACGGATACTTGATTCTCTCTTCTTTTATAGAACTAACCCAGGGTCATCAGCCACTCCTAGCTACCAGGCTCCTGTGGCCATTCATATATTGACAGGCAAGCTCAATACTGTCCCCTTCAGATGTCCACACGCCTTCAATCGTCCAGTACAACAAACAATCTGCTTAAGGAACAGTGGGTCGAGCAGCATCTGTGGGGGGGAAGGAACTGTCAATGTTTCAGTTGAAAGGCTGCATCAGGACTGAGTGGAGATAGTCGGTATGAAGGTGATAGGGGGAGAGGTGACGCATGGGTCAGTCGGTGATTGGTGGACCGTGAAGGGCAGGAGCAGCCAGGTGGGGAAGGTGGAGATACATGAAAGGGTTAGGGTTAGGGTTAGGCAACACAAAGGCTAGCAGTGCTGGAATCTGATAAGTACACAAGGTGATATTGGCAATCATTGATATATACCGATGATACCGACAAAAGAACTCAATGGAGGAGTGATCCAGTGGGTAAAATGTGTGGATGTTAGGTGAATGGAACCAGGAGAAGGACAAAATGGGATGACGAGGGGGATTGCAAGGAGCGAGGGTGGTGAAACACAGGTGAGTTACAACATCATTGCCTTTCTCCCCACAGATGCGCCCCAGTTCCTCCAGCAGATTGTTTGTTGCTCCAGATTCCAGCACTTGCAGTCTCTTGTGAAGTAATATTCCAGTGATGGCTCAGCAATAATCAGGAGTAGAATCCGATTCCATTCCCCCCATCTAATACACCGCCAGGGAGTGATACAGTGTGGAAACAGGCCCTTCGGCCCAACCAGCCCGCACCGGCCAACATGTCCCATCTACACTAGTCCCACCTGCCTGCGTTTGGTCCACATCCCTCTAATCCCTCTAAACCTGTCCTACCAATGTTTTCAAGAGAGAGTTAGATTTAGCTCTTAGGGCTAATGGATTCAAGGGATATGGGGAGAAAGCAGGAATGGGGTACTGATTTTGGATGGTCAGCCATGATCATATTGAATGGCAGTGCTGGCTCGAAGGGCCGAATGGCCTCCTCCTGAACCTATTTTCTATGTTTCTATATGTTTACTTGTCTAAATGTGCCTGTGGATGAAATGCAATGTTTCCAGGATTATTCAGAACTGTTCTCAGCTAGTTTGGTCACAAACCAGGGGCAACTGACCTCTCCAGCCCAGATGCTGACAACAATTCAATGTTTTGGTTAATAATGCACTGTTGGAGGTTCAATTCAGAGGCATTCCATGTTAAATATACAGTTCAACTATACAGGGAACATTTTATGGAAGCAGACAATCTAGTGCAAAAATTAAAAAACTGGAGGATCAAGTCATGGGTGATCACCCAGGTTAAGGCACTTCTGATGACCAAGAATATATTCAGATTTACATTACAGAATTATCAAAGTATAAGTGAACTTCAATACATTATTTATTAGCAGTAAGTGGCTGCGATATAATACAATAAAACATGTTTTTCTATTGCTTCGCACATGGTATAATTAAAGTCTTTTCAGGAGTTAGGTGGATGTGTGGATGTTAGGTGGATGTGTGGATGTTAGGTGAATGGAACCAGGAGAAGGACAAAATGGGATGACGAGGGGGATTGCAAGGAGCGAGGTTAATGATAAACTGCAACATTACAAACCAGCAATTATCAAAATGTTGCTTTTTGGCTGCAAATATTGACATACTTCTACATATCCTTGGGAAGTACTAATGCACTACATTGGAGTCCTCGTGAATAGTTACATAATCTTAGAAAGTGATGCAAATATTGGCATGTTCCCAAAGATTCCATTGACAGTTCTGGTGATTCACTCAAGTTTCCTCCACGATTAAAGACTCTGGAAATATAACTGGCAGGTTCACATTCAGGACTATAAGACTCCCTCTGGACTGTCAATGCAAGCTACAGTTTTTAATAACACCACTATTGGATAGTTTATATTAAAGAACCTCTTTAGGAAGTAATTTTACAATATCGGTTGAAACTCCTACCTTGATGCTGGGGCAGCACAATGGCACAGCTGTAGAACTGCTGCCTCACAGCGCCAGAGACCCAGGTTTGATCCTGATTATGGGTGCTGTCTGTATGGAGTTTGTACTTTTTCTCCCTGGGTTTCTCCGGGTGCCTCCCACATCCCAAAGATGTGCGGGTTTGTAGATTAATTAACTTCTGTAATTTGCTTCTAGTCTGTGAGACGCGAAAGTGGGATAACAGAACTAGTGTACGGGTGATTGATGGTTGGCGTGGACCTGGTGGGTCGTTGGGCCTGTTTCCATGTTGTATCTCTAAACTAAAACTAAACTAAACCATGTGTGCAATTATTGCACATGAGATGCATTAATGTAAAAAGCTGGGTCACAATTTGCTTGCTGCCAAGTGGTGAGTGAGGGTACAATACACTCACAAACTAAGCCACTGACCACTGAAGTGACTGGGAACAATAATGATATCCATTGTACCTTTTACCTGCCAGCCCTTAGCTACACTGGAGGATGCCACACCTCAGGAAAGGATTGTCATTTCTGACACCTCTTCTATTTTAGATCACGGCAAACAAAACAGCCGCATTTTGTGAAACTGCTGCAAGATATATAAAGCGTAAGAGCTTCATTTGGAAAACCCCCCATTAAAAATGGAGACAAATTTGATATATTTTTCCATTTCAAATAAATGAACTGTTTCTGTATTTTGGCAGATCCTCCCGACCCTGCAAGCAGCAGCAGTTAGAGATGAGCCACAATCTAACATTTTGTGTCGTGAACTCCATCCACTGGAGAATACATTTTGCTCACCTGTCCTGACTCAACATTTACTTACTTTGAGGCTCAGATCCTGATTTGGAGGGAGTCCAGCCAGGAGAAACATCACCCCTGTGCAGGGCCGGATTTAGATGAAGAGAGGCCCTAAGCTGTTCCACTTGTGAGGCCCCCCCAATTCCCCACCCCCACGACTAGAGGAAGATGGTCCACCAGATTGACACCGATTTGCAGCTGAGCGTGGCCAATGAGATAAGGGGCTGGAAAGCTGTGCTTTATTTATTTATTTATTTATTGCCAGTGCTAGTGTCGAGTTATTGGCTTAAAAGACTATTATTCTGAAATGGAGGGCAAGGAAAATTACTGAAGGATTGTATAGAGACTACAGTGCGTTGTGACAGCATATGTAAGAAAGGCCTATGACAGTGTCAAAAATATTATACACCTTGCAGGGCTCTCACTTAATTTTTTTCTCTGTTGTCAGCCGGGCAACCTTGGCAGCTTTTTAAGTTTCCAAATGGCAGTTTAGGTGGTCATTTAAGACTGCTTGCATGACGCGTGCGATAATGTGCTTGGACAAAGTGCTTAGTTACCAGTCGGAATTATGCTCAATGAAGCACTCACATATTATTTCTGCTTCAAATAAAGCCACAAACTAAACATATTCACCAATCAAGACATGATATATACCACAATGACATGCAGCAAAATTATAATACAGTATCTCAACTCTTTTTACACATTGCAATGAATGCAATTTCTATTATTTCTTTCCACTTCCAAACAAAAATGTGGTTGATCAACCTCGGTGAGACCAAGCGCAGGCTTGGCGATCGCTTCGCACAACACCTCCAATCAGTTCGCAATAACCAAACTGATCTCCCGGTGGCTCAACACTTCAACTCCCCTTCCCATTTCGAATCCGACTTTTCTATCTTGGGCCTCCTCCATGGCCAGAGGTAGGCCCACCGCATATTGGAGGAGCTGCACCTCATATTTGCTTGGGTAGTTTACACCCCAGCGGTATGCACATTGGCTTCTCTAATTTCAGGTAGTCCTTGCTTTCTCCCTCCTTCCCCTCCCATTCCCAGCTCTCCCACAGCCTACGGTCTCCGCCTCTTCCTTTCTTTTTCATGTCACCCCCCCCACCCGACATCAATCTGAAGAAGGGTCTCGACCCAAAACGTCGTCTATTCCTTCGCTCCACAGATGCTGCCTTACCCGCTGATTTTCTCCAGCCTTTTTGTCTACCAATGGGATCCCACCACTGGCCACATCTTCCCATCTCCTCCCCTGTTGGCTTTCCACAGAGATCGCTCCCTCCGTAACTCCCTGGTCAATTCGTCCCTTCCCACCCAAACCAACCCTCTCCTGGCACTTTCCCTTGCAACCGCAGGAAATGCTACACTTGTCGTTTTAATTAAGTTCAAGACTATGGGGCTGTACATTGGCCATAAAGTTGCTGCCTAAAAGTTGCAGAGACCCGGAATTCATCCTGAATATGGGTGCTGTCTGTATGGCGTTTGCTCCGTTTCCTTTTAATCGCATGGGTTTGCTCCGGGTGCTCTTGTTTCCTTCCACATTCCAAAGGTGTGCAGGAACCTATTTCAGACCCAACCCAAAATGTTATATTTTCCTTTTGTCCAGAGATTCTGTCTGACCTGTTGAGTTACTCCAGCTTTTTGTGTCTATCTTCAGTTTAAACCAGCATCTGCAGTTCCTTCCTACACACATGACACTATACGATATAACTTTATTAATCCCAGGAGAGAAATTGTGTGTGTGTGTGTGGGTATATATATTATACACACACACACACACACATATATATATATATATATAATTATATAGTTATATATTCATATATAAATATACACCATTTTGCTTTCTCGTTTATAACATTGTTTACAGAGTACTATGTTTACATATTCTGTTGTGCTGCTGCAAGTAAGGATTTCATTGTTCTAACTGGGACGTGAGAGAATAAAACACTCTTGACTCTTGACTTACTCCGCTAATGTGTGGGAAAGAACTAGTGTACGGGTGATCGGTGGTCGGCGTCGACTCGGTGGGCTGAAGGGCCTGTTTCCACGCTGTATCTTTAAATTAAACTAAAGACACTAAAACCAGAGGGAGTCTAAAGAAGGGTCTCTACCCGAAACGTCACCCAATTTCTTCTATCCTGAGTTGCTAGCTGCTCCATGGAGTTCCCCCGCACAATTAAAGCATGGAATAGTCTTCACCCTACCATAGTTACCCAACCCGACGCAACTAAATTTAAGGTAGCTCTTTTTTCCCCCAAGAACCCCTTTTTGCTTAAGTCCAAGTCAAGTGTCAAGAGAGTTTTATTGTCATGTGTCCCAGATAGGACAATGAAATTCTTGCTTGCTGCAGCACAACAGAATATGTGAACATAATACAGAACAGGAGATAAAAGTTCAGTGTGTCTATATACCATAGACCATATATATACACAATAAATAAACAGATAAAATGCAATAGGCTGTTATTGTTCAGCCCTCTCCCACCTCCAGTTAGAATATTTATGGAGGACCAGGAAACCAGAAGCAAGAGTTAATCCAGGGAATTACTCCTGATCCAGGGTCAGGGAGTGATTTTGCGTTGGTTTTCAGCGGTTGCGGCGAGGCAGCGACCGGACAGCAGGGCCGGATTTCCAGCTTATACGTAAATCCGGCCCTGCCCCCTCATTATTCTTCTGAACTCTGGAAAGACTTAGTCTGGTTTATTCTGCCTCATAGGACGATGCCCAATGTTTTACATGAACCAACCAATCCAGGCTTCCTGACGCACGGAGGTCAGACTGTCCACGCTTCAATCAATCAATCAATCAATCAATCAATCAATCAGTTTTATTTGTCACATACACATATAAGTGCAGTGAAATGAATTTGCCAACAGTGGTACAATAAAAAAAAAACACACGATACACTATAAGATTTAACACAAACATCCACCACAGCATTCTTCACTGTGGTGGAAGGCACAAAGTACAGTCAGTCCTCCTCCATTGTCCACCCGTGGTCGGGGCCATAAACCTCCGTAGTCACCGCTACGAGCGGACGGATGTACAGGCCCTCTCGTCGGGACAGTCGAACACACTCCGCGGCTTGGAGGTCCCGAATCGGCGCTTTCCTACCGGAGACCGCGGCTTTAGGATGCTGTAGTCCACAGGCCGGCGGTCGGAGCTCTCCTCTGGCTATCCCCAACGAGAGATCCCAGGCTCCGGACGCCGCGCCTGCGGCTAGAAGCTCCACAGACCACGCGGGTTCAGAATGTAACAGTCTGCAGGCCAGCGATCGGAGCACTCCCTTCTGGCAACCCCGGCAAGGGCTCGCCCGCTCCGCGATGAAAAGTCCACGCTGCTGAAACTCCGGGCCCGACTCCGGGAAAGGCCGCTCCAATCCATGCTGTTAGGCCGCGAGGGAGGCGAGATGGAAAAAGTCGCCTCTCTGTGGTGGAGGCGACCGAAAGCGGTTCCCCTCTTATCCCCCCTCACCACCCCCCACACAAGACACACCGAGAGACACTAAAACACACATTTGCACACACTAAAAACAACAAAAAAGTAGAAATAACGAACACGCTGCTGGCAGGGCAGCTGTCTTGTCTCGCAGCGCCCCCACTGACCACCTCAGGCTGAATCGTGTGGTTTCACTGGAGCCCTCGAATTGGAGCAAGACATCTCCATTCCTGTAATCAAATCCTCTTGGATTAAAGACCACCTCATGCACGCCTTCCCTAGTTGCTCGCTGTGTCTGGACGACAATTCTCACTGATCTGTGTACAAGGTCACCCAGTTTTCACTGAGCACAAACACTTTTCAATCTCGCCATTTAAATAATATTCTGGCTTTTTACATTTTTCTACCAAAGTGGATGAGCTTGTGTTTTTATACAGTCACATTCTATTTGCCACATCCCTGTCCATTCCACCTGGTCTGCATTTAGCTCCCAATGCTTTTCTGCATCCTCTTCACAGCCCACACTGCCACCTAGCTTCACACCATCCATCCCCAAGTGCTTACACGATGCTCACTTGTACACGCTGCCCATTCCAGGCATTATCTCTGCTCAAAGTTAGACAGAAAGTGCTGGAGTAACTCAGCATCTCTGGAGAGAAGGAATGGATGACGTTTCGGGTCGAGACCCTTCTTCAGACTGATTATTTCTGTTCATTTGCTAAAATTCAGTTCCCTCATCCAAATCAATGATTTCAACTGTGAACAGCAGAGGCACCTCATTAGTGGTAACAATACAAACAGTTTATATTACTATCACTTTGTTTTCCCTTTGTTCACCAATCTCAACTCACGACAGTATGTTACTCTCAATACCCTGCATTTTAGGGAATAATTGTGTTGACACTTTATCTAATGCCTTCAGCAAATCCAAGTACACCCAGTCAGTGACTTTCCCCATATCTTTCCTGCTAGTTCCAGCTTCAAAAACTCTGTGGGGCAGGCAGCATCTCTGGAGAGAAGGAATGGGTGACATTTCGGGTCGAGACCCTTCTTCAGACTGGTTAGGGATAAGGGAAACGAGATATAGACGGTAATGTGGAGAGATAAAGAACAATGAATGAAAGATGTGCAAAAAAGTAACGATGATAAAGGAAACAGGCCATTGTTATCTGTTTGTAGGGTGAAAACGAGAAGCTGGTGCAACGGGTGGGGGAGGGATAGAGGGAGAGCTCCAAATACAGCATGATCAAAGTTCTATAGAGCTGCATCAAGACTTCTTGACTCTTATATTCAATTCCCCCAGCAATAATGGCAAACATACAGTATGACTTCTTCACTATCCTATGCACTTGTGCTGCCATTTATTAGTGAGCTATGAACTTGGACTCTGACATCCCTCTGCACATCAATGTTGTACTTCCCCTTGCAGTAAGGGTCTTGCCTTAAGTGCAACCTCCCAAAGTGCACTTGCTCGGGTTAAACATTCAGACTGCAAAGGTACAACACACTTGTACTCTGTGCATGATCACCTCTGTTAGTGCCACTAGCTCACTCTCGCTCAGCAGCCTACAGTTTGTTTTCTTGCAGTAACAGGATGGGTCTGAGTCAGCATGGATTTACGAAGGGGAAATCATGCTTGAATCATGCAAAGTTAGGAAAAGGGGAAGTACAACAAGATCTGGGTGTCCTTGTTCATCAGTCACTGAAAGTAAGCATGCAGGTACAGCAGGCAGTGAAGAAAGCGAATGGCATGTTGGCCTTCATAACAGGAGGAGTTGAGTATAGAAGCAAAGAGGTCCTTCTGCAGTTGTACAGGGCCCTAGTGAGACCACACCTGGAGTATTGTGTGCAGTTTTGGTCTCCAAATTTGAGGAAGGCCATCCTTGCTATTGAGGGAGTGCAGCGTAGGTTCACGAGGTTAATTCCCGGGATGGCGGGACTGTCATATGTTGAAAGAATGGAGCGACTAGGCTTGTATTCACTGGAATTTAGAAGGATGAGAGGATATCTTATTGAAACATATAAGATTATTAGGGTCTTGGTGAGACCACACCTGGAGTATTGCGTACAGTTTTGGTCTCCTAATCTGAGGAAAGACATTCTTGCCATAGAGGGAGTACAGAGAAGGTTCACCAGACCGATTCCTGGGATGTCAGGACTTTCATATGAAGAAAGACTGGATAGACTCGGCTTGTAGTCGCTAGAATTTAGAAGATTGGGGGGGGGGATCTTATAGAAACGTACAAAATTCTTAAGGGGTTGGACAGGCTAGATGCAGGAAGATTGTTCCCGATGTTGGGGAAGTCCAGAACAAGGGGTCACAGTTTAAGGATAAGGGGGAAATCTTTTAGGACCGAGATGAGGAAAACATTTTTCACACAGAGAGTGGTGAATCTCTGGAATTCTCTGCCACAGAAGGTAGTTGAGGCCAGTTCATTGGCTATATTTAAGAGGGAGTTAGATGTGGCCCTTGTGGCTAAAGGGATCAAGGGGTATGGAGAGAAAGCAGGTACAGGATACTGAGTTGGATGATCAGCAGGCTCGAAGGGCCGAATGGCCTACTCCTGCACCTATTTTCTATGTTTCTATGTTTCTATTAAGGGATTGAGCAGGCTAAATGCAGAAAACATGTTCCCGATGTTGGGGGAGTCCAGAACCAGGGGCCACAGTTTAAGAATAAGAGGTAGGCCATTTAGAATGGAGATGAGGAAACACTTTTTCACCCAGAGAGATGTGAATCTGCCTTCTATCTCAGAAGGCAGTGGAGGCCAATTCTCTGAATGCTTTCAAGTGAGAGCTAGATGGGGCTCTTAAAGAAAGCGGAGTCTAGGGATATGGGGAGAAGGCAGGAACGGGGTACTGATTGTGGATGATCAGCCATGATCACAGTGAATGGCGGTGCTGGCTCGAAGGGCCAAATGGCCTACTCCTGCACCTATTGTCTGTGGTCTATTGAATGGCGCTGCTGGCTCGAAGGGCCGAATGGCCTACTCCTGCACCTATTGTCTATTGTCTATAACTACTCTTGAACCACTGCCGTTTTGTTGGTGAAGGAACTCTCACAATACTATTGGAGCGAGCACCAGAAATCAGCAACCTATGACCAAGTCAGGAGAGTGTGCACATGTAGAGGGACCTGCAGATAATGGTGATCCTTACGCCCCTTTTTCTGCTAGAAGACGCAGGGTTGGAAGGGTGTGCTGGAATATGGCAGATGAGTAACTACAGGAGATTATGTAGATGGTACACCCTGGCTGCAGCCACTCGCTCGTGTCTGTACCAACTGCTTATCTGGCACTTCTCTGTTCCTGCTACATTATTACAGCCTGTAATTCCAGCATCAAATTCTGGAACCAGAATCTGCCATATTTTTACAGCCAGAAGCAAATTTGAGATTTGCAGTGGGTGGTATCGTAGACAGTGAAGAAAGTTATTAAAAATTACAGCAGGCTGTTAATCGGCTGAGCAAGTGGGCTGAGGATAATGGAGTCTAAATGAGTGTTGTATTTTGGGAAGTCAACCCAGAGTAAGACCTACACAGTGAATGGCAGTGCGCCGGGGAGTCACTAGTCAATGGAGCTTTATTTGTCACATATGCAACTGCACAAATTCATTTTGCACATATTACACCCGCGGGCACTGCCATTATTCCAAGTCCAAAGTCTGGTCGGCCCACGTGATCAATATACTGAAGCAGTGCCCCTGAACCAACGTCCTTCTCTCTCCTTGCCCGGCCATCTTTGTTCAGTTCAGTGCCAGGATCTTTGTGTCCCGGGGGCGCCACCTGCAGCCTACCTTAAGGCGGTGGAGGCATTACCCAGGTTCACCCTTGCTCCTCATGTCCGACTTCTCCAGCTCCATCCCGGTTACTTTGTCTGCCGAGCCTTCGGGAGGGTTCCCGATCCCACTGACCGACGAGCCTTCGGGAGGGTTCCCGATCCCGCTGACCGACGAGCCTTCGGGAGGGTTCCCAGTCCAGCCAAACGACGAGCCTTCAGGAGAGGTCCTGGTCCCACCGACTGCATTTTATTGGATAATGCAGGCAACATGGGCCTACCAGGCAGGTCCCTTGAGGTCGGTCCGTGGTGGGCGCGTCGGGCCTGCTTGCCAGGAGCGTCACGGCCCGCTGCTTGTGTTGTCGAGCAGAGGGATCAAGGAGTACAGGTTGAGTCAGTGTCACAGGAATATAGGGTGGTCAAGAACGTCATCAGTCAGGGTATTGAATAGAGAAGTTGGGATGTTATGTTGCTGCTGTACAAGATATTGGTGAGGCCACACTTGGGGTTCTGTGTTCAGTTTTGGTCATCCTGATATAGGAAGGATGTCAGGGGCTGTGCCAAAGGGAGAGGTTGGGCAGATGAGGACATTATTCTTTGAAGCATAGGCTGAGGGGAGATCTTAGAGAGGTGTATAGAATCATGAGGGGAATTGACAGGGTGAATGTCCTTTACCCAGACTAAGGAAATGAAGAACAAGAGGACATATGTTTAAGGTGAGAGGGGCAAGATTTAATACAAGATGGAGGGGAAACCTTTTCATTCAGAGGTTGTGAGAATATGGAATGAGATGCCAGAGGTACTTGAAGCACCTTAAGGTACTATAACAGCATTAAAAAAATCCTAGGACACTTCCAGAGGAAATAATGTAGGTGCAAATGGAGGGGGTGGGGAGAAATGGGTGTGAGCCAGGTGGGACAGAGGAACGGCAGGGGAATATGCTGCTCTTTCTGTCCTGGGCCTCCTGCATTGTCAAAGAGAAGCTACATGCAAACTGGAGGAACAGCATTTTATATTCCACTTGGATAGCTTACAACCCAATGATATGAACATTGAATTTTCTAATGTTAACTGATTTACCAAACAACCCCAACTCCCACCACTTCTTCCCCTCCCCCTCTTCCACACACCCCCCCCCCCTCCTCACCCAACACATTCATTTCTCAACTGCCCTACATTCTCAGATAAGGATAGAGGAAATGCGAAATGTGATTCTTTCCTCTGGCTTCACATTTCCTCTATCCTTATCTCACATCTTTGGCCTTTGTCCAACCACCTGCCTATCAAAACCCCCTCACATGTATCCACATATCTGTAGCCTTCCCCCCCCAACCACCACAATCAGTCTAACCCAAAACGTCCACCTATCCACATTCTCCAGAGTTGCTGCCTGACCCGCTGTGTCACTGTGTCTTTTAGTGACCCAATACTAATTTGGGCAGAGCATTACAAATGGATTGCATTACTTTAAATTGACATCATGACAGGGGAACTGTTTTTCATTTTAAAAAAATGACTTTTCAAGTCCAATTTCAAAGGAGACAATAAGTAAAATAGAACAGGAAAGACTTCTAGAAATGTGACTTTTAGGTTATGGGACTTAAATCATGTCAAAATATTCTATATACTAAATCAACGGTGGTAGTTTGTTACTAAAATGTTCATCAGGTATTAGTGAACACAAATGGAATACTTTCTTGATCAGAGTGAAACTATGTTAATATAAACCTAGCTGTACTAAAATGTTCTTATATGTAATCCATTGTTTAGACACGACAGAAAATCTTCCAAGTGACAAAATAAATTCATTCTTTGAAACGAATTCATCAATGGTCTTGAGCAAACACTTTTTTTTAAACATATATGCAATGTAAAGTGACCCATATTATCAGTGAACCTTAACCACAAGAACAATATCATCTGTTTCTTCGTTTTAAAGATGAAAACCTTCAATTGGCTTAAGCCCACACACCTGTGTTTCAGGGATAGAAAAAGCCAGATTAAGATAATGTTACCAACTCTTTCTGCTGTGTCATTCAAAACCACTTACACGCAATGACGACAGGACAAAGTTAATTTTAATCACTTAGAAAAATACAAGAATTTAGACCAAACGTACAGTGCATGAGGGATAGTATAATGCCACGAGGGATAGTATTATGACATCAGGGATAGTATTATGCCACGAGGGATAGTATTATGCCATCACACTACAGCACAACATTTCTCAAAAGACTTAAAGCATAGGGGCGTGCATTTGTACTAGGCTGCATATAATCTTAATTACATATCTGAAAAACTTTGCATGTAAAGAAACTCTGGTATAAATGAGTGATTTAATCATATTTTGCATGAATGACATGTTTTCTTATGATAAGCTGATGGAGAACTCGTTTTTTCCCGTTATTTTAGGTACAGGTACAACTGCAGCGATTGACAACAGTCTAATTTAAACAATCTCAATTATTCAAGAATATGTTTATTTTCATTGCAAATGAAACAGCAGTCTGTTGCCCTACATTAAAGCTACCAATATTTGATCACCCAACTCATTCTTGTTCCAGAGACTGCAACTCAAATTGGCCTCCACAACTAAAGTCATTAATTAACGTTATGGCTGTACAAGAATTTGAAGCGGGTGATGTAAAGGCATGAAGTAGAAATTCATTCTGGCTTTCCTCATTTGTCAAAGCAAATCCATAATGATTCTAGGGATTGATCCCACTACCACAAAGTTAGTGGAGTTTTTTAAACTTGCTTTACATACTTTGGAATAATCAACAGGGGTCACAACAGCACCGCATGGAACTGTTTACAAAATAAAACACATTGTACAGTTCTAAACAAACATCTGTAGCATTTTCTATGAGTGCAATCCAGAAAATCTGTGACTGACAGCAACTTCTTGTCATGAGCAGCCTGTAGGTTGCAAGTAAATGTAGTGCTTGGGAATGACTAGCATGTTTGGCCAGTGTGACAATTCACCTACATTTACTCTTCATGATAGATGATTGTTTTAATCAAATTACTGTGTGTATTGTCTGCTGCATTGTTTCACGATATGCAGTGGGAGTATACAAGCCTCCTGTTGAGAGGGTGAAAGGCTAGAGGCCTTCGCTCGGGGTCATGACTGTGACTGATAACTGTCTGAAAGCGCTGTGTCTTTGACCAGCTGTGACCCTCTGAGGTAACAGGCAGAGGTTAAAAACTTCCTCTTGAAGATTTAGATTTCCATAGCAACCTGGGTCAATGTCAGACAGTTTGGAACTGACAGATGGTCCAATCTGTGAAGTTACTCCAAAATAAACAGTCAATAAACCTGTTTAAAAGTCTATGTTAATTTTGAAAGATTTACATAATTGCAGACTGTAGAAAGTTGGAAAAAATGGTGAAACTGCACATTGTTTCTTCACTGGGAGGGGTTGGGCAGGCTAGGACTTTATTGGTTGGAGTGCAGGAGGCTGAGGGGGAGATCTTATAGTCAAAGTCAAAGTCAATTTTATGCTTCACATACACCCGAAGGTGCAGTGAAATGAATTTGCCAGCAGCGATACACTTAAAAAGAACACACAATACACAATAAGATTTAACACAAACATCCACCACAGCATTCTTCACTGTGGTGTAAGGCACAAAGTTCAGCCAGTCCTCCTCCTTTGTTCACCCGTGGTCGGGGCCATGAACGGTCGAACACACTCCGCGGCTTGGAGTGCCCGAATCAGCACTTTCCGATCTTAGAGATCTTATAGAGGTGTATAAAATCATGAGGGGAATAAATAGAGTGAATGCACCTTAGTATGGAATATCCTGTGTATGGGGAACCAAGAACCAGAGGTCATGGGTTTAAGGTGAGAGGGGGAAAGTTTAATAGAAGCCTATGGGCACCATTTTCACACAGAGAGTGGTGTGAACATGGAACAAGCTGCCAGAGGAGTAAGTTGATGCGTTTCTTTTTCCAAAATGTTGCCGTTCTGTGGCAATATTTTACAAGCAGCATAACAACAAAAACTTAAATATAGTAGTTGTTTACAGAGTACTATGTTTACATATCTGTCGGCTGCTGCAAGTCAGGATTACATTGTTCTGTTTCAGGACATAATGCAATAAAACACTCTTGACTACCTTAACAACATTTAAAACATTTGTACAGGTACATGGATAGGACGTGTTTAGAGGGATATGGGCGGACAGGTAGTACTAGCATAGGTGGGGCTTGGACAGGTTGGGCTAAAGAGCCTGTACCTGTGCTGTGTGACTCGATGACTCGATATATCTTTCCAAAGTAAATCTATTTACTGGTTAAATGCAATGTTTTGATGAAGGAGTAGTAACCTAATCAAACGTCTGGAAATAGAACATGGTGTTGGTGCATTCTAGTGGCCAATGCATAAAATCAGCCTTCCTGTACTGTATTGCTCTATGTTCTAGATGCTGTAATCTGCTTCTGGAGCTAACATCTCCATGAAAAGAAAGCCAATGGAGCTGGAAATATTTCAGACTGACAACTTAGAACAGAACTCAGAGACGGAACAGATGCAAACATTGAGCCAGAATAGAGGGAATGGAGGAGTTATAGAGAACGATGAATGTTGGGCTAAAGGCAAGAAAAATTAAATGTTAAAAGAGATGAATTTAAATAGGGTGTGAGGCAGAGGATTTAAAGATATGGTGGGACTGGGGAAAGAAATAAAACAACACATGGTCAGAAGGTCTGGGAAATGGATCTAGTCTTTCTAATAACCATTTTACCCAAGCTATGGGTTCAGATCATAACCACCATTCCCAATATTTCCAAGTAGCTGGTGCCTTTATTTGTCCGATTGTTAATTCCGGATCTAAACTTACCCCCCTAGTCTGGTTCAGTCAAACACCGAATACGAGCACTGGAATTCCAACTCTATTTTATTGTATACAATACCGCGGGACCAATCCTCGTTACCACTTACTCAAGCCCAACACAGCCTCACGCAAATAGAACAGACCCAAGACGATCGGCACAGCCCAATGTGCTCCCCACCCCTTTATACCTCTCCAAACTAAAGGACCAATCACAATTAGCGGTGGGAAGGCACTGCAACATAATTGAAACCTAACATTTCCCAACCAGCATGCTTTTGCAGCAGTGCATAGCTCCTTCTGCAGAATCGCAGACATATTAACAACTTGCAGGCCATCTGGACAGAAACCTCTCTGCAACCCCTTCCCAGGCTTCAGGCTCCCTGGAGCCATCCATGTCACATGGTTCTGCAACTCCCTGCAAGTTATGTCAAGCAGGTTTCACAGATCTTTTCACAGACATCTTCCATTTTCCCAAGTACCCAAATTTCTGATTTTCACACGATTTCTACCCTCTTTTGTCTTGCTACTTCATTCCTTGGTCATTTACTCTCGCCCTCTTTGCACCTATCACATAATCTTCTGTTCTGTTCCTCTTCAGTACAGAAATGTTTCTCCACATTTTCGTACTCCTTTATACGCTATGTCTCTATTTACAAGAGCGAGACCTAGAGCCTACACTGTCACCCAAGCTTCCCCAGCCTTGGATCCAGTCCCAGAGTTCCAAAGTTCTGGAACCAAAGGTAGGCACAAAATGCTGGAGTAACTCAGCGGGACAAGCAGCATCTTTGGAGAGAAGGAATAGGTGATGTTTTAGGTCGAGACCCTTCTTCAGTCTCAACCCGAAACGTCAGCCATTCCTTCTCTCCAAAGATGCTGCCTGTCCGGCATTTTGTGTCCATCTTTGATTCAAACCAGCTTCTGCAGTTCTTTCCAACACAAACATCATTGTCTCCTGTCTTCAAGCAGCCTTACAATACCGGTTCAATGGGTGGACCGCTGGGTTTTACTTGGGGGTCTTGGGATCGGTCAGTATTTAGATTTCAAAAAATCACAACAATCAATAAAATGCAGCAAAATGAGAATCATTTACTCCTCTCTCCCTAAAATAAAACAATTCCTCCAGTTTGATGACCTCGAAAAGATCATCCACACATTTATCTCCTCCCGCCTAGATTACTGCAACTCCCTTTACACTGGCATCAGCCAATCTTCCCTGTCCCGCCTGCAACTGGTCCAAAACGCCGCAGCGAGACTCCTGACGGGCACCCGAAAAAGGGACATCACCCCGATCCTGGCCTCTCTCCACTGGCTCCCTGTGCGGTTCCGTATACATTTCAAGATCCTCCTCTATGTCTACAAAGCCCTCAATGGGCTTGCCCCCACCTACATCAAAAGTCTTCTTATCCATCAAGGTCCCTCAGATCGGCCGACTTGGGGTTGCTGAATATCCCGCGGTCTAGGCATAAGCTCAGGGGCGACCGCGCCTTTGCGGTTGCAGCTCCTAGACTGTGGAATAGCATCCCCCTTCCCATCAGAACTGCCCCCTCCATCGACTCCTTTAAGTCAAGACTAAAAACTTATCTATACTTCCAAGCCTTTCTTGACGTCCTCTGAGCGAGGACTATATGTATGTATGTATGTAGTTTGTTTGTTTATACTATTCTTATAACAAATGTAAAGCACTTTGGCCAACGAGAGTTGTTTTTTAAATGTGCTATATAAATAAATGTGACTCGACTCCCTTTCACTCTGCTGAAGATATCTGACTAGCTGAGTCTAGCACTTAAAAAAAATTAATATTTTCTGCATTTGAAGTATTTATGTTTTGTTTTAAAATATATATAATTAATACCAGAACAACAAATGCAGAATAGGCATGAAGGGTGACTCAGACAGCAACATTATGGGGCATTCAGTCATTGCATACTAATTTAGCAGTTACTTAAGAATACTCACAGCAGTTCCCAAAGCACTTCAAGATAAATGTTTCACACTACATGAACTAGACACCCTGAGGCAAAATGCAGCTTTTGTGGGCAGTTATTAAGAATGGTGCCTGTTATTCACACATCAGAAGTACGTACCCATTCTATACTTTGTATGACCTGTTCTTTTCATTAATATCTTTAGTATTTTTAAATGCTTGTTTTGATCGTCCTTGTCACTTTAGACACCTTGACAGCACTGCCTCCAGGCTTTTAAGCATCAAAACATATGCACACTGATAGTCAGCTCCATCTGCTGTTCCGTGTATTGTTGCAATGCTGGCTTATATTCATATAAAGATCATCTGAATTCAGCAGCAGAGCAGCTGCCTCACTGCTTCAGTATCTCAGCTTCAGTCCTCAACCCCACTGCTGTCTGCATGCTGTAGTTTCCACCCCCATTCATGTTGGAAACCCTACTGATAACTCCATGAAACATAGATTCGTCATACTGAAGTATATCAGTAAAACACAGACAATCACTGTGTTAGGGGGGGGATTTGCATTCAGCACACTGAAATACGAGGAATGCGACGCTCTTTAAAAATCTCTGCCAGTTTGCTCAAATCGTAAAACATCAACTCCAATGGAAGTGAATATTTTAGAACAGTCGAGGAGAAAGAGTTCAGAATCAGTGACGATACAAACCTATGGGTACTGCTACAGATGCTAGCATTGACCTAGTGGAAGCATCTGACCAACATTGACCAGTGATTCCCCCTCATCATTCTTGCTCCATTCATTCAGGGACTACTCATTGTGCCATTAAACCTTGGCTGATAATCCTCATCAATTTTGAACGCTTTATTTATTTATTTATTTGCCTCTGTATCCACAATTTGAGATTTGTAATAGAAAAAATCACACGTGGTTAAAGTGCACATTGTCAGATTTTATTAAAGGCTATTTTTATTCATTTTGGTTTCACCACGTAGAAATTACAGCAGTGTTTATACATAGTTCCCCAATTTCAGGGCACCATAATGTTTGGGACACATGGCTTCACAGGCATTTGTAATTGCTCAGGTGTGTTTAAATGCCTCCTTAATGCAGGTACAAGAGAGCTCTCAGCACCTAGTCTTTCCCCCAGTCTTTCCATCACCTTTGGAAACTTTTATTGCTGTTTATCAACATGAGGACCAAAGATGTGCCAATGAATTTCAAAGAAGCCATTATGAGACTGAGAAACAAGAATAAAACCGAGAGAGACATCAGCCAAACCTTAATCAACCAAAATTAACTGCTTGGAACATCATTAAGAAGAAAGAGAGTACTGGTGAGCTTACTAATCGCAAATGGACTGGCAGGCCTAGGAAGACCTCCACAGCTGATGACAGAATTCTCTGTATAATAAAGAAAAATCCCCAAACACGTGTTCGACAGATCAGAAACACTCTTCAGGAGTCAGGTGTGGATTTGTCAATGACCACTGTCTGCAGAAGACTTCATGAACAGAAATACAGAGGCTACACTGCAAGATGCAAACCACTGGTTAGCCGCAAAAATAGTGTTAAAGAAGGAACTACAGATGCTGGAAAATCGAAGGGGTGTTAAAGAAGGAACTGCAGATGAAGAAGGGTTTCGGCCCGAAACGTTACCTATTTCCTTCGCTCCATAGATGCTGCTGCACCCGCTGAGTTTCTCCAGCATTTTTGTGTACCAGCCGCAAAAATAGGATGGCCAGGTTACAGTTTGACAAGAAATACTTAAAAGAGCAACCACAGTTCTGGAAAAAGGTCTTGTGGACAGATGAGACAAAGATGAACTTATATCAGAGTGATGGCAAGAGCAACGTTTGGAGGAGAGAAGGAACTGCCCAAGATCCAAACCATATCAACTCATTTGTGAAACACGGTGGTGGGGGTGTTATAGCCTGGGCATGTATGGCTGCTGAAGATACTGGCTCACTTATCTTCATTGATGATACAACTGCTGGTGGTAGTAGCATAATGAATTCAGAAGTGTATAGACATATCCTATATGCTTAAGTTCAAACAATGTTACCTTTGATTTTTCCAGCATCTGATGTTCTTTCTTAAACATTTTGTCTACTCCACTGCGAAATCTCCTCAAGGCAGGGCTGGATTTACGTATAAACTGGACAAGCTTAAGCTTAGGGCCTCGAGATCTAGGGGGGCCTCTGCTCGCTCCACCAAGGTGTGTTAAACTTTTGAGATAGTGGCATTGTTACAAACCCTACCATTAGTGGAGCTGTGCGATAGTGGCGTTGTTACAAAACCTACCATCAGTGTCGCTGTGCTTGCGATTCCGGAGGCTTTGGTGGTGTGGGGGGGAGGGGTTAAAATGCAGGTGAGGTATATATTCGTTGTGGAGAGGAATTTGCTCCACAGATCCTTTGAAGTGCAGGACAAAGGAAAAGGTATGTAGTTTATTTAACCTTTTTCCCCCGCCGAACTTCGCCACCGCACGGGGGGGCCTACACACCTCGCCGCCGCACGGGGGGGCCTACACACCTCGCCGCCGCACGGGGGGGCCTACACACCTCGCCGCCGCACGGGGGGGCCTACACACCTCGCCGCCGCACGGGGGGGCCTACACACCTCGCCGCCGCACGGGGGGGCCTACACACCTCGCCGCCGCACGGGGGGGCCTACACACCTCGCCGCCGCACGGGGGGGCCTACACACCTCGCCGCCCCAAAGAGGGGCCTACACACCCCGCCGCCCCAAAGAGGGGCCTACACAGCCCGCCGCCCCAAAGAGGGGCCTACACACCTCGCCGCCGCACGGGGGGGCCTACACACCTCGCCGCCGCACGGGGGGGCCTACACACCTCGCCGCCGCACGGGGGGGCCTACACACCTCGCCGCCCCAAAGAGGGGCCTACACACCCCGCCGCCCCAAAGAGGGGCCTACACAGCCCGCCGCCCCAAAGAGGGGCCTACACACCTCGCCGCCGCACGGGGGGCCTACACACCTCGCCGCCGCACGGGGGGGCCTACACACCTCGCCGCCGCACGGGCGGGGCCTACACACCCCGCCGCCCCAAAGAGTGGCCTACACACCTCGCCGCCGCACGGGGGGCCTACACACCTCGCCGCCGCACGGGGGGGCCTACACACCTCGCCGCCGCACGGGGGGGCCTACACACCTCGCCGCCGCATGGGGGGGCCTACACACCTCGCCGCCGCACGGGGGGCAGACTCTCTTGAGACATTAGTGCCTTCCCACCGCTAATTGTGATTGGTCCTTTAGTTTGGAGAGGTATAAAGGGGTGGGGAGCACATTGGGCTGTGCCGATCGTCTTGGGTCTGTTCTATTTGCGTGAGGCTGTGTTGGGCTTGAGTAAGTGGTAACGAGGATTGGTCCCGCGGTATTGTATACAATAAAATAGAGTTGGAATTCCAGTGCTCGTATTCGGTGTTTGACTGAACCAGACTAGGGGGGTAAGTTTAGATCCGGAATTAACAATCGGACAAATAAAGGCACCAGCTACTTGGAAATATTGGGAATGGTGGTTATGATCTGAACCCATAGCTTGGGTAAAATGGTTATTAGAAAGACTAGATCCATTTCCCAGACCTTCTGACCATGTGTTGTTTTATTTCTTTCCCCAGTCCCACCATATCTTTAAATCCTCTGCCTCACACCCTATTTAAATTCATCTCTTTTAACATTTAATTTTTCTTGTCTTTAGCCCAACATTCATCGTTCTCTATAACTCCTCCATTCCCTCTATTCTGGCTCAATGTTTGCATCTGTTCCGTCTCTGAGTTCTGTTCTAAGTTGTCAGTCTGAAATATTTCCAGCTCCATTGGCTTTCTTTTCATGGAGATGTTAGCTCCAGAAGCAGATTACAGCATCTAGAACATAGAGCAATACAGTACAGGAAGGCTGATTTTATGCATTGGCCACTAGAATGCACCAACACCATGTTCTATTTCCAGACGTTTGATTAGGTTACTACTCCTTCATCAAAACATTGCATTTAACCAGTAAATAGATTTACTTTGGAAAGATATATCGAGTCATCGAGTCACACAGCACAGGTACAGGCTCTTTAGCCCAACCTGTCCAAGCCCCACCTATGCTAGTACTACCTGTCTGCCCATATCCCTCTAAACACGTCCTATCCATGTACCTGTACAAATGTTTTAAATGTTGTTAAGGTAGTCAAGAGTGTTTTATTGCATTATGTCCTGAAACAGAACAATGTAATCCTGACTTGCAGCAGCCGACAGATATGTAAACATAGTACTCTGTAAACAACTACTATATTTAAGTTTTTGTTGTTATGCTGCTTGTAAAATGTTGCCGTTCTGTGGCAATATTTTACAAGCAGCATAACAACAAAAACGCATCAACTTACTCCTCGCCGCCGCATGGGGGGTCTACCAAATTCGCCGCCGCAGCTAGGGCGGACTCACCTCGCCACCCCACCGGACCCGTCGAACCTCGCCGCCCCACCGACCATCCGCCCACCGGGACCTCCCACGCTTTGCTCGCCACTCCACCGCCCTCCAGCAGCCCGCAGCCGTCGCCTTACCTGCAGCCTGGACTCATCACCGGGCCTGAAGTTTCCACCAAAGATACTAGAGGAGCTCCTCTAGTATCTTTGGTTTCTACGCTGCAGATTCCCACTCCCCCTGACCTCCCCCTCTCAGATACCGAACAGTTTGTCCACAGCAGTAGCCTCACCTTTGTCCCTTCCATCGGCCGATAATTAGTAAAGTTTTGAATTGGTCTACCAAACTGCTTTGTGAGTTGTCTGTTTATTAAGAAGTGAACCTGTTTGTTTAGTTATAAGTTAGCCTTTTTCAAGCAGATTTGATTCAGATTTGATTCAGGTTTTGCAATATAATTGTCAATAAGGAACAATTCTTTAAGAAACATTTCAGATGGCCTTCCCTAATGTGGAAGCAATCTTGCGGCCGTTTCTTAGCTTAATGGTCACCAAATGCTCGGGAGAGAGGTCTTTTTCAAGACTCAAAAGAATCAAAAATGAATTAAGGTCCACAATGTCTCAAGAGAGGTTGGCTCTCTTGTGACATTCTGTGCATTGACAGTGACAAACTTAGACAAACAGATCTTGGTGAACTACTGGATGATTTTGCTATGAAAAAGGCGAGAAAAAAACATTTTTGCTCTTAGTGTATTTGTAGTTTCTTTATTTCTTAATATTCCACATTCAATTCAAGAGACACTTATTGTCACATGGTACAATGAAATCTTGGGGTGACCATCCGACGTCGGAACGGGAGAACATTCTCAGCGGCTTGGACTACCGAATCGGCCACTTCCTACCGGAGACCGCGGCTCCTGAAGTCCACAGACTGAGCTTGGCGGAGATTCACGCTGGCGGCTCTCGGCAAAGGGATCATAGGGCTCCACGATGTTGAAATCAGTGCGGCCTGAGGCTGGGAGCTCCCCAAACCACAGCTCCATGATGTTGAAGCAGCAGGCCCAACACTACAGAGCTTCAAACGGTGATCCAGGTAAGGCATCGCCCGCTCCGCGGTGAATCCAATATGTATTTTAAAACCAACTGTTTAATGACAACATACAGTAGGATCTAAAAGTGTCACACTGTCACTGTTGAGTAGTCATGGTCCTCTAGTCGTGGGGGTGGGGGATTGGGGGGGGGGGCCTCACAAGTGAAATAGCTTAGGGCCTCTCTTCATCTAAATCCGGCCCTGCCTCAAGGTATGGCTACTTTGAAGTAGTTCTCCTCCTCTCTGAAGACAGTTTAACAACCTCCTCTCTCACTGCCCCCTCTCTGTGATACCCCCTTCCCTCTAACTCTACGCTCCGCCTCTTCCTTTCTTCTTCCCGCCCCCCCCCCCCACCCCCACATCAGTCAGAAGAAGGGTCTCGACCCGAAACATCACCTATTCCTTCGCTCCATAGATGCTGCCTCACCCGCTGAGTTTCTCCAGCATTTCTTTCTACCCTAAAAACTCATTGGTCGGCGGTTCATTCTACAGCAAGACAATGATCCCAAACATACTGCTAAAGCAACAAGGGAGTTTTTCAAAGCTAAAAAATGGTCACTTCTTGAGTGGCCAAGTCAATAACCCGATCTGAACCCAATTGAGCATGCCTTTTATATGCTGCAGAGAAAACTGACGGGGACTAGCCCCCAAAACAAGCATAAACTAAAGATGGCTGCAATACAGGCCTGGCAGAGCATCACCAGAGAAGACACCCAGCAACTGGTGATGTCCACGAATCGCAGACTTCAATCAGTCATTGCATGCAAAGGATATGCAACAAAATCTCAAATTGTGGAGTACAGAGGCAAATGAATCAATGATGCCAAACAGATTTCCAAAGAAGGTAATATTTTATTGTCAACTGGTACTTTTCCAAGGAAGGTGCATCACCATTTGTGCAGAAGAATCATTGAGGACAATATCAACTTACATTGCACTACTTGTCTTTCAGGAATCAGGAGGATGAACTGGATCCATGTTAATGGTCTCAAACTGAATACATTCTGAAGATTTCTAGTATTTGAAGCATTTTGGTTTGTTTTGGAGCGCAGGACAGTCAGAATTAGAACAAGATGCTGCAGAACACTCAGAGCTAAAAGAGAAGCTCCGACAGCAATGTTCGGACATACTGATCGATGATGAATCATGTGTGATGGACCTTAAGTGTTAAAGAAGGAACAACAGATGCTGGAAAATCGAAGGTACACAAAAATGCTGGAGAAACTCAGCGGGTGCAGCAGCATCTATGGAGTGAAGGAGATAGGCAACGTTTCGGCCTGAAACGTTCGGGTCTGAAGAAGGGTTTCGGCCCGAAACGTTGCCTATCTCCTTCGCTCTATAGATGCTGCTGCACCCGCTGAGTTTCTCCACCATTTTTGTGATGGACCTTAAGCTCATTCTGAACTTTACATTCTTCTGATAATTAATTGGTATAAGACGAGGACAATTTCAAGATAAAATTGCTGACCTTTTTGCTGTGAGAGCAGTGTTAATTCTAATGATGCACCAAATTACAATATCGTTGACATTAATATCATTAATCACTAAGAGTTAATCAGAAGCTCTATATCTACTTAAGCAGACCAGAACAAATACACATTACCAGTTTTGTCTCAGATGACACACAATACATTCAACATATGGGGAACAATGGAAGGGTGAATGCAGATTTAAATTAGAGATTCAACATGAATTCCATCGTCTACTGTTATTGTTTGGAGCTACCACATAAAGAGCATTGATAACCATACACATTCTTAACCTGGAGTCTACATCACGGCAAACTATCCCATCATCATGCTGAACAAAGCTACTTCATAGTAAATTCAAGGTCACAAATTTAAAATGCAATGAAAATCATCTCTCTATATGCAGACTTTGTACTTTGATCAAAGTTAAACTCCTCATTCCATGTGTTCAACAACACAACATCAGCACTAACTGTGCAAGCTAGAAACAACTCATTTGCCAAAGACCAGATCAAACTTTTAACAGTTCTACACATTTAACATACAACTCCAAATGTCTTCCAAATGCTCACAACCAAAGAAATACAATTCTTGTCTCCATCTTAATCGGTAACGTTCTATTTTTAAACAATCACTCCTAGTTTAGAGAGTTTAATTTAGAGATACAGCATGGAAACAGGACCTTCGGCCCACCAATGCCATACCGACCATCGACCACCCATACAATAGTTGTATGTTATCCCACTTTCACATCCTACACACTAGGGCAATTTACAGAAGCCAATTAACCTACATACCCGCATGTGGAATGTGGGAGGAAACTGGAGCACACGGAGAAAATCCATATGGTCACAGAGAGAACATACGAACTCCAGACAGAAAGCACCTGTAGTCAGGATCGAACCCGGGTCTCTAGCGCTGTGTGGTAGTAGATCTACCACTGCACAACTGTGCCGCCTAGTTCTGATTCTAGATTCCCCCACAAGCGAAAACACCCTTTTTACATCTACCTTGCCAAGACCCTTCAGGATTTTGTATGTTTCAGTTACATTAGTTCTCACTCGATCAGATACTAGCCTCGCTAACTGAACCATTCCTCATAAGCCAAAACATCATTTCCAGGTATTAGTCCAGCAAACCTTTTTTGAGCTGCTTTCAATGCATGAACAACTTTCCTTACAGCAGACCGATACTGTACACAGGGCTCCTGATGTGGTCTCACCAAGCTTAACTCTCCTACTTCTGTATTCAGTTCACCTAGCACCATTGCTTACACCATTCCTTTTGCTGGTATCTCTGTGTGCTCCCCATGCAGAAGAGGTTTCAAGATCATCTCAAAGGCTGCTTCATTGTGTTGAGTGCCTGTGGGCCACAGATCCACAGTGGGTTAGCTGTATGTTTGCAAGCTGCCTGGTAGACCCTGCATTTTGTGCCCGATCAGAGGTCTTGATCTTCAAATAAACCCAGGAATGGTCACAAATGGCAGCGATGTTCATCATCAATGGCTACCTTTGCCAAGAGGTGTCTCCTGAGATGTGGGAAATGGTCCATATATCTGGGGCCTTGCCATGAACCATTATTGTCAGATGTTAGTGTGGTTACAATGTTATAATTTTTCTTCGGAGTCACGTGAGTGACTACGTGAAGACTGCGCCAGCACGCATGCGCGACATATCGTCTATCGCATTGCGCAAACGACAGGCTGGGGGAGCGCTGCTCCACCAGCGGTCCAACCTGAAGGTAAGTTTTAAACTTATCCTGGTTGTGTTTTGCAGGAATCTCTGTAGCCTTACAGAGGTCCTGCTTTATTTGGGCGAAGTCTGCCGGGCCGCGGTAGAACCTTATGGACCGCGAGGAACCCAAGTCGCTGACCACAGGGTCGGGGAAACCCGGTCACGACCTCGGGGAAACCCGGTCACGACCTCGGGGAAACCCGCCCACGTATCGCGGGGAACCCGCTACGGAGGCCGCGATGCGGGTAGAGGGCGGCAGTTCAGTTCGCCTTTTACGAGTCGCTGGCGGTGGAGCCAGTGGCTTCAGACGGGTGGCAACCCACTGGAGGGTAAGCCACTATTTTTTCCAGGGACCGCCACGGGGACATGGACCTCGCGGGGATTCCCTTCTACAATTACTGTAGAGGGAGTCCCGGCTGCGAGAACCGCGGGGATACCAGGCTCGGTGGAAAAACCCGACATGGATCTCGCGGGGATCCTTCTACAATGACTGCAGAGGGAACCCCGGCTGCAAGAACCACGGGGATACCAGGCTCGGTGGAAAAACCTGACATGGATCTCGCGGGGATCCCTTCTACAATGACTGTAGAGGGAGGTACACAAAAATGCTGGAGAAACTCAGCGGGTGCAGCAGCATCTATGGAGCGAAGGAAATAGGTAACGTTTCGGGCCGAAACCCTTCTTCAGACTGATAGGGGGTGGGGAGAAGAAAGGAAAAAAGGAAAAGGCGGAGGAGGAGCCCGAGGGCTGGGGGAGGGGAGGAGACAACCAGATGGCTGATGAAGGGGAGGGGACAGCCAGGGCTAGCAGAATTGGGAGAATTCAACGTTCAGGCCACCAGACTGTAGAGGGAGTCCCGGCTGCAAGAACCGCGGGGATACCAGGCTCGGTGCAAAACCCGACATGGATTTCGCGGGAAACTCCTTCTACAAGGACTGCAGAGGGAATTCCGGCTGCGAGAACTATGGGGGAAAACCCGACATGGGCTTTGCGGGGAATCCCTTCCACAATGCCGCAGGGAACCCGCTACGGAGACCGCAGACTGCGGGTAGCGGTCGAATCCGCTTTTTCCAGATAACAAGACCTGCAGGTAAGTTCTTTACTCTGGGGTCGTATGTTGTTCCATTTCTGTGTTACAGGGAAGGAACTATGGACAAGTCGGTAACGAAGTCCAAACGGGCTGCATCCAGACTGGCTGGACCGCGGAAGTACGGGCAGTCAACAGCGGCCAACTGCATCTGGATCGCAATCTATGCGGTCAGCAGTCTCCGTCCCGGCACCTGTACAGTCTGAATCAACACTACAGACTGGCGGAAAGACCAAGCAGAGGACGGACAGGCCATAAACTCGGACGAGTCGGGCCGTGAAGAATCACCGCCGGCAGGCAGCGACCGAGATCGCATATCCCGCGATGGAGCAGATGCTCCAATGTGACGTGCTCCAGGATATGGAGCCTTGTCACCATGGGCCTCCTAGGACAGCCATGGCAGCACCTCGTTAAGGGCTGCATAATGCATCTCCCTCGACAGAGGGGAGCATTAGGAGTCACTTCTGGGCTGACTCTGAAGACATGGGGTTGGCTGAAGATGCCACAAGTCTACTATGCACCCACCAGCAGACACCGAAGCTGGTGAAAGCCGAAGGCCGTACGATCAGAACAGAGGTCTTTTTTAGCCCAGAACAGCCTTCGTGGAAAATGTGCCAACCCCGCAAGAGTGTGGAAGGCATGTCAGGCAGCAGCTCCTGGTTCAGGGTTGCAACTTTCCTCCCACTCAAATGAGCTGGAGTGGTAGAGGGTGCTACTGAAGTGCACATATGCCTGAAGCGACACCTGTTTCAGGGTTGCAATTCCTCCCACTCGATAAAACAGATGGATGCAGATGGTGCTTACCTAAGGCAGCTCCTGACTCAGGTTGCATAAGTCCTCCCATTTGGTGTATGAAGGAGAAGCTTCCGATTACGGATACTAGTTGGTAATATTTACACTTGGGGTTTACAGATCAGATTAGTTTACACTGCACAGCATTCAAGCACCAGAGTTCTCGAAAACATGGTTGGCGTTGCCTTTTTAGGCAGAATCGCAATTGGGGCAATGAGGCCTGTTCATTGTTAACAGGTACAACTCGCTTGTGCAGTATAGACATTTCTGAATAGGGAACTTCGTGACTGTTAACTACCATGGGATCAGTTTCCATTCACAAGGCACCAGAGGTATTTCAAAATTTAGCTGGAATTGAGTTCTCATCCATCCAGTTAAATTTAAGTTAAATTTACGTTGATACCAACTGAAATGGTCTGGGACTCCGCCCTGAGTCAAGAGATTGGAATCAATTCTCAAGTACCATTGTTACCAGACCTTTCCTATTCCCGGCTGAAACTATCAAAGTCACCATGATGGACGAATAGTATTCAGCATTGCTCCATTAACTTTTCATCAATTATCTTCAGTTAATTACAAACTGATGCTATTGCTCAAAGATGGAAAATTACTAATATCAGCTCTAAATTACGGAGACGGATGGGATTTGCATGAGTTACCAAATGTTCAGTTATATGGTATCAACTACTTACAGACAACAGGTGGATTCTGTGGATTAAGGGGTGCATGCTTAAGTCCAAGTTGATTCACTTTGGTGGAGGTATATGTTGATCACATGGGTATAATCAGTCAAAGTATCCGGTGATAAATTACCTAACCTCATCTAGCAATGGTATATCATCAATTGTCAATACAGAATTGATGTTGGATCGCTAAGTGTTTAATGACATTGTGGCTCGATGAAACGCTGAAGATCGAAATGTCTGCATCCAGGCTCAATCACCAGTTGCAATATATGTGGCATATCAATGGCGATGGATGTATTCTCGCTACACTGGGGAGGAATGTCTTCCTCCATTTTGCCTCATCAGACGGGTCTTGCAAATTCAGCAAGCTCCCGCTTCAGGTATTTTCATAGTGCCTGCCTGGCTTCTACAGCCATGGTTCCCGCTGATGTGGGGAATGATGACAGAGCCTTATATGGTTAATTCTGGACATAAAATTTGCTGGTTTTACCGTGACTCGGGGAACCATCCTTTGCATGATATAACCTATGCTTTGATTACAGACTCTGCGAAGGCCATTCCTGCGTCTCAGGTTGTCAAACCATACCTTGGTCGTGCTCACTGCAGATGCAGGGATAGCACCAAACAGTAGTATCTCCTCATAAGGAGATGGGAGGTATTTGTTTTATGTTATATTACATTCAGCTCGGTACGGATGACTGACGGCTTGAAGGTCAGTTTTGTATGGGGTTGACAATTATCAAGTTAGTGCTATTTACTGTGCCTAAAGTGCCTTCTCATCATGCTGGCTGCGGGGAACAGAATCCACTCTGTTGGGTCTCACCCTCTGGGATTCAGGTAATGAAGGGTATCTTCAACTCTAAACCTCCCAGGCCTGGGTACGCAGAGATATAGGATGTTAACATTGTGCCACGTTGTTTGTCGGTGGGCTCCAGCTACATCCCTGTCCTTGGTCAAACTCGCCTACAAGTGGTTATGCCCATGTCACTGAGTTCAGCACAACGGTTCCAGACATGGCATTAGCAGTGACTGGACACGATGATAATATCTGTGGGCTAAATAACATTATGTTTATGACTTAGTCAAGCAGAATAGACCAGGGGCATCAGGTCTAACTAGATTGTTCATATATCTCATGGACCTTTGGTTGTGTGTAGTCACACATCTACACCAGAATGTAGGTCACTAGAGCATTAAAGACTCTGAACTAGCAATATTGTTAGTTACATTAGCCTTGTAAGAAGGGATCACTACAGACCATCTCCAGGTGGTTTTAAAGGGGCTGGCTTATACAGGAGTGAACACTAATATTCAAGTCTCACTCCACCAGGGCTGCAACTACCACAGCAGCAGGGTATGGACGTTAGGGGGACCACATCCTAGCGACTGCAGGGTGGTCAAACTAACAATCTTTCCAATCATTTATAACTACCCATTACCAGATTGGTGGTAGTTGCCAACTCTATGCTAGTTCTGTTTCATAGTTCCCTCTCGGTTGAGTGAGGTTACTATTATCATTGTTTGTTCATTAAAAGCATCAACATGTCTATATCTAAGTCATGTCTGAATGCATTATTAATGATCACTCATCAGTAGTCAACTGACGCAGTGTGTGAAGCATGGACTCGTTTCCATGGCATGAAATCACAGATCTTTAAAATCTTCACGTATTCACTCACGTGACTCCGAAGTAAAATAGTAAGATTAAACGAGAACTTACCAGTTTGAAGTTTGATCTTTATTTTATGAGGAGTTACGTCGAGGGATTACGTGTCCTCCACGCCCACCTTCATGTAAAGGTCAACTGGTATCCTAGTTCTTCTTATCTTACTATGTTTATTTCATTACTATTACTGTGATTCCACACCGTTGCTTTGAAGAATGTCGCGCATGCGTGCTGGCGGGGTCTTCACGTAATGCCTCGACGTAACTCCTCATAAAATAAAGATCAAACTTCAAACTGGTAAGTTCTCGTTTAATCTTACTATTAATTCCAGCAGGCGGGATGAGGATCTTTGTTTTACAGGTGTTGACGGTAGCTTGTATAGTTTAGTCAATGCATCAGTGATAATCTGGAGGTTGGCCTCTGAGCACGTACAAGCATCACCTGTAAACTCCCAAAGAACACAGAGTGCTGGAGTAACTCAGCGGGTCGGGCAGCATCTCTGGAGAACATGGATAGGTGACGTTTCGGGTTGGGACCCTTCTTCAGACTGTCACCCGCCAATGTTCTCCAGAGATCCTGCCTGACCCGCTGAGTTACTATTGTGTCCTTTTGTGTAAACAGTCATCTGCAGTTCCTCATTTCTACCTGTAAACTGCTGCTTGGCTACAGAGATTTAGCTTACCGATATCCAAGCATTTGCAATTCAAAGAGTGTGCTTCTATTCTCTTTTCCACAGCCAAATTGGACAATTTCACTTTTGCTTATTACTTCATGAGTTTATTATTACTTACTCAAATAAGGAAAGGTTGAGACAGAGGCTCAGTGATATTTTGACAAAGTCATCCATTCGGGCTACATAGATACCTAGATACATAGAAAATAGGTGCAGGAGTAGGCCATTCGGCCCTTCGAGCCTGCACCGCCATTCAATATGATCATGGCTGATCATCCAACTCAGTATCCCGTACCTGCCTTCTCTCCATACCCCCTGATCCCCTTAGCCACAAGGGCCACATCTAACTCCCTCTTAAATATAGCCAATGAACTGGCCTCAACTACCCTCTGTGGCAGAGAGTTCCAGAGATTCACCACTCTCTGTGTGAAAAAGTTTTTCCTCATCTCGGTCTTAAAGGATTTCCCCCTTATCCTTAAGCTGTGACCCCTTGTCCTGGACTTCCCCAACATCGGGAACAATCTTCCTGCATCTAGCCTGTCCAACCCCATACGAATTTTGTACGTTTCTATAAGATCCCCTCTCAATCTCCTAAATTCCAGCGAGTATAAGCCAAGTCTATCCAGTCTTTCTTCATATGAAAGTCCTGACATCCCAGGAATCAGTCTGGTGAACCTTCTCTGCACTCCCTCTATGGCTATAATGTCCTTCCTCAGATTTGGAGACCAAAACTGTACGCAATACTCCAGGTGTGGTCTCACCAAGACCCTGTACAACTGCAGTAGAACCTCCCTGCTCCTATACTCAAATCCTCTTGCTATGAAGGCCAACATACCATTCGCTTTCTTCACCGCCTGCTACACTTTGCTGTGCTGGGAAGCTGGTGAATCGCCATCTCTCTTGCTTGTTAGAGCTGGAGGTGAGTCAGCGAGGGCAAGTGCAGCAGTTGTTCAACATTGAGATGTGAGGCTTAGGCTTGTACACTGACCAGCACAGCGAGTGTGAACTACTGCACAGGACCTCTCTTTGTGCTCGGCCTTCTTCACTGCCATGGTGAGGACAAATGCAAAGCAGAAGACCCACACCTCATATTCCACTTGGGTAGTGTCCAACCTGATGATATCAACATTGAACGTTGCCATTTCCTGTAACCTAAATCTCTCCCCTCTCCACGTCTCCCTCCATGTGTCTAACCTTTCCAACATCCCCACTGCCTGGATTTGTTAGCCTTCTCCATCCGGTTTCACTGGCCCATTGCCCGCATAACTATCCACGTAGGTTTCCTTTCCCTTGGCCTAACCTTCCTATCCCCTCCTCCATCCCCCTCCCCCCATGTAGTTCCACCTACACGTTGTAATTTCTCCCTCCACCATCTCTTCCCCAGCTCCATCTTACTTCTCCCATCACCCACTGGGCTCTTTCTCAAACCAACCTCCCCCCTCCCAGCTCTATCTGTCCATCAGCCCCTATCACACCTCATTCTTTCCTACCACCTACTAGCCCACCCCACCTCTCCTCTCACCTCTTTACATCTTCCTTCTACCTCTCAGTCCTGATGCAGGATTTAACCCAGAATGTTGTCCACTCCTTTCCCTTCACAAATGCTTTTGATCTGCTGAGATCCTGTAGCAAGTTTGGTTTTTGACCTCATGTTTTTTCGCACATTATAACGATTCTGCCATATTCTTGCCCACCCTCTCAGCTTGACTATATACACTGAAGTCACTCTCTATCCTACCCATGTAGCATTTAATCCTTCAACCAAGTTGATAATATAGGTTGTGGATGTCTGTGCACAAGCACCAATCCTTAGGGTTCCTCCACTGATCACAGCCTGCCAAATGCATTCAGATCACTCTGTTCCCAGCATTTGCGTTCGTCCGTCTGCCTTTTGCAGGAAAATAACAATACATTTTGTTCACATAATATAAAGACATACAGTGCCCTCCATAATGTTTAAGACACATGGCTTCACAGGCGTTTGTAAATTTGTAAATGCTCAGGTGTGTTTAATTGCCTTCCTAATGCAGGTATAAGAGAGCTCTCAGCACCTAGTCTTTCCATCACCTTTGGAAACTTTTATTGCTGTTTATCAACATGAGGACCAAAGTTGTGCCAATGAAAGTCAAAGAAGCCATTATGAGACTGAGAAACAAGAATAAAACTGTTAGAGACATCAGCCAAACCTTAGGCTTACCAAATCAACTGTTTATAACATCATTAAGAAGAAAGAGTGCACTGGTGAGCTTACTGATTGCAAAGGGACTGGCAGGCCAAGGCTCCACAGCTGATGACAGAAGAATTCTTTCTATAATAAAGAAAAATCCCCAAACACCTGTCCGTCAGATCAGAAACACTCTTCAGGATCAGGTGTGGATTTGTCAATGACCACTGTCCGCAGAAATAGAGGCTATACTGCAAGATGCAAACCACTGGTTAGCCGCAAAAATAGGATGGCCAGGTTACAGTTTGCCAAGAAGTACTTAAAAGAGCAACCACAGTTCTGGAAAAAAGTATTGTGGACAGATGAGACGAAGATTAACTTATATCAGAGTGACGGCAAGGTCAAAGTATGGAAGAGTTCAAGTTCAAGTTACATTTAATGTCACTTACACCAATTGGTACAGTGAGATTTGAGTGAGAAGAGAGAAGGAACTGCCCAAGATCCAAAGCATACTTCCTCATCTGTGAAACACGGTGGTGGGGATGTTATGGCCTGAGCATGTATGGCTGCTGAAGGTACTGGCTCATTTATCTTCATTGATGATACAACTGCTGATGGTAGTAGCATAGTGAAATCTTAAGTGTATAGACACATCCTATCTGCTCAAGTTCAAACAAATGCCTCAAAACTCATTGGCTGGCGGTTCATTCTACAGCAAGACAATGATCCCAAACATACTGCTAAAGCAACAAAGGAGTTTTTCAAAGCTAAAAAATGGTCAATTCTTGAGTGCCCGTCAATCACCCGATCTGAACACAATTGAACATGCCTTTTATATGCTGCAGAGAAAACTGAAGGGGACTAGTCCCCAAAGCAAGCAATACCGGCCTGGCAGACATCACCAGAGAAGACACCAAGCAACTAACTCGTGATGTCCATGACTCGCAGACTACTTTCATTTACATGACATTGCTGTGTCCCAAACATTATGGTGCCATGAAATGGGGGGACCATGTATAAACACTGCTGTAATTTCTACATGGTGAGACCAAAATGTATAAAAATGGCCTTTATTAAAATCTGACAATGTGCATTTTAACCACATGTGATTTTTTTTCTGTTACAAATCTCAAATTGTGGAGTACAGAGGCAAATAAATAAATGATAGATCTTTGTCCCAAACATTATGGAGGGCACTGTGAATAATGAATTTCTCCATTGACCTAATACACTAATAACATTATTTTGTAATTGCTGGTGGTTCATGGTAACTGACAACTAACATGAAAATGAACAATTACTGAAATATACAGTAATTTAAATTGGAACTACTCATCACCTTTGAAATTTGACATTGCAATAGTTAGCTTCATGCAGGAAAAAATAATTACTGGAGTTTGTACAAGTTTTTCTGTTCGTCTGCATATCCAAGTCCTCTAGGGACACATTGACAACATAAAGCTCTCTTCTTAACCTGCAGCCAGCCTACAACTGATCAAGTAGCCCAAGGTCTGTACATTTAAGTCGAATTCTTATCAGGAGATTGTTCCAATGGCGATTTTTCAGGTGACTGCCGGCGACTGGAACAGTGACTGTCAGAGTGAAACGCACACACACACACATCGTTTCCTTCACCAGCCAGCTATACAGGCGGGGGACAGGGCAAGCGGGGGGAGCACTGTCTGAGTGAGATTCACACGGTGCAAAGCCAATGTGATACAGACACACACCGCGATGAACAGAAAGGTTAAGACAGTGAAAGCACAGTGTACGGGAAGGGTCACGTAAGTCCTTTAAAAGAGGGGGGGGAGAGGGGGAAGGGGGGAGAAGGAGTGGAGACAACTTTTAAGAAGCCAGAGATACACGGCTGTGCAGCTCAGCGGACATTAAAATTACCGGTCTGTTATCCTTGGTTCTGAAAACTACTGCTTATGTTTTTTTCCCCAATGAGTCAATGAAATGCACCGGTCAGCACTGGCTACAACCTACGACCTCCTGGCAACCCACTAGGACCTCCTGGTGACCCACTACCACTGCACCTACAGCACGAGAATTCTCGCTACTCCCCATGGCGGCTTCATTCTGGTCGCCACTAATTTTTCAACATGTTCCCAGAATGCGGGAACTCCTCACGACCATGAAGGCGACTCCCCGGCAAAAATCCATGAACATCTGGCGACCGCAGACGTCCTGCAGTCGCCTAAAAAGTCGCCTAAGTGGGATAGGCCCATAACATGCTGTAAAAGGGGACTTAAATTTGCAATTCACAGTGATTGACTAGAACATGAGTTGGTTATTACTCAAATAAAAATACAAAAAATAAATTTTGAGGTAGACATATTTGAGGAACTGAAATGTAAATGCATTCAACTCAGAACTGTGGACACAAACTTACAATTTATTGCTTCAGAAGATAAGAAGGTCAAGCTGAAAATCTTTTTTAAATTATTATAAAAATCAGACAGGTAAAATATTTAAATCAATCACTGTTCTTACAGACTAATAGTTTGGCAGTATTTACATTCAGAAGATCACATTCAGTGTTGCTCTTGAATAACTTCTTATCTCGACTTACAAAGTTCAAAAATCTCTGATTAAGCTCCAGTCACCTTTTGAATGACTGGTAACAATTAAACATTTAACAAGTAATTTCTGCTAATAAATTATGATTTTAATAAATGTTTTGGTATACAAACCTTTGGTGAAGTAGTTAGGTCCTTGACAACAGCAGGTTTCATGTACACCGCTCCACTTTCAGTCTTTGGTGTGGGTTCAGATGCTGGAGGTGAAGGAGCTTTTCTTTTTGTCTTCTTTTCTGTCTCAATCTGCTGTTCTGAAGCTGTCACTAATGTGGGTTGATTCCTTATAGAATTTGATGCCTTCGGCTCATAGAATGGATTAGATCTAATTAAAACAGAATCAATTTATAAAGTATGCCTTTAACAATATTCTTTCTCAAAAATAAAATGGTCACTGTGTACTTAAATATGCAGGAAAACATTTCTAAAATGCACATTATTTTTCTTGCATCTTATAACCTATAATCTGCTGAATATACAATAATTTAATGGTACATCCACTGTGACAAGCTTTTCAAGGTTAAAAGATCATCCTGCTCAGTGCTTCTTTCTAAACATTTCAATGAATGTTGAAGCCTTATCTTAAGGTCCACATTCAGACATTAAGTGGCATGCAGTCACTCTTGAGAATATGCCATTTGCAAAGACTGTTTCAGCAGAAAAGTACAAACTCTGCTTTTACTTAACAGCAAATGTAATGTCATATCCAAACGTGAAACGGGAGAGGTGTTCTGGAACTTCTTGCATTTTGAAAATGGGATGCAATTACATCTTATAATTAGAAAAAGTAATATTCATCATTTACCTTCAAGAATTATGAAAATATATATGTGATGAAGATGAACCTTAAAATTAAACTAGGCAAACTGATTAATAGTCGACCATTTAGCTATCCAACAGTTATAGAAACGATGGCTGATTCCACGTCACATTAGAACTAGATAGATTGAATAAAGCCTCGGTGGAAACAAGTCTCGGTGTGGAATGGACTTATTGTTAAAAAAGATGATGAAGTAGAATGTAATAAGGAAACATTCCATTCACTATCAGTGGGAAGCTAGATAAAGCTTCAGATGTAAAATACACTACTGAGCTCATTTGGAGTGGTAAAGCACTTCACCAGGAAATTAACAACCAGGCACTTTCAGCACACGTCAACTTAGAAGTTTGCCTTCCAGATGTCATGTCATTCATGAACATCCAATAAGACCAAGATACCTGAATGAAAGACAAGGATGAAGGACCAAATTTAACCTGCTGACAGAACGTGTCTCTGAGGAATATCCTATTCATTGTCAGTTTAAACCTTTAAAAACTGAATGGTGACGGCACTAAAAGTAAAACTGGTCTTGAATAGATAGCATTCTTTGAAAACACTTGAAATTTGCTTCATTTTAGCACTGAGACGTATTTTTAAATTAATATCAAGTGCAAAAAAGTATAATGAACAAGCAGACGCTGAAAAGGCATAAACAGATAAGCATTAGAAAAGGTTGAATGCAAATAGTTGCAGAAGTCTGATACATACTTGTCGAAGAAGGTGCAGAATCTGGGTAACATTTAGAACTTTAGAAACCCTCTGAGAACACTCTTGCCCCAGTATATAGGCCCAAACTAACAAGCCAAGAGAGTCAAGCTGCTGCCTTCGTGGTGGGTAGAGTTAAGGGAGAGAATCTATATGATATTCCCAAAGACCTAAGCATCTGGAATTCTTAGCTCATCCCTTCCTCTTAAAACATGTTTTTGTTACAAACTTTTGAATGGACCAGCAGGACTGATTTATTTTCCCTCACTACTGCTTGTCTCAATTTCTCAATGAAAAATAGGCAGTGATAAAAATCATATTGATCATATTTAAAACAAACCATTATTGCCAACATGGAAAGTGAATCAAGCTCAATGATGCCATTAATGTTCACATAATTCCATGCACATTCCTTCTGAACCAATTTTTTCCCCCTTCTTTTTATTTTAGGGTCCTGCGATACCCTGCACGTGAAAGGAATGATTGCGAACATGCCTCCACTTGCTCAGATACCAGGAGATACACATCCATTGCATCACTCATTTTACTAAAATTCAATAGAAGTAATAATCTTCCACATAAAGTAAAATAAAGACATATTAATTCAGTTTAACTCAGTCTTATTTCAGACAAGCATTAATTCAGTATTAAGACCAGTCGCTTTACTGTTGTAAGCTTGACAACCTAACATCCTTCAAATCTAAACTTCTTTCATGGAAAGCTGCCGAGCAGCCTCCTGGAGAGTTTGGTGAATAATCTCTGAAGAAACAGATGTCTCACAATTCAGGAACATCACTGAGAAAAGATATCTCCAAGGACTGAGTCAAATTAGCACAAGGATGCAGTGAAATCTGCAGTTTGCTGTTGCCCTACTAAGCTGAACAGAACTACGAAGAGACCAGACATTGGGTGAAATGTAAATAAATAAATAGATATCTAAACTGCAATATTTATTCATGCAACCGTCTCCTTTGATGCATTTTATAGAGGAAATGTACTGGAAACTTAATTGACTAAACTAAGGTGCATGAAATTGGATGCTCTGACTATATGATTTTTAATACCTATTAAACTTAGCTTACATAGGTGAACAAACAGGTAATGATCTTTTTCAGCATCATTGAATGTTTAGGTGTATCGAAAAATGTTACCCATTAGTTTTTAGATGTGATTGTGTGAGGCACTTGAGTACTATAGTGATTCTAATCTAATGCTGGAGTATTTGAATGACATACTCATCTAATTCTTCCTCCTCTGGTTTGGTTGTTTCAGCATAGAGATACTTGCTCATGTCCACAGGTTTGACATTCTGCCTCTTTGCTGGCTTTGGTGGCTCAGTTACTTCTGTCCTGTGTTCAAGGATCCTGTTGTGCTGAGGACCATTGACATCAAATGGATTCAGGGAGTCTTCGTACTCTTGCTCGTTGAAAGGGTTGTTAGGGTCATTGTCAAAGAAGAATCCTTCTGGTCTTGCAGTAGATGTTGTTCCAATGTTTCTGTCTGTGAAGATATTAAAGATTCAAATTTGAAGCATAGGACTTAAAAAATTAAAACTAAGTGCAGAGCACATTCACTACAAACTGTAAAATTATTTAACGTGGTAGACAAAAGTACAGGAGAAACTCAGGGGGAGGCAGCATCTATGGAGCGAAGGAAATAGACGACGTTTCAGGCCGAAACCCTTCTTCAGACTGATGTGGGGGGGGGGGGGGGGGCACTGAGTTTCTCCAGCACTTTTGTCTACCTTTGATTTTCCAGCATCTGCAGTTCCTTCTTGAACAAATTATTTCACATGTCAAGTGAAACTGCAAATCTTGCAATCAAGCTTCTCTTTTGAAAAGACTTACAGCGTTGCAGCTGACAGTATGGTACTTGGACACATTTCTAGCTGCAGAGGCCTGAAACATTTCTGGGTGAGTTGCAAAGGAACATTCCGTGAGCACAGTTTACAGAACATAAGCCTTGAAACAAGTTGTATTTCCTTCACATTCTGCCAGAAAATGTATGAAAACATTTTTAAATATTCGCTTGTATATCGAAGCTATATAAATAAACTAGACCAAGTGTAGACCCGTTGGGTCTGCTCCCCCAACGCAAGATTCCACCACTCACGCATAGCCCCAACTGCGCAGGCTCCGCTCATTTCTCTCATTCCCCAGCACTCCCTCCCTCCTCCTCCTCTTCACCCTCCTCTTCAATCCCTATAGAGGGAGGGGGGATAGAGTGGGAGGGGGGGTAGAGAGGGAGAGGGGTGGGGGTAGAGAGGGAGGGGAGAGAGAGGGGAGTAGAGAGGGAGGGTACAGGGAGGGGGAGGGGGGTAGAGAGGGGGCAGAGAGGGAGGGGGTAGAGAGAGAGAGGGAGGGGGTAGAGGGGAGTAGAGTGGGGTAGGGTAGAGAGGGAGAGGGGTAGAGGGAATTGAAAGGGAGGGGGGTAGAGAGGGATGGGGTAGAGATGGAGGGGAGTAAGAGGGTGGGAGTGAGGTAGATGGGGAGGGGGTAGAGAGGGGGAGGGTGGGTAGAGAGGGAGGGGGTAGAGAGGGGGAGGGAGGGGGGTAGAAAGGGTGGGAATGAGGGGCATATCACTCCTCCACCCCCCCCCAATCCCTCTACCACTCCACTCCCTACCCCATCTCCCTCCTCCTCATTTCCCTCATCCTCCTCCCCTCACTCCCATTCCGTGGCCCAGGGCCCTGACACTCAGCCTGGTTCTCGTACTCGGCCCGGCCCTGGCTGTAGACTCCAGCCGTCAGCTCGGCCGCCGCCTGGGCTCCAGTGGGCTCGTCCATGACCCCGGACCCAGGCTTGTCCTTGATTCCAGCGGCGGATTCTTTTTCGGCCCCGGGCTTGGCTTGGCTCACTCCAGCTCCAGCCTCCCCGTCAGGCGTCGGCAGCAGCCGCCATGCGAGTGCGCTGGAGTGCCCCTCCCTCCCGGAGTGTCCCACACTCCTGATACACCCGGTACAGAGGGGGAAGGTCAGGAGGGAGGGGGGGAACTCCCTGTCCGTCTACTCCTGGGCCTGGCCAAGATGGCCATTCGCGGGTCAGACAGCGGGTAGTCGACGGCCGCACCGGGGTTGACTGTCTGCCACTTTTCCAATTTAGTTTAATTTATGGTCACGTGTACCGAGGTACAGGGAAAAGCTTTTGTTTCATTGTATAATGTTTGTACAACGGCTCGACTGTAATCATGTATTTCCTAAACAATACATGATTACAACGAGATCTGGGGGACCTTGTTCATCAGTCACTGAAAGTAAGCATGCAGGTACAGCAGGCAGTGAAGAAAGCGAATGGCATGTTGGCCTTTATAACAAGAGGAGTCGAGTATAGGAGCAAAGAGGACATTCTTGCTATTGAGGGAGTGCAGCGTAGGTTCACCAGGTTAATTCCCAGGATTGCGGGACTGTCATATGTTGATAGAATGGAGCGGCTGGGCTTGTAACTCTGGAATTTAGAAGGATGAGAGGATATCTTATTGAAACATGTAAGATTATTAGCGATTGGACACGCTAGAGGCAGGAAACATGTTACCAATGTTGGGGGAGTCCAGAACCAGGGGCCACGGTTTGTGAGTGGGGGGTGGGCCATTTAGAACAGAGATGAGGAAAAACGTTTTCACCCAGAGAATTGTGAATCTGTGGAATTCTCTGCTTCAGAAGGCAATGGAGGCAATTCTCTGGATGCTTTCAAGAGAGAGTTAGATAGAGCTCTTGAAGACAGCGGAATCCGGGGATATGGGGAGAAGGCAAGAACGTGGTACTGATTGTGGATGATCAGCCATGATCACATTGAATGGCGGTGCTGGTTCGAAGGGCGAATGGCCTACTCTTGCACCTATTGCCTATTATCTTTCCGCTGGCTGGTTAGCATGCAACAAAAGCTTTTCATTGTACCTCAGTACACGTGACAATAAACTAAACTAAACGAAACCAGTGAGAACTCAAATCTCTCCTTTTAACTGCTGCCCTCTATTCCAGGTAGCAGGCTGGTGAATCATTTCTGCACTCTCTCTATCCTACCACCTCCTTGCTGGAATGTACTGTTCCGCTACACAACATTCCAAGTGAAACCTGACCTCTGTTTTGCACAAATACAATATGACATCCAAACTCTAACACTTAATGCCTTGCCTATAAAGGCCAGCATTACATTACTGATACTTTTGCACTACCCTTTTCACCTGCAACGTCACTTTCAGAGAGTCATGGCGTCTTTCTGCACATCAATGCTCCCTGCCATTTATTCTCTGTCCTACCTAAATGTAACCTCCCAAAGTACATTCCCTCACACTTGTCTGATTGAATTCCATCTGCCACCTCTCTACCCAACTTTCCAGCTGATCAGTGTCCTGTTGTATCCTTAGACAACGTTCTTCGTTACTTACAGCTCCACAAATTGTTTTGCCAACAAACCTAATAATCATACCATCTGAAGGGTCTCGACCCAAAACGTCACCCATTCCTTCTCTCAGGAAAAAAACAGCAATTTTAAAAATACACCACACAACAGTAAAATAGCACAGCAAAGTTAGTCCCTCCTATCTCTCCAGGGACTAACTTTACTGTACCATTCGACTGTTGTGTGGTGTCTTTTTAAAATTGCTGTTTTTTTCCTTTTTCTTCCCTCCCACAAATATGTAATATGTGAATATGTGATTCTGTTCCATTCTGTTTGTAGTTTGTTTGTTTGTTTTTTTGCACAATTCGTGAGCATTGCCACATTTCATTTCACTGCACATCTCGTATGTGTATGTGACGAATAAACTTGACTTGACTTGACTTGACAGGAGATGCTGCCTGTCCCGCTGGGTTACTCCAGCCTTTTGTGTCTCTACCTTCGATTGAAACCAGCATCTGCAGTTCTTTCCTACACTAATAATCATACCACTACATTGATATGCAGGTTATTGATATGCATTAGAAGTCCATGCACCGATCCCTGTGGTACACTTGGCACACATTTCCATTCAGAAAAACACCCATCAATCCGTTCATGCTTTTCTTAGATGAAGTTTCAATTGTGTTCACTGTGAAACACATATTACATGTTTTTACAACAATATGGGTAACATCAACTCAATGCAATGGGTAAATGCTAGGGGAAGAAAGAGTAGCACTTGTAGGAGCCAAGAGAGTTTTATTGAACACTAGACCAAGTGGGACCCGTTGGATCCCTGACACACGGCAGGCCTGGTCCTACAATGCAACCCGTTCCCCAACGCAATATTCCACCACTCACCCATTCCCCCAACGCATACTAAAATGCTGTTCAGGATTGGCTTAGTTTGGGTAATTCAAAGTTAAAACAACATATCTGAAGTATCAACTTCATCACCCTATTAATTCTTTTCACTATTAAGTTTTATTATTTACATTTGCAGATCAAATGGGATTGTTGCAGTTGAGAAGTATGATCAGGGTGTTAGGGCAGAGAGATTGCAGCCACAAGCAGATATGGTGATCCAACGTATAGATACATAGAAAATAGGTGCAGGAGTAGGCCATTCGGCCCTTCGAGCCTGCACCGCCATTCAATATGATCATGGCTGATCATCCAACTCAGTATCCCGTACCTGCCTTCTCTCCATACCCCCGATCCCTTTAGCCACAAGGGCCACATCTAACTCCCTCTTAAATATAGTATGGATGGAGAAGAGGCATCTGAGAGGACAAATGGGCATAAGATAAGGAGATATTTCTGAGACAGAGGTTCCGAACAGTGAGAATGGGATGGGGATTTGGGTTGTGAGTATAAAATAGGCCAAACAGATTTGGATATTAGCTGATGTAGCTTGAACACATATCTTAAAAATGAAGATAAAGAAATATTGGCCAAAAATTCAAAGATTGGTTAGAGAAGATAATGCTCGGCATTTACTTATCTAAACATTAATTGCGCTGTTCCAGATGTGTCCTGCCTGGTCTACTGGATGCTTGCAGTATCTTCTGCTGATTCACAATTCACACTGCAATGAGACAACTCATACAAAGGCTCCATCTTGTGGTAATAAACCTGAGGTTACACCGTACAATGTTACAACTGGTTTTAGGCTGCATCTTAAATATAGGGGTGAGAGGAGGAGGACGGAGAGGGGGTGAGAGGGAGAGGGGGTGAGTGGGGAGAGAGGGGGTGAGAGGGAGAAAGAGAGGGGGGGAGGGAGACGAGGGGGGGGAGGCAGAGGGGGAGGAAGAGAGGGGTGGGAGAGGAGACAAGAGGGGAAGGCAGAGAGGAAGAGGGGAAGAAGGGAATAGGAGGTAGGGGGGAGAGGGAGAGGGAACCACGAGATAGATTCTTGAACATTTTCTGCTTTAGAGAAGGGTTTAAAATAGGAGGGGGTGAGGTGAATGGTGGGGAATTTGTAAGTTGTGTGAAAATCAGGATCCAGAAAAGCACAAGAGATTAGTGCAGGACCTTGGGGATTTACGATATTCTCACTCTCTTCATCATACTTAATGGTTTTCAGATTTCTGCTTTACACCGGGAACTGTGCATGATATCACACAGATTGAATGGACAAGTAATGTTGATTATTAAAAATACTGGAATATTAAAATCCAGTCAGATAACATTCAGATTTGTATAAAAATAGTAAATGAGTGGCACTAAATCTTATTAAACATTTGTCTAACAAGGGAGTCAATTATATTCTCGACTTCACTTTTGTAGTTCAGAATATGAAGACAACAAGAGAGGAAACAATTTGCAAGAAGTGCTTACAGCAGCTTTGAGGAATATGGGCTGTGTACGGATTCACTGATAGGATGCAGTACCTGTGGATTTGAGAATGGGAAATATTTTGGAATGGCCTGGATGCAGAATATGGGAGCAATGGATGGGATAGTAGTGGTTCCTCAAAGTCTGACATAATCCTCTTCATGGAAGATAGACACAAATCTTCTTCATGCACTTTGCAGAAAAGGTAGCTGCTGAAGCAAGCATTGAAATTGTTGAGCCAAAGCACGATGTTATGCGTAACATAATCCAGAGTAGTTTGCCCTGCTTGAACAATTCCCCATTTATTGGCTCTGGACTCAAATCAAAACCCTACAGCATTTCAGGAAGCATAACGTTTGTACCTAACAAATTACTGGACTGGTTTATTACCAAATGAGTGTTTGACAACAGCAATGAAGAAACCTAGATCATAATCGTCATCTGGCACTCAGTGAAAGCAAACAGATCAACTGTTATCAGGCAAGTCCACATCTGACAAGGGAATGATTGAAAGACCAGCTGAACAGACTGACACCTTCATGTGAGGAAGAAAGACAAGAATGGCACATTTCGGGAACCTTGACTAACGAGAGAAGATGGAAATTTGTTTGTGATCTCTTTAAATAAATTGAACAAAAACTAAGATGGGCTCATTAGTAAGTTTGCAGATGACACAAAAATTGGCGGCACTGTTGATAGTGAAGGAGGTTGTCGGAGGATTTTGCAGGATATAGACCAGTTGGTGGTGAAATGGCAGATGGTTCTGAATATGGACAACTGAGAAGGGCTACACTTTGGGAGGTCAAATGTATGATGAAATACGGTAAAAGGCAAGATACTTTGATGTACAGAGGGATCTTGGGGTGCACGACCATAGCTACTTGAAAATGGCAACAGAAGACAGGGTGGTAGAGAAGCCACATGGTATGCTTGCTATCATTGGCCGGGGCATTGAGGCCGCATGGTATGCTTGCTATCATTGGTCGGGGCATTGAGGCCGCATGGTATGCTTGTTATCATTGGTCGGGGCATTGATGCCACATGGTACGCTTGCTATCATTGGTTGGGGCATTGAGTGTAAGAAACATTACATCCTGTTGCAGTTGTATAAAGGTTTGGTTAGGCCACAGCTGGAGTATTGTGGCTGTTCTGGTCACTGCATTACAGGAATTTGTGCAAGTTTTGGAGAGGGTGCAGAAGATGTTCACAAGGATGTTTCCTGGATTTTCCAAATGAAAGTACCACATGAGTAGATGATTGGGCTTTATTGCAAAGTGATTAACATGATGAACTACTGTAATTATGACAAATATCATGAGCACTATGTCAGCTTCAATTCTCCGGGATGACAATAATATTGAGTAACTGCTAGGTATAGAAACATAGAAAATAGGTGCAGGAGTAGGCCATTCGGCCCTTCGAGCCAGCACCGCCATTCAATATGGTCATGGCTGATCATCCAGAAACTCTGCCTCTGGTGATGGACAGCCCAAGCCAGTGCGGGTCCCATGCCCGGACAAAGGAGAAGGGTTGGGTGTAGGGCTAGCACCCCTACTCTGTAAAACCCTAATGCGCTACGGAAACAGCAAGCATAAACTATACCGGGAACCGGCACAAGAGATGGAGCTCGCCCCCTACAAGGATGACGGGCTCGGGCCAAAGCCTCCGGGACGCTGGTGCCCCGAAAAAACATCTTCTCTGCCAAAATTGCTATGAGGATAGCTACCTGGAATGTCAGGACCTTGCACCAGAGTGGGAACTTATCCCAGCTACTGAGAGAGTTTGAGAAGTATGAGCTGAGCATCTTAGGCGTGAATAAAGTCCGATGAATAGGGAGTGAAAAGCTAACAAGCGAATGAAAAACACTGATGTACTCTGGGCAGAAACAACACCACATATGAGGAGTAGGACTGGTGTTAGACAAAGAGTCGAGTCAAGTCAAGAGAGTTTATTGTCATGTGTCCCAGATAGGACAATGCAATTCTTGCTTGCTGCACCACAACAGAATATTGTAGACATAAATACAGAACAGATCATTGTGTCCATATACCATAGAATATATATATATATATATATATATATATATATATATATATATACACATAAACAGATAAAGTGCAATAGGCTGTTATAGTTCAGAGTTTGTTAAAAGTTGTGTTTAATAGCTTGATGGCTGTGGGGAAGAGGCTGTTCCTGAACTTAGATGTACCAGATTTCAGGCTCCTGTACCTTCTACCTGATGGCAGCGGAGAGATGAGTGTGTGGCCAGGATGGTGTGGGTCCTTGATGATGTTGGCAGCCTTTTTGAGGCACAGACTGCGAAAGATCCCCTCGATGGTAGAGGTCAGAGCCGATGATGGACTGGGCAGTGTTTACAACTTTTTGCAGCCTTTGTCGTCGGCGAACTTGATGATGGAGTTCGCACTATGTCCGGCTACGCAGTCATGAGTATAGAGTGAGTACAGCAGGGGGCTGAGCATGCAGCCTTGAGGTGCTCCCGTGCTGATTGTTTTCGAGGATGACACATTTCCACCAATATGGACAGACTGGTCTGTGGATGAGGAAGTTGAGGATCCAATTGCAGAGGGATGCGCATAGACCCAGATCTGAGAGCTTGGTAACCAGCTTGGAGGGGATGATGGTATTAAATGCTGAGCTGTTATCAATGAATATCAGCCTGACATTTGAGTTTTTGTTGTCAAAGTGGTCCAGAGCGGAGTGGAGGGCCAGTGAGATCGCATCCACCGTTGATCTGCTGTGGTGGTAAGCGAACTGTGGTGGGTCCAGGTTCTGGTCGAGGTAGGAGTTGATATGCGCCATCATCAACCTCTCAAAGCACTTCATCACCCCAGATGTTAGTGCCACTAGTTGATAATCATTGAGGCACGTCAACTTGCTCTTCTGGGGCACCGGTATTATTGATGCCCTTTTAAAGCAGGTGGGAACCTCAGACCTCAGTAGTGAGAGAGTGAAAATGTCCTTAAAAACTCCAGCCAGTTGGTCCGCACAGGTTTTTAGAACACGACCGGGTATACCATCAGGTCCAGGCGCTTTCCGAGGGTTCACCCCCCTGAAGGATCTTCTGACGTCGGACTCTGTGATTGTGACTGAAATACCATCATAGAAACATAGAAACATAGAAAATAGGTGCAGGAGGAGGCCATTCGGCCCTTCGAGCCAGCACCGCCATTCATTGTGATCATGGCTGATCGTCCCCTATCAATAGCCCGTGCCTGCCTTCTCCCCATATCCCTTGACTCCACTAGCCCCTAGAGCTCTATCTAACTGTCTCTTAAATCCATCCAGTGATTTGGCCATCACGGCGAATGGGGGCTTGGGAAGGCACATCAGTGTTCTCCCTATCAAAACGTGTGTAAAACGCATTGAGCTCGTCAGGGAGTGATGCTTCGCTGACATTTGAGCTGCCTCCTGATTTTGCCTTGTAGGAGGTGATGGCATTCAGGCCCTGCCACAGTTGCTGAACATCCATCTCATCCTCCAGCTTAGAGCAGGTCCCTTTTGGCCTTTTTGATGGCCTTACCATGGTCGTATCTGGACTTCTTGTAGACCTCTGTATCTCCAGACCTGAATGCCCGGGATCTGGACTTCAGAAGAATGTGGATCTCGTGGTTCATCCAAGGCTTCTGGTTAGGAAACACTCAGAGGTTTTTGTTGGGATGCAGTCTTCCACACATTTCTTTATGAAGTCTGTAGCAACTGTGGCATATTCATTCAGGTCTGTTGCCGAGTCCCTGAACATTGCCCAGTCTACAGACTCCAAACAGTCCTGGAGTTATTCCTCTGCCTCCCCTGACCAACTCTGTACAGGGAGCGATTTCTTCAGGTTGGCTTTGTTGAAGTCCCCGGCTATGGTGGTAAATGCCTCGGGGTAAGCCATCTGGTGCTTGTTGACCATGGCGTGCAGCTCCCCCAGTGCCAGATGGACTGGGGTGGGATGTAGATCGCCATCAGGATGATGGAGGTGAATTCCCTCGGTAGGTAGAAGGGACGGCACTTCACAGCCAGGTGTTCCAGGTGTGGAGAGCAGGAGTTGGATAGGACTGCCACGTCTGAGCACCACGCAGAGTTGACCATGAGGCAGACGCCCCCTCCTCTCCCTTTCCCAGATGCCAGTGTACGGTCCATGCGATGGATGGAGAAACCATCAGGCTGGACTGGTGAGTCTGGGGAGCTGGGGGTGAGCTATGTCTCCATGAAACAGAACACAGAGCACTCCCTCAGCTCCCTTTGGTAAAACAGCCTTGCCCTTAAGTCCTCCACTTTGTTTTCAAGGGACTGTATATTGGCCAGTAGGATGGTAGGGAAATGGGGTCGAAGTCCCCTGTGCTTCAGATTGACCTGAAGTCCTGCCCGTCGGCCATGTTTCCGGACACAATGGAGGCCTCTCCGTTGTTTCAAGGTACTGTGTTTACTGTATCTGCTGTTTCTGCGAACCTGCGCTGGAACGGGGATTCCCTCACAGTCGGCAGTTCCAGCTCCGTTGTGATCGGGATTCCCTCGGTCAGCAGTTCCAGCTCCGTTGCACCTGGGAGATCCTGCCTGTCAGCTCCGGAGGTCTTCCCGGTGTTTCTAGGTACCGTACCTGTGATCCTCAGTAGGGTAGTGTGTTCTCCAGCGATCGAGGGATTGTTTACAGTCGGAGGCTCCCACAGCTGCGGGAGATCGCGATATCGCTAGTGCCTTCAAGTGCACTAGCAGCTTGTCCGATACAGCGCCGATTTCTGCCGTTTCTCTGATCCAGGTGAGTTGAGAGAAGTTATAAATAATTCACTTCTGTTGAGCTGCTGGCAAAATGTCACCACAGGCAGGCGCCATCTTTAGAGAGAGAGAGAGAGGCAGAGAAAGCAATGATAGGTTGGAAACCTGTGAATGACCGTGTCATCACAGCGAGGTTCCAATCCCGACACACAAAGACAACAGTCGTACAAGTTTATGCACCCACAGAAGAGGCAGAAGATGAAGATAAAAATGCCTTTTATGAACAGCTACAAGATGCGATGAACGACATACCAAATCATGAAATGAAGATACTCATGGACATGGACTTGAATACGCATGTAGATGGGCACAGGACAGGGTTTGCAAGTGTAATAGGACCATTTGGGTCAGCAGGAAGACAAGTGACAATGGAGAACGATTTCTATCATTTTGTAGTGTGAATGGAATGTGCGTGGGAAACACACTATTTCAGCATACATACATACACAAGAAATCTTGGCAAACACCAGATGGAAACACGTGGAATGAGATTGACTACATCTGCATCAGCAAGAGATGACGGAGTGTGATGTAAGATGTACGGCGTTACAGAGGGGCAGACATTGGTACTGACCACTACCTTGTTAGAGGAACATTACAATTGAAACTGAAAAAGATTAAAGTTCAGAAAGTTATAAAACCATATGACATTGCAAAGCTAAAAGATGAAGAGATGTCAAAGAAATTAAAACTTGAAGTGATAAATAGGTTGCAAGTGTTACAGGAAGGAGATGACAATGAACAACAGTGGCAAAAGTTCCAGGAGGCAGTTCGGGAAGCTGCAGATACCACCATTGGCTGAAGACGTGGGAGCAGAAAATAAGGTTGGATAAGATCAGACACATGGGAGATGATTGAAAGAAGAAGTACATAAAGCAGAAGAGAGAGCAAAGACAACTGAAGAAAAGAAAGAAATGGCAGAACATTATAGACAAGTACACAAACTAGTGAAGAGGAGATGCAGAAAAGTTTTTTTTTTACTTGGATAGAAAGCAAATGCGCAGAAGCACAAGAAGCCAGGGACAGAAAAGACACCCGTACACTCTACCGTGAAGAAAGCGAATGGTATGTTAGCTTTCATAGCAAAAGGATTTGAGTATAGGAGCAGGGAGGTTCTACTGCAGTTGTACAGGGTCTTGGTGAGACCACACCTGGAGTATTGCGTACAGTTTTGGTCTCCAAATCTGAGGAAGGACATTATAGCCATAGAGGGAGTGCAGAGAAGGTTCACCAGACTGATTCCTGGGATGTCAGGACTTTCATATGAAGAAAGACTGGATAGACTTGGCTTATACAAGTCAAGTCAAGTGAGTTTATTGTCATGTGTCCCTGGTAGGACAATGAAATTCTTGCTTTGCTTGAGCACAACAGAACATAGTAGGCATTTACTACAAGGCATTCTATAAATATATACACAATGGTCAATATACTGATAACGTGCAAATAACAGTATTGGCTAGTAAAGTTCAGTGTTATGTCCGAGCCAGGTTTAATAGCCTGATGGCTGTGGGGAAGTAGCTGTTCGTGAACCTGGTCGTTCCTGAACCTACTCGCAAGAATTTAGGAGATTGAGAGGGGATCTTATAGAAACGTACAAAATTCTTATGGGGTTGGACAGGCTAGATGCAGGAAGATTGTTCCCGATGTTAGGGAAGTCCAGGACAAGGGGTCACAGCTTAAGGATAAGGGGAAAATCCTTTAAGACCGAGATGAGGAAATACTTTTTCACACAGAGAGTGGTGAATCTCTGGAACTCTCTGCCACAGAGGGTAGTTGAGGCCAGTTCATTGGCTATATTTAAGAGGGAGTTAGATGTGGCCCTTGTGGCTAAGGGGATCAGGGGGTATGGAGAGAAGGCAGGTACGGGATACTGAGTTGGATGATCAGCCATGATCATATTGAATGGCAGTGCAGGCTCGAAGGGCCGAATGGCCTACTCCTGCACCTATTTTCTATGTATCTATGTATCTATGAGAGGAAGATACTCCAGAACTAGAGCTGGAGGTTGGACCAATCACAGAAACGGAAGTTGCAAATGCAAATAAGAATCTGAAAAATAACAACGCAGCAGGCCTCGACCAGATTCCAGCAGAACTACTAAAGAGCAAAGGGGAACATTGAGAGGGAAACTCACAAAGCTGTGTAATGCATGCTGGGGAAAAAACGTGTACCAGAAGATTGGAGGAAAGATGTGATAGTGCAATTGCCAAAGAAAGGAGATCTTAGTGACTGTGGAAACTGGAGAGGGATCACGTTGCTCTCAGTCCCAGGAAAAGTGCATTGTTCTGTACCGCTACATCGTCTTAAGAGCAGCTTTGGATATGAAACTCCGTGATGAACAAGCAGGATTCCGCATGGGAAGATCCTGCAGCGAACAGATCTTTGTGTTACGAAATGTGTTGTAATAATGCCTGGAATTTTAGTAGCCAATACTAATAAACTTTGTTGATTTCACAAAGGCATTTGATAGTGTACATAGAGACACCCTGTGGCAAATTCTTAAAGTGTATGGCATCCCAGAGGCTTTCATAAACATCTTCAAGAACCTTTACGAGGAACCCAGTTGCTGCGTCAAGGTTGATTCAGGAAACACAGAATTCTTTGACATTGTCACAGGGGTAAGACTAGGTTGCCATCTATCCCCCTTACTGTTTATTGTCACGATCGACTATGTAATGCAGAAGACAATGAACATACCTGACTTTGGAATACCGTGGAGAACAGGATGACGCCTCACAGACCTAGATTTTGCTGATGACATTGCACTACCAGCAGAGTCGAGACACACCCTTCAAGAGATGACAACCGCTCTGGAGGAGATTGCATCAAAGGTTAGATTAAAGATTAAGACCATGCAGACTGGAGACCAAGATGTCCAAGATGGCGGACTGCAGGAGTGGGGCGCCATTGTGTATGGCTGCTCTCTCTGCAGTCCGTCCTTTCACCGTTTTTTATTTTTATTTTTAGTCCTGTCAAAAAACAAATGTTAGTTGGAGGTCTTTTATGTGGTGGGTGGGGGGAGGGGAAGGGGGAAACTTTATTTCCTAGTCCCTACCTGGTCGGAGAGGCGGTTTCCCTCCGGGCTGCATCTTCGCCCCTTCCTCGCGGCCTACCATCGAAACTGGAGCGGCGTTTCCTGTTGGGACTGGCCGGGACTACAGCTTCGGCGGCGGCACAGCGCTGGGATACCAATACGGAGCGGGCGATGCCTTACCCGGTCGCCATGCGGTAAGGTACGGAGTGCTGTGACCGCCGACTCCAACATCGAGGAGCTGTGGCTGCGGGCGTCCAGCCGCTGGCGGCGTTGGATTTAAAACACAGTGGAGCCTGGGATCCGAGATCGCCAGAGTCGGAGCTCCAGCCAACGCGGCCTGAGGACTACAGGTGCCGCAGTCTCCGGGGAGGGAGCGGCCGCTCCAGACATTTTCCAAGCCGCTGAGGAGTGTTTACCCGATGCCGGAGTTCCAGCTTTCCGGCAAAGAGGGCCTGAAAACATCGGACTGGCTGCGGAGGCCACAAATAGGCCCCGACCTCGGGTGTTTCACAGAGGAAGAGGACTTAACTTTTTGTTGCCTTTCCCCAGTGGAAAATTTTGATTCTGTTGTGGGGGGACGTTCTTGTTGAATTCTATATATGCGACTATTCTACGAGTCGCGTGCTCGCGCCCCACCCCCCCCCCCCTCGCGGCCTACCACCTGGATTGGAGCGGCCTTTCCTGCCGGGGACCGGACCAAGCTTCAGCGGCGGCGGCGCAGCACTGGATTCACCGCCGAGCGGGCGGATGCCTACCTGGATCGCCGTTTGATGCTCCGGAGTGCTGGGCCTGTTGCTTCAACATCTCGGAACTGGGGTTTGGAGAGCTCCCAGCGCAGGCGGCACTGACCAACATCGCAAAGTCCTGGGATCCCTTTGCCGAGGGCCACCAGCGTTGAATCTCCGACCAGCGCGGCCTGCGGACTTCAGGAGCCGCGGACTCCAGTAGGAAGTGGCTTTCGGATGTCCAAGCCGTTGAGGTGGTTCTCCCATTCCGACGTCAGAGTTCCATCATCCCGGCGTGAGGGCCTAAACATCGGGTCGACCCTGGCGGCGACTGCGAGAGGTTCGGGAGCCCCCCGACCACGGGTGAACAATGGAGGAGGATGACTGAATTTTAGAGCCTTCCCTCACAGTGGGAAATTTTGATTCCGCTGTGTGGGGGATATCTGTGTTAAAGTCTATCATGTTCTGTGCTCTTTATTATTCGTATGGCTGTATGGTGACAAAACATTTCACTGTACCAATTGGTGCATGTGACAAATAAATGTATCTTGTATCTTGTATCTTTCTAAATTCCAGAGAATATAAGCCCAGTCGATCCATTCTGTCATCATATGACAATCCCACCATCCCGGGAATTAACCTGGTGGACGTGCGCTGCACTCCCTCAATCGCAAGAATGTTCTTCCTCAAACTAGGAGACCAAAACTGCACAAAATTCTCCAGGTGCGGTCTCATCCCACCCTGTACAACTGCAGTAGGACCTCCTTGCTCCTATACTCAAATCCTCTCGCTATGATGGCCAACATGCCATCAGCTTTCTTCACTGCCTGCTGTTTTTCAGTGACTGATGTACAAGGCCACCTAGGTCTCGTTGCACCTCTCCTTTTCCTAATCTGACACCATTCAGATAATAATCTGCCTTCTTGTTCTTGCCACCAGAGTGGATAAGCTCACATTTATCCACATTATACAATGGTGTTAGCACAAAATCATTATCTGTATCAATCATCACTTTTCCTACTTTTTATTCCCAGAAAAAGACACATTTTCCAAGATTGAACTGACAGTGGATTTTGTGAAGAACCATATTTTGAAACCATGCAAAAAGATAAGGAAACCAAATCCGTTGACTTGATTTCTTGCCGCTCAATTGCAGAGACTTTGAACACATCACATTAGGTCATGTGCATCTAAGAAACCACAAACAAAGGAATTTCAAAACTTTACACAAAAAATACATGCAAAGACTATTTATTGAATGGGAAAGCAGTTGACCATGCACTGATGGTTACAAGCATCTGTAAAAAGTGATGAAAAGACCCAGAGTTTTTGTGGTTGGCTTCCACAGGATGCTTTTTAAATCCATCACCTTTTTCTGCATCAACCTAGGCCTGGTCATGGCCAACAGGACATGCTCACTTTCAAAAGATGTTATTTCATCCTCACTTTCACTTTAACATTTTAAACTATTCTAATCAATGTGAAACAAGGAACAGTAGTTACATTAAATTACTGAAGAACAATGAACCCATTTTATATCCATTAATTCCTTTAACAGTAGGCACATGACATAAAATGTTTTAAATGTGATACTTCTCTCCCATGACAGCTAATCAGATTGAAATTGTGAAAGGTAAAGGAAGGCAAGTATTCGCCCTCTGGTTATGTGCAGTGTCTGCCAACAATTTTCTTTGCATTCCAGGCACTCCTGCAAGTTATATAAAGGTAGAAGGCTCTGTTAATTCTATTGATTATAGAGTTTCTAGCACAGAAACAGATGATTCAGTCAGCCTGTTTGCCCTTTAATATTCAACATTATTTGTCTCAACTATTCCCTGTGGCAGCAAGATGTACATTCTAAACACTCGATAAAAAATGTCACCAGAATTACGGATTGGATTTATTTTTCACAGGCGTATGTGGATGGTTTTAGTTCTCCTATTGCCTGCGAATGGAAACATTCACCTCTACGTTTCTGCTATCAAACCTCTTTATTATCTTCAAAATATGTATTGGGTTATCTCTTTCTTGCAGTCAATAGACAATAGGTGCAGGAGTAGGCCACTCGGCCCTTCGAGCCAACACTGCCATTCACTGTGATCATGACTGATCATCCACATTCAGGATAGACCATAGACAATAGGTGCAATAGACAATCAATAGGCAATTCAGTCTTTCCCTCTGCAGCCATTATGTGGTATTAGTGACTGTAACGTTATAATTTTCAGTAAATGTGACCAGCCACCTCTCCATTGCTGGGCTGGGAGCAGCCAAGAGATTATTTCAGGAAGCAACTGCTGAATGAAGCCTGCAAGCATGGTGAGGCAGTGCTAAGAGTTCCAGTCAAATTTGGGAAGTCTAACATAGGCAGGACCTACACAATGAATGGTAGGGCTCTGGGGAGTGTTGTACAGCACAAGGTTCTAGGAGTACAGGTGCATGGTTCCTTGAAGGTGGAGTCACAGGTAGATAGAGCGCTCAAAAAGAGTTTTGGCACATTGGCCTTCATCAGTCAGAGTATTGAGTATAGATGTTAGGAGGTCATGTTGCAGTTGTATAAGACCGCATTTAGAGTATTGTGTTCAATTCTGGGCATGTTGTAGAAAAGATGCTGACAAGCTGGAAAGGGTACAGACAATATTTACGAGGATGTTGCCAGGACTCGAGGGTCTGAGCTATAGGGAGAGGTTGAGTAGGCTGGGTCCCTATTCCTTGGGAGTGCAGGAGGATAAGGGGTGGTCTTATAGAGGTGTATAAAATCAAGAGGGAAATAGATCTGGGAGATATGCACAGAGTCTTTTGTTCAGAGCAGGTGAATTGCGGAGCAGAGGACATAGGTTTAAGGTGAAGGGGAAAAGATGAAAAATGAATCTGTGGGGTAACTTTTTCACACAAAGGGTGGTGGATATATGGAACAATCTGCCAGAGGAGGTAGTTGAGGTAGGGACTATCCCAATGTTTAAGAAACAGTTGGACAAGTACATGGATATGACAGAAGATACACACAAAAAGCTGGAGTAACTCAGCAGTTCAGGTAGCATCTCTGGAGAGAAGGAATGGTGACATTTCGGGTCAAAACCCTTCTTTAGACTGGTTAGAGATAAGGGAAATGAGAGATATAGACAGTGATGTGGAGAGATAAAGAACAATGAATGAAAGATATGCAAAAAAATAACGATGATAAAGGAAACAGGCCATTGTTGGAGGGATATGGACCAAACGCGGGCAGGTGGGACTAGTGTTGCTGGGACATGTTGGCCGGTGTGGGCAAGTTGGACCGAGGGCCTATTTTCACGATGTATCACTCTACAATGGAATTTAAACGGAAAAATGTGAGGTGTGGCATTTTGGGAACTCTAATTTGGACAAGACGTACACACTGACCTACATTGGCCTTCATCAGTCAGAATGTTGAGTCTAGAAGCTGGGAGGTCATGTTGCACTTGTATAAGACGTTGGTGAGACCGCATTTAGAGTATTGTGTTCAGTTCTGGGCACCATGTTATAGGAAAGATATTCTGGGCTCTCACTTAACCTTTTTTCTCTGTTTCCAGCCGGGCAACCTCGGCAGCTGTTTAGATTGCCAAATGACAGTTTAGGTGGTCATTTAAGATGACTTGCATGACGCGTGTGATAATGTGCTCGGACGAAGTGCGTAGTTACCAGTCGGAATTATGCTCAATGAAGCATTCACATATTATTTCTGCTTCAACTTGGTTCACATGCTTGATCAATGGTGTTTTATCATTAACGTTTTATTATTATTAATGTTTAGTGTTTTCTGAGTCATTCGTAACTGTCACTGTATGTCATGTTGTTACTTGTGGGTGGAGCATCAAGGCAAATTCTTTGTATGTGAATACTTGACCAATAAACTTACTTACTTACTTCAAGTACAGTCACAAACTAAACATAGTCACCAAACAAGACATGATATATACCACAATGACATGCAGCAAAATTATAATACAATATCTCAACGCTTTTTACACGTTGTAATGAATGCAATTTCTATTATTTCTTTCTACTTCCAAACAAAAATGTGGTTGGATTATTCAGCGTATGATCAACCTCGGTGAGACTTCGGTGATCGCTTCGCACAACACCTCCACTCAGTTTGTAATAACCAACCTGATCTCCCGGTGGCTCAGCACTTCAACTCCCCCTCCCATTCCGAATCCGACCTTTCTGTCCTGGGCCTCCTCCATGTCCAGAGTGAGGCCCACCGCAAATTGGAGGAGCAGCACCTCATATTTCGCTTGGGTAGTTTACACCCCAGCGGTATCAACATTGGCTTCTCCAATTTCAGGTAGTTCTTGCTTTCTCCCTCCTTCTAGGGAATTCTAAGGGGAGTAGGAGGCAACCGTGGCTGACAAGAGAAGTTAGGGATAGAATTAAACTAAAAGAAAAGATGTATAACACAGTAAAGAGTAGCCGGAAGCCAGAGGATTGGGAAACTTTCATAGGACAACAGAAGGAAACAAAACGGGCAATACGGGCTGAAAAGATGAAGTACGAAGGGAAGCTGGCCAGGAATATAAAGAAGGACAGTAAAAGCTTCTTTAGATATGTTAAGGGAAAAAGAGTAGCAAAGTTAAATGTGGGTCCCTTGAAGGCAGACACGGGTGAAATTATTATGGGGAACAAGGAAATGGCAGAAGAGTTGAACAGGTACTTCGGATCTGTCTTCACTAAGGAAGACACAAACAATCTCCCAGATGTACTGGAGGACAGAGGATCTAAGGGGGTAGAGGAACTGAAAGAAAATTTCATTAGGCGAGAAATAGTATTGGGTAGGCTAATGGGACTGAAGGATGATAAATCCCCTGGGCCTGATGGTCTGCATCCCAGGGTCCTCAGGGAGGTGGCTCGCATTGGTGATTATTTTCCAATGTTCGATCGATTCAGGATCAGTTCCTGTGGATTGGAGGATGGCTAACGTTATCCCACTTTTCAAGAAAGGAGCGAGAGAGAGAACGGGGAATTACAGACCAGTTAGCCTGACTTCGGTGGTGGGAAAGATGCTGGAGTCAATTATTAAAGAGGTAATAATGAAGCATTTGGATAACAGTAAAAGGATTAGTCCAAGTCAACATGGATTTATGAAAGGGAAGTCATGCTTGACTAATCTTCAAGGGTTCACCTGCACCTTCTCCAACCTCATCTATTGCATCCGCTGCTCTAGGTGTCACCTGCTCTACATCGATGAGACCAAGTGTAGGCTTGGCAATCGCTTCGCCCAACACCTCCGCTCGGTTCGCAATAACCAACCTGATCTCCCGGTGGCTCAGCGCTTCAACTCCCCCTCCCATTCCGAGTCCGACCTCTCTGTCCTGGGCCTCCTCCATGGCCAGAGTGAGGCCCACCGTAAATTGGAGGAGCAGCACCTCATATTTTGCTTGGGCAGTTTACACCCCAGCGGTATGAATATTGACTTCTCCAGTTTCATGTAGTTCCTGCTTTCTCCTCCCCTTCCCAGCTCTCCCTCAGCCCACTGTCTCCGCCTCTTCCTTTCTTCTTCCCGCCCCCCCCCCACCCTCACATCAGTCTGAAGAAGGATCTCGAACCGAAACGTCGCCTATTTCCTTCGCTCCATAGATGATGCCTCACCGCTGAGTTTCTCCAGCATTTTTGTCTACCCATTCACACAAGTTCTGTTATCCCACTTTCCTCACCCACTCCCTACACATTAGGGGCAATTTTACAGAGACAAGTTAACCTACAAAGCCAATGCTTGTACATCGGTGGAGCTGCATACTAAATCTCGTTGCACTGACGTGCAATGACAATAAAAGATATTATTATTATTATTATTATTATTATTATTATGCGTCTTTGGAATGTGGGAGGAAACCCACACGTTTGCAGGGAGAATGTGCAAATTCAACACAGACAGTGCCCGAGGACAGGATCGAACACAGATCTCTGGCGTGTGAACCAGCTGTGCCACTATATTTTGTTTTCCAACACACAAAAAAATTATACGTTGATAATTTTGGTCACTTAAAAAAAAAAGACACTATCCATTTTCAGTCTTAAATCTCTAAGTAATGTTATGTCCCCCTTTACAGCTACTGTATGTTTTAATTCTGTTCAAGACTATGGGGCAATACATTGGCCATAAAGTTGCAGCCTAAAAGTGCCAGAGACCCGGAATTGATCCTGAATATGGGTGCTGTCTGTATGGAGTTTGCTCGCATGGGTTTTCGCATGGGTTTTCTCAGGGTGCTCTTGTTTCCTTCCACATTCCAAAGGTGTGCAGGAACCTTTTTGAGACCCAACCCAAAACGTATTATTTTCCCTTTGTCCAGAGATTTTGTCTGACCTGTTGAGTTACTCCAGCTTTTTGTATCTTCAGTTTAAACCAGCATCTGCAGTTCCTTCCTACACACGATACTATACGATAGAACTTTATTAATCCCAGGAGGGAAATTGTGTGTGTGTATGGGAATATATATTATTCACACACATACAGCGGTGAATCTCTGGAACTCTCTGCCACAGATGGTAGTTGAGGCCAGTTCATTGGCTATATTTAAGAGGGAGTTAGATGTGGCCCTTGTGGCTAAAGGGATCAGGGGGTATGGAGAGAAGGCAGGTACAGGATACTGAGTTGGATGATCAGCCATGATCATATTGAATGGCGGTGCAGGCTCGAAGGGCCGAATGGCCTACTCCTGCACCTATTTTCTATGTTTATATATATATATATATATTCATATATAAATAGACACTGTTTTGTTTTCTCGTTTATAACATTGTTTACAGAGTACCATGTTTACATATTCTGTTGTGCTGCTGCAAGTAAGGATTTCACTGTTCTAACTGGGACATGAGAGAATAAAACATTCTTGACTCTTGACTTATGTCGCTAATGTGTGGGATGGAACTAGTGTACGGGTGATCGGTGGTCGGTGTGGACTCGATGGGCCGAAGGGCCTGTTTCCAGGCTGTATCTTTAAATTAAACTAAAAACACTAAAACAGAGGAAAGAAGGATCTCTACCAGAAACATCACCCAATTTCTTCTATCCAGAGATGCTGGCTGCTACATAGATTTCCCCCGCACAATTAAAGCATGGAGTAGTCTTCACCCTACCCTAGTTACCCAACCAGACGCAACTAAATTTAAGGTAGCTCTTTTTTCCCCAAGAACCCTTTTTTGCTTAAGTCCGAGTCAAGAGAGTTTTATTGTCATGTGTCCCAGATAGGACAATGACATTCTTGCTTGCTGCAGCACAACAGAATATGTAAACATAATACAGCACAGGAGATAAAAGTTCAGTGCGTCTATATACCATAGATCATATATATGCACAATAAATAAACAGATAAAGTGCAATAGGCTGTTATTGTTCAAAGTTTGGAGTTTGGTGCTGGACCCTCCACCACCTCCAGTTTAAATTCCATTTGGAATATTTTTGGAGGACCAGGAAACCAAGAAGCCAGAGTTACTCCAGGGAGTTACTCCAGCTCCAGGGAGTGATTCTGCATTGGTTTTCAGTGGTCGCGGCGAGGCGTTGACCGGACAGCAATGGCGGCCAGATCTCCTACAATGCAAAGAGAGGGAGAAAGTGCCCGGCGCCGACCAGTTGCCGTGGCAGTGCGCATGTGCAGGGAGGCATATGCGCACAACCACGGCCGATGATGCGCTGGCCGTGGTTGTGCGCATGTGCAGGGGGAGGATATGCAGGCCATGGCAGTGCGCATGTGCAAGGCAGCCGGCCCTGCCGGTGGATGAGGAGCGGGCGGAGAGCGGAGAACCGGCAACCCGGATACGGATGGCGGGTGGAGATGGTGAGTGACAGATAGAGAGGGGGGCTTGCTCAGAGTTGAATGATAGGTGTCCCGGGTGCTTGCCAAGCCGGGCAAAATGGCACGGCTTTTAGATTGCCCGGGGGAACTTTAGGTCGCCATTGGCACATGGGCAACCATTAATTTCGAGCCCTGATATTGTCAAACTTGAAAGGGTTCAGAGAACACTTACGAAGATGTTGCCAGGACCAGAGGGTCTGAGCTATAGGGAGAGGTTGAGTAGGCTGGGATTTTATTCCCTGGAGCGCAGGAGGATGAGGTGTGATCTCATAGAGGTGTATAAAATCATGAGAGAAATAGATCGGGTAGATGTGAGCAGCTGGGCCTGGTCGCCCCTCACCCCCCCCCCCCCCTGAGAAATCTGAGGCTGAGAAGTGAGAAAATGATTCTAAAAGGGTGTAGTAATAAAGAAGTGATGGTTCCACCACCAATAGGAGGGATGGAGATACCTTGTGAGAGTGAGGCCCCACACAACTGGAGGAACAGCACCTCATACTCCAATTGAATTCTCCAATTTTAGATACGTACAAAAACCCTTCCCACTCCCCCTTTTTCCCCCCATCTCTTCACTGTGCCCCACCATGACCCGCACCAATTTCTCACCTCCGCTTCCTACATTCCTTCATCTGGCTTCAACATTTGCAACTCTTCTATCCTTCTCAAACCTTCAGTCTTTTCATGCCAGGCCTTTATCCAACCATCTGCCTATCCAAAACCCTCGTCATTTGTATCTATCTATCATTTGCCAGCCTTTGTTCTGCACCTCCTCTCTTCCAGCTCCCCCCCCCCCCTCCCCAACACAATCTGTCTGAATAAGGGTCCCACGCAAAACATCATCTATCCATGATCTCCAGGGATGCTGACTGACTCGCTGAGTTACTCCAGCACTTTGTTTTTACCCCCATAACCAGCATCTGCAGTTTCTTGCTTCTACAAATACTGAGGCATTGGCCTGTAAAACGATGGTCTAACAATCAGATCCACTGCTGTACTATCAGCTTCCTGCAGGTTTTCTCAGTGCTAGAAATCTGTAATTAGGTTGAAAGAGCTATAATGAGAGGTCTTTCTGTGCAGCCTGAACAATAAGCAGTGTTGAAGATCCTGGTTGGAGATGCAGACAGCATGTTTGATTTACACTCATTGCTCTGGAGAGCTCCATATCACTTTGCTTCTTCCACACTCGCCAATCACACTGCTGCATAATTCAACAACACACAACAAAGTCCTGTTAGCAGGTAAAACCAGGAAAGAAGCAACAGGCAACGTCTGACAAATTATTGTAGCACAACTTTGCCTTCTAATGTCAGCTGTGATTTCTGCCAATCTGTCTGCAGCTAAAGAATTAGACTCTTCAGAATGTATAAATAAATACTGCCGATATACAATATACTATAATGTAAGGCTATTTCACCTCCCCTATCCCCATTTTCAATACATTTTAAAGTCGGGGGAATGCTTAATTGCCTCCCTACTTGTTCTGCAGTTCCATCTCCGTGAACTTAACTAGGCATCAGCTTTGGGTTTTTTATCTGTCACCATCTGACCTCCAAAGTATTTATATTTTCAGGCATTGGGAGACAACACCTTTGTTGTTGCAGCATGTATGTTATCTCACCTAATTACACAATTCCCCATCAGCATCATGTTTCCACTGTGCTCTTCTCCTCTATAAAATTTGAGAGACATAGATAAGGTAGACAGTCACAAGCTTTTTCGCCAGGGTGGAAACGTCCAAGACCAAAGAGCATAGCTTTAAGGTGAAAATGGCAAGGTTTAAAGGAAGTGTGCGGGCAAGTGTTATTACACAGAGGGTGGTGGGTGAAGAATGGATCCGGCAGAATACGCGGAGGAGACCACCATTTGGCGGTCCAACGGGAAGGAAGGTGGACCCAGCAAAGCGTGGTGGAGTGTACGGTATACCAAGTGTTGCCAGGGGTCTCCAATTCAGGTGACAAACTAGCCACTGAACTCTACTATCAGCCCAGCTACCTCACCTCCCACCCTACCTCCTGCAAAGATGCCATCCTTTTCCCCCTGTTTCTTTTCTCCACCATAACTGCTGTCAGAATGAGGTTCTCTGCTTTAGGATTTCTGAATTGTCCTCCTTGTTCTGTAAATGTGTCTTCCCCTCTGCTTAGCGTGATGGTACCCAGACACACATTTCCTCCATTTCCTGCAAGTCAGCCCATCCTGTCAGATCATGCGTGAACCCTATAAAATAACACACACTACCTTCCATATCAGCTTCATATTCTGGGTCTCCAAAAGGGTTTGCTCCCTGGGCATCAACCTCTTCAAATGGATTAAGTCTAGTGATAGATACGTCATCTTCCAAAAAGTTGAGTTTATTGATAAGTTCTGCAAAAACAAGTGACAAATGATTATTCATCCATTCCACAGTTTTCTATCTGTAACAATGATTGACGAACAAATCAATACATGACAAAAAACAATGACTGAAAAGTCATGAAATCAATGTCAAAGTATTCAACGTCTTTTTTTTAAACAATGAATTGGTCCTTCAGCAAATTCAAAATGTGATCTATTGGACCGATTCAAAATTGTGAAATGTGACAAAGTGGCAGGAACCATCGTATTGAACTTCAGAATAGATTAAGAGCAGAACTGAAGGAAGTTCCATTCTGCTCCCTCTACTCACATGCTGATGTATACACCACAACAAGAATTTGGTCTCTCACTTAAACCCCCAAATGACGTCTGGCACAGATATCCTGTCACCTTCAGTCTCTTTCATTTAGACTGCACTTGAATAATAACCTTTGCAGCTGTATCACTGTTTGCCCTAAGTGTATACTTTGTAATATGGGCACTGTGTAGGTATTTGGCAAGATAAGATTTTTAATATCAAATCTAGTCTCGCCAAGGTAAGATATGAATTTAAAGCATATCTGGTTGGTTGCTTGACTCCCTGAGGCCAGGCTATAGCTGTTTCAGCACCAACTCTGGAAGGTTGAAGCTACTGGTTAGCAGTCCCATTAACTTCAATTTTGCATCATAATAATGTTATGTGTGAAACAGAATAAAGTAATCAAGCATGACCAGACATTTAGGACTGAGATGAGGAGAACTTTCTCCGTGAGGGGGGGCAATATGGGCGAGTCTCTACCACAGAGGCAGTGGAGGGCTAGTTGATGCATACATTGAAAAAGACAGCTAGATTTCTGGATACAAGCATCAGGGGACGTGAGGAAACAACATGAATATTTGTCCATGATCACATTGAATAGCAGGGCAGGCTGTTCCTATTTTTCTATTTTACAATACATCCATCTTTGAGATGACAATGAGTTATTTATCAGTCCAGCAGGCTTGGGATTGATGTACAGCTCGAGTGATCAAGGAACAGAGTTTTGGACCATGTCAGACATGTCAACCTTGGTTACAACTATTTGATCTCATGGCTTGGAATTAACAGCAAACAAAGCTTAGTGACCAAGATACTGGAGGAACCACAGGGATACATAAATGCCAAATACATCGATGCAGTTGAAGAGATGCACAGTGAATGCAGTTCTGCAATGGACACCACACTGAATGAAAAACAAAGTGCTGAAGGAACTCAGCAAGACAGGCAGCATCTGTGAAGGGAATGTACAGGCAACATCAGACTGGAGTCGGGAGAGAAAGCTGGAAAAGATAGGTGGGAGTGGAGCAGGCCGGGATACAGGTGAGGGGAGTGATTAGCAGATGGGTAAAGTAAGTGACAAATGCTTGACGTGAAAAGGAGACAAAAGGCTGTGAGAAAAGGAGAGAAGGGGTGGAATATAAAACCGGAGGGGAAGGATATGCGTGGAAGGGAACAGGGGAGGAGGAATTAAAGGGAATTGTGAGACTCAGGGATGGGAGGAAGGGGAAGGAGCAAGGTGACTGTGGTGGTGGGAGATGGTGGGATGAATGCATATGCACCAAGTTGGGGAGGGGGCAGAGGAAAGAGAGTGGGTATAGAGGTATTGCTCGAAATTGGAGAATTCTCCATTCATACCGCTGAGTGTACGGTATACCAAGAAAATAAGAAGCAAATGACAGAAAGGTCGGCATGGGAGTGAGCAAACAGGAGATCCAGCAGGACCAAGCACAATTGTTCAGCGACACGGTCACCTATCGACACTCGGTCTCGTCCGTGTAGAGGAGGCTACATTGGGAGCACCAAATGCAATAAAGAAGGTTGGAAGAGGTTCACGTAAACTGTAAGGGCAGTTGCAGTCCCTCGATGGAAGTGAAAAAGGAGGTGTAGGGACAGGTGTTGTGTTGTTGTTGTTGTTTGTCCTTCATAGTCGAAGAAGGCCATGTCTTCAGTGTTTTTGTTTGTGGGTGCGGAGGTGACTGGTGAGACCGAATCGGCCCTGGAAGGCTCGCCCGCATATGGGACACGGATGGGTGGGTGCCGCAATAGAAGCTGAAGTGGCCCGAGCCCGGCGCGCGGCACTTTTCCTCTGAGCTTCTGCGGTGCGCCCCTTCCCAGCTCCACGCGCTCCCATAGTGATCCTGCTTCATGCGCTTGACTTGGATTAAAGTGAGGGAGATTTGCACAAATCGTCAGCCTCACTCTCTCATCCCGGCCTGTCTGGATCTAGGGGCAAGACATAGTCAAGTCGGCTGGCGATAGGTCAGGATGCAGTGGATGGCCACCAGTGTTCTAGTGAACATTGTGCCCTAATTGCACTCCACCACGCTTTGCTGGGTCCACCTTCCTTCCCGTTGGACCGCCTCTGCGTATTCTGCCGGATCCATTCTTCACCTTTCCTGAATAAGGTAATAGCCACAAGGCAGTGGAGGTTTGCATTTGGTGTTTTCCTTCACCCCTCCAGGGTGCTATATGGAGGACGCCTGTGCGTGACTTTGTTTAACGTTGGGAGCCTGGTGCACAGACAGCCACCACACGGTCCTTGACAGTTCCTTGACAGATCTGGGTCAGGATCCGGTGGCATCGAGCCCAGGACGACCGGAGACCCTTTTCTGCTGCAGCCTTCATCCGCCTTCCCAGCCGTTGTGACGCTCCACTAAGGTCAGCCATCGTCCTCCGCCTGTTCCACCGTTGAGGTCTTGGATCGATTGCTCTTTGTCAGGGAGCCCCCCCTCGACCTTACCGCCATGGGGGCCCTATCAGGAGCATAGCTCCAGACGGCATCACTCTCAGGATCTCAGGTCCACACAAGCTTCTCCACCACGACAAGGTGACAATGTTACATGAATTGCAGTTGCAGTGGCGAGTACTGGGGGAGGGTGGATAGGAAGGAGCGAGTGAACCAAGGAGTTGCTGAGGAAGGCTGGCGGGGTGAAAGGCGAGGACCTGGGGAACTCTGTCCTTGAGGAAGGGGACTGAGTGAGAGCTGAATTGCAGGACTCAGAGGAGACACAGGTGAGAACTTCATCCACAACAGCAAGGAGGAATCAAAGACAAAGCACAAAGTGCTGGAGTAACTCAGCGAGTCAGGCAGCATCTGTTGAGGACATGGATAAGTGACATTTCAGGTCTATAATTAGAAACATGGAAAAATAAGTGCAGGAGTAGGCCATTTGGCTCTTTGAGCCAGCACCATCATTCAATATTATCATGGCTGATCATCTAAAATCAGTACTCCGATCCTGCTTTTTCCCCATACCCCTTCATTCCTTTAGCCCTAAGAGCTAAATCTAACCCTCTTGAAACTGAAGACATCTCGAATAACTTAGAATGGAAAGCCTCATCTTGGGGGCAGATGGGGCTGAGGCAGAGAAATTGGGAATAAGGGATGGCGGCCTTGCAAGAGGCAAGGTAAGAGGAAGTATGGTCAAGGTGGCTGTAGCAGTCAAGATTCCAACATCTGCAGCTTTATGTGCCACTATATCACCCTGTGATTAACAAGATATTATGTCTGACTTGGATAAAGAATCAATGGCTGTCATCAATATACTTCAATGTTGAATGGTTTCCATTGGACATTTAGCATTAATTGGGCAAAAACATTGTAAAATGTGTTGTACAGGTTGAATAATGAACTAAAGCCGAGAGAGAAAAATAACTGTGGTCTAGAGTGTGGCTGAAGGGATTGTTTTCACAGCAGAACATCAGGATAAGAGTGATCCGCCTCTACCTCTTAGTTATGTCGTCTGCTATATATTTTGGAGATATTTTTGAGAAAAAAAGATCAAAAATTGAAACAAATAAATGTTTCAGCATAAATGTACCCTTTTGATTTTTTTTTGCCAATTACATTTTCAGACAATTCACTTTTGATTCTTTAAGTAATGGACAATACGTAACCCTTAAAATATTTCACCATATGACATTTTGTACGTGGTTGATGATTCAGTCTGTTTTTCGTCATGGCATAGTTTAACTGTGCAGATAGATACATAGATACATAGAAAATAGGTGCAGGAGTAGGCCATTCGGCCCTTCGAGCCTCCACCGCCATTCAATATGATCATGGCTGATCATCCAACTCAGTATCCCGTACCTGCCTTCTCTCCATACCCCCTGATCCCCTTAGCCACAAGGGCCACATTAAATATAGCCAATGAACTGGCCTCAACTACCCTCTGTGGCAGAGAGTTCCAGAGATTCACCACTCTCTGTGTGAAAAAGTTTTTCCTCATCTCGGTCTTAAAGGATTTCCCCCTTATCCTTAAGCTGTGACCCCTTGTCCTGGACTTCCTCAACATCGGGAACAATCTTCCTGCATCTAGCCTGTCCAACCCCATAAGAATTTTGTACGTTTCTATAAGATCCCCTCTCAATCTCCTAAATTCTAGCGAGTATAAGCCAAGTCTATCCAGTCTTTCTTCATATGAAAGTCCTGACATCCCAGGAATCAGTCTGGTGAACCTTCACTGCACTCCCTCTATGGCTATAATGTCCTTCCTCAGATTTGGAGACCAAAACTGTACGCAATACTCCAGGTGTGGTCTCACCAAGACCCTGTACAACTGCAGTAGAACCTCCCTGCTCCTATACTCAAATCCTTTTGCTATGAAAGCTAACATACCATTCGCTTTCTTCACTGCCTGCTGCACCTGCATGCCTACTTTCAATGACTGGTGTACCATGACACCCAGGTCTCGCTGCATTTCCCCATTTCCTAATCGGCCACCATTTAAATAATAGTCTGCTTTCCTGTTTTTGCCACCAAAGTGGATAACCTCACATTTATCCACATTATACTGCATCTGCCAAACATTTGCCCACTCACCCAGCCTATCCAAGTCACCTTGCAGTCTCCTAGCATCCTCCTCACAGCTAACACTGCCCCCCAGCTTAGTGTCATCCGCAAACTTGGAGATGTTGCCTTCAATTCCCTCATCCAGTTCATTAATATAAATTGTAAATAGCTGGGGTCCCAGCACTGAGCCTTGCGGTACCCCACTAGTCACTGCCTGCCATTGTGAAAAGGACCCGTTTACTCCTACTCTTTGCTTCCTGTTTGCCAGCCAGTTCTCTATCCACATCAATACTGAACCCCTAATACCGTATGCTTTAAGTTTGTATACTAATCTCTTATGTGTTACCTTGTCCAAAGCCTTCTGAAAGTCCAGATACAACACATCCACTGGTTCTCCCCTATCCACTCTACTAGTTACATCCTCGAAAAATTCTATAAGATTCGTCAGACATGATTTACCTTTCGTAAATCCATGCTGACTTTGTCCAATGATTTCACCACTTTCCAAATGTGCTGCTATCCCATCTTTAATAAGTGACTCTAGCAGTTTCCCCACTACCGATGTTAGACTAACTGGTCTGTAATTCCCCTTTTTCTCTCTCCCTTCCTTCTTAAAAAGTGGGGTTATGTTTGCTACCCTCCAATCCTCAGGAACTACTCCAGAATCTAAAGAGTTTTGAAAAATTATCACTAATGCATCCACTATTTCTGGAGCTACTTCCTTAAGTACTCTGGGATGCAGCCTATCTGGCTCTGGTGATTTATCGGCCTTTAATCCATTCAATTTACCCAACACCACTTCCCGACTAACCTGGATTTCACTCAGTTCCCCCAAACTCCTTTGGCCCCCTGCTATTTCCGGCAGATTATTTATGTCTTCCTTAGTGAAGACGGAACCAAAGTAGTTATTCAATTGGTCCGCCATATCCTTGTTCCCCATGATCAATTCACCTGTTTCTGACTGCAAGGGACCTACATTTGTTTTAACTAATCTCTTTCTCTTCACATATCTATAAAAACTTTTGCAGTCAGTTTTTATGTTCCCTGCCAGTTTCCTTTCATAATCTATTTTCCCTTTCCTAATTAAGCCCTTTGTCCTCCTCTATTGGTCTCGGAATTTCTCCCAGTCCTCTGGTATGCTGCTTTTTCTGGCTAATTTATACGCATCATCTTTTGCTTTGATACTATCCCTGATTTCCCTTGTTATCCACGGATGCACTACCTTCCCTGATTTATTCTTTTGCCAAACTGGGATGAACAATTTTTGTAGTTCATCCATGCAGTCTTTAAATGCCTTCCATTGCATATCCACCGTCAACCCTTTTAGAACTAATTGCCAGTCAATCTTGGCCAATTCACATCTCATACCCTCAAAGTTACCTTTCTTTAAGTTCAGAATCGTTGTCTCTGAATTAACAATGTCACTCTCCATCCTAATGAAGAACTCAACCATATTATGGTCACTCTTGCCCAAGGGGGCACGCACAACAAGACTGCTAACTAACCCTTCCTCATTACTCAATACCCAGTCTAGAATAGCCTGCTCTCTCGTTGGTTCCTCTACATGTTGGTTTAGATAACTATCCCGCATACATTCCAAGAAATCCTCTTCCTCAGCACCCCTGCCAATTTGATTCACCCAATCTATATGTAGATTGAAGTCACCCATTATAACTGTTTTGCCTTTGTTGCACGCATTTCTAATTTCCTGTTTGATGCCATCCCCAACTTCACTACTACTGCTAGGTGGCCTGTACACAACACCCACCAGCGTTTTCTGCCCCTTAGTGTTTCGCAGCTTTACCCATACCGATTCCACATCCTCCAAGCTAATGTCCTTCCTTTCCACTGCGTTAAACTCCTCTCTAACCAGCAACGCTACCCCACCTCCTTTTCCTTTCTCTCTATCCCTCCTGAATATTGAATATCCCTGGATGTTCAGCTCCCAGCCTTGGTCACCCTGGAGCCATGTCTCCGTGATCCCAACTATATCATAATCATTAATTGCTATCTGCACGTTCAACTCATCCACCTTATTACGAATGCTCCTTGCATTGAGACACAAAGCCTTCAGGCTTATTTTTACAACGCTCTTACCCCTTATACAATTATGTTGAAAAGTGGCCCTTTTTGATTTTTGCCCTGGATTTGTCTGCCTGCCACTTTTACTTTTCACCTTGCTACCTATTGCTTCCGCCCGCATTTTACACCCCTCTGTTTCTCTGCTCACCCATTTAAGAACCCCACCACCTCTTATTCTCTGTTTATTATTGTTTTCTTCTTTCCCTGCTACATGTTGGGTCTGAGTGCTTTCCTTCTCTGCCTCCTGCCTCACACACTGTCTAATAGCATTCTCTATTTGAGTCCCTCCCCCCAACCATTCTAGTTTAAAGTCTCCCCAGTAGCCTATGCAGATCTCCCCACCAGGATATCGGCCCCCCTCAGGTTCAAGTGCAACCCATCCTTTTTGTACAGGTCGAACCTTCCACAAAAGAGGTCCCAATGATCCAGAAATTTGAATCCCTGCCTTCTACACCAGTCCTTCAGCCACGCATTTATCCTCCACCTCGCTCCATTCCTACTCTCACTGTCGCGTGGCACAGGCAGTAATCCCGAGATTGTTACCTTTGCTGTCCTTCTCTTTAACTCCCCTCCTAACTCCATAAATTCTCCTTTCAGGACCTCTTCTCTTTTTTTACCTATGTCATTTTACATTCTCATGTGGCATTGGGATTGGGTTTCTTGGTTATAGACCACTGGGATCTCTTCTGTGGAAGGGGTGACCTGTACAAAAGGGACAGGTTACACCTTAACTGGAGGGGGACTGACATTCTGGCAGGCAGGTTTGTTAGGGCTACACGTGTGGGTTTAAACTAAATAGTGGGGGGAAGGGATTGACAAATTGGGAGTATAAAGATGGAGTTGAAGGGGAAGTGAGTACAGGAAAAATTACAAAAGATTCTCGGATTAATGGGAAGGAAAGTTCGAGAAGGGATAAAAGAGTAAGGTCAGGGCCAATTGCGAGCGGTGCGAGGGGGGACGTGAATACGGAGGTCAAAGTGTTGTATACGAATGCGCGAAGTATAAGAAATAAAGTGGACGAGCTTGAGGCTCAGTTAGAAATTGGCAAGTACGATATTGTGGGAATTACAGAGACATGGCTGCAAGAGGGCCAGGGCTGGGAGCTGAATATTCAAGGGTATACCTCCTATCGAAAAGACAGACAGGTGGGCAGAGGGGGTGGGGTAGCTCTGTTGGTGAGGAATGAAATTCAGTCCCTTGCAAGGGGTGACATTGAAACAGGAGATGTGGAGTCAGTATGGATAGAACTAATGAATTTGTAAGGGTAAAAAGACCCAAATGGGACTTCTCTACAGGCCCCCAAACAGTAGCCTGGACATAGGGTGCAAGTTGAATCAGGAGTTAAAATAGGCATGTAGCAAAGGTAATGCTGTGGTTGTTTTGGGAGACTTCAACACGCAGGTAGACTGGGAAAATCAGGTTGGTACTGGACCCCAAGAAAGGGACTTTGTAGAGTGCCTTCGTGGTGGATTCTTAGAGCAGCTTGTATTTGAGCCTGCCAGGGAGAAGGCAATTCTGGAATAGTGTTATGTAATGAACCGGATTTGATAAAGGACCTCGAGGTTATTGAGCCATTAGGAGGCAGTGACCATAACATGGTCAGGTTTAATCTACAATTGGAGAGGGAGAACAGTAGATCGGAGGTGTCAGTGTTACAATTGAATAAAGGGGGCTATGGGGCCATGAGGGAGGAGCTGGTCAAAGTTGACTGGAAAGATACACTAGCAGGGATGACAGTGGAACAAAAATGACAGGTATTTCTAGGAATAATACAGAAGGTGCAGGATCAGTTCATTCCTAGGAGGAAGAAAGATTCCAAGGGGAGTAAGGGGCGACCATGGCTGACAAGGGACATCAGGGACAGTATGAAAATAAAAGAGAAGTACAACGTAGCAAAGATGAGTGGGAAGCAAGAGGATTGGGGAATGTTTAAAGAGCAACAGAAGATAACTAAAAAGACAATACGGGGAGAAAAGATGAGGTACGAAGCTAGCCAAGAATATAAAGGAGGATAGTAAAAGCTTCTTTAGGTATGTGAAGAGAAAAAAATTAGTTAGGACCAAAGTTGGACCCTTGAAGACTGAAAAAGGTGAATTTACTATGGGGAACAAGGAAATGGCAGATGAGTTGAACAGGTACTTTGGATCCGTTTTCACTAAGGAGGACACAAACAATCTTCCTGATGGCCAGAGGATCTGGGATGACGGAGGAACTGAAGGAAATCCAGATTAGGCAGGAAATGGTGTTGGGTAAACTGATGGGACTGAAAGCTGATAAATCCCCAGGGCCTGATGGTCTGCATCCCAGGGTACTTAAGGAAGTGGCTCTAGAAATCGTGGATGAATTGGTGACCATTTTCCAATGTTCTATAGATTCAGGATCAGTTCCTGTGGATTGGAGGGTAGCTAATGTTATCCCACTTTTTAAGAAAGGCGGGAGAGAGAAAACAGGGAATTATAGACCAGTTAGCCTGACATCAGTGGTGGGGAGGATGCTGGAGTCAATTATAAAAGATGAAATAGCCGCACATTTGGATAGCAGTAACAGGATCGGTCCGAGTCAGCATAGATTTACGAAGGGGAAATCATGCTTGACTAATCTTCTGGAATTTTTTGAGGATGTTACTAGGAAAATGGACAAGGGAGAGCCAGTGGATGTAGTATACCTGGACTTTAAGAAAGCATTTGATAAGGTCCCGGATAGGAGATTAGTGGGCAAGATTAGGGCACATGGTATTGGGGTTAGAGTGCTGACATGGATAGAAAATTGGTTGGCAGACAGGAAACAAAGAGTATGGATGAACGGGTCCCTTTCAGAATGGCCGGCAGTGACTAGTGGGGTACCGCAAGGGTCGGTGCTGGGACCACAGCTATTTACTACATACATCAATGATTTGGATGAAGGGATTCAAAGTAACGTTAGCAAATTTGCTGATGACACAAACCTGGGTGGCATTATGAACAGTGAGGAGGATGCTATGAGAATGCAGGGTGACTTGGACAAGTTGGGGGAGTGGGCAGATGCATGGCAGATGAAGTTTAATGCGGATAAATGTGAGGTTATCCACTTTGGTAGCAAAATCAGGAAGGCAAATTATTATCTAAATGGCATCAAGTTGGGAAAAGGGGAAGTACAACGGGATCTGGGGGTCCTTGTTCATCAGTCTATGAAAGTAAGCATGCAGGTACAGCAGGCAGTGAAGAAAGTGAATGGCATGTTGGCCTTTATAACAAGAGGAGTGGAGTATAGGAGCAAAGAGGTCCTTCTGCAGTTGTACAGGGCCCTAGTGAGACCACACCTGGAGTATTGCGTGCAGTTTTGGTTCCCTAATTTGAGGAAGGACATTCTTGCTATTGAGGGAGTGCAGCGTAGGTTTACAAGGTTAATTCCTGGGATGGCGGGACTGTCATATGCAGAGAGAATGGAGTGGCTGGGCTTGTACACTCTGGAGTTTAGAAGGATGAGAGGGCATCTTATTGAAACATATAAGATTGTTAAGGGTTTGGACACGCTAGAGGCAGGAAACATGTTCCCGATGTTGGTTGGGGGAGTCCAGAACCAGGGGCCACAGTTTAAGAATAAGGGGTAGAACGGAGACGAGGAAACACTTTTTCTCACAGAGAGTTGTGAGTCTGTGGAATTCTCTGCCTCAGAGGGCGGTGGAGGCCAGTTCTCTGGATACTTTCAAGAGAGAGCTAGATAGGGCTCTTAAAGATAGCAGAGTCAGGGGATATGGGGAGAAGGCAGGAACGGGGTACTGATTGGGGATGATCAGCCATGATAGAAACATAGAAACATAGAAAATAGGTGCAGGAGTAGGCCATTCGGCCCTTCGAGCCTGCACCGCCATTCAATATGATAATGACTGATCATCCAACTCAGTATGCCGTACCTGCCTTCTCTCCATATCCCCTGATCCCCTTAGCCACAAGGGCCACATCTAACTCCCTCTTAAATATAGCCAATGAACTGGCCTCAACTACCCTCTGTGGCAGAGAGTTCCAGAGATTCACCACTCTCTGTGTGAAAAAGTTTTTCCTCATCTCGGTCTTAAAGGATTTCCCCCTTATCCTTAAGCTGTGACCCCTTGTCCTGGACTTCCCCAACATCGGGAACAATCTTCCTGATCACATTGAATGGTGGTGCTGGCTGGAAGGGCCGAATGGCCTACTCCTATTGCCTATTGTCCGTTGTTAAACATTTAGCTTGTGTATTTGTCAACATGTAGATAGTTGATAACTGAATATAAAGTTAGTTATTGTCCTGAAGTATAAGTGTGTATTGGTCATTTACATATGTCTTTGGCATTGGGGTTGGTTTTCATGGTTGAGCGATTATCTTGGTGTTACAGCACAAGTACTTTGTTTTTTAGCAGTAATTCACTTTTACCTTAAGATCACTATAACTAGGAATGCAATATAGAAACCAAAGGATTACTCTACTTAAATGTATAATAAAGGTATCTTAGACAATTATTAAATACTTAGATATTGGAGAATCAACAGCACCTACACTTTGTAAGAACTTTGAATTAGTATTGAAGGCCTTCTTTGTTAAATAAATTCATTTTTACCAACAAGGACAAGACTATTTACAGAAGTCTGGGGGCCACAGTTGATGGCATAAATATACGATGGAGCATCTGTGTCAGAGAAAGCTTTCAAACACAAGAAACCGCAGATGCTGGAATCTTGAGCAAACACAAAGTACTGGAGGAACACAGTAAGGCAGCATCTCTAGAGGATTTCACTTTGGGGACCCTTCTTCAGAGAAGAATTCCCTCCACAGGTGCTGCCTGATCCACTGAGTTCCTCCAACCCTTTGCTCAAAGAAAACTTTACCATTAATTCCCATTCATCATAATCAATAATTAACACGTTATACATAGATACATAGAAAATAGGTGCAGGAGTAGGCCATTCGGCCCTTCGAGCATAGTATACCATAGTAACACTTCAATGACGCCTGTACAATTTTTCTTCGAAGGAACCCAATTAATTTGCAAGCTTTGTATTTTAGCTCAGCCACAAGGCATTGCAAATATCTTCTACCTGGAACATGTGGCAGTAAATCAGGACCAAACTATAAACTGTAAGACAGGAGATGAATTAGGACATTTGGCTCTTGCTATCATGCACGACAGATAGTTTTTTCTAAAATTATTTCATAATTAAAAGATAATTTATCAAAGGCCACTCGTCAAATATCTAGTGATCCACAATATAATATTCAATGTGATTTTCTGACTTTATCACTCTACAATAATAGAGGGTTAGAATTTTCATTTCCACACAAGTTGCCACCCACAAAATAGTCAAACGTTCGAACTTTCATCATTGTACCAGAAGGCTAATGGCTTTCGCAAAACGGTTGGTCATTTGGTGGGCTGGCCTAACTAATGAATTATTGAACAAGCAGCAGATCACTTTCAGAAAAGACCTGCACCTGAGATGAGGGAATTCAGTCAAAATCCAGAATTCAATGTTTTTGGCACCAATCAAGAATAAGAAGGTTTCCCACTACCGTAGGGAATCCAGCAAATAAATTAGATTTACCATGAGTTAATAAGATCAACATTCAAAACTTATGTCATGGAAGGCTGCATTGTGCTGTTTGTGTTTTTCTATATAATATTTTATATTTTCGGTTTCCACCATAATTTCCAATCAGGGAACTGACATTCTACAAAAATTCTTACCTTTTGAAGGCAGTGAGTTTAAATTGACACCCACGAGTTAGGAGAAATTGCCTCATGCTTAGATTGTCAAAACCCATGATATGTCTACATGACCCAAGGTAGTGTTAGTTTCTCCTGAGTCTCTCATTATAACAGAATCCTCCCATCATCTTATGATCTTTAACCGCCTGTTGCAAGGGTTGAACAATCTTTCTCCAGCCTAATGTATTAGAGAATAATTGAGGAGGCAAGATTGAGGGGATAATGAGGAGACTATTTCATCCTCTAACAGAAAGACAAGGCAGCTTCAGAAACCTATCTTTTACTCTTACAAAATATCAGGACACACACTCGGCGAAATCACACCCGTTGGGAGGTATAGGATGTGCACTTTCTTGAAACAATCCAAAACTTAAAAACCAGGATAAACAAACATATTCCAGTACTGGAAAGGAATGATTCCACCCCACAAGGTCAATGGTTTCCTGCAATCATTCTCAATTGGCTAACCAATAGACCACAACAAAAGAAGAAAAACAGGTTATTCAATTGACTTTTTTTCTGAATATGACATTAAATAGTAGTCTGAATTCAAGCCTTTACACATATGCAGAACAGAATCCCACATGCAGCACTCTGCATCCCTAGTAGTTCCCAGCTTTAGTACGGGGAGAAATGCACTGGATATGTACTGCTGTACCACAGGCAGCAAATGAAAAAGGACATGCATGCAATTACCAAAGAGCATATCAGCAGATACAAGAAAATAATTTAAGCAAAAGCAAAACAAGTGAGGTGACAGAACATTACAGCTCACCAACAACAGCACAGAAGCAGAGCATGAAAGAGAAAGGAAGAAAGCTTGTAGACCTTCAGAAGAACTGGTTGATTTAGCTGCAGGCTTATTTGCTTGTTTTAGGCAGTCATCGTGTTCTTCATCTAAGCTGCTCAGAGCATTCAACTGGTTTACTATCTCTGTAAACACAAGCCAGTCGAAATAATTATGTCAAGAATTTCTGCAACATGCAGAGGGAGGCAAAGTGCTCCTAAAAGACATTCCTTATCAGATTTATCTTATGTCTCATTTGCAATTCTCACAGGACTTTAATGTTGCTCATATTGTGTACAATTACTTCAAAAATGAACCAAAATCTCTCTTGCTTGTAAACAACCAAATGCTCTGTTCAGTTGCTCAAGTTGTATTCCTGTGCGATATGCGTCAAGCAATTCTGATTCAGCAGAAACACATGCAGAAAGGACAAGTTCAGAATCATTAGAACCAAGGATTAAACTTTCATCATATTTTACAAGGTTTTTGCATTTAACATCATTAGTCGTGAGTAATTGTTGATTAACAACAATGGTAGAAAAAACATTATAATGAACACAGATTCATAACAGTACTGCAATGACCAAGTCAATCAGTGTTAATAAAACCAATTAATAAACCAATTTTAAAAAATGCCCCTATACACGATGTTGAGCAGCAGTGGCCAGCATTCACAGTCTTCAACAGAGTTCTTCAGCATCACATTTCAATGTTTTCAGCCACAAGTTAAAGATTCAAGGAGGGGTTTATGGGGAGAAGGCAGGACAATAGGGTTAGGAGGGAGAGATAAATCAGCCATGATTGAATGGCGGAGTAGATGATGGGCCGAATGGCCTAATTCTACTCCTATTCCTTATGACTTTATGAGATGATTTACTTGCTGATATATCACGCTGAGAAGTCTTAAATGCCTTGTCTGTAAGCATTCTTCTATTCTATTGCATTGTTTAATTTATACAAAAATGCTTCAAGAAATATGAAAAAAGTCAGACTTTTGCTTTCAAAATAAGCTGCTCCTCTCACGCCAAGATCAACTCCCATGGACCATTAGAGTCAAGCTCTGAGGTGATCATTCACAATCACATCTTCAATAGAATGTTTCTGGTTGTCTCTTATTTGCATACTGGACAAACTCTGCCTCTGTGGTTTTGTAATCTTTTGTGAATGTTTCTTCTCGTGGTCTCTATTCTTCATTAAATACAGTATATGTTCATTTATTTTTATTGCAATAATTAAACTCATTTTATGAAGCACATTTAACAATACTTCTTCCTTTGATTGCCCCAACCTTTATAATCACCCATAGAGCCTCCCACCCCATTGATAAGAATGTTTCTTGTCATTTAATTCCCTGGTTTTTATTTGCAGCAGTCAAACAACTTTCTACAGCACATAGTTTCTCTGTACTACAGAAAGTTGAGAACACACCACATTTGCAGCTGTATTTTGACTTTATACACTTTCCCAACTCCATGAAAGCATCTGCAAACACTCTGCAATTTCCCCCTTCACCAACTTCTCAAGGTCATTGTGGTGATAGAACAGCAGGTTAGGTGATAGAACAACCTAGTCAGACCAAGACAAGCAACTGAAATATGTAGGAAGGAACTGCAGATGTTGGTTTAAACCGAAGACACAAAAAACTGGAGTAACTCAGCGAGACGGGGCAGCATCTCTGGAGAGAAGGAATGGGTGACGTTTCGGGTCTGAAAAAGGGTCTCGACCCGAAAAGTCACCCATTCTTACTCTCCAGAGATGCTGCCTGTCTCGCTGAGTTACTCCAATTTTTTCTTCCCAAAAAGTAATTTCTTACTCTCCCAAGGTACTTTGCAGTGATTTGCCTCTGATTTATGGGTCATAATATTATGCTGCTTATACTAAGAATTCAGGTTATTTTAGCAGCAAAAGACTTTCATTTCAGACCGAAACAAAGAATTCAGAATTATAATAATTCCATGTTTACTGATACCAGTATATGTTCACTGTACACTGCATTTAAAATGTCGGTGCTTGCAGCATTTGGAAGAAATTCTGAATCATATCATATCACCGCCCTCTGCCTCAGAGGGCGGTGGAGGCAGGTTCTCTGGATGCTTTCAAGAGAGAGCTAGATAGGGCTCTTAAAGATAGCGGAGTCAGGGGATATGGGGAGAAGGCAGGAACGGGGTACTGATTGGGGATGATCAGCCATGATCACATTGAATGGCCTACTCCTGCGACAGATGGCACAATGGGCTAAGTGTTCGGCTGGCAACCGGAAGGTAGCCGGTTCGAATCCCGCTTGGAATGCATACTGTCGTTGTGTCCTTGGGCAAGACACTTCACCCACCTTTGCCTGCGTGTGAATGTGTGTGAATGTGTGAATGTGTGTGAGTGATTGGTGGTGGTCGGAGGGGCCGTAGGCGCAGATTAGCAGCCACGCTTCCGTCAGTCTGCCCCAGGGCAGCTGTGGCTACAGAAGTAGCTCACCACCACCGAGTGTGACTGAGGAGTGAATGAATAATGCAATGTAAAGCGCCTTGAGTATTAGAAAGGCGCTATATAAATCCCATCCATTATTATTATTATTATTATTGTCTATTGTCTATTGTCCTTAAGAATGGGTTGTTAGCTAAGTATTCTCAATGCTGAATCTAAAATGTTCCCATCCAGTTAACATGTACAATTCCATTGTTCTCCCTTTAGCTGGAAGAAGTGGAAGGAAAAATATTTCCATTTGACTCCATTTGACTTAAAGATTCATTTAAAGATGATGAATAATGCTAAAAACTTCCGTTACAAAAAGCTCAGGATGATGTCAATTACTGAAATCTAGGCAAATAATTTGCTACATAAAAATAATTGAAATGGAATAAATGTTAGATATTTACTCTCACCATTGCCTCAGGCAACAGATCCATTTATAATAAATTTAATTTTGAATTTATGAATCAGACATTTTGTGACTTAGTTTGCACATGATTGGCAATTTGTTCTATTTATATGGCATAACTGTTCATAAGTACATAAAACATATCAGTCCAACTAATGACAGTCAGAAGCAAATTCATTGCCACGGATTGTGGAGGCCAAGACCTTCGGTATTTTTAAGGCAGAGATTAACAGATACTTGATTGGTACGGGTGTCAGGGGTTATGGGGAGAAGGCAGGATGATGGGGTTGAGAGGGAAAGATAGGTAAGCCATGATTGATTGGCAGCATAGACTCAATGGGCTGAATGGCCTACTGTTCCTTTGAATTATGCACATGATCATAGAAACATAGAAAATAGGTGCAGGAGTAAGCCATTCGGCCCTTGGAGCCAGCACCACCATTCAATATGATCATGGCTGATCATCCAAAATCAGTACCCCGTTCCTGCTCTTTCCCCACATCCCTTGATTCCTTTAGCCCTAAAAGCTAAATCCAACTCTCCCTTGAAAACATCCAGTGAATTGGCCTCCACTACCTTCTGTGGCAGAGAATTCCAGATTCACAAGTTAACTCAATTATTTGATCAACTCAAACTTTGGAACATATGTCACAAACCTTTTGCAAACCTTGAATTTATAACGTCTTGTTTGAAAACTAAGCAAATTATGGGTTGGATGACAAATTGCGTCCTGATGAATTAACTTATCATGGTGGAACCGATTTATATAACACAATTGATAATCTTAATTTCCTTTAAACTGTTATTAAACCAATCAAAAAATACCAATAAAATCTAATCTTAAAGGTTGAGGAAAGTTAATGTTGAGATCATAATATCCTGTTATTCAAAACCGTTACGTAAAAAAAAGATGAAAAAGATGTTTTCACAACAGTATTGCGATTGTTGTCTCAATCAGAAGCCATACAAAGAAACAAATGCAACCCCAAGTACATCAATGATACAAAGATGCACTCTGACCATTTTAGTTATTAGTTGAACCTATCTAATTTCTCAGCGTGGACACACTTGCACTTATGCTTACAAGAAACATGCAGAGTAAGGTTTACCAAACATTGTTCATCAGACACAAAAAACAAAGCAGCAACATATTCCTCAATCAAAATAATTTTCAATGTTATTCTCCTTTATTCATCAAGAAATATACATTGGTTTATGGTGAACCCACGCACAGCATTAATGGTCCAAGGTTCTGCAATGGAAGTGGCACTAAATGTCAAGGAAAGATGATGAAATGCTCCTTTGTTGGAAATGATGATGTCAGAGAACACAGAACAGTAGAACACAGGATCACGCACTTAGATCCACAATGCCCCTATGTAAAATCTTGCCTGCATCTCTTCTTTAAACTTTGACCTTTTCACCTTAAGGCTATGCTCTCTAGTCCATGGCATTTTTACTTCTGCTTCTACTACTTCTTCTATTCTGGGTTAAGGGCTGTCCCACTTAGGCGATTTTTTAGGCGACTAGGCTGTCGCCACATGGTCGCCGGGGTGTCGCCTATATGGTCTCCTCAGTCGCCCAAAGAATTGTAGCGTTTTTCTGGTCACCGCTAGATTTTGAAATGTTCAAAACTTTTCGGTGACAGCTGGCTTGACGCCAATGAGCGTAGCTTGACTTCTCCTGACGTAGGTGCTGTCGTAGGTTGTCGCCAGGATGACGTAGGTTGTCACCAGGTGACGCAGGTTGTCGCCGGTGCTGACTTCGGTGAATTCCATTGGCGACTACCTACATCAACCGACAACAGGTACTGCCGACTGAATTGTCTTAAGATGTCTTCAGTTGCCGCCGACAGGGTCGTACCATGTCGTAGCCTGTCGCGGGTGGACGTAGGTTGTTGTAGGTGTGGTCGTAGTTGGACGTCCTAATGGGTCGCCGGTTGTCAGTAGCTTGCCATAGCTTGACGTCGACTAGGTGATAGGTTGTTGTAGACATTGTCGTAGACATTGTCATAGGGAGGGGTCCAGTCGCCGTTTTTTCCGCGTCCTGCTATGACTATGACAGTCGCCGGCAGTTGCCAAAAAATCACCTAAGTGGGACAGGCCCATTACAATTATCCTCGTTGTGTGATATTGGTACAGCACGAGGTACAGCCGCAAACATTTCTCGTAATTTCAAGAAATCAACTTTTTTGTTCATATTTGGCCCAGAGCTACAGTTGTTTCTGGAGATGTGCTTCTGAGAAAACCTTAACCATGAATTACAAAGTGTCCAGACCTGAAACGTCACTAGTCCTTATTCTTCAGAGTTGCTGCCTGACGAGCTGAGTTACTCCAACACTTTGTGTCTATCTAACTGAGCACACTATTGGTCTGTACATGCCTCGTAACTGCACTGTTTATCACATCTTCCATCACTTTGAGAGGAGGATAGAAGAATGGGAATCGGATTGTCCTGCTTGATTTTAGACAGGACATTTTTGGGAAAGCTTCCTAATTGCTATGTTTATGCAAGTGCTGCAATTACTTGGAACAACTTGGCCAAAGGAATGGGTATTTCTAGCTTTTTTGCACCTTAAGCACTGGATGCTTCAGCTTCTATGAGTTTGCTTCATCCAATATTCTCAGAACTTTCTGCACATATTGTGGAATTAACTGAACTTCTCAGGGTGGGCATTTCAGGATCAAGTGGAAATGGATCACCCAATGGCATTGATTGCAAAAGATGTTTGCAGATTTACTACGGTCTTGCTCTACCTGCAAGTTCTCTACAGTATCTAAAATTAGTCACCCATCACCTCTTAGTAAATTATAAGGAAAAGATTTATTACTGCACTTATCATTTTTAATGTTACCATATGGAACATAAACAGTTAACAATCTGACATAATCCTAATCAAAAACACGCAAGAACATAAAACTCAATAGTGTAAAATAAACAAACGTGTCAATCATAACAAGATTCATGGCATCTCCAACTGACGTCTGGAAACGGTACACACGTTTAGTCCCGAACGGTCTTCAAACACGTATCAATAATGAGAGAAAGGGAAAAGTTAAACATACTATAATGTCCATGAGAATGAAATATGAAACAGCCTTTATTGAAGACATAGAATAAGTGAAAGCAAAAAACAATATTAATGCATCTTCAATACTCTAACTCACTATCTGACGCCAAGTTTCTCTCGCAGTATTTTAATCTGAAGTAGTTATTAAGAGATCAAACCTGTGATCTTTGCTGACTTTTCTTCTTGATTCACCCGGTTTTCTTCTTCATCTTCATTTTCTTCCTCAAAGTCATCCAAGTTTCCAATATCAGCTTGTTTCATGCTCATTAGACTCGCCAGGCTTTGCATATCCTCATCCCTGTTTATCACAATCATATCTAATGAAAAGCTGTGGGCATATTTCAGAATGTTCATTGACAAAATTTATATTTATCTTGTAAAACAGGGTGGAGGAGGGGGGCGGAGGAGGTGGGGTGGAGGAGGGGGGGGTGGAGGAGGGGGGTGGGGGAGGGGGGTAGAGGAGGGGGGTGGAAAGGGGGGGTGGAGGAGGGGGGGTGGGGGGGTGGGTTGAGGTGAGGGGGTGAGACCAGCCAAGGACGGATTTCCATTACCAGTCGTGATCAAAGCATTTTACCGGTAGGGTGGGTTTATTTTTAAATAATTTCACTTTGCATGAGGCAATTTAATAAACAAAGATCATTTAATCCAAACATTATGCTCAGTTGTACACTTTGTGACATGATTGCAACAATTGCTGCACGTTAGCCTGAAATTTCAGCGCCATATAATGCAGCAGAGATGTAAAATTGTGATGAATATGTCATAAATAAATCATTTATCAAGTTTTATCTCTGCCGAATCTTATGCAAATATGACCTTTTTATCAAAAAGCCTCAATAATCTATTCTAGAATGGTCATGAAATGAAATATTGAACATTTAAATATCTCCATGAAATTATAAATTCAATTGTCACGGTTTTCACTGTATTTCTTGCCCATTTGTTCAACCTTGAGGAAACGGAATCTACCCAGCAATATAATCTGCATATCTTCAACTCGAAGAAACAATAATGGCAGAGCTCTTGCAGTAAATTCATTGTTAAAAAGCTCTACTATGCCCCATCAGTAATTTGAATCCTAGCGCTGAGACTCGACCAGGGAGACCGACGTCAGGGAGAGCCATAGTGGTGGCTGACTCCATTGTCTGAGGTGTGGACAGGAGATTCTGTGGCAACAGGCGAGACTCGAGGATATTGTGTTGCCTCCCTGGTGCCGGGGTCCAAGATGCCTTCAGAACATCCTTGAGAGGGAAGGGGAGCAGCCGGAAGTAGTTGTGCATGTAGGCACAAATGATGTGGGTAAGAAGAGGAAGGAGGTTCTGCAACGTGAGTATAGAGAACTAGGTATGATGTTGAAAAGTAGGACTTCTAGGGTGGTTATCTCTGGGTTACTTCCAGTACCTCGTGCTAGTGAGGGTAGGAATAGGGAGATAGGGGATCTGAATATGTGGCTGAGAAGTTGGTGCAGGGGGCAGGGATTTAGATTTCTAGATCAATGGGATCTCTTCTGGGGCAGGGATCACCTGTACAAAAGGGACGGGTTACACCTTCATTGGAGGGGAACTGACATTCTGGCAAGCAGGTTTGCTCGTGCTACACGGGTGGAGGGTAGAGTCAACAACACGGACGCGTATGTGTGCAGCTAACAGGAAAGAGAGTGTAGGAAAGGCCACGTTTAAACTAACAGGGCGGAGGGATGGGACGGGACCCAAATCAAGGAGACAGAGGGACATAAAAGGAGGCCAGAGGTAAAAGGTAGAAGCGAGATAAGAAAAACTAAGCTGAAGCTTTGTGCCTTAATGCGAGGAACATTGGAAATAAAGTGGATGAATTGAATGCGCAGTTAGTAGTTAAGGAGTATGATATAGTTGGAATTACAGAGGCATGGCTCCAGGGTGACCAAGGCTGGGAGCTAAACATGCAGGGGTATTCAATATTCAGGAAGGATAGACAGAAAGGAAGAGGAGGTGGGGTGGCATTGCTGATCAAAGAGGAGATTAATGCAATAGCAAGGAGAGACATTAGCTTGGATGCTGTAGAATCTGTTTGGTTAGAACTGCGAAATAGCCAAGGGCACAAAACGTTTGTTGGAGTTGTATACAGACCACCAAGCAGCAGTAGGGAGGTTGGGGATAGCATCAAGCAGGAAATTAGGGATGCGTGTAGCAAAGGTACAGCGTTATCATGGGTGACTTTAATCTACATATAGATTGGGCCAACCAAATTGGTAACAGTGCTGAGGAGGAGGATTTCCTGGAATGTATACGGGATGGGTTTTTAAACCAATATGTAGAGGAACCGACTAGAGGGCAGGCCATCCTAGACTGGGTTTTGTGTAATGAGGAGGATTTAGTTAGTGATCTTGTAGTGCAAGGCCCCTTGGGCAACAGTGACCATAATATGGTGGAATTCTGCATTAGGATGGAGAGTGACACGGTTAATTCAGACACTAGGGTGCTGAACTTGAATAAAGGAGACTTTGAAGGTATGAGACGGGAATTGGCCAGGATAGACTGGCAAATTATACTTAAAGGGTTGACGGTGGAGATGCAATGGTGAAGATTTAAAGACCGCATGGATGAACATCCAGAAATTGTTCATCCCTGACTGTTCAAAAAATAAAACTGGGAATGCGGCTCAACCGTGGCTGACGAGGGAAGTCAAGGATAGTCTTAAAGCCAAGGAAGAGGCATATAAATTGGCCAGAAGAAGCGGCAAACCAGAGGTCTGGGAGTAATTTAGAACTCAACAGAGGATGGTTAATTAAGAGGGGGGAAAAAAGAGCATGAAAGAAAGCTTGCGGGGAATATAAAAACTGACTGTAAAAGTTTCTTTAGGTATGTAAAAAGGAAAAGTTTAGTGAAGACGAATGTAGGTCCCTTACAGTCAGAGACAGGTGAATCTATAATGGGAAACAAGGAAATAGCAGAACAGTTAAACAAGTACTTTGGTTCTGTCTTCACTAATTCTGTCTTCACAAACTCCCGGAAATACTAGGGGACCGAGGATCTAGTGGGAGGGAGCTACTAAAGGGAATTCACATTAGTCAAAAAATGGTGTTAGGTAAACTGTTGGGACTGAAGGCAGATAAATGGTTTAAACTAAATAGTGGGGGTTAGGAGACAAACTGGAGATATAAGGATGGAGTTAAAGGGAAAGAGAGTATAAGAAAAGTTAATACACCAGAAATAACGGGGCAGAAAGCTCAGGAAGGGATAGGAGAGTATGGCCAAGTGAAATAGGAATCGATATGAAAGGAGAGCTGAGTAATGGATTAAAAGTATTATATATGAATGCACAAAGTATAAGAAATAAAGTGGATGAGCTTAGAAATAGGCAAGTATGATGTTGTGGGAATTACAGAGACATGGCTGCAAGAGGACCAGGGCTGGGAACTGAATATTGAAGGGAATATGTCCTATCGAAAAGACAGACAGGTGGGCAGAGGGGGTGGGGTAGCTAGGGTGAGGAATGAAATTCAGTCCCTTGCGAGGGGTGACATAGAATCAGGAGATGTAAAGTCAGTAAGGATAGAACTGAGGAATTGTAAGGGTAAAAAGACCCCAAACAGTAGCCTGGACATAGGGTGCAAGTTGAATCAAGAGTTTAAATTGGCATGTCGCAAAGGTAATGCTGCGGTTGTTATGGGAGATTTCAACATGCAGGTAGACTGGGAAAATCAGGTTGGTACTGGACCCCAAGAAAGGGAGTTTGTGGAGTGCCTCCGAGATGGATTCTTAGAGCAGCTTGTACTGGAGCCTACCAGGGAGAAGGCAATTCTGGAATTAGTGTTGTGTAATCAACCAGATTTGATAAGGGAACTCGAGGTAAATGAGCCATTAGGAGGCAGTGACCATAATATGATAAGTTTTAATCTACAATTTGGGAGGGAGAAGGGTAAATCGGAGGTGTCAGTGTTACAGTTGAACAAAGGGGACTATGGAGCCATGAGGGAGGAGCTGGCCAAAGTTGACTGGAAAGATACCCTAGCAGGGATAACAGTGGAACAACAATGGCAGGTGTTTCTGGGAATAATACAGAAGGTGCAGGATCAGTTCATTCCAAAGAGGAAGAAAGATTCTAAGGGGAGTTAGGGAAGTGGCTGACAAGGTAAGTCAAGGACAGTATAAAAATAAAAGAGAAGTATAACAAAGCAAAGATGAGCGGGAAGCCAGAGGATTGGGAAACTTTTAAAGAGCAACAGAAGATAACTAAAAAGGCAATTCGGGGTGAAAAGATGAGGTACGAAGGTAAGCTAGCCAAGAATATAAAGGAGGATAGTAAAAGCTTCTTTAGGTATGTGAAGAGGAAAACAATTGTTAAGACCAAAGTTGGACCCTTGAAGACAGAAACAGGCGAATTTATTATGGGGAACAAGGAAATGGCTGACGAGTTGAACAGGTACTTTGGATCTGTCTTCACTAAGGAAGACACAAACAGTCTCCCAGATGTACCAGTGGCCAGAGTGACGGTGTGACTAGGGTGACAGAGGAACTGAAGGAAATTCACATTAGGCAGGAAATTGTGTTGGGTAGACTGATGCGACTGAAGGCTGATAAATCCCCAGGGACTGATGGTCTACATCCTAGGGTACTTAAGGAAGTGGCTCTAGAAATTGTGGATGCATTGGTGATAATTTTCCAATGTTCTATAGATTCAGGATCAGTTCCTGTGGATTGGAGGGTAGATAATGTGATCCCAGTTTTTAAGAAAGGCAGGAGAGAGAAAATAGGGAATTATAGACCAGTTAACCTGACATCGGTGGTGGGGAGGATGCTGGAGTCAATTATAAAAGATGAAATAGTGGCGCATTTGGATAGCAGTAGCAGGATCGGTCCGAGTCAGCATGGATTTACAAAGGGGAAATCATGCTTGACCAATCTTCTGGAATCTTTTGAGGATGTAACTAGGAAAATGAACAAGGGAGAGCCAGTGGATGTAGTGTACCTGGACTTTCAGAAAGCATTTGATAAGGTCCCACATAGGAGATTATTGGGCAAAATTAGAGCACATGGTATTGGGGGTAGGGTACTGACATGGAAATTGGTTGACGGACAGGAAACAAAGAGTAGAGATTAACGGGTCCCTTTCAGAATGGCAGTGGGGTACCGCAAGGCTCGGTGCTGGGACTGCAGCTATTTACAATATACACTAATGATTTAGATGAAGGGATTAAAAGTAACATTAGCAAATTTGCAGATGACACAAAGCTGGGTGGCAGTGTGAACTGTGAGGAAGATGCTATGAGGATGCAGGGTGACTTGGACAGGTTGGGTGAGTGGGCAGATGCATGGCAGATGCAGTTTAATGTGGATAAATGTGAAGTTATCCACTTTGGTGGCAAAAACAGGAAGGCAGATTATTATCTGAATGGTGTCAAGTTGGGAAAAGGGGAAGTACAACAAGATCTGGGGGTCTTTGTTCATCAGTCACTGAAAGTAAGCATGCAGGTACAGCAGGCAGTGAAGAAAGCGAATGGCATGTTGGCCTTCATAACAAGAGGAATTGAGTATAGATGGGGAGCAAAGAGGTCCTTCTGCAGTTGTACAGGGCACCTCGAGTATTGTGTGCAGTTTTGGTCTCCAAATTTGAGGAAGGACATTCATGCTATTGAGGGAGTGCAGCGTAGGTTCACAGGGTTAATTCCCAGGATGGCGGGACTGTCATATGTTGATAGAATGGCGCGGCTGGGCTTGTATAGTCTGGAATTTAAATGGATAAGAGGGGATCTTATTGAAACATATTAGATTATTAAGGGATTGGGCAAGCTAGAGGTAGGAAACATGTTCCCGATGTTGGTGACATGTCATATGTCAGGCTGTTATTCATTGACTACAGCTCGGCATTTAATACAATCATCCGCTCGGTTGGCTACCAAGCTCTCAGATCTGGGTCTCTGCGCAACCCTCTGCAATTGGATCCTCGACTTCCTCATCCACACACCACAGTCTGTCTGTATTGGTGGAAATGTGTCATCCTCGATAACAATCAGCACGGGAGCACCTCAAGGCTGTGTGCTCAGCCATCTGCTTTACTCACTCTATACTCATGACTGCGTAGCCGGACATAGTGCGAACTCCATCATCAAGTTCGCCGACGACACCACTGTTCTGGGACGAATCACTGATGAGTATAGAAGTGAGATCAACTGATTGACCAAATGGTGCCAGCACAATAACCTGGCTCTCAACACCAGCAAAACCAAGGAACTGATTGTGGACTTTGGAAGGGGTAGGATAGGGACCCACAATCCCGTTTATATCAACGGGACGATGGGGGAAAGGGTCAAGACCCTGAAATTCCTGGGCGTGCACATCTTTGAAGATCTCTCCTGGTCCTAGCACACTGATGCAATTATAAAGTAAGCACATCAGCGCCTCTACTTCCTGAGAAGATTACGGAGAGTCGGTATGTCAAAGAGGACTCTCTCGAACTTCTACAGGCGCACAGTAGAGAACATGCTGACCGGTTGCATCGTGGCTTGGTTCGGCAACTTGAGCGTCCAGGAGCGGAAAGGAATGCAGAAAGTTGTAACCACTGCCCAGTCCTTAGATGGTGGGGCTCTGACCTCCCCACCATCGAAGGGATCTATCACAGTCGCTGCCTCAAAAAGGCTGCCAACATCATCAAGGACCCACACCATCCTGGCCACGCACTCATTTCTCCGCTACCATCAGGTAGAAGGTACAGGAGCCTGAAATTTGGTACATCCAGGTTCAGGAACTGCTTCTTCCGCACAGCCATCAGGCTATTAAACTCGCCAACAAACAGACTCTGAACTATAACAGCCTATTGCACTTTATCTGTTTAGTTATATGTGTATATACATGGTCTATGCTATATAGACACACTGATTTGTTCTGTATTTTTTATGCTTACAATATTCTGTTGTGCTATAGCAAGCAAGAATTTCATTTTCCTACCTGTGACACATGACAATAAACTCTCTTGACTCTTGACCACGGGCCACAGTTTAAGAATAAGGAGTAGGCCATTTAGAACGGAGATGAGGAAAAACATTTTCACCCAGAGAGTTGTGAATCTGTGGAATTCTCTGCCTCAGAAGGCAGTGGAGGCCAATTCTCTGGATGCTTTTAAGAGAGAGTTAGATACTCTTAAAGATAGCGGAGTCAGGGGATATGGTGAGAAGGCAGGAACGGGGTATTGATTGTGGATGATCAGCCATGATCACATTAAATGGTGGTGCTGGCTCGAGGGGCTGAATAGCCTACTCCTGCACCTATTGTCTATTGCATCCCAGAATACACAAGGAGATGGCCCTAGAAATCGTGGATGCATTGGTGATCATTTTCCAATGTTCTCTCGACTCAGGATCAGTTCCTGTGGACTGGAGGGTAGCCAATGTAACTCCACTTTCTAAGAAAGGAGGGAGAGAGACAACGGGGAATTATAGACCAGTTACCCATACATCGGTAGTGGGGAAGATGCTGGAGTTAATTATTAAATATGTTTATAGCAGCGCATTTGGAAAGCAGTGACGGAATTGGTCAAAGTCAGCATGGATTTCTGAAGGGGAAATCATGCTTGACTAGTCTTTTGGAATATTTTGAAGACGCAACAACTAGAATGGATCAGGGAAAGTCAGTGGATGTGGTGCATTTGGACTTTCAAAAAGCCTTTGACATGGTTCCACACAAGGGATTAATATGCAAAATTAGAACACATGGTATTGGGGATTTGGTATTAGCATGGATAGAGACCTGTTTGCCAGACAGGAAGCAAAGAGTAGGAATTAACGGGTCCTTTTCAGAATGGCAGGCAGTGACTAGTGGGGTACCGCAATGCTTGGTGCTGAGACCCCAGTTGTTTACAATATATATTAACGATTTGGACGAGGGAATTAAATGTTACATCTCTAAGTTTGCGGATGACACAAAGCTGGGTGGCAGTGTGAGCTGCAAGGAGGATGCTATGAGGCTGCAGGGTGACTTGGATAGGTTGGGTGAGAGGACAGAAGCATGGCAGATGCAGTATGTGGATAAATGTGAGGTTATCCTCTTTGGTGGCAAGAACGGGAAGGCAGATTATTATTTGAATGGTGTCAGATTAGGAGAAGGGGAGGTGCAACGAGACCTGGGTGTCCTTGTACATCAGTCACTGAAAGTGAGCATGCAGGTACAGCACGCAGTGAAGAAAGCCAATGGCCTTCAATGCGAAAGTATGTGAGTATAGGAGCAAGGAGGTCCTACTGCAGTTGTACAGGGCCCTGGTGAGACAGCACCTGGCGTATTGTGTGCAATTTTAGTCTCCTAATTTCGGAAGGACATTATTGCTATTGAGGGAGTGCAGCGTAGGTTTACCAGGTTAATTCCCGTGATGGACTGACATATGATGAAAGAATGGGTCGATTGGGCTTGTATTCTCTGGAATTTAGAAGGATGAGAGGTGATCTTATAGAAACATATAAAATTCTTCGAGGATTGGACAGGTTTGATGCAGGACAATGTTCCCGATGCTGGGGGAGTCCAGAACCAGGGGTCACTGTTTTAGAAGTAGGCTATTTAGGACTGAGATGAGGGAAAACTTTTCCACCCAGAGAGTTGTAAGTCTGTGGAATTACAATTACAAGAGAGAGTTTGATTTAGCTCTTAAGGCAAAGGGAATCAAGGGATATGGGGAAAAAGCCAGAATGGGGCACTGATTTTGGATGATCAGCCATGATCATATGGAATTGATTAGCCATGATCACAATGAATGGCCTTGCTGGCTCGAGGGGCCAAATGGCCTCCTCCTGCACCTATTTTCTATGTTTCTATTACCATGTAACTGAATGGATAAAAAAATGTTTGGGATATAAAATGCATCTTAAGCAACTGCAGATGTGTCCGATCAATCCAAGAGACTTACGTTGCTTTGCCTTCTCTCAGGAAAATGCAAGATAAAGAAAATTGTAGTGTGGCAGCAACAATTTTTTTCGATAAAGGCTTGAATTTGAGTTTGACATCGGTCTGTGTGGGCATGGGGCTTGCGTACTGCTTCATGTTGATGCTACTGGTGGCCAGGGCCTTCCTACGGCCTGATGGCGACTCCTGGAAAAAGAAAGAAAAGCAGTCAATAGTACTTTAGAATAGAATAATATTACTAAATGGAATTGAACACTTTATTGTCACATGTGACAAGTCACAGTGAAATTCATTGCTTGCATACCTTGCCACGGTATGCAAATAGCTGTCCATAAGGGGTGCTTACAAAGTTACAAATCCCCCCCCCCCCGTTCCCCCTTTGTTCTTCCCACCCTCCCCTCACGGCTGTACCCCCATGCCGGGTCCCCCTTTCTTCCTTGTACATCATGGTGTTCATCAACAATTGATCACCTAGTTTTGTCAAATAAACAGAAAAATAATATCTTTGTGTCTTGAAGAAATGAAGACACATTAACATGTTGTATTTAGACATTGTAAATACACTTCTCTGGTCTAGTTGGACAAGTTAACCACATCATCTCCATCATCCGGTGAGGGCAGTCTTACTTTGGAAATTGATTGAGCAATTATTCATATCCGCACTAATATATTTCACAAGTGTCTGGTCTTTTTTGACAACTGAATGCAGTAACTGTGAATTAGTTGTTCAACATTTATGAAATTTACTGTTCACTTCTGCAAAGTTTTTTAAATTCTGCAATATTTAAATTCCAAACCATTAGTATATAATCAGCTGAGTGGGAAGGAACTGCAGATAGAAACATAGAAACATAGAAATTAGGTGCAGGAGTAGGCCATTCGGCCCTTCAAGCCTGCACCGCCATTCAATATGATCATGGCTGATCATCCAACTCAGTATCCCGTACCTGCCTTCTCTCCATACCCTCTGATCCCTTTAGCCACAGGGGCCACATCTAACTCCCTCTTAAATATAGCCAATGAACTGGCCTCGACTATCCTCTGTGGCAGAGAGTTCCAGAGATTCACCACTCTCTGTGTGAAAATGCTGGTTTAAATCGAAGATAGACACAAAATGCTGGACTAACTCAGCGAGACAGACAGCATCTCTGGAGAGAAGCTAAAATATGTTAGTTTGACAAATAAAAGTTAAATAATGTGAAGTAAAAAATGAGGCTTTTAACACATAATTGACATTCTGGAAACATCTACTACCTTTCCTGATGTCCACTGCTGGCAGGCATACATTTCAGATACTCTGCGAACAGTGCTTGACATTTCAGTTATTATACAGGCTGAGTAGAATGTCAGAAATGTAACATGCCTTCCTTCATAGAAAGTCTTGTTCAAGACCATCCTTATCTGGGAGATTATGCCTGGCTGCATTATACAGAACTAATAGTGCATGTAGATACCTTAAGAATGAATATAAAAATGCATCAAACACTCGAGGAGGATTTAAGTCCACTCAGAAGAAATACTTCAGAATATGCAAATACTCTCTACAGAATTAGGTTGAACAGATTTGATGAGACTACAAACAATAAAAGGTGCTCTTTTCCCTTGCGGCCCCTGTCAATCAGTCAATGCGATTAATGCCTAAGGTTCTGCAAACCTATTAAATTAAATAGTCCTGTACAATAATGATCCATCAAGCTATTACAATACCGCTATCATTATGGTGTTACTGCCAATATAGTTGAGTACCTCACTATCAGTACTTGAAGGGAATGAAAACGGTTGCATGCTGCCTCCAATCTTTAAACAACGCTCATTACATCTTATGTCGCAAAGATTGTTACTATATCTTGTTTTTGTTTCGTCAATTTTATGCAATAATTTTGTACGGATGATTAATAAAGCATTCATTCTATTTTGCTTAATTCAACAGACTCACGGTAATTAACTAGAGTTTCAGTGCAGTGAATCCATTATGAACAAATTTTCAAACACAATAGCTAAAAATGAATGGGTGAATTACAGTGTAGCTTTCCCATTGCATCCACATAAAGACTGGAGTACAAAGGTGTTTATCATGGCAATGCAACATAAATTAGCAAGCAAAGAGACTCAGCACTTGGCCACAATTAGCATCATTTATATTTAAATACAGCTGCTCTCTGTGAATGCTTTTACTATTTAAATTTAATAAGTAATTCAAAGGAACATTGTAACTCTCATACTGTAAGGAATCTCATATTTGAATGTAAGCATTCTTTCAGTTACATTCAGCTCGGGTGGGGTAAGCATTAAACATTATATACTGCGGTAAATCAGGCATGGAAGTCAACCTGTTATATAAATGACTATTAAAATATCAATTAGCAGGTATACTGACCAAGTTAAATTGTGAGAGTGAGCGAGAGTGAGCGCGGGTGAGTGAGTGAGAGAATGAGTGAAAGAACGAGTGAATGAATGAACGACAGTGAACAAGTGAGAGTGAGCGAGCTAGAGTGAGCAAGCAAGAGTGACTGAACGCGAGTGAGTGCATGCGTGAGTGAGCACGAGTGAGTGTGTGAACAAGAGTGAGCGAGCTAGAGTGAGCAAGCAAGAGTGACTGAACGCGAGTGAGTGCATGCATGAGTGAGCACGAGTGAGTGTGTGAACAAGAGTGAGCTAGTGAGAGTGAGCATGCGAGTGAGCGTGTGCGCGAGAGTGAGCGATTGTCGAAGCGTCAGTGAGAGAGTGTGGGTGCGCCTGCAGAGAAAATTGAATAGTCTTCGACAGGTGCTAGAGAAACAAATTTCCATTCGTTCTTCTACTTCACAGAAAGACAACTTCTTCCAGTAGTTCCACTATCAAAGCAAATTAATGCTTGGCTGGAACTGACAAAACCAATGCAACTGGCTAATTTAATAAGCCGTGAATGAATTGGAATGCACGCCCTATTAAGGTGCTAATTTGCAGATCAAAGGCATTCTCACACCTGGTAAAGCTGCAAAGTAAATACCAACTGCTTACTTCAACAATGATTCCTGCTGCCTGGGAATGCACACTTTTGCTAACCTTGACCTATGCCATTTCAAAAGGTAGTAATTTCATCATCTGAGAAAAATGCAAAATCAAGAGGAAACAGCTCTGCAGGTGCTTTACATGGTTAAAAAATGCAAGATAAAACATTGGCTTTACATCAAAACTAGAAATGGTGATGTAATGAACACTGTCACAATCTTCACAGATCACTTTTTTACTATCCCTTTGTATGTTCAGATTCAATACATCACGTGGAATAAGAGGAGAAAATCATTTCTTTAAGATTCATGCAGGATAATACAGCCAATTTATTAAGAAGCACATATTGGACCTGGTATCTCACAGGAACACAGATGAAACTGTAGACAATGCTGGGTATTTTGGGATCTGTTGAGATGATCTGTTTAGCCTGTTTAACTAAGAGCAGGCGATCCACTCTGGATATTTAAACATTTATAGTCAAGTAATTAAAATTCAACTACAATAATAAATCATGCCGTTTTTAACAAGTGGACCATTCACTACAGGACTGGAGTGCAGGAAGAGGTGTTGCAGTATCCCACCTGGAGAAAGGACTCCCCAAATCTTGGCCCATTTCTATACAAATAAGAACATGCAAATAAATGTCAACACCTTTAGCACAGGAACACAGGGAGCTGCAGCTGGCGTATCTGCAGTTCATTCTTACACAAGCTGTAGAGGGCAGCTCTGTCCATCACCAACAGCTCTCCCTCCATCAAAAGTGGCATCTGTTATTGAGGATCCCCACTGTCCGAGCCATGCCCTCTTCTTGCTGCAAGAAGCATCACACCAGCTTCAGGAACAGCTATTTCCCAACAACTCGGCTCTTGAACCAATCCACATAACCCTAATCCTAGCACGGCAACTGTGGATCACCTCCTGCACTTTTTTTTTAAAAATAATTGTTTTCCACTAATATCTTGTCTTTTATGCAAAGTCTTCTTTCTTTGAGAATGTTTTTGAAATTTGTGAAAAAATATAATATTTTTGTGTGAGTCTGAGTGTCTGTGTGTGAAATGCTGCTAGAAGCAAGATCTGCAGTCTTGGAACCTCTCCGTACTTGTCCAAATGACCATCAACTCCACTTGACTTCAACCTCTAAAAATGTACTTCTGGCGGGAATTAAATTTAATGAAATAAACCAGCCCCCTTTTGGCTGATAGATAGGCCTTCGTTCAACAATTATTATGTCCTAACATTTTGCACATATGGGGCAATAAATATGCAAATTCAGCAAGTTCAAGTTCTTAAACAATAAGTGAGACTCAGGGGCAGCAGTTAGTCATAGAGTGATACAATGAGGAAACAGGCCCTTCGGCCCAACTTACCCACGCCAACATTGTCCCAGCTGCCTGCGTTTGGTACATATCCCTCCAAACTTGTCCTATCAATTCCGATTAAATCTTTTCACCTTCACCTGGAACCTATGTACCTGTCTAACTGTTTCTTAAACTTTGGGATAGTCCCAGCCTCAACTACCTCCTCTGGCAGCTTGTTCCATACACCCACCACGCTTTGTGTGAAAATGTCACCCCTCAGATTCCTATTAAATCTTTTCCCCTTCACCTGGAACCTATATCCTCTGGCCCTATATTCTAAGTGCAGTCTCACCAACGTCTTATACAACTGCAACATGACCTCCCAACTTCTATACTCAATACCCTGACTGAAGAAGGCCAATGTGCCAAATGCCTTTTTGACCACCACATCTACCTGTGACTCGACCTTCAAGGAACCATGCACCTGCGCTCCTTGATCCCTCTGCTCTACAACACTCCCCAGTGCCCTACCATTCAATGTGTAGCTCCTGCCCTTGTTAGACGTCCCAAAATGCAACACCTCACACTTATCTGCATTAAATTCCATCAAGCATTCCTCCGCCCACCTGGCCAATCGATCCAGATCCTGCTGCAACCTTTGTTGGTCTGAGGAATAAATAGACCAACATGAAATCAGCCTGCAATCTGCAGAAATGCATATCTCATGGCATCTCTCCTCTTTGCATGAACACGGTAACACCATTTAAAAATTAATTAGAGCATGTCATATATTCATAGGCATAGAATGATTGTGTGGAAACAGTCCCTTCGGCCCAACATGCCCACACCGGCCAATGATGTCCCAGTTACACCAGTACCACCTGCCTGAGCTTGGTTCATATCTCTCCAAACCTGTTCTATCCATGTACCTGTCTGTTTCTTAAACGATGGGATAGTCCCAGCATCAACTACCTCATCTGGCAGCTTGTTCCATAAACCCACCACCCTTTGTGTGAAAAAGCTTCCCCTCGGATTCCTATTAAATCTTGTCCTTTTCACCTTGCACCTATGTCCTCTGGTCCTTGATTCCCTACTCTGGGCATGAAACTCTGTGCATCTACCCGATCTATTCCTCTCATGATTTTGTACACCTCTATAAGATCCCCCCTCATCCTCCTGCGCTCCAAGGAATAGAGACCCAGCCTACTCAACCTCTCCCTGTAGCTCACACCCTCTAGTCCTGGCAACAACCTCGTAAATCTTCTCTGAACCCTTTCCAGCTTGACAATATCTTTCCTATAACATAGTGCCCAGAACTGAACACAATATTCTAAATGCAGTCTCACCAACGTCTTATACAACTGCAACATGACCTCCCAACCTCTATACTCAATACTCTGACTGAAGAAGGCCAAAGTGCCAAAAGTCTTTTTGACCACCTTATCTACCTGAGACTCGACCTTCAAGGAACCATGCACCTGCGTTCCTTGATTCCTCTGCTCTACAACACTCCCCAGTGCCCTACCATTCAATGTGTATGTCCTGCCCTTGTTCGACATCCCAAAACGCAACAACTCACACTTATCTGTATTAAAATCCATCAACAATTCCTCAGCCCACGTGGCCAATCGAACTAGATCCTGCTGCAATCTTTCACAACCATCTTCACTATCTGCAAAATCACTCACTTTTGTATCATCAGCAAACTTGCTAATCTTGCCCTGTATGTTCTCATCCAAATCATTGCTGTAGATGACAAACAGTAACGGGCCCAGCACCGAACCCTGAGGCACACTACTAGTCACAGGCCTCCATTCTGAGAAGCAACCCTCCACCATCACCCTCTGCTTCCTTGCATGGAGCCAATTTGCTATCCATTCAGCTATCTCTCTTTGGATACCATGCGATCTAACTTTCCAAAGCAGACTACTATGCGGAACCTTGTCGAATGCCTTACTGAAGTCCAGGTGCACAACACCTCTCGGACAGTATAAAAATAAAAGAGAAGACGTATAACATATCAAAGATAATCAGGAAGCCAGAGGATTGGGCAACTTTTAAAGATCAACAGAAGGTAACTAAATAAGCAATACGGGGAGAAAAGATGAAGTATGAAGGTTAGCTAGCCAAGAATATAAAGGAGGAGAGTAAAAGCTTCTTTAGATATGTGAAGAGAAAAAAATTAGTTTAGACAATTAAGGGTCCCTTGAAGACAAAAACAGATGAATGTATTATAGGGAACAAGGAAATGGCAGATGAGTTGAACAGGTACTTTGATTCTGTCTTCACTAAGGAAGACACTAACAATCTCCCAGATGTTCCAGGGGATAGAGGACCTAGGTTGACGGAGGAACTGAAGGAAATTCATATTAGTCAGGAATTGGTGTCGGGTAGACTGATGGGACTGAAGGCTGAGAAATCCCCAGGGCCTGATGGTCTGCATCCCAGGGTACTCAAGGAGGTGGCTCCAGAAATCGAGGACGCAATGGTGATCATTTTCCAATGTTCTATAGATTCTGGATCAGTTCCTGTGGATTGGAGGGTAGCCAATGTTATCCCACTTTCAAGAAAGGAGGGAGAGAGAAAGCAGGGAATTACAGACCAGTTAGTCTGACATCGAAGGTGGGGAAGATGCTGGAGTCGATTATCAAAAATGTAATAGCGGCACATTTGGATAGCAGTAACAGGATTGGTCCAAGTCAGCATGGATTTACGAAGGGGAAATCATGCTTGACAAACCTTCTGAAATTTTTTTAAGATGTAACAAGTAAAATGGACAAGGGAGAGCCAGTGGATGTAGTGTACCTGGACTTTCAGAAAACCTTTGATAAAGTCCCACACAGGAGATTCGTGGGCAAAATTAGAGCACATGGTATTGGGGCTATGGTATTGACATGGATAGAAAATTGGTTGACAGACAGGAAACAAAGAGTAGGGATTAATGGGTCCCTTTCAGAATGGCAGGCAGTGACTAGTGGGGTACCGCAAGGCTCGGTGCTGGGAACGCAGCTATTTACAATATACATTAATGATTTTGATGAAGGAATTAAAATTAACATTAGCAAATTTGTAGATGACACAAAGCTGGGTGGCAGTGTGAACTGTGAAGAGGATGCTAGGAGGGTGCAGGGTGACTTGGACAGGTTGAGTGAGTTGGCAGATGCATGGCAGATGCAATATAAGGGGAAGTACAACGAGACCTGGGTATCCTAGTACATCAGTCACTGAAAGTAAGCATACAGGTGCAACAGGCAGTGAAGAAAGCCAAATGCATGTTGGCCTTCACAACGAGAGTAGTTGAGTATAGGAGCAAAGAGGTCCTTCTGCAGTCGTACAGGGCCCTGGTGAGACCATACCTGGAGTATTATGTGCAGTTTTGGTCTCCTAATTTGAGGGAGTGCAGCGTATTCACAAAGTTAATTCCCGGGATGGCAGGACTGTCATATGATGAAACAATGGAGAGACTGGTCTTGTATTCACTGGAATTTAGAAGGATGAGAGGATATCTTATAGAAACATATAAAATTATTAAGGGATTGGACATGCTAGATGCAGGAAACATGTTCCCAATGTTGGGGGAGTCCAGAACCAGGGGCCACAGTTTCAGAATAAGGGGTGGGACATTTAGAAATGAGATGAGGAAAAACTTTTTCACAGAGAATTGTGAATCTGTGGAATTCTCTGCCTCAGAAGGCAGTGGAGGCCTATTCACTGGATGCATCAGCACGGAGTTGTCTGTTAAAGAACGAGGCAGACATGAAGTTTGTCTGAAAATACGGTTATTGCTACACTAATTCTCCTCACTAACCAACCCCGTGGGCACGATTAACACCTTAAATACTCCCCAGGGGCACCCGTGACCCTACGTCTCGTCACCGGGACACGTGACACCCCCCCCCCCCGCCCAGAGCTGAAGGTTATGTACAGTGCGTGGCCCACCACCAGGTGCAGCCACAGGTAGGCCATTTAGAACTGAGATGAGGAAAAACATTTTCACACAGAGAGTTGTGAATTTGTGGAATTCTCTACCTCAGAAGACAGTGGAGGCCGATTCACTGGATGCATTCAAAAGAGAGTTAGATAGAGCTCTTAGGGTTAGCGGAATCAAGGGGAATGGGGAGAAGGCAGGAACGGGGTACTGATTGTGGATGATCAGCCATGATCACATTGAATGGTGGTGCTGGCTCAAAGGGCCCAAATGGCCTAATCCTGCACCTATTGTCTATGTATCCACTGTATGTATCTTTGTATCTACAGCTCCGCCATCATCGACCTCTTTGGCCACGTCTTTAAATAAATCAATCAGATTTGTGAGACATGACCTCCCACGTACAAAACCATGCTGACCATCCCTAATCAGCCCTTGCCCATCCAAATGCCTGTGTAACCTATCCCTCAGATTACTCTCTAGTAACTTTCCAACTGCAGATGTCCAGCTCACCAGCCTATAGTTCCAAGCATTTTCCCTGCAGCCCTTCTTGAAAAGAGACACAACATTTGCCACCCTCCAATCTTCCAGCACCTCTCCAGTATTTAAGGACTACTCGTAAATTTCAACCAGGGCTCTCGCAATTTTTTCTCTAGTTTCCCACAATGTCCTCGGACATATCTGATCAGGCCCTGGAGATTTGTCTACCTTCAGAACTTCTTCGACAGTAACACTGACTGCTCTCAAAACACTTCTATTTACTGCCCCAAGTTCCTCCGTCCCACTGTTTTCTCCTCGGTAAATACAGAGGAGAAATACTCATTGAGGACCTTGCCCATCTCCTGTAGCTCCACACAGAGGTGACTGCTTTGATTCCTGAGAGTCCCACTCCCTCTCTAATTACCCTTATGTATTTATAAAATCTTTTGGGATTGTCCTTAATGCTAACTGCCAGAGCTATCTCCTGGCCACTTTTTGCCCTCCTGGTCTCCTTTTTCAGTTCACTCCTCAGTTCCCGAAACTCCTCCAGGGATGCACTTGATCCCAGCTGCCTATAGCTGTCCCATGCATCCATCTTGTTTTTGACCAATGCCTCAATCTCCCTCGTCAGCCAAGCTTCCTTACGTTTGCTTGCTTTGCCCTTCACTCTAACGGGGACAAACACATCCTGAGCTTCTGTCAACACATTTTTAATAACATTCCACTTGGCTGATGTTCCTTTCCCCTCAAATTACCTGCCCCAGTCAACTTGAACGAGACCTTCTCTCATGTGCTGTGAACTTGGTAATATTTGTCCCCGGAAGTTTGATTCTACATCTTATGTTTATTTCTGGGAACAAAATTAATTCTCTATATGTGAATATAGAGAATTCAAAGAACTAAAATGTGAAAATATAAGCCCAAGATTACATGTGCCCTCTGGTATTTGCTATTTCCACCCAGGGAAAAACACTCTACCCTATCACTGTTTCTCAAACTTTTATGTACTTCATCAGGTCCCCTTCAGCTTTCAGTCCTGCAGAGAAACAATCCAGGTTTCACCTCCAAAATGTTTGCCATCTCCAACGGGATCCCAACATTAATCACATCTTCCCATCTCCAACGATTTCCGCCTTCTGCAGACCGTTCCCTCCGCAACTCCCTAGTTAACTCATCCCTTCCCACCCAAACCACCCCCTCCCTATGTACCTTCCCTTGCAACCGCAGAACATGCAACACCTGTCCCTATACCTCCTCCCTCGACTCTGTCCAGGGACCCCGACACTCCTTTCAGGTTAGTCAGAGATTCACTTGGACCTCCTCCAACCTCATCTACTGTATCCGTTGCTCAAGATTTGGACTCTTATACATCGGTGAGACCAAACGTCGACTGGGCTATCGTTTCGGTGAACATCTTCACTCAGTCCACCTGAACCTACCTGATCTCCTGGTTGCTTGACACTTTAATTCACCTTCCCATTCCCACACAGACCTTTCCGTCCTAGGTCTCCTCCATTGGCAGAGTGAGGCTAAATGCAAATTGGAGGAACAGCATCTCCTATTTCGCTTGGGCAGCATACACCCCAGTGGTATGAATATTGATTTCATTAACTTCAAGTAACCCCGGCATTCCCTCTCTCTTTTGCATCCCTCACCCACGCAAGTCGCACCAGCTTCTCATTTTCACCCAACAAACAGCTAACAATAATCCTTAATCATCGTTACTTTTTTGCATATCTTGCATTCGGTGCAATTAAGTATATATAGTTATGATATCGTGGCCATTACGGAGACATGGCTGCAAGGGGATCAGGATTGGGAGTTAAATATAGAGGGGTACTCGACAATTAGAAAAGATAGACAGGAAAGAAAGGGAGGAGGGGTGGCCCTTTTAATAAGGGAGGGAATAACGGCAATAGAGAGGAAGGATATTGCGTTGAAAGATCAGGATAGTGAAACAGCTTGGGTACAGATAGAGAATAACAAGGGGAAAAAAACACTAGTGGGTGTAATTTATAGACCTCCAAATAGCTGTGACGCTGTTAGTCAGAACATAAATCTGCAAATAGTTGACGCATGTAAAAAGGGAACTGCTGTAATCATGGGGGACTTCAATTTTCATATTAATTGGGCAAACCAAACTGGGCAGGGTAGACTAGAGGAAGAGTTTATAGAATGTATTAGAGACGGGTTCCTAGAACAGTATGTCACAGAACCGACAAGGGGGGAGGCAATCTTGGATCTGGTCCTGTGTAATGAAGCAGGATTAATTAAAAATGTCATAGTTAGGGACTCGTTGGGAACAAGTGACCATAATATGGTCGAATTCCATATTCAAATAGAAGGGGAGCAGGTTGAAACTCAGGCTAGGGTACTTAGTCTAAATAAGGGGGATTATGAAGGTATGAGGACTGAGCTGATCAAAGTTGACTGGGATAGCAGACTCAAGAATAAGACGGTACATGAGCAGTGGTGTACGTTTAAGGATCTACTGTATAACCTTCAAGAAAAATTTATTCCTATGAAGAAAAAAAGGGGTAAGGGAAAGAACAGTCAGCCATGGCTCAGTAAAACTATAAAGGATAGTATTCGGCTGAAGGCAAGGGCATATAAGGTAGCCAGAGATAGTGGGAGGGTAGAGGATTGGGAAGCATTTAAAGGTCAGCAAAAAATAACTAAGAGATTAATTAAGACGGGGAAAATAGACTATGAAAGGAATTTAGCGAACAACATAAAAACTAATAGTAAGAGTTTTTATAGCTATATAAAAAGAAAAAGGGTGGCTAAGGTGAACGTTGGTCCATTGGAGGGTGAGACTGGAGAGTTGTTGGTGGGGAACATGGAAATGGCAAAGGCATTAAACGAGTATTTTGTATCAGTCTTCACCATAGAAGACACAAAAAATATTCCAACGCTGGATAAACAGGGGGCGGTAGGAATGGAGGAGCTAAATACTATTAAGATCACCAAGGAGGTGGTATTAGGGAAATTAATGAGACTGAAGGAGGATAAATCCCCTGGGCCTGATGGATTACATCCAAGTGTCTTGAGGGAGATAGCGGTGGGGATTGTGGATGCATTGGTGATAATTTTCCAAAACTCCCTGGAGGCAGGAACGGTCCCAGTGGATTGGAAAATGGCCAATGTAACACCTATATTTAAAAAAGGAAGTAAACAGAAGGCGGGTAACTATAGACCGGTTAGTCTAACATCGGTGGTGGGTAAAATGTTAGAGACAATTATTAAAGAAACACTAACGGGGCACTTGGATAAACATGACTTCATCGGACAGAACCAGCATGGTTTTGTGAAGGGGAAGTCCTGTTTGACGAATCTGCTCGAATTCTTTGAGGAAGTAACAACCCGGGTGGATAAAGGGGAACCGGTGGATGTGGTATACTTGGACTTCCAAAAGGCTTTTGACAAGGTGCCACATAAGAGACTATTGCTAAAAATAAAAAATTATGGGATTGGGGGTAATATATTAGCATGGGTAGAGGATTGGCTAACAAATAGGAAGCAGAGAGTGGGGATAAATGGTTCATACTCGGGATGGCAACCGGTAACTAGCGGGGTTCCGCAAGGGTCGGTGCTGGGACCCCAGTTGTTCACAATTTATATAAATGATTTGGAGGAGGGAACCAAGTGTAATATATCAAAATTTGCGGACGATACAAAAATGGGAGGAAAAGTAGGGGATGAGGAGGATAGGAAGAGTCTGCAAAAGGATATAGATAAGCTAGGTGAGTGGGCAACAACTTGGCAGATGAAATTTAATACTAATAAATGTGAAGTCATTCACTTTGGGAAAAAAAATGATAGGGCAAGTTATTTTCTAAATGAGGTGGAGCTGCGTTGTAATGCAACGCAAAGGGATCTAGGGGTAGTAGTACATGAATCACTAAAAGTTAGTATGCAGGTGCAGCAAGCAATCAGGAAGGCCAGTGGAGTTTTGGCCTTTATTGCTAGGGGGATTGAGTATAAAAACACGGAGGTCTTGCTGCAGCTGTACACAGTATTAGTGAGACCACATTTGGAATACTGTGTACAGTTCTGGGGTCCATACTTAAGAAAGGATGTACTGGCCCTGGAGGCAGTGCAGCGAAGGTTTACAAGATTAATTCCTGCAATGAGGGGATTGACATATGAGGAAAGGTTAAGTAGGCTGGAACTCTACTCTTTGGAGTTTAGAAGAATGAGAGGCGATCTCATTGAAACATATAAGATCGTGAGGGGCCTTGATCGGGTGGATGCACCGAGGATGTTCCCAATGATCGGGGAAACTAGAACTAGGGGACATAGTTGTAGAATAAGGGGGGGCTCTTTTAAAACTGAGATGAGGAAGAACTTCTTCACCCAGAGGGTGGTTAATTTATGGAATTCACTGCCCCAGGGAGCAGTGGAAGCAGAAACATTAAATATATTTAAGTCTAAAATAGATGGTTTTTTAGCTGCCAAGGGGATAAGGGGCTACGGGGAGAAGGCAGGGATATGGACCTAGGTATGGTTAGTATAGTAAGACCTGAGTGATCTCCTGGACAAGTGTCGATCGCCTGGATTGGGGTCGGAGAGGAATTTCCCGGATTTTTTTCCCGAATTGGACCTGGGTTTTTATCCGGTTTTTTGCCTCCCCCAGGAGATCACGCGGTTCTTGGGGTGGAGAGGGGTGATAGCGGTATAAAGGGGAGGGTAGTGTCTTGTGTTCTGTGTCTTGTGTCTACTGTTTGTGGGTAAGGGTGTCTGTTTAGTGTTCAGCCATGAGCGAATGGCGGTGCGGGCTCGATGGGCCTGGTGGTCTACTCTCGCACCTACTTTCTATGTTTCTATGTTTCTATTCATTGTTCTTTATCTTTCTACATCAAAGTCAAAGTCAAAGTCAATTTTATTTGTCACATGCACCCGAAGGTGCAGTGAAATGAATTTGCCAGCAGCGATACACTTAAAAAGAACACACAATACACAATAAGATTTAACACAGACATCCACCACAGCATTCTTCACTGTGGTGGAAGGCAACAAAGTTCAGTCAGTCCTCCTCCTTTGTTCACCCGTGGTCGGGGCCATAAACCCTCCGTAGTCACCGCTACGGACGGCCCGATGTACAGGCCCTCTTGTTGGGATGATGGAATCTCCGACGTCGGAACGGTCAAACACACTCCGCGGTTTGGAGGTCCCGAATTGGCACTTTCCTACCGGAGACCGCAGCTTCAGGATGTTATAGGCTGCAGGCCGGCGGTCGGAGCTCTTCTCTGGCGATCCCCGGCAAGGGATCCCAAACTCCGGATGGTAAGTCCACACCCCGCCCGCGGCTAGAAGCTCCGCAGACCACAGCCCCACGATGCCAAAGTCACCAGGCCAGCGATCGGAGCACTCGTCTCTGGTGACCCCCGGCAAGGGTTTGCCCGCTCCGCGATGGAAAAGTCCACGCTGCGCCTGCTGCTGAAGCTCCGGGGCCCGACTCTCGGAAAGGCAGCTCCAATCCAAGCTGTTAGGCCGCAAGGGAGGCGACATGGAAAAAGTCGCCTCTCCGTCTATATCTCGCGTTTCCCTTATCCATAACTAGTCTGAAGAAGGGTCTTGACCCAAAACCTCACCCATTCCTTCTGTCCCGCTGAGTTACTCCAACGTTTTGTGTCTAATTCCAGATTTTTCCAATCTCTCATGACAGCTAATAAGCTCCACTCCAAGCAACATCTGGTGAACCTCTTCCGCACCCACTCTTCATTTTTAGTGCGGCTATCAGAACTGCACATAAAACTTCAATTGTAGCTTAATCAAAGTTATCTGTCATGTACATGTAATTAAGAAAGAAAAGACTGCAATTCAAAGCAGAAGTTTAAAAAGTAAAAGATCCAACAAAGCAAGAGCAAAACAATAGCAAAGTGGCATGAATTTCTTGGAATGACTGTGGCCCCAGTTCATCATGGTACCCTTGTGGGATGATTGCAATTCTTATATGTACGAGGAGGCATTATGAGTAAGAATACATACCAAGTATTCACAAAATTAGAGGTAAATCAGATCCCTATAATCACTCATGAGGTTCTTTATGGAAATTTAAACCAAATGCCATCACACAATCCTTGTGAAACATGATACGTTCATGTCAACTTAATTGAATACAAATTAATTATATTTTTCAAGGCTCGTATTTCATAGCATTCTAACAGATTGGGCGCACCAGATTGAATATGCTAAAGGAACTTTCTCTTTTGGTATTCAGCAAAATTTACTGACAAATTTTAGAAACTAAATGTGGATCTGTCAGAACACCAATGTTAAATTCTGTTAGAAGAAACTAGCATTCATCCTATCTTTACTCAAATTAATGTGAGCATCTTGAATTTTGCCAAGGGCCCCAGAGGTCATTTACTTTTCAGTTCCAACAACACAACCAAGGCATCCAACTGGACAAAGGCCACTGTCTGAAGAACAGGAAGCTTGTTTAATTTGTAAACACATGAATGGTATACAAGCAACTGCACTTGTTCCTCCAGCATTGAAGATTGTCTCATATTTAGACTTTCAAAGCTAACTCTATGTTTCTATGTAACTCAGTCCTCACATATCAGTGAAATTATTCAAAGACCAGGTTGTGTCAATGCGATTGCAGAGGCTGACAAAGAACATCTGATCTCCCACTACGCATTATGTGCCACCCACAATCCTAAACTTTCCCCAAAGTGGTATGAATGTGGCCGAAGACCAATCCACCTGAACGTGTTGATCCACAGATCCTCCATGGAATAAAAGCAATCTGGCGTGGGTAATTAACTTGATAATCGTTGGTCCCTTCAGCTTGAAGAAATGTCATTTTTTATTTTCCACCTTTCATCTCCGAGTGTTGGGCGAGTGATGGAATATGAGGTGCAGCGGGTAGAGCCACTGGGAGCCTCTGGTTTGTGGGATGTGGGAGAAAGTTAGTAAAGATGACAAACTAGGAAAGAGGTTTGAATGGTAGAGGTGTAAGGTTGTTAAGCTGCAGAAGGCAGAGAAGAGTTACTAGAATGATTAAGGATCTATAAAAATAAATGTGAACTGATCCTCCAAGCCTAGAAAATATTTATTGGAGATTAAACAGAGGTACTGAAAACTAATAAAGGTCCATGGAGAAACAATCAGGAATTGCACAAGATAACAGATGAAATGGGTCAGGACTCTGCATCCATTTTCACCAAGGAGAAGGACATGGAGGACAGCGGGATCAGTGCAGAGAATACCAATACACAAGCCTGTTTGAGATTACGGAGGAGGTGGTGTTGGAATTCTTGAAAAGTATTAAGGTGGATAAATCCCCAGGGCCTGATGTGATCTATCCCATGTTATTGAGAGAGAGACAAGAGAGGAAATTGCAGGAGCCTTGAGAAGATCTTTGTTTCTTCAGCCACAGTCAAGGTCCTGGAGAGTGGCTAATGTGGTTCCTTTGTTTAAAAAGGGCACTAGAGAATTGTAGGCAGTGAGCCTCACGTCAGCCATGAAGAGGATCTTTCAGGATACAATTTACTCCCATATGGAAGAGAATAGCTTAAGTAGGAACAGTTAGCATAGTTTTGTAGGTGGCAGGTTGTATCTTAGTAACTTGATAGACATTTTTGGGGAGGTGGCAAATGTGATCACTGAGGGTAGGGCAGTGGATGTTGTCTATGTGGATTTTAATGAGGCATTCATAACTGATTTAATGATAGGACAAAGGGTTGTGGTGAAAGGACAATATTCAGGCTGGGGGTCTGTGACCAGTGGAGTTCTGCAGAGATCTATGTTGTGTGAGATGTATATACTGTGCACAAGGTGGATACAAATGCAGATGTGCTGGTTAGTAAGTTTGCAGATGACATCAAGATTGCTGGGGTGACAGACTGCGAGGAAGGTTATCAAAGTATACAGTGGGATATAGATCAGCTACAGAAATGGGCGGAATAATTGCAGGTTTTATCAGAGGATGCGTGAGGTGTAGCACTTTGGGAGGTCGAATGTTAGGGAAAAAATATACAATTAATGGCAATATGCCCAAGTCCATAACTCCCTGAAAGTAGATTGAGTGGCCAAGAAGTCATATGGTATGCTTGTCTTCATCGGGTGGGTCAAGAGTCAAGTCAAGAGAGTTTATTGTCATGTGTCCCAGATAGGACAATGAAATTCTTGCTTTGCTTCAGCACAACAGAATATAGTAGGCATGAATACAGAACATATCAGTGAGTCCATATACCATTATATAAATATATACACACATCAATAAATAAGCAGATAAAGTGCAAATAAACAGATAATGGTCTATTAATGTTCAGAGAATTGTTTCAGTTGAGTTTAATAGCCTGATGGCTGTGGGGAAGTAGCTATTTCTGAACCTGGTCGTTGCAGTCTTCAGGCTCCTGTACCTTCTATCTGAAGGTAACGGGGAGATGAGTGTGTGGCCAGGATGGTGTGGGTCCTTGATGATGCTGCCAGCCTTTTTGAGGCAGCGACTGTGATAGATCCCCTCGATGGTAGGGAGATCAGAGCCGATGATGGACCGGGCAGTGTTTACTACTTTTTGTAGTCTTTTCCGCTCCTGGGTGCTCAAGTTGCCGAACCAAGCCACGATGCAACCGGTCAGCATGCTCTCTACTGTGCACCTGTAGAAGTTAGAGAGAGTCCTCCTTGACATACCGACTCTCCGTAATCTTCTCAGGAAGTAGAGTCGCTGATGTGCTTTCTTTATAATTGCATCAGTGTTCTCGGACCAGGAGAGATCTTCAGAAATATGCACACCCTGGAATTTGAAGCTCTTGACCCTTTCCACCATCGACCCATTGATATAAACGGGACTGTGGGTCTCCATCCAACCCCTTTGGGTGCAAGAATCGGGACGCCATGATGCAGTGTTATAGGACTGTTTTGATATCTGTCTGCTTATAAAATAAGTAAACTAGTACTGACTGATTTACTGAGCATGTGCGAGAATGAGTACAGCTCATATGCATAAATTACATGGATATTGTCACATCCTTTCCTTTTTGACATTTTGGGATTACATTTCCGACACCGTATTATATTACACCGTAGTAATATGGTTTAACTTAACTGAATAAAACTGTTCTGTCTTATTTCACAATTTCATTCATAGTCACACTTGTGACATTTCAATAGCATAAACTAATGTTCACATGCTTTCTTCTCATAAGCAAGTAGGTACATCACAGCAAAACACATTACTTTGTGACATACTCGCCGTACCTTTCCAGCGGTCTGACAGCTCTACCTGCCCTAGTCTTTGTGATGGTGTTTCTTTCAGAAATGTCTTCCTTTTCATTAGGTACATTCTAGTTTCTTCTCTTGTGTCACTTTGTTTTTGTTTAGAATTCTGTGTTAAGCGTTTCACGAGTGGCATCTTTATCCGGTGATGCATGTTGTGTTGGTCTTTTCCATGTCAGCTGAGGTTGCAAAGGTGTCCCAGTCTTCTCCATGTCTGGTGGTTTCTCAGAAGTTATGTGTGGAGGTAGTTCTCCAGTCTTCTTCAGATCCATTCGATTACGTCAGATTAGAAGTCCTGACTCTGTCTCGACTTCGTATGATCTCTCATCCAGTCGTCTCTGAACTGTTGCTCTCTGCAACAGTTCAGTCTTACGACATCACCTTCTTTCAGGATTGGCAGATCCTTGGCATGTTGGTTGTAGATTTTTGACTGTTTTCCTTGCAAATCCTTCAAATTTTTCCTCTTTTGTGAGTATCTCAGCACCGCGTGGTTTGAGGAGGATAGATGTCGTTGGAAGTGTCGTCCTTGTTCTCCTTCCTGGTAGTCTTTGTGCAGGACTACATTTCACTCCTTGCGCAGGGGTGTTGCACAATTCCAGTATTGCCAAGTAAATATCTGTCTTGGAGTGAGTGGTTACCGTTAGCCTGGTTATGTCTTGGAGAAATTGTGTAGTGGTCAAATTCCCATTTCCTGGTAAATTTGGAGAACTCCTCTGATGAGAACTGTGTCCCGTTGTCGCTTACGACGGTGCTGGGAATTCTGTGTCTTGCAAAGTGGCTCTTGAGTTTCACAATGATTGTCCTGCTGCTCAGGTCGTACAGTCTGCCTATCTCCCAGAAATTAGATAGAGCACTGTGATTAAATAGAGCTTTTCCCTCAAGCTCAAACATTTCTTTTCCCACTTTCTCCCATGGTCGATCTGGGAGGTCATGGGGCATCAGAGTTTCTTTCTGATTCTGTTCAAACTTCACAGGCTTCACAGGCTTCACAGTTTGAAATGAACTTTCACATCAGAGTTCATTCCGGGCCAGAAAATGCATTCTCTAGCATGTCTGAGGGTTCCTTACACTCCCAGGTGAGAGGTGTGGAGTGTCTCCTTCATATCTCTACGTAGAGTGACAGGGATTACAACTCTCTCTCCTCTGAATACTAGGCCGTCTTGCACACTCAACTCGTCTCTGACGTTGAAGTACGGTTGTGCACCCACTGGAACTTCTACCTTGTGATCTGGCCATCCATTTTGGATTACTCTCTTAACTATTTGTAGTGTTTCATCTTCCCTAGTGTGGGCTTGGATGCATTTGACCTTGTCCTCTCCCATGCTCAAGGACTCAACTATGTTGACATCAGTGAATCTGGTTGACCCTGTGGTGTCAGGGAGGTGTGCTCGGGAGAGCACATCTGCTAGATGCATGCATGTCTTTTCCCTTTACCCACTTGATCTCAATGTCGTAGTGTAGCATCCTCATCATCATGCCCTGAAGACGTCTTGGTGCTGTATGCAGAGGCTTTTTGACTATGACTCCAATGGCTTGTGGTCACTCTCCACGATCACTCTCTGTCCGTAGGTGTACTGATGGAAGCACTCGAGGGCAAACAGTATTGCTAGTGCCTCCTTTTCAATCTGAGCATATCTCTGCTCGGTTGGCATCAAGCCTCGACTCACATAGGACAGTGGTCCCTTCTGCATAAGTGTTGGACCAAGACCTGCCTTGCTTGCATCACATTGTATGGTCAGCTGTTCAGCTGGTGTGTAGTACACCAGGATAGGTGCCGTTGTCAACAGCTCCTTGATCTTTGACATTGCCATGTCATGTTCTGATGACCATTCCCACTCTGCTTCTTTGTGGGTTAATCTCCTCAAAGGCTCGAACGTGTCCGACAACATTGGCAGGAATCTTGCCAAGTAGTTTACACTGCCTTGTAATCTTTGGATTTCTGTTGGATTGGTAGGATTGGGCATCTCTAGGATAGCTTGGATCCTCTTCGGATCCGGTTTCAGGCCACAATCTGTAATTATATGTCCTAGAAATGTGATAACACATAGTTTTCACTACCGACTTCTTCCGGTTCAGCTTGATGCCTTGGTCTCTGCATCGCTGAAGAAGATCTTGCAGTCTTGCATCGTGATTTCTTTCTGCATCTTCTCTGGTGTCCCAACTCCGAATAGGATGATGTCATCTGCAACACATTCCACTCCCCTTAATCCTTCTAGGGCTTGTTGCAGCTTCTTCTGGAAGATCTCTGCACTTACTTTCAGTAAAAAATGGCAACCTCTTCCAGCGATATCTCCCAAAAGGGGTGTTCATGGTTGTTAGGAAACTGCTCTCCTCATCTAGTTCGCAGTGGAGATATCTTGACTTCAGATCAAATTTGGAGAAAATCTTCGCCTTGGACAGCTCAGGGAGTACATCCTCTATGACTGGTAGTCTGTGGATCTCCCTTTTCAGGAATTTGTCGTGGGGTCTAGGATCTATGCAGAACCTCAACTCTGTGCTGTCCATTTTCTTCGTAACGACCAGCCTGCTACACCATTCAGTTGGTTCTTCGACTTTAGTCAAGTTGTCCTGCTCGACCAGCTTCATGAGACCATTCATGACCTTCTCTTTCATGGCTACAGGTACCGGCTTTGCAGAACACTGTGATGGGGTCACATCCTCCGTTCTAGTTACCAACTTGACCTTGCCAGGTCTTTCGTCGTCAAAGACATCTTTGTTTCTCTTGAGCAATGAGCCGGCCTCGCTACCAGCATTCAGACTCTTGAAGTTCTCGTAGTGAACCGTGATGAGTTTCATCTGTTGTACAGCTTTGCCGTTCAGGAGCGGTGTGAGCCAGCCTTCCTCTGGTACTTGTGAACACGGTACTTCTTGTTGTTCGTCTCGTTCCGGGGTACGACCTTCCGCCAGTAGGTTGGATCCGTTGTACATCTTTAAGGTGATTTTCTCTCGTCTAATGTCCTCTTTGTTGGGTACAAGATGTTTGCGAATCACATTAACAATGACACCAGAGTCAATCTGAAACTTGATGGCTTCTTTGCCGACCTGCATCTCAGCAAATAGGCCTGAAGAGGAATTGTTTCCAGCTGCTTGATCTCAATGCAACTCAGACGCTGTGTCGGAAATGGACGTTGTCTCAGATGTCTCTACAACCTTGTGCAGACCCCATTTCTGCATGCTCTTCTTCCTCTGCTTGCAGCAGCAGGCGAAGTGGTTTTGTCGTCCGCATCTGTTGCAGTCCTTCCCATACGCTGGGCATTCCTCCTTCCTACGCTTGCAAGTCATTGCACAGAACTTGCATTTAACTAGTCTCTGATTCTTCCTCTGCGAAGGAAAATCAATCAACTTTACCCTCGGTTGAAATCGTTCCACCTTGTGTATTGTGGGCTCTTCGCCGATGACCTGCATTCTTGCCGCTGTTACCTCCGAGGATCTACATATGTCCACAGTCCCCTGCAATGTCAGCTTCCTCTTCTGAAGGAGTGTCTTCCTAGTTGACCGGTCCACAATACCAATGACGATGCAATCGTGATTGAGGCTATCTCTCAGGCAATCACAGAAGTTGCATGTTTTAGCAAGCTCCTTCAGCTCTGCAACATATGATTCAATACTTTCCCCTGATTTCTGGTCTCGTTTATTGAAAATGAATCTTTCATAGGTTTCATTCGTCTCTCCTATGATGCTGGTAGACATCTTGTCGATGATGACTTTCACATCTGTCTCATCTACTACCGTTTCGAACGTCAGGGTATTGAAGATTCGCACGCCCGCCGGTCCAACAGTATGCAGGAATACTGCTTTTTGATACTGTTTCTCCTTCTTATCCAGTTCTGTTATCACTGCATAATTTTGATACATTTGTTTAAACATTTTCCACTCTTCCACCCTGTTGTCTTTGAGCTTTAGATTGGGTGGTGGAGCCACGTGGAAAGATGGACTGGCCTGCACCATTTTGTAATATCAGCGCATTCCCTCGCTCTTAATAGCTTATTTTATCTTTAAGCAGTCTTTCACAGCACATCGTTTTAAACTTCGACTCCCACAGCACTGATTTACACGCAGCGTCTTATCTTTGTGTGTTCACTGACCTGCATTCATTCATGCATGCAGCTAGTCCGGTCGCTGAGCATTGAAACATTGATTCCTGAAAGCTTTTCAAAGCATTTTTTCTAATTATCATAGTATCTATTTGATTCACAAATGTTCACTTTCACCGCTGCCACCATGTTTTGATATCTGTCTGCTTATAAAATAAGTAAACTAGTACATAATATAATGAGAAAGATGGCTGCACACACACTCATGTTGGAATCAAAAACAGGAATGATTTATTTCCAAGTCAAAGGTCACTGACTGATTTACTGAGCATGTGCGAGAACGAGTACAGCTCATATGCATAAATTACATGGATATTGTCACAAGGACTCTTGTTAGATAGACCTCTTAAAGATAGCGGAGTCAGGGGATATGGCAAGAAGGCAGGAACGGGGCACTGATTGTGGATGAGCAGCCATGATCATATTGAATGGCGGTACTGGCTCGAAGGGCCGAATGGCCTACTCCTGCACCCATTGCCTGTTGTCTATTGTCTATTGACTATGGTTAGATCACACTTGGAACATTGCGTGGAGTCTGGTCATCCCAATAAAGGAAGGCTTTGGAGAGGTTCACCAGAATGATGCCAGAAATAGGAAGTATTCGATACAAGGAGAGGCTGGACAGACTTGGATTGTTTTCTCTGGAATGCCAGGGGTTGAGGAGATTATGTACATCTATGAGAGGTATAGATAGGGTGAACAGTCAGAAACATTTTCCCAGGATGAAAATATCAAAAACTAGGCAACATTGTTTCAAGAGGGACAAAGATTACATGAGATGTGCAAGACAACTTTTCTTTTACCCAGAGGGTGGTGGGTACCTGGAACAAGTTGTCGTGGTGGCAAGGGAGGCAGATGTAATAGTGGCATTTAAGAAACTTTTGAATAGGCACATTGATCTGCAGGAAATGGAGGGATATGGATTATATGTAGGCAGTTAATAATGAGCAGTACCACTACTTTCTTAGAAGTTAAAGAGATTTGGCATGCTACTAAATACTCTAACAAACCTCTACTGAAGCACTGCAGAATGGATCCTTCTGGCCTGGTACGGCAATTCCAATGCACATGAATGAAAGAGGCTGAAGAGGATGGTGAGCTCAGCTCACTCCATCATCATAAGCTCCTTGCCTCAAGGAGGCCGCATCTATCATCAAGAATCCCCACCATCTGGGCTAAGCCTTCATCCCGTTGCTAACCATTGGGAAGGAGGTAGATAAAACTGAACTTGCACACCCCAAGTTCAGGAACAGCTTCTGGCAAGGGCAAGGGTAAATGGGCAGCTACTTTGGAACCAGTGACCAGAGTTATATTAGCTATAAAATAGTTAAAGATGAGGACAGGGCTGGTCCACAAGTTAAAGTTCTGAATTTGGGCAAGGCCAACTTTGATGGTATTATACAGGAAGTTGCAAAAGTTAATTGGAATAGGTTGTTCGCAGGCAAAGGAACATCAGGAAAGTGGGATGTTTCGAAAAGTATAATTCAAGATATTAATGTAGGTATGTTACAATACTTACCTTCAGCGGCGCTGCAATTCTGCCACTGGCCGTGTGCGCGATTTGGGCGCCTTTGAGGGGGGGGCGGGGTTAAAACGCGGGTTTCTCCTACCTGGTCCTGAATTATATTTCATTGGAGTGCAAGCGTTTGCTGAAAAATCGTTCCGACGGGCGTTTTGTGTATTTTTTATTTTTATTCAATGGACAATTTCAGCACTGGAGTTATTTTAAAAGCAGCTCCTAAAGCCGTCAATGCCGACAACGGGGACGGATTTCACGCACGGGACAGGTAAACGAAAGTAGTTTATTTTAATGTATAAAAGTGCTTCTTAAGAGGCATTTAATTCAAATGTTTAAATGCGAAACGGTGATTCTTTTCCCCGAACTAACGGCAGAATTTTTCATGCCGATACAGGGTTAATTCACCGCAAATCAACATTCCAAATGATCGCGTTCCAGAAAACCTCACTCGCAAGATGATTTAAATGCCCATTAATTTACAGGTATTAAACATTAAATTCCTTCCATTTGGCCTGTAAATCCATGACAATGAGATTAAAAAATTATGTTATATTGTGAATTCTTGTGTGAATGTTATTTGGACACTTAGGCTATTTAAAAATGTTAATCTATTCTTAAGAAATTGATAGATGTTTAGATCTAGTAATTTAATTTTGTAATTAGCTACAATTAGGTAACTAACTAATTATATGCTTTAATTTCATGTCATCTAAGTAAGATTGTTTCATATTTGTTTCAGAATGCTTCAATCTATAATAACTGAAAAATTCTTTCAGTTCTCTTAATTTTTAAGAAAGTTATGGGCTTTTGACTGTCCTCGATCACAGCTTTTGTGTTAAGTCAATAGAAAAGCAATAGGGAACAAGATGCTAATTTCTGAGTATGAAAATGGCCATAACTTTTTTTATACTGAAGATATGAAAGTGAATTAGGTGTCAAATTAAACTTCTTTTTATGCTTTATCTGATGGGATAAATTACAGACTTTATTTTTAAAATCTCAAAATTTTGTAACATTGCTAATTAATGTTCTTTCTTTACGTAATTTGATTTTAAAAAGTTTATTTCATATCTTAAACACAAGAACACCACCTTTCTTCTGTATCTTCAGGGTCAAAAGCTGCAAGGCAACACTAGCAATTAGCGTATTTCCCGGCAATGAAGGACCACCTGCGTCGAAGATGCACCCCCATTTTGAGTTGCTAAATTTTGAAAAAAGGCTGGCGGGACATAGAATTTCTCACGCTCAAAAAAATAAAATAAAAAATAAAAAATTAGATTAAAAATAAAATGAAAGAAGGTAACAATTCAATTTGCCCAAGGCTTCCAGATCTCCTCCTTTCTGAATGACTGAATGGGTGGGGGGTGGAGGGTGACGGCAGGTGGAGAGATGGTGGGAAAAACGGGTGCACACCGGGACAAGTTGAATCAGTTGTGATCCTTTTGAATGACAATACTAGTTCAAGGGACCAATTGAGGTTACTCGCGCTGACACAGAGTAAGCTCCATCGCCCGCTGTCCTGTTATCCATCGTCCGCGGACCCGCTCCGCTCTATCTTTGCTCTTGAGCTGCTCCCTTCACTGTCCGGTCTCCGAGCCAGGTCAAAAATAGGGATGACGAGAATTTCAAAAGTAATACCAATCGATTTTGTGCGCATCTGTTGACAAGGCAGCAGCATTCTTATTCTCTCCGTTAATTCTCACTTGGTCGACAACTGGCACACACCTCCAAAGCATGTCCCCATGCAAATTTACATTGAAGGACACGGACCGTGCGGTCAATGCCATGCAGTGTCACCCAGCGCAGCAAATGAGGCCATGTCCTGCTCCCAGCGGCAGTCGGAATTTAAGGATTTGCGGGAAGCGGTTGACATGAGCAAGGTCGGCGTGCCAACTAGTCCGATTTTATCATATTTGTTCCGATTTTTAAGTTTAAAAAGTGCAAAAAATTGGAACAGTCCAATTTTGAAATGAGGGGAAAAAACGGCCAATCAACCACTGTCTCTAAGGGGGTTGCATCCAATCACCGACCAGCTTCCCTTACTGAAGTAGAAGATGGCTGCCCCCAACACTTTTTCTCTGCTGTTTGCACACAGTGCTAGGCAAAGAGACATTTCAGGTAACATTCTTTGTAAAGATTTTTTTAGCTGCATGAAGTCATTTATTTCATGAAATATTCATATTTTAGAGAGAGAGAGAGAGAGAGAGAGAGAGAGAGAGAGAGAGAGAGAGAGAGAGAGAGAGAGAGAGAGAGAGAGAGAGAGAAAGAGAGAGAGAGAGAGAGAGAGAGAGAGAGAGAGAGAGAGAGAGAGAGAGAGAGAGAGAGAGAGAGAGAGAGAGACAGAGAGTGAGTCAGAGACAGAGAGTGAGTCAGAGAGAGAGACAGGGAGTCAGAGAGAGGGGGGAGGGGGAGAGGGAGGGGGAGAGGGAGAGGGAGAGGGAGAGAGAGAGATATCTCTCTTCACTCAAAGAAAGCATGTGGTTCAGACAGCATTAAAAATCAAATGCTCAAGTACAGCACTCCAGAGATGCAGGACATAGTGCTTAGGCTGTTCAACATCATACTACGTTCAGGCAATTTCCCCTGATATTTGGTGTCAAGGGCTTATTTCGCCCATTTTATAAGAGTAGACCCAAATAATTATCGTGGCATCTGTGTCAGCAGCTGCCTAGGGAAGTTATTCTGCAGTGTCATACATAACAGGATGAAGGATTTCCTTAACAAATACAACATTCTCAGTAAAAACCAAATTGGCTTCCTCCCAAAACACCGTACCACTGACCATATTTATACCTTCCACACTTTCATTAAAAAACATGTACACGAAGCAAAAAATTGAAAAATATTTGCTTGTTTTATTGATTTTGAGAAAGCATTTGACTCTATTTGGCACGAAGGGCTCTATTACAAAGTTCTCTGTTGTGGTATAGGAGGAAAGGTATATGACCTTATCAAATCAATGTATCTGAATAATAAATGTGGCATTAAAATTGGGGATAAATGCACTGATCTCTTCGCCCAGAGAAGAGGCGTCCGCAAGGCTGCAATCTGAGCCCGACACTGTTTAATGTATATATAAACGATTTGGCAGTAAAGTTGGACCAGAGCATAGCGCCGGGCCTCTGTCTTCTGGACGGAGAGGTAAAATCCCTCTTTTATGCGGATGACTTGGTTCTACTGTCCCCCACAGAACAGGGACTGCAGCAACCGTTGGACCTACTTGATGAGTACTGCCAAAATTGGGCCCTGGCAGTAAATCTAAAGAAAACCAACATCATGAATTTTCAGAAAAGAGCCAGATATCAGGAAGATAAATACCAATTTACTCTCAATGCAGGGCTCTCACTTAACTTTTTCCCTGTTGCCAGCCAGGCAACCTCGGCAGGTTATTAGGTTACCAAATGACAGTTTAGGTGGTGATTTAAGACGGCTTGCATGACGAGTGCGATAATGTGCTCAGACGAAGTGCGTAGTTACCAGTCGGAATTATGATCAATGAAGCATTCACATATTATTTCTGCTTCAAAATAAAGTCACAAACTAAACATATTCACCAATCAAGACATGATCTATACCACATGCAGCAAAATTACAATACTGTATCTCATCTCTTTTTACACGTTGCAATGAATGCAATTTCTATTATTTCTTTCCACTTCCAAACAAAAATGTGGTTGGATTATTCAGCGTATGATCAACCTCAGTGAGACCAAGCGCAGGCTTGGCGATCGCTTCGCACAACACCTACACAATAACCAACCTGATCTCCCGGTGGCTCAGCACTTCAACTCCCCCTCCCATTCCGAATCTGACCTTTCTGTCTTGGAACTCCTCCATGACCATTGTTAGACCCACCGCAAATTGGAGGAACAGCAACTCATATTTCGCTTTGGTAGTTTACACCCCAGTGGTATGAACATTGGCTTCTCCAAATTCAGGTAGTCCTTGCTTTCTCCCTCCTTCCCCTCCCATTCCCAGCTCTCCCACAGCCTTCTGTCTCCGCCTCTTCCTTTCTTTTTCCAGCCCCCCTCCCCTCCTGACATCAGTCTGAAGAAGGGCCTCGACCCGAAACGTCGCCTATTCCTTCGCTCCATAGATGCTGCCTCACTCGCTGATTTTCTCCAGCTCTTTTGTCTACCAATGGGATCCCACCACTGGCCACATCATCCCATCTCCTCCCCTGTCGGCTTTCCGCAGAGACCGCTCCCTCCGTAACTCCCTGGTCAATTCGTCCCTTCCCACCCAAACCACCCCCGTTCCTGGCACTTTCCCTTGCAACCGCAGGAAATGCTTCACTTGTCGTTTTACCTCCCCCCTTGACTCCATTCAGGGACCCAAGCAGTCTTTCCAGGTGTGGCAGAGGTTCACCTGCACCTCCTCCAACCTCATCTATTGCATCCGCTGCTCTAGGTGTCAGCAGCTCTACATCGGAGAGACCAAGCGTAGGCTTGGTGATCGCTTCGCCCAACACCTCCGCTCAGCTCGCAATAACCAACCTGATCTCCCGGTGGCTCAGCAGTTCAACTCCCCCTCCCATTCTGAATCCGACCTTTCTGTCCTGGGCCTCCTCCATGGCTAGTGAGGCCCAACGTAAATTGGAGAAGCAGCACCTCATATCTCGCTTGGGCAGTTTACACCCCAGCTGTATGAACATTGACCTCCAATTTCAGGTAGTCCCTGTTTTCTCCTCCGCTTCCCAGCTCTCCCTCAGCCCACTGTCTTCGCCTCTTCCTTTCTTCTTCCCGACCCCCCCCCCATATAACCATATAACCATAACAGCACGGAAACAGGCCATCTCGGCCCTTCAAGTCCGTGCCGAACATTTTTTTTAAAATTAAAAATAAATACTTCCCCCTAGTCCCATCTACCTGCACTCAGACCATAACCCTCCATTCCTTTCCCGTCCATATACCCATCCAATCTATTTTTAAAGGATAACATCGAACCTGCCTCCACCACTTCCACTGGAAGCTCATTCCACACAGCTACCACTCTCTGAGTAAAGACGTTCCCCCTAATGTTCCCCCTAAACTTCTGTCCCTTAATTCTCAAGTCATGTCCCCTTGTTTGAATCTTCCCTACACTCAATGGGAAAAGCTTATCCACGTCCACTCTGTCTAACCCGCTCATAATTTTAAAGACCTCTATCAAGTCCCCTCTTAACCTTCTGCGCTCCAAAGAATAAAGACCTAACTTGTTCAACCTTTCTCTGTAACTTAGTTGCTGAAACCCAGGCAACATTCTAGTAAATCTCCTCTGTACTCTCTCTATTTTGTTGACATCTTTCCTATAATTAGGCGACCAAAATTGTACTCCATACGCCAGAATTGGCCTCACCAATGCCATGTACAATTTTAACATTACATCCCAACTTCTATATTCAATGCTCTGATTTATAAAGGCCAGCACACCAAAAGCTTTCTTTACCACCCTATCTACATGAGATTCCACCTTCAGGGAACTATGCACAGTTATTCCTAGATCCCTCTGTTCAACTGCATTCCTCAATTCGCTACCATTTACCGTGTACGTCCTATTTTGATTTGTCCTGCCGAGATGTAGCACCTCACATTTGTCAGCGTTAAACTCCATCTGCCATCTTTCAGCCCACTCTTCCAAATGGCCTAAATCTCTCTGTAGACTTTGAAAATCTACTTCATTATCCACAACACCACCTATCTTAGTATCATCTGCATACTTACTAATCCAATTTTCCACACCATCATCCAGATCATTGATGTACATGACAAACAACAGTGGACCCAACACAGACCCCTGAGGCACCCCACTAGTCACCGGCCTCCAACCTGACAAACAGCCATCCACCATTACTCTCTGGCATCTCCCATTCAGCCACTGTTGAATCCATCTTGCTACTCCACCATTAATACCCAACAATACCCCCACCTCACATCAGTCTGAAGAAGGGTCTTGACCCGAAAAGTCGCATATTTCCTTCGCTCCATAGATGCTGCCTCACCCGCTGAGTTTCTCCAGCATTTTTGTCTACCCATTCACACAAGTTCTGTTATCCCACTTTCCTCACCCACTCCCTACACATTAGGGGCCATTTTACAGAGACAAGTTAACCTACAAAGCCAATGCGTCTTTGGGATGTGGGAGGAAACCCACACGCTTGCAGGGAGAATGTGCAAATTCAACACTGTGCCCGAGGACAGGATCGAACACAGATCTCTGGCGTGCGAGGCAGCAAGTCCACCAGCTGTGCCACTATATTTTATTTTCCAACACACAAAAAATTATACGTTGATAACTTTGGTAACTAAAAAAAAAGAACCTATCCATTTTCAGTCTTAAAGTTCTAAGTGACGCTATGTCCCCCTTTACAGCTACTGTATGTTTTAATTCAGTTCAAGACTATGCGGCAGTACATTGGCCATAAAGTTGCTGCCTAAAATCGCCAGAGACCCGGAATTGATCCTGAATATGGGTGCTGTCTGTATGGAGTTTGCTCCTTTTCCCTTTGATCACATGCGATTTCTCCGGGTGCTCTTGTTTCCTTCCACATTCCAAAGGTGTGCAGGAACCTTTTTCAGACCCAACCCAAAACATAATATTTTTAAGAAGGAACTGCAGATGCTGGAAAATCGAAGGTAGACAAAAATGCTGGAGAAATCCAAAACGTAAAAAATTTCCTTTTGTCCAGAGGTTCTGTCTGACCTGTTGAGTTACTCCAGCTTTTTGTGTCTATCTTCAGTTTATTCTTTTTTATTTTTTTAATATTTTAATTTTATTAGAAGTAAGTACAATCATATGGCACCAAAGTGCCTAATATATATTGACATAATACATTTTATGCACAGCTTCTTATTTTTTTTTATTATAATAAAGAAGAAAAAGAAAAAGAGAATAGATAATAAAAGATAGAAAAACGTGAGATATATAGTGTGTGAAAAAGAAAAAAAAGAGTGAAAGAAGAAACGTGAAAGAAGAAAACCTATAGTCAATAACCCTTCGTTTAGTCCTTCTATTATAGATAAAGCTTATACACAATGGGATAGACTAGGAATTAAAACGCTTGGTGACTTGTATGAAACTGGAAAATTACTTTCATTTCAACAATTACAAATAAAATATAAACTCGGAAATAATCAATATTTTAAATATGTTCAAATATGCGACCATTTGAAAAAATATACAAAAGATCATTATAATAACCCAGTAGATGTATTGGACGAGGCAATGCAGATAAAAGCGGAATCAGCAAACTTAATATCATATTTGTATAATATTATTTGAAATGTACAAATACCACCTACGGAGGGTATCAGAAGAGACTGGGAACAAGAGTTAGCTATTAAAATTTCAAAGGAAAGTTGGAATGAATACTTATTAAACGTGCATAAATGCTCGATTAATGTAAGACACACCTTAATACAATTTACATAGATTATATTATTCGAAAACTAAAATTCATAAAATTTTCCCAAATGTATCATCTATTTGTGATAAATGTCAATCCCAAGAAGCTACTATATATAGCGCACTCATTCGTCTTCTGTACAAAAATTCAAAGATTTTGGAATGAAATTTTTGAAATCTTTACAAAGTTATTTAAAACAAGACTGATACCCAAAGCAGAATGGATTATCTTCGGAATAACGGAAGATGATCCAGAACTAAATGTGTTTCAAAAGAAATTAATGGACTATGGGTTAATAACTGGAAAAAAGCTAATTCTAAAATTTTGGAAGAAGGCTCCAATACCAACTATAAATATGTGGATTTCAAATATGTTTGAAACATTACACCTAGAAGAGATAAGACTCCTCCTAGCAGGTAAACCAGATCACTTCCACCTGACGTGGTTACAAACATAGGGTGCAAAAGTACTTTAAAAAAAATAAAAAAATTGAGGTCAGGTAAGGGGGGATGATAGTTGAAGAGTTGGTATGTCCTATTTACGTAATGCTCAAAAAAAAATTTTTTTTTCTTTTTTTTTTTTCTCCTCTCTCTCTTTCTCTTTTTTTTCCTAGGGCCTATTTCTTAACTCTTTTTCTTTTGTTTTTAATTTCGCTCTTATAGGGTCTTCGTCCTTTTTTGTTGTTACATTTTCTACACTTTTCTACACTTTCACTTTTTCCTTCACTTTCTTCTTTCTTTCAATCTTTTCTTTTTCTAGTGTAAAAAAATAAATAAAGGGAGTACATTAATTGTAAGAAGATATAAATGACGAGTATTAATGTATGTGGTTGTAATGTAATGTACTTCTAATAAATAAAAATTTTAAAAAAAAATAAAAAAAAAGAAGAAAAGTGAAGAAAAGAAGATAGAAAGAGAGTAGTAAATAAAAAAAGAAAAGTAAGGAGATCCTTATTTATAATCTTGACCATCCCTCACCGTCCTGGAACAGTTAGCTTCTACAATTATGTTGCACCATATGCTTCCAAAAAGACGACAAATGGAGACCAACTCGTTAAGAATTGGTCTGATTTATCTATTAGGAGGAATCGCATTTCCTCAAGATGTGCGGTGTCCAACATGCTTGAAATCCACATTTTAAGCGTTGGTATTGGTGTATTTTTCCAGAATTTAAGTATTAGTTTTTTTGCTATTATTAAACCATAATTAAAAAATAAATTTTGAGATGAGTTCAATTTATTCCCATCTTCCATTACTCCAAATATAATCATTTCAGTATTAGGTTCCATTTTTATCTTGAATAATTTTGTAAATATTTCAAAAATATCACTCCAAAATTTATAAAGTTTTATGCAGGAAACGAAAGAGTGCGTTATAGTCTATCTTCAGTTTAAACCAGCATCTGCAGTTCCTTCCTACACACACAATACTATACGATAGAACTTTATTAATCCCAGGAGGGAAATTGCGTGTGTGTATATATTATACACACACACACACACGTGTGTATATATATATATACTTATATAGTTACATATTCATATATAAGTACTATATTTACATATTCTGTTGTGCTGCTGCAAGTAAGGATTTCATTGTTGTAACTGGGACGTGAGAGAATAAAACACTCTTGACACGTCGGTAATGTGTGGGATTGAACTAGTGTATGGGTGATCGGTAGTTGGCGTGGTCTCAGTGGACCGAAGGGCCTGTTTCCAGGGTCTGGGATGTGTCTGAACGTGTCCAAGATATCCTGAAATGGGAGAGAGAGGAGCCCGAGGTCGTGGTACATATAGGTACCAATGACAGGTAGAAAAAGATAAGAGGTCCTGAAAGGAGAATTTAGGGAGTTAGGAGAGTTAAGGAGAAGGACCGCAAAGGTAACAATCTCAGGATTACTGCCTGTGCCACGCGACAGTGAGAGTAGGAATGGAGCGAGGTGGAGGATAAATGCGTGGCTGAAGGACTGGTGCAGAGGGCAGGGATTCAAGTTTCTGGATCATGGAGACCTCTTTTGGGGAAGGTGTGACCTGTACAAAAAGGACGGGTTGCACTTGAACCCGATGGGGACCAATATCCTGGCGGGGAGATTTGCAAAGGCTACTGGGGAGACTTTAAACTAGAACGGTTGGGGGGAGGGACTCAAATAGACAAAGCTAGTAGACAGTGTGTGAGGCAGGAGGCAGAGAAGGGAAGCACTCAGACCCAACATGTAGGGGGGGAAGAAGAAAAAAATAATAGACCGAGAATAAGATGTGGTGGGTTTCTTAAATGTGTGAGCAGAGAGACAGAGGGGTGTAAAATGAGGGTAGAAGCAATAGGTAGCAAGGTGAAAAGTAAAAGTGGCAGGCAGACAAATCCAGGGCTAAAATCAAAAAGGGCCACTTTTCAACATAATTGTATAAGGGGTAAGAGTGTTGTAAAAACAAGCCTGAAGGCTTTGTGTCTCAATACAAGGAGCATTCGTAATAAGGTGGATGAGTTGAATGTGCAGATAGCTATAAATGACTATGATATAGTTGGGATCACGGAGACATGGCTCCAGGGTGACCAAGGCTGGGAGCTGAACATCCAGGGGTATTCAATATTCAGGAGGGATAGACAGAAAGTAAAAGGAGGTGGGGTAGCGTTGCTGGTTAGAGAGGAGATTAACGCAATAGAAAGGAAGGACATTAGCTTGGAGGATGTGGAATCGATATGGGTAGAGCTGCAAAACACTAAGGGGCAGAAAACGCTAGTGGGAGTTGTGTACAGGCCACCTAACAGTAGTAGTGGAGTTGGGGATGGCATCAAACAGGAAATTAGAAATGTGTGCAACAAAGGTAAAACAGTTATAATGGGTGACTTCAATCTACATATAGATTGGGTGAATCAAATTGGCAGGGGTGCTGAGGAAGAGGATTTCTTGGAATGTATGCGGGATAGTTTTCTAAACCAACATGTAGAACCAACGAGAGAGCAGGCTATTCTAGACTGGGTATTGAGTAATGAGGAAGGGTTAGTTAGCAGTTAGTTAGTTAGTTAGTCTGAAGAAGGGTTTCGGCCCGAAACGTTGCCTATTTCCTTCGCTCCATAGATGCTGCTGCACCCGCTGAGTTTCTCCAGCATTTTTGTGTACCCAGGGTTAGTTAGCAGTCTTGTTGTGAGTGGCCCCTTGGGCAAGAGTGACCATAATATGGTTGAGTTCTTCATTAGGATGGAGAGTGACATCATTAATTCAGAAACAAGGGTTCTGAACTTAAAGAAAGGTAACTTTGAGGGTATGAGACGTGAATTGGCCAAGATAGACTGGCAATTGATTCTTAAAGGGTTGACGGTGGATGTGCAATGGAAGGCATTTAAAGACTGCATGGATGAACTACAACAATTGTTCATCCCAGTTTAACAAAAGAATAAATCAGGGAAGGTAGTGCATCCGTGGATAACAAGGGAAATCAGGGATAGTATCAAAACAAAAGATGAAGCATTCAAATTAGCCAAAAAAAACGCCTACCAGAGGACTGGGAGAAATTCAGAGTCCAGCAGAGGTGGACAAAGGGCTTAATTAGGAAAGGGAAAATAGATTATAAAAGAAAACTGGCAAGGAACATAAAAACTGACTGCAAAAGCTTTTATAGATATGTGAAGAGAAAAAGATTAGTTAAAACAAATGTAGGTCCCTTGCAGTCAGAAACAGGTGAATTGATCATGGGGAACAAGGACATGGCAGACCAATTGAATAACTACTTTGGTTCTGTCTTCACTAAGGAAGACATAAATAATCTGCCGGAAATAGCAGGGGACCAGGGGTCAAATGAGATGGAGGAACTGAGTGAAATCCAGGTTAGCCAGGAAGTGGTGTTAGATAAATTGAATGGATTAAAGGCCGATAAATCCCCAGGGCCAGATAGGCTGCATCCCAGAGTACTTAAGGAAGTAGCCCCAGAAATAGTGGATGCATTAGTGATAATTTATCAAAACTCTTTAGATTCTGGAGTAGTTCCTGAGGATTGGAGGGTAGCTAATATAACCCCACTTTTTAAAAAGGGAGGGAGAGAGAAAATGGGGAATTACAGACCTGTTAGTCGAACATCGGTAGTGGGGAAACTGCAAGAGTCAGTTATTAAAGATGGGGTAGCAGCACATTTGGAAAGTGGTGAAATCATTGGACAAAGTCAGCATGGATTTACGAAAGGTAAATCATGTCTGATGAAACTTATAGAATTTTTTGAGGATGTAACTAGTAGAGTGGCTAAGGGAGAACCAGTGGATGTGTTATATCTGGACTTTCAGAAGGCTTTCGACAAGGTCCCACATAAGAGATTAGCATACAAACTTAAAGCCCACGGTATTGGGGGTTCAGTATTGATGTTGATAGAGAACTGGCTGGCAGACAGGAAGCAAAGAGTAGGAGTAAACGGGTCCTTTTCAGAATGGCAGGCAGTGACTAGTGGGGTACCGCAAGGCTCAGTGCTGGGTCCCCAGCTATTTACAATATATATTAATGATTTGGACGAGGGAATTGAATGCAACATCTCCAAGTTTGCGGATGACACAAAGCTGGGGGGCAGTGTTAGCTGTGAGGAGGATGCTAGGAGGCTGCAAGGTGACTTGGATAGGCTGGGTGAGTGGGCAAATGCATGGCAGATGCAGTATAATGTGGATAAAAGTGAGGTTATCCACTTTGGTGGCAAAAACAGGAAAGTAGACTATCATCTGAATGGTGGCCGATTACAAAAGGGGAGATGCAACGAGACCTGGGTGTCATGGTACACCAGTCATTGAAAGTAGGCATGCAGGTGCAGCAGGCAGTGAAGAAAGCGAATGGTATGTTAGCATTCATAGCAAAAGGATTTGAGTATAGGAGCAGGGAGGTTCTACTGCAGTTGTACAGGGTCTTGGTGAGACCACACCTGGAGTATTACGTACAGTTTTGGTCTCCAAATCTGAGGAAAGACATTCTTGCCATAGAAGGAGTACAGGGAAGGTTCACCAGACTGATTCCTGGGATGTCAGGACTTTCATATGAAGAAAGACTGGATAGACTCGGCTTGTACTCGCTAGAATTTAGAAGATTGAGGGGGGATCTTATAGAAACTTACAAAATTCTGAAGGGGTTGGACATGCTAGATGCAGGAAGATTGTTCCTGATGTTGGGGAAGTCCAGAACAAGGGGTCACAGTTTAAGGATAAGGGGGAAATCTTTTAGGACGGAGATGAGAAAAACATTTTTCACACAGAGAGTGGTGAATCTCTGGAATTCTCTGCCACAGAAGGTAGTTGAGGCCAGTTCATTGGCTATATTTAAGAGGGAGTTAGATGTGGCCCTTGTGGCTAAAGGGATCAGGGGGTATGGAGAGAAGGCAGGTACAGGATACTGAGTTGGATGATCAGCCATGATCATATTGAATGGCGGTGCAGGCTCGAAGGGCCGAATGGCCTACTCCTGCATCTATTTTCTATGTTTCTATGTCTATGTTTCTATGTTTCCACGCTGTATCTTTAAATTAAACTGAAAACACTAAAACCAGAGGAAATGTAAAGAAGTGTCTCTACCCGAAACGTCACCAAATTTCTTCTATCCAGAGATGCTGGCTGCTCCATGGAGTTCCCCCGCACAATTAAATAGTCTTCACCCTACCATAGTTACCCAACCAGAAGCAACTAAATTTAAGGTAGTCAAGAGACTTTTATTGTCATGTATCCCAGATAGGACAATGAAATTCTTACTTGCTGCAGCACAACAGAATATGTAAACATAATACAGAACAGGAGATAAAATTTCAGTGTGTCTATATACCATAGACCATATATATACACAATAAATAAACAGATAAAGTGCAATAGGCTGTTATTTTTCAGAGTTTGGAGTTTGGTGGTGGTGGATCCATTACAGTTTAAATCCCATTTGGAATATTTTTGGAGGACCAGGAAACCAAGAAGCAAGAGTTCTCTCCAGCTCCAGGGAGTGATTCTGCGTTGGTTTTCAGTGGTCGCGGCGAGGCGGCGACCGGACAGCAATGGCCAGATCTCCCACAATGCAAAGGCAGGGAGAAAGTGCCCGACGCCGACCAGTTGCCGTGGCAGTGCGCATGTGCAGGGCGGCACATGCGCACAACCACAGCCGATGATGTGCTGGCCGTGGCAGTGCGCATGGGCAAGGCGGCCGGCTGTGCCGGCGGATGAGGAGCGAGCGGAGAGCGGAGACCCAAGACCCGGACACGGATACGGATGTCGGGCGGAGACGGAGAGTGACAGAGAGAGGGAGATAGAGAGGGGGGCTGCTCAGAATTAAACGATAGGTGTCCCGGGTGCTTGCCAAGCCGGGCAAAATTACACGAGTTTTAGGTTGCCCAGCGGGACGTTAGGTCGCCATTGGCACCCAGGCAACCGCTAATATCGAGCCCTGCAATGGTATCATTATCGAACACACTATGAGCTATACTTACCTTGGTCTAACTGTTGGAGCATCAGGGAGCTTTTCAACATGGCAGTGAATGCACTAAAAGAGAAAGCTCGAAGAGCTCTGTATGCAATAAAAAGAAGATTCTACAACATCCAAATTCGAATTAAAATCGGGCTTAAAATATTTGACAGTATAATCCAGCCTACTGAGCTTTATGGCAGTGAAGTATGGGGTCCGCTCAGTCACCATAGCTATATTAAATGGGAAAAATATACAACAGAGGCCCTGCATGCGGAATTTTGTCGAAACATTCTCCGTATCCAAAGAAAAACACCAACAAACGCATGTCGGGCAGAATTAGGCAGATACCCACTGATAATAAATATCCAGAAACGAGCAATACATTTTTGGAATCACCATAAATCTAGCCCCCCAGATACCCTCCAGTTTAAAGCCTTCAAACCTAAGAGGGGAACCCAGAAAAGAGTTCCCTGTGTCAGTTGGTACTGAGACTAACTACCCCTATTTAGTTAAATCCTATCCAGTTATACCCTGACCAGCCTCAGATCAATACTGAATCCCAATCCCCAGTTACAGAGAACCAAATTATCAAAAAATGTAAACATAGAAAACATAGATGATATATCAAAACTAAGAATAATCCTTGGTGAAGGAAATACGGCACATCTTGGTGCACAATACGTAACAACATGCCATAACCTGAGAGACAGTGAATGACCAACATGCACACACACACTATTTGACATTAACTGATACTAAGAAATTAATATTGAATTGCTAAATTTGCTATTCTGTTGTACTGCTTACAGCTGCAAGAATGTGGCCCTTGTGCAATCAATAAAGGGCTATAGGTGTATTGCGAGTATATATATATATATATATATATATCTATATATATATATAGATATATATATGTACAGGGGCATATCTATCCATGCACTGTATACTGTTATTTATATTTATGCATTTTAAATATGTATGTTATGTTTTATACTTTGGCAATATAATGATGTATTTTATCGTGCCAATAAAGTTTTTAAAATTGAAATTGAAAATAAATTGAAAAAAGAGAGAGAAAAAGAGAGAGAGAGAGGGGGGGGGCAGGGAGTGAGAGATGCAGGCAGAGAGAGAGAGAGGCAGGCAGAGAGAGAGAGCGAGAGAGAGAGAGAGAGAGAGGCAGGCAGAGAGAGAGAGAGGCAGGCAGAGAGAGAGAGAGAGAGAGAGGCAGGCAGAGAGAGAGAAGAGAGAGAGAGAGGCAGGCAGAGAGAGAGACACACAGAGGCAGGCAGAGAGAGAGACACACACATACAGAGGCAGGCAGGGAGAGAGAGACACACACACACACAGAGGCAGGCAGAGAGAGAGAGACACACACACACACACACACAGAGGCAGGCAGAGAGAGTGACAGAGACACACACAGAGGCAGACAGAGAGAGGGAGAGAGACACACACACACACACACACATGCAGAGGCAGGCACAGATAGAGAGAGACACACACACACACAGAGGCAGAGAGACAGAGGCAGGCACAGACACACACACACACAGTGGCAGGCAGAGAGTGACAGAGAGAGAGACACACAGAGGCAGGCAGAGAGAGAGAGAGCCAGAGGCAGGCAGAGAGAGAGAGACAGAGACACACACAGAGGCAGGCAGAGAGAGAGACACACACAGAGGCAGGCAGAGAGAGAGAGACAGAGAGAGACACACACAGAGCCAGACAGAGAATGAGACAGGCACAGGCAGAGAGAGAGACAGTGAGAGAGACAGACCGAGGCAGGCAGAGAGAGAGACACAGGCATAGACATAGAGAGACAGACAGAGGCAGAGAGAGACACAGACAGAGACAGTGAGAGATAGAGAGAGACAGAGAAACAGAGAGACAAAGACAGACAGAGACAGAGACAGAGAAACACAGACAGAGACCGAGAGAGAGCGAAAGAGAGACAGGCAGACAGAGAGACAGAGAGACAGACAGAGAGAGAGAGACACACACAGACAGAGACAGAGAGAGACATTGAGACAGAGAGAGAGAGAAAGAAAGAAAGAGAGAGAGACAGTGAGAGAGACAGACCGAGGCAGGCAGAGAGAGAGACACAGGCATAGACATAGAGAGACAGACAGAGGCAGAGAGAGACACAGACAGAGACAGAGAGAGATAGAGAGAGACAGAGAAACAGAGAGACACAGACAGACAGAGACAGAGACAGAGAAACACAGACAGAGACCGAGAGAGAGCGAAAGAGAGACAGACAGACAGAGAGACAGAGAGACACAGACAGAGAGAGAGAGACACACACAGACAGAGATCCGAGAGCCGTTGGAGAGGTCGCAGAGGGAGGAGCTACACCCGAGCGGTAGGAGTTAAAGAGGAGCGCGGGGCTTGCTTCTACAGAGGCCCGAGAGCCGTTGGAGAGGTCGCAGAGGGAGGAGCTACACCCGAGCGGTAGGATTTAAAGAGGAGCACGGGGCTTGCTTCTACAGAGGCCCGAGAGCCGTTGGAGAGGTCGCAGAGAGAGGAGCTACACCCGAGCGGTAGGAGTTAAAGAGGAGCGCGGGCCTTGCTTCTACAGAGGCCCGAGAGCCGTTGGAGAGGTCGCAGAGGGAGGAGCTACACCCGAGCGGTAGGATTTAAAGAGGAGCGCGGGGCTTGCTTCTACAGAGGCCCGAGAGCCGTTGGAGAGGTCACAGAGGGAGGAGGAACCCAAATCTGCAACGTTCCAAGTTCCACTTCAAAAACAAGTGGGTTTGAGGAAGCCGCTGATTGGTGGAAGCAGACAAGAGGGAGCAGCTGATTGGGAGTCAGATCCCTGCTGATTGTACTGTATTGTAGCAGTTTGTTTTGTATTCTATCCAGGGTAAGGGGAGTATGAGGGCCAGGGCAGTTTACTGTTCTGGATGTCAGATGTGGGAAGTCATGGAGTCTGATAGCCCTCCAGACGTCCACATCTGCGCCAGGTGTATCGAGATGGGGCTCCTAATGGACCGTATAAGGAACCTGGAGCAGCAGCTCGATGACCTCCGTCTGGTCAGGGAGAGCGAGGAAGTCATTGAGAGGAGTTACAGGGATGTGGTCACTCCAACACCACAGGAGGCAGGCAAGTGGATCACGGTTGGGAGAGGCAAGGGGCACAGGCAGGGACTAGAGAGTACCCCGGTGGCTGTACACCTTGACAATAAGTACTCCTGTTTGAGCACTGTTGGGGTGGACAGTCTACCTGGGGGTAGCGACAGCGGCCGGGCCTCCGGTATAGAGACCGGCCCTGTTGCTCAGAAGGGTAAGGAAAAGAAGAGGAGGGCAATACTAATAGGGGACTCTATAGTTAGGGGGTCAGACAGGCGATTCTGTGGACGCAGTCGGGAGACCCGGATGGTAGTTTGCCTCCCTGGTGCCAGGGTCTGTGATGTGTCTCAACGTGTCCAAGATATCCTGAAAGGGCAGGGAGAGGAGCCCGAGGTCGTGGTACATATAGGTACCAATGACATAGGTAAAAAAAGAGAAGAGGTCCTGAAAGGAGAATTTAGGGAGTTAGGAGGGGATTTAAAGAGAAGGACAGCAAAGGTAACAATCTCGGGATTACTGCCTGTGCCACGCGACAGTGAGAGTAGGAATGGAGCGAGGTGGAGGATAAATGCGTGGCTGAAGGACTGGTGCAGAAGGCAGGGATTCAAATTTCTGGATCATTGGGACCTCTTTTGTGGAAGGTTAGACCTGTACAAAAAGGATGGGTTGCACTTGAACCTGAGGGGGACCGATATCCTGGCGGGGAGATCTGCAAAGGCTACTGGGGAGACTTTAAACTAGAATGGTTGGGGGGAGGGACTCAAATAGAGAATGCTATTAGACAGTGTGTGAGGCAGGAGGCAGAGAAGGAAAGCACTCATACCCAACATGTAGGGGGGAAAGAAGAAAACAATAATAAACAGAGAATAAGAGGTGGTGGGGTTCTTAAATGGGTGAGCAGAGAAACAGAGGGGTGTAAAATGCGGGCGGAAGCAATAGGTAGCAAGGTGAAAAGTAAAAGTGGCAGGCAGACAAATCCAGGGCAAAAATCAAAAAGAGCCACTTTTCAACATAATTGTATAAGGGGTAAGAGCGTTGTAAAAACAAGCCTGAAGGCTTTGTGTCTCAATGCAAGGAGCATTCGTAATAAGGTGGATGAGTTGAACGTGCAGATAGCAATTAATGATTATGATATAGTTGGGATCACGGAGACATGGCTCCAGGGTGACCAAGGCTGGGAGCTGAACATCCAGGGATATTCAATATTCAGGAGGGATAGAGAGAAAGGAAAAGGAGGTGGGGTAGCGTTGCTGGTTAGAGAGGAGATTAACGCAGTGGAAAGGAAGGACATTAGCTTGGAGGATGTGGAATCGGTATGGGTAGAGCTGCGAAACACTAAGGGGCAGAAAACGCTGGTGGGTGTTGTGTACAGGCCACCTAGCAGTAGTAGTGAAGTTGGGGATGGCATCAAACAGGAAATTAGAAATGCGTGCAACAAAGGCCAAACAGTTATAATGGGCGACTTCAATCTACATATAGATTGGGTGAATCAAATTGGCAGGGGTGCTGAGGAAGAGGATTTCTTGGAATGTATGCGGGATAGGTTTCTAAACCAACATGTAGAGGAACCAACGAGAGAGCAGGCTATTCTACACTGGGTATTGAGTAATGAGGAAGGGTTAGTTAGCAGTCTTGTTGTGAGTGCCCCCTTGGGCAAGAGTGACCATAATATGATTGTTCTTCATTAGGATGGAGAGTGACATTGTTAATTCAGAAACAACGGTTCTGAACTTAAAGAAAGGTAACTTTGAGGGTATGAGACGTGAATTGGCCAAGATTGACTGGCAATTAGTTCTAAAAGGGTTGACGGTGGATATGCAATGGAAGGCATTTAAAGACTGCATGGATGAACTACAAAAATTGTTCATCCCAGTTTGGCAAAAGAATAAATCAGGGAAGGTAGTGCATTCGTGGATAACAAGGGAAATCAGGGATAGTATCAAAGCAAAAGATGATGCGTACAAATTAGCCAGAAAAAGCAGCATACCAGAGGACTGGGAGAAATTCAGAGACCAGCAGAGGAGGTCAAAGGGCTTAATTAGGAAAGGGAAAATAGATTATGAAAGGAAACTGGCAGGGAACATAAAAACTGACTGCAAAAGTTTTTATAGATATGTGAAGAGAAAGAGATTAGTTAAAACAAATGTAGGTCCCTTGCAGTCAGAAACAGGTGAATTGATCATGGGGAACAAGGATATGGCGGACCAATTGAATAACTACTTTGGTTCCGTCTTCACTAAGGAAGACATAAATAATCTGCCGGAAATAGCAGGGGGCCGCGGGTCAAAGGAGATGGAGGAACTGAGTGAAATCCAGGTTAGTCGGGAAGTGGTGTTGGGTAAATTGAATGGATTAAAGGCCGATAAATCACCAGGGACAGATAGGCTGCATCCCAGAGTACTTAAGGAAGTAGCTCCAGAAATAGTGGATGCATTAGTGATAATTTTTCAAACTCTTTAGATTCTGGAGTAGTTCCTGAGGATTGGAGGGTAGCAAACGTAACCCCACTTTTTAAGAAGGGAGGGAGAGAGAAAACGGAGAATTACAGACCAGTTAGTCTAACATCGGTAGTGGGGAAACTGCTAGAGTCAGTTATTAAAGATGGGATAGCAGCACATTTGGAAAGTGGTGAAATCATTGGACAAAGTCAGCATGGATTTATGAAAGGTAAATCGTGTCTGACGAATCTTATAGAATTTTTCGAGGATGTAACTAGTAGAGTGGATAGGGGAGAACCAGTGGATGTGTTGTATCTGGACTTTCAGAAGGCTTTCGACAAGGTACCACATAAGAGATTAGGATATAAACTTAAATCACACGGTATTGGGGGTTCAGTATTGATGTGGATAGAGAACTGGCTGCTAAACAGGAAGCAAAGAGTAGGAGTAAACGGGTCCTTTTCACAATGGCAGGCAGTGACTAGTGGGGTACCGCAAGGCTCAGTGCTGGGACCCCAGCTATTTACAATTTATATTAATGATCTGGACGAGGGAATTGAAAGCAACATCTCCAAGTTTGCGGATGACACTAAGCTGGGGGGCAGTGTTAGCTGTGAGGAGGATGCTAGGAGACTGCAAGGTGACTTGGATAGGCTGGGTGAGTGGGCAAATGTTTGGCAGATGCAGTATAATGTGGATAAATGTGAGGTTATCCAATTTGGTGGCAAAAACGGGAAGGCAGACTATTATCTAAATGGTGGCCGATTAGGAAATGGGGAGATGCAGCGAGACCTGGGTGTCATGGTACACCAGTCATTGAAAGTAGGCATGCAGGTGCAGCAGGCAGTGAAGAAAGCAAATGGTATGTTGGCCTTCATAGCAAGAGGGTTTGAGTACAGGAGCAGGGAGGTTCTACTGCAGTTGTACAGGGTCTTGGTGAGACCACACCTGGAGTATTGCGTACAGTTTTGGTCTCCAAATCTGAGGAAGGACATTATAGCCATAGAGGGAGTGCAGAGAAGGTTCACCAGACTGATTCCTGGGATGTCAGGACTTTCATATGAAGAAAGACTGGATAGACTTGGCTTATACTCGCTAGAATTTAGGAGATTGAGAGGGGATCTTATAGAAACGTACAAAATTCTTATGGGGTTGGACAGGCTAGATGCAGGAAGATTGTTCCCGATGTTGAGGAAGTCCAGGACAAGGGGTCACAGCTTAAGGATAAGGGGGAAATCCTTTAAGACCGAGATGAGGAAAAACGTTTTCACACAGAGAGTGGTGAATCTCTGGAACTCTCTGCCACAGAGGGTAGTTGAGGCCAGTTCATTGGCTATATTTAATGTGGCCCTTGTGGCTAAGGGGATCAGGGGGTATGGAGAGAAGGCAGGTATGGGATACTGAGTTGGATGATCAGCCATGATCATATTGAATGGCGGTGCAGTCTCGAAGGGCCGAATGGCCTACTCCTGCACCTATTTTCTATGTATCTATGTATCTATGAGAGAGAGAGAGACAGACAGAGAGAGAGAGAGAGAGAGAGAGAGAGAGAGAGAGAGAGAGACAGACAGAGAGGGAGTGAGACCGAGAGGGAGTGAGACAGAGAGAGAGATAGACAGAGAGAGAGAGACAGAGAGAGAGAGAGACAGAGAGAGAGACAGAGAGAGACAGAGACAGAGAGAGACACACACGGGGACAGACAGAGACGGACAGAGAGAGAGAGATAGAGAGACACACACACAGACAGACAGAGACACAGATAGACAGACCCAGAGAGACATACAATCAGACAGACAGACACACACAGACAGGCACAGACAGACAGACACAGACACAGACCGACACACAGACAGACACAGACACAGACCGACACACAGACCGAGACACAGACGGACACACAGACACAGACCGACACACAGACAGACACAGACGGACAGACACAGACAGACAGACACAGACAGACAGACACAGACAGACAGACACAGACAGACACAGAGACACAGACAGACACAGAGACACAGACAGACAGAGACACAGACAGACAAACACAGACAGACAGACAGACACAGACAGACAGACACAGACAGACAGACACAGACAGACAGAGACACAGACAGACAGACAAGACAGACAGACACACACAGACACAGACAGAGAACGAACAAACGAGATAGAGATATAGAGAGATTCCACCCCCTTATCGTTTCCCCAGGCCATGGGGGAACGATGCTACCAAAAGACTTTCAATGATAAACTTCTGGACAAATGCAAGAAAGCAGCTATGACATATAATACACAATAAACTGTATTACAAATACACAATGAACAAGTTATACATTCTTGTACTCTTACATGGCTATGACCGCACATAAGAAATAAAAAGAAATTCAGCAAAAGACACCGCGTAAAAATACTAATTTCCTCAGCAAAATATTAGAATACTGAAATGCTCTGACAAAATGTGGCAGCTCTGAATATATCGCAATATCGACAAACTAGTAAAACAACCCTTAAATTCTTAGAGCTAAGGCGGGCCCCTGGACCCCCCCCCCCCGGTAATGCCGGGAATTATAACACACTATAATACAATAATGCAATTCGGCACTCGCACTCCGCACACTGAGTAAGATTTTTCATTTTCAAATGTTGGCAGGTATGAGAGAGGTGTTCAGACGGAGAGCACTGCCAGAGGTGAGCGGGCTGGCAGAAGTTCTGCTATCCAGTCCCGGCGGCCACTCGCAGCCATCCGAGCTACTTCCCTCCCCGGCCACAATGCAGTGGCTCCGCGCCCAGAGCGCCGCGGCAGCGGTGAGTGAGTTGCTGGCATGATCCCCGATCCCCTCCTTCTCAATGCTCCTGCCCTCCCCACAACTTTACCCCTGGCGGCCCAGCCAATTTGTGCAGCCCAGGCCGTGCTGACGCGGGCCAGACTCCCCACACGCTGTGAAAGGAACTCTTTCCCCTCCCCAGCAGCGCTGTCCTTTTACAGCCGCTTCCCATCAGCTGCCAGCAATGACAATAGACAATAGGTGCAGGAGTAGGCCATTCGGCCCTTCGAGCCAGCACCGCCATTCAATGTGATCAAGGCTGATCATCCCCAATCAATACCCCGTTCCTGCCTTCTCCCCATATCCCCTGACTCCGCTATCTTTAAGAGCCCTATCTAGCTCTCTCTTGAAAGTATACAGAGAACCGGCCTCCACCGCCCTCTGAGGCAGAGAATTCCACTGACTCACAACTCTCTGTGAGAAAAAGTGTTTCCTCGTCTCCGTTCTAAATGGCTTACCCGTTATTCTTAAACTGTGGCCCCTGGTTCTGGACTCCCCCAACATCGGGAACATGTTTTCTGCCTCTAGCGTGTCCAAACCCATAATAATCTTATATGTTTTAATAAGATGCCCTCTCATCCTTCTAAACTCCAGAGTATACAAGCCCAGCCGCTCCATTCTCTGAGCACATGACAGGTCCCGCCATCCCGGGAATTAACCTTGTGAACCTACGCTGCACTCCCTCAATTGCAAGAATGTCCTTCCTCAAATTAGGGGACCGAAACTCCACACAATACTTCACAATACTTGGCTATCCCTCAGTACAGCAACATCGTTCTTGATGTTGCTGAACTGAGGGATAGCCAAGTCTATCTGTCTTGGCTAACAACCTAAGCTTCGCAGGTAAATTTTCGTGCCTTATTTCTGGGTAAAAAATGTCTTCATTGCCGGGAAATACGGGTACTAAGGAAATGCATCAGAATGAATTTGCAACGAGCCACTGAGAGGTATTCTATAATTGAAATTCAAGTCAATTTGAGTTTACCATCATATACACAAGTATGGGAGGTACAGGTACAATGAAAATCTTGTAGCAGATTGCCACAAATTATGCATTAATAATATTTCAATAGAATGTCAGCTCTTTAAAGCTACCATAGTAATTTGGTAAATATACCAAAATTCAAACAATACATTGATGGTTTAATTTTTTTTACAATTTTTACAAGGCTCTTTGTAACTTTTTACTGTAAAGTGGGATTATATGATGGAGTGTCCCACTTGTATTCAAATTCTAACATTTGCCACTTTGGCCTTGAACATATTTAAGATATTTGTCACTTTTTCCAAAAATTCTTAAAATACTATACCTTACAGAAGATGCGGTGTTGTAGTCCGTTGAAAAAAATCTTATTTCTCTGGAGTATAAGGAGGTCAGTAGAGTGCACATGTGACCTATCGTGCTTTGGATTAACGCCCATAAGCCTATTAAAATGAACTTGGACAGTGAGACCACCCTGCTTCCACTGCACCATGCTGGATTATCCAGGAGTAATGGGCAAAGCCTGTCAAATTGAACCGCAGAGCCATCTTGGCCATCTGCACTGTCAACTGCTCAACAAAGGCCGCTACTGTTTGAGGCTTTAACAATAACAGTAGGCTTACCTCACAACACTAAATCTGCATTCTATGTTCCTCAGTATAGCTTATTCAGCTACGTCTGCTACATTTTAATTAATCACATTAATTGACTAAGTCAAGCATTTTCCATTTGGAAAGCACAAAAAACTAAGTGTGGCAACATTAATCCAGGTCTTCTACTGCATCTGGAAAAAGCTTTACGCTGCTTTATGTCAAAAAGAGTTAAATTTGAAAAAAAATAACACCTTTCAAAACTTTTAATAAAAGGAATTGAAAAATCTAAAAAATAAAAAAATCTTTCAATTAATATTATTTTCCAATTAATTACAATGGGGAGGCACAGCACGGTGGTGCAGCGGTAGATTTGCTGCAACAGAGACCCAGTCTCGAACCTGACTACAGGTGCTGTCTATACGGAGTTTGTATGTTCTCCCCGAGACCCACGTGGGTTTCCTCCCGCATTCCAAAGACATACAGATTTGTGGGCTAATTGGCTACGGTAAAATTGTAAATTGTCCTGAGTGTGTGTTAAGGGCCTGTCCCACGGTGCGAGTTCACCCAAGAGCTCTCCCGAGTTTTTAAAAAATCAAACTCGTGGTAAGTACGTAGAATGTACGTAGCGGGTACGTCGGAGCTCGTGGATGACTCGTAATGCTAACGGCAGGTACTCGGGAAACGCGGAAACTCGTGAAGCTTTTTCAACAGTGTGAAAAATTTCCAAGAGTAAAAAAATACTCGTGATGAGGTACCACGAGTTTGATTTTTTGTTTTTACTCGGGAGAGCTCTTGGGTGAACTCGCATCGTGGGACAGGCCCTTTAGTGTGCAGGGATCGCTGGTCAACATGGACTCGGTGGGCCGAAGGGCCTGTTTCCACGCTTATCCTCTAAACTAAACTCTAAACACATGCGTGCAGCACAGAGTTAACAGGGAACTTAGAAGTGAATAAATAGCAAATATTTTGGATTTAGTTACCTTTGTTTACTTAATTTTTAGTCTTGTGAGAGATTTTCTATTTTAGACAACTAGTATTAATATCAAGCACTATTAAGCCAAGCATATCACAGTTACATATACAGAAAATCTCTCTATGCACAAATATAAGTCAACACACGACGTATTTATTTGATGGTAACACTGCAAAATGTTGACTAATGTCATCCAGCACCCTGCAAAGCCTCCAAATAAGATTGGCAAGTCACTGCCTAATAGTTGTTTGTCATGTGGACCCATGCTTATAATTAACTGAATTAAGCATTCTTGAATGACAAGTAGTAGTTCTAAAGATCAAACTGAACATATTTTCTATCTGCTGTTGGTAAAGGGTTATTATTGTGATACAGTGAAAATGTTTGTTTTGCGTGCTACCCAAGTGAAGCATTGCTAAATACATAGATACATAGATACATAGAAAATAGGTGCAGGAGTAGGCCATTCGACCCTTTGAGCCTGCACCGCCATTCAATATGATCATGGCTGATCATCCAACTCAGTATCCCGTACCTGCCTTCTCTCCATACCCCCTGATCCCTTTAGCCACAAGAGCCACATCTAACTCCCTCTTAAATATAGCCAATGAACTGGCCTCAACTACCCTCTGTGGCAGAGTTCCAAAGATTCACCACTCTCTGTGTGAAAAAGTTTTTCCTCATCTCGGTCTTAAAGGATTTCCCCCTTATCCTTAAGCTGTGACCCCTTGTCCTGGACTTCCCCAACATCAGGAACAATCTTCCTGCATCTAGCCTGTCCAACCCCATAAGAATTTTGTACGTTTCTATAAGATCCCCTCTCAATCTCCTAAATTCTAGCGAGTATAAGCCAAGTCTATCCAGTCTTTCTTCATATGAAAGTCCTGACATCCCAGGAATCAGTCTGGTGAACCTTCTCTGCACTCCCTCTATGGCTATAATGTCCTTCCTCAGATTTGGAGACCAAAACTGTACGCAATACTCCAGGTGTGGTCTCACCAAGACCCTGTACAACTGCAGTAGAACCTCCCTGCTCCTATACTCAAATCCTCTTGCTATGAAGGCCAACATACCATTCGCTTTCTTCACTGCCTGCTGCACCTGCATGCCTACTTTCAATGACTGGTGTACCATGACACCCAGGTCTCGCTGCATCTCCCCATTTCCTAATCGGCCACCATTTAGATAATAGTCTGCCTTCCCGTTTTTGCCACCAAAGTGGATAACCTCACATTTATCCACATTATACTGCATCTGCCAAACATTTGCCCACTCACCCAGCCTATCCAAGTCACCTTGCAGTCTCCTAGCATCCTCCTCACAGCTAACACTGCCCCCCAGCTTAGTGTCATCCACAAACTTGGAGATGTTGCTTTCAATTCCCTCATCCAGTTCATTAATATAAATTGTAAATAGCTGGGGTCCCAGCACTGAGCCTTGCGGTACCCCACTAGTCACTGCCTGCCATTGTGAAAAGGACCCGTTTACTTTTCACAACTGCCAATCGGCCCTTTGGGTCTACTCCATCATGGCTGATCAGTATCTTTCCCTCTCAAGTCCATTCTCCTGCCAACTCTCTGAAAACTTTGACACCCTTACTAATCAAGAACCTATTAATCTCTGCTTTAAAAATACCCAATGACTTGGCATCCACAGCCATTTGTGGCAATGAATTCCACAGATTCACCATTCTGACTAAATAAATTCTTCCTCGTTTCCATTCTAAAGGTACATCCTTTTATTGTGAGACTGTGCCCCCTGGTTCTAGACTCGCCCACTAGTGGAAACATCCTTGCCACCACATCCATTCTATCTAGGCCTTGTGCACTTTAAAATGTGCCTCTCAACTCGGTCTTCATTCCTTATCTCCTCGTTTTAGATTTGTATCTTCCCTGATAAGCCTCAGAATCCTATGTTTCAATTAAAACATTCCAATCACCATTGACCTGGGCATCAACCCCTCCCTTTGCAACTGGATACTGGACTTTCTAACCAACAGACCCCAGTCTGTTAGGTTAGACAACCACACGTCTACAACCCTCACCACCGGCGTTCCACAGGGCTGTGTGCTGAGCCCTCTCCTCTACTCCTCTTCACCTACGACTGCACAGCTGTACATGGTACTAACACCATAATCAAGTATGCAGATGATACAATGGTGATTGGCCTCATCAGCGACAACGATGAGTCGGCCTATAGGGAAGAGGTCCAGCTCCTAGCAGCATGGTGCGCTGACAACAACCTGGCCCTTAACACCAAGAAGACCAAGAAGCTCATTGTAGACTACAGAAGGTCTAGGGGGGGCACGCACACCCCCATACATATTAACGGGACGGAGGTGGAGCGTGTTTCCAGCTTCAGGTTTCTGGGGGTCAACAACTCTGATGACCTCTCTTGGACCCACAATACCTCAACACTGATCAAGAAAGCTCACCAGCGTCTCTTCTTCGTGAGAAGACTAAAGAAGGTCCGTCCATCTGTCTCCTCAGATTCTGGTGAACTTCTACCGCTGCACCATCGAGAGCATCCTTACCAACTGTATCACAACTGTATGGCAACTGCTCTGTCTCCGACCGGAAAGCACTGCAGAGGGTGGTGAAAACTGCCCAACGCATCACCGGTTCCTCACTCCCCTCCATTGAGTCTGTCCAGAGCAAGCGATGTCTGCGAAGGGTGCGCAGCATCGTCAAGGACTGCTCTCACCCCAACCACAGACTGTTTACCATCCTCCCATCTGGGAGGCGCTACAGGTCTCTCCATTGCCGGACCAGCAGGTTCAGGAACAGTTTCTTCCCTGCGGATGTTACCCTACTTAACTCTGCACCTTGGAGATTGCCAGTGATCCCCCCCCCCCTCTTCCCCCAGTGACTGATCTCCTCCCCCCCCCCCCCCCCCCCGAAAATTGCACTACTGCTACTGTATTTACATATATATATTTTACTGTTCCATTATTCTGTGTTCGCACTTCTGGGTGAGATGCTAACTACATTTCATTGTCTCTGTACTTGTACACTGCACAATGACAATAAAGTTTTGAATCTTGAATCCAACACTGACCTCTGTAGAACACCACTAGTCACTGGCAGCCAACCAGAAGCCTCCTTTATTCTCACTCTTCGACCAGTTAGACAATTTTCTATCCATGCTAGTAAAGCCTCTAATACCATGGTCTTCTATCTTGGTGAATTTGTGGAATTCCCTGCCACAGAGGACAGTGGAGGCCAAATCACTGGATGGATTTAAGAGAGTTAGATAGAGCTCTAGGGGCTAGTGGAGTCAAGGGATATGGGGAGAAGGCAGGCACGGGTTATTGATTGGGGACGATCAGCCATGATCACAATGAATGGCGGTATGGCTCGAAGGGCCGAATAGCCTCCTCCTGCACCTATTTTCTATGTTATGTTTCTATGTTTAGCAGCAGCCATCAAAGGCCTTCTGCAAAATCCAGGTAAACAACAACTCTCCTTTGTCTATCCTACTTGTTACTTGCTGAAGGAATTCCAACAGGTTTGTCTGGAAAGATTTCTACTTTATCATGGTTGAGAAGGTTGGGCCAATGGTGATTGAAACATAGAAACATAGAAAGTAGGTGCAGGAGTAGGCCATTCAGCCCTTCGAGCCAGCACCTCCAGTCAATATCATCATGGCTGATTATCAGTACCCTGTTCCTGCTTTTTCCCCACATCTCTTGATACCGTTAGCCCTAAGAGCTCCAGTGCCCTCCATAATGTTTGGGACAAAGTCGAAGACCCATCATTTATTTATTTGCCTCTGTACTCCACAATTTGAGATTTGTAATAGAAAAAAATCACATGTGGTTAAAGTGCACAGTCAGATTTTATTAAAGGCTATTTTTATACATTTTGAATAGGTTTATTGGCCAAGTATTCACATACAAGGAATTTGCCTTGGTGCTCTGCCCGCAAGTGACAACATGACATAGTGACAGTTAGGAATGACATGTAAAACATTAAACATTAATAATAAAACATTATTGATTAAACATGTGTATGAAATAAAATACCAGAGCAAAAGGAGGCTACAGATTTTTGGTTATTGAGTAGAGCTATTACTCATGGAAAAAAGCTGTTTTTATGTCTGGCTGTGGCAGCTTTGACAGTCCAGAGTCACCTTCCAGAGAGAAATGATTCAAAGAGTTTGTGGCCAGGGTGAGAGAGGTCAGAGATGATCCCGATGTTGGGGGATCCTCGTCTCCGTTACTGCCTTCTCCCCATATCCCCTGACTCCGCTATTTTTAAGAGCCCTATCTAGCTCTCTCTTGAAAGCATCCAGAGAACCTGCCTCCACCGCCCTCTGAGGCAGAGAATTCCACACACTCACCATTCTCTGTGAGAAAAAGTGTTTCTTCGTCTCCGTTCTAAATGGCTTACTCCTTATTCTTAAACTGTGGCCCCTGGTTCTGGACGCCCCCAACATCGGGAACATGTTTCCTGCCTCTAGTGTGTCCAAGCCCTTAACAATCTGAGTTGAGGAGCAAGTTCTCAGCTCATGACTCTTCTTCAGTTTGGAAGGGCTTGCAAGAAATCACCATGTACAAGAAGAAAATCCCCTGCTCCTGGACAATCGTCAGCTGACCAACGACCTGAATGAGTTGTACTGCAGGTTCGATAGACAGAAACATAACCCTGGTACCCCCTCCCCAATCACCAATTCACACCTACTCTCAGCCTGACTCCAGTCTGCAAAGACTGCACTATTTCCCTCCCACCCCTCTCCAATCACCACTTTACACACATTTACAGCCTGACTCCAGTCTGCAAAGACTGGGCCCTCGCCCACTATCCACCCCCTCCGTGCTGCACAACATCAGTCTGGCCACTTCTCCATCACCAACAATAGAAATTGAGGAGGTGGAGAACTATTCAGAAGACAGAAAAGCCAGAAATCTCCAGGACTGGACAATGTTTCCTCCTCTATCCTCAAGCTCTGTGCCGAACAACTGGCTCCGGTCTACACAGACATTTTCAACCAGTTCCTGCAAACCTGTACTGTCCCTGCTTGCTTCAAAGTCTCCACTATTGTCCCTGTACCCAAAAATGACTACAAGCCAGTCACACTGACATCTGTAGTCATGAAGGCCCTTGAAAGACTTGTGCTGGTCCAGCTGAAAAATATTACAGACCCTCTGCAGTTTGCATACCGGGCCAATAGGTCTGTGGATGACACAGTCAACCTGGGCCTGCACTTCATCCTCCAGCACCTAGACTGCCAGGGGATGTATACAAGAATGTTGTTTGTTGATTTTAGCTCTACATTCAACACCATTGTGCCAGAGCTACTACACTCCAAACTCTCCCGGTTGACTGTGCCTGAACCCCTCTGTCAGTGGATCACCAGCTTCCTGACAGACAGAAAGCAGCATGTGAAGCTGGGAGAGCACATCTCAGACCTGCAGACCCTCGGCATAGGAGCACCGCAAGGCTGCGTACTCTCTCCTCACCTTTACTCTCTTTGCACTAATGACTGCACCTCCACTGACTCCACTGTCAAGCTTCTCAAGTTTGCAGACTACACAACCCTGAGTGGACTGATCCAGGATGGGGAGGAATCTGCCTACAGACAAGAAGTGACACAGCTGGCATCCTGGTGCCTTCGTAACAACCTGGAGCTCAATACTCTTAAGACGGTGGAATTGATAGTAGACTTTAGGAGAGCTCCCCCTCCCCTCATTCACCATCAACAACACCACAGTCACACCTGTGGAGTCCTTTAACTTCCTTGGAGCCATCATCTCCAAGGACCTTAAATGGGGGGCCACCATCGACTCCACAGTCAATAAGGCCCAACAGAGGAAGTACTTCCTGCGGCAGCTGAGGAAGCATAATCTGCCCCAGGCAATGATTGTCCAATTCTACACGGTCATCGTAGAGTCTGTCCTCACCTTCTCCATCATGGTCTGGATTGGCTCAGCCACCAAGCACGACATCCGGAGGCTGCAGCGAATCGTTCGATCAACTGAGAAGGTTGTTGGCTGCAACCTTCCCCCTATTGACGAACTGTACACTGCAAGGGCCAAGAAGCGAGCGGGTAAGATCATCTTTAACCCCTCTCGCCCTGGTCACAAACCCTTTCAAGCATTTCATGTTGTTACTTGCGAGCGGAGCACCAAGGCAAATTCCTAGTATGTGTACACACTTGGCCAATAAACGTATCCATTCATTCATTCATTCTTATTCGCTGGAATTTAGAAGGATGAGAGGTGAGCTTATAGAAACGTATAAAATTCTTAGGGGATAAGCGAGTTTGGTATTCCGACTGCGTATGCCCAGGTCATAGGTCACTCTGTATAAACATAGATGGAAGCAGTACATATAGAACTTCATTTCATCTGTATTTTCCAGCTTTGATTCTTCTAGGTGAGAAAATACTGCTTACAAACTGTGAATTAGTTGTATTTATTGTTCCTTTTTACAAAGCTACGATGATTTTGTTGTTTTTATTACTTTATGCTTCGGTGAGTGAGCGGGTCCGTGCTCGAGGCCGGGTCTCCGGCGCTGCATGCGCTGTTGAGTTGCTGCTGGGCCGTCCCCTCCCGGGTGTCCCGTAACTGCCCGGGGGTGGCCGGAAGTGTTCGGGGTGGCCCTGGGATGGCGGGGCGCCGGCCCGGACTTGCAGTCAGCGCGGTGGGGAGGCGCTAGCTCCGGCTTGGCTCCGGCTCCCGGGCGAGCCAGGGACTGTCGGTTGGCCCCATCGGTGCCGGTCATCGGCGGGGATGCACACGGGGTGCTGCGGTGGCTTGGCAGGTCAGGCAACATCTCTGGAGAAGGGTCTCGACCCGAAACGTCACCCATTCCTTTTCTCCCGGGATGCTGCCTGTCCAGCTGAGTTGCTGCAGAGTTTTGTGTATGTCCCCATTGATGGTTGGTGCTCGGCTTTTGCCGGCGCCAGGGGGGTTGGCCGGCAGCCGCTGGGTGGGACGGGGAACTAGGTTCGATCCTGGCTGCGGATGAGGTGCAGGTCTGTGCACGCAGCAGCCGAGAATGTCTCTCCGCCGGTTCATTCCCTCCCGTCTCACTCACTCTCGCTGTTACACCCCGCTCTCCCGCTACCTGGCACCCCTGTTCCTCAGATTAAATATATTTTTACACATTAATTATGAATAAAGGTTAGCATTTGTAAAGAGTTTGTTCAGCCAGCGCTTCGTTCGCTTTTTCTTTATAGCGACTGACAAATCCCATGATTCCTTGTGTTTTTCAGAATACTGAACTCGCTTATTGGACAGGGTAGATGCAGGAACATTTTTCCCGATGTTGGAGGGCGTCCAGAAACAGGGATCACAGTTTAAGAATAAGGGGTCGGCCATTTAGGAATGAGATGAGAAAAAACTTTTTCACCCAGAGAGTTGTGAATCTGTGGAATTCTCTGCCACAGAACGCAGTGGAGGCCAATTCAATGGATGTTTTCAAGAGAGTGTTAGATTTCGCTCTTAGGGCTAACGGAATCAAGGGTGAGAAGGCAGGAATGGGGTACTGATTTTGGATGATCAGCCATGATCATATTGAATGGCAGTGCTGGCTCGAAGGGCCAAATGGCCTACTCCTGCACCTATTTTCTATGTTTCTAAGATGGTTTTGATGATTGAAGGTGAATCATTTCTGACTAACCATAATGCAACTGCACTTCACATGGCTTTGGCAAGGCCACCAGCATCATCAGGGATGGGTCTCAACCCAGTCACTCCATGTTCTCCTCTCTCCCATCAGGCAAAAGGTATAGAAGTTTGGAAATGCACATCTCCAGATTCAGGACAGTTTATTTCCAGCTTTTATCAGTCAACAGAACCACCCCCCCCCCTCCCCCGATGCTGTCCACTTGACTTCTCCCTTCCACCGCCTTCTGCTCCTCCTTCTCCCTGAGTTGCTGACATATTCTATCTTGGAATTCTGCCTGACCCGCTGAGTTACTCCAGCACTTTGTGTATCTTCTGCGTATTAACCATCATCTGCAATACTATGTTTCACTGAACTCTTACACTTGGCCCATCAAGGCCTACTGGATCTCACGGTGGCTAACCATTTCAACTCCCCTTCCCATATTGAACTTTCTGTCCTAGGCCTCCTCCATTATCAGAGTAAAGCCACGCACCAATTTGAGGAACAACACATCATATCCAGGTGCGACAGAGGTTCACCTGCATCTCCTCCAACCTCATCTATTGCATTCGCTGCTCTAGATGTCAGCTGATCTACATCGGTGAAACCAAGCAGAGGCTTGGCGATCGGTTCGCCGAACACCTCCGGTCGGTCCGCAATAACCAACCTGACCTCCCGGTGGCTCAGCACTTCAACTCCCCCTCCCATTCCGTATCTGACCTCTCTGTCCTGGGTCTCCTCCATGGCCACAGCGAGCAACACCGGAAATTGGAGGAAATGCACCTCATATTCCGCTTGGGCAGTCTACATCCTGGGGGCATGAACATTGAATTCTCCCAATTTTGCTATCCCTTGCTGTCTCCTCCCCTTCCTCAGCCCTCTGGTTGTCTCCTCCCAACCCCCAGCCCTCGGGCTCCTCCTCCGCCTTTTTTCTTTTTTCCTTTCTTCTCCCCACCCCCTTTCAGTCTGAAGAAGGGTTTCGGCCTGAAACGTTGCCTATTTCCTTCGCTCCATAGATGCTGCTGCACCCGCTGAGTTTCTCCAGCATTTTTGTGTACCTTCGATTTTCCAGCATCTGCAGTTCCTTCTTTAACAGCACATCATATCCGCTTGGTCAGCTTACAACCCAGCAGTAGGAGTTATGAACTCTCTAAATTTAGGTCACTTCTACAAACACCTCCCTCCCCCCTCCTCTATTAAAGTCCATTAACTTTTAGCACTGAAATCTACAAGTATAGACATTACACAACAAACCCACAGAGCAATACAAGTGTTTGATGGCTTTAATTAATGCCTCCATCTCTGAAAAGTCAGCCAACAACACAAAGAACTGATGAAAATCAAGCTAATATGTGCAGTTAGAAACTGCCAATAGGCTTAATACTCTCGTAAAAATGTACGTTCAATGTGAATTTTCAATGCTGAAGCATTAACTGCTTCCCCATTTAAAATAGTTCTGCTGAAAGGAATGGACAGAATAATTGAAAACAGTTGAAAGCCTAGGACCTAATCATCTCAAATGTCTAGCATATTTTGACAGTTCCATAATAAGAAATCACAACCAATTTATACAGGAAGCAAATTGACAAATTTTCAAAACAGAGCTTCCTAGCTATTTTCAAATAATCATCAAATGTTTCTTGAAGCATTTTTATTCTCTTAAGATTTAGTAAGAAATATCATGCACAAATAGGTATTGTTGGATACACTGCCATTTCTAAGATAAAATACAATCTACAGCTCAAATAATTCCACCTAGGGATTAACATTTCAGAGGTTCAGCCAGAGATTATGTGCATGGATCTTGAATTTCATCATCTCCCTGTGGCACAATAGCTTATTCTTACTTATTTTCCTATTTATTCTTTGAAGGGTCAGGAAAGCTTAGCTTCCCGGTGCATTCATTTCATCTTTGCACTGAGTAGCAACCCAACAACCCAGATAACTTGCTGATTTTGGTTTTCCAGTCATCTGATTTTGAATCCTGTAAAAATTATATTAATTAAATGCTGCCCCCTCTTGGCTAACAACTGATATAATTTAAAGGTGTCATGACCAGTTGTCTAAACATCGAATATTTTACGATGAGTGTAGGAAGGGTTTAGCCAACAAAATAAACCACTGAAAATGTGCCACCCAATTAGAGTCTTAGAGTGAAACAGTGTGGAAACAGGCCCTTCAGCCCAACTTGCCCACACCGGCCAACATGTCACAGCTATACTTGTCCCACCTGCCAGTGTTTGGTCCTTATCCCTCCAAACCTGTCCAATCCATGTACCTGTCTAACTGTTTCTTAAATGTTGGGATAGTCCCTGCCTCAATTACCTCCTCTGGCAGCTTGTTCCATACACCCACCACACTTTGTGTGAAAAAGTTACCCCTCATGCTCCTATTAAATCTATTAAGGCTTTAGTGATGACCAAATTTTATTTCATGCCTTCCTCTGGAATGGTGAATTAACTTAGTAATAAATTCCATCAATACCCTGTCCCTCTTGCTCTACTCCAGGTTTTTCTCCCCAATTTGTAATCTTTACTAGACTAAGTGGGGGGTCTCAGTATCACACAGGAGGGCTGGTCCCCCAACGCAATATTCCACCTCTCCACCAATTCCAATATTGGTGGCCAGTGGGGGGTGGGGGCTTTCTGGAGCGCTAGTATGGGTGTTGTGGGCTGAAGGGACTGGTTTCCACAGGGCTAGTATGGACATTGTGGACCGAATGGATTCTTGGGCTGGCAGCTTAGTCACTCAAGCCTGTTGGGCTGGCAGCTCACTCACTCACGGCTGGTGGGCTGGCAGTTGACTCACGGCTATTCCTTGAAATTCCATTTCAAGCAGGGTGCAAGGCCACCAAATTCAAGTGCAGTTTCATACCATTTCAAGCAGGGTGCAAGGCCACTAAAGACAGCGAGTCGTGACCTCTCCCTCCTCCATCTTGTAGAGACTGAACCACACACACTTTTGGGTTATATAGTGGCCTTCATGGCGTGATTGACAGGAGAGAGAATCTCAACATTTTTTAAACACTAATAATTCTTTTATTTTTCATCGATGGGAAAAATCCTCGGCACCTGAAGAGCGGAGGGGGACTGAGTAAGATGGCCAAAAATCACAGACGTACATGGTAGCGTTTTTTTCTAAAATCAATACAAAGCGCAATCAGAAAGTGGTCAAGATTAGACTTTTAATTATATAGAAGGCAAGGCAACTTTGATTAGGCAAGGCAACTTTAATTAGGCAAGGTAACTTTAATTAGGCAACACAGCTTTAGCATTTCCAAACCAAAGGCAACACAGCTTTAGCATTTCCAAACCAAAGGCAACACAGCTTTAGCATTTCCAAACCAAAGGCAACGCAGCTTTAGCATTTCCAAACTATATTTTCCAACCACATTAAGGGCACTTACAGGTCAGTAAAACCACTCAGTTTAGTAGACATGTGTTCATTGTTATTCACAGCTCAGACTGAGAGACGTGACCCTCTCGCTCCCCCATCTTGCAGAGACTGACTGAGGCACTCAACACTTCTGGGATTTATAGTCCCTCCAGAAGGGCCGTGGCCTTCAGGAGAGAGAATCTCAACATTTTCTAAACACTAATAACTCTTTTATTTTTCATCGATGGGAAAAATCCTCTTGTCCTGCGCAGGGGAGGGGGACTCTAAGTAAGATGGCCAAAATTCACAGCCGTATGTGGCAGCGTTTTTTCTAAAATCAATATACCGAACAGGAAGTGGTCAAGATCAGACTTTTAGTAATATAGATGTCAAAGACTTCTGAGAAAGCTGATCTCCCTGCATGTGCTTTACACAATGTTTAAGTGGAAGCAATGTGGACATGCTGGGAAGCAAAGCAGAAAAATGCGTGGAGAGAGAAACAATTACCATTTCGGGTGATGACTTTGCAACAAAGGAAGAGAGGCAGGGAGAATCTGCTGGAAGATATTTGGTTAACAAGAGGTAGCTCCTCAAACTATGTAAGCCTTTCTGTTGAATCAATGGCTTCTCAGTGAATGGGTAATATTTTGTGTGGTAATGTTACCAGGTTCATCAGGCTCTCCCATTTCCACACAAAAGACAAATTCTCCAAGTGGAACAAATTAATCTGTGAATTAATAGAATAAAATGCCCTCAGCAATCATTTATGGAAGGCTACGGTGGTTCCTCCCACACTCCAAAGACGTATAGGTTTGTAGGTCAATCGTGTGTGTAGGATAGTGTTAATGTGCAGGGATCGCTGGTCAATGCGGTGGGCCGAAGGGCCTGTTTCCGCGCTGTATCTCTAGACAAATTAAAAACCAAATTATGACACCAAAAGCTTTTCACTGTACCTCGATACACATGACAATAATAAACTAAACTAAACACTGGCCAGCAATAATTTCTGAGAGAATCTAGTAAATATACAAGCTCAATGCCCATTGTTCATAACTGCAGGTTCCTCTCTCTGAAAATGCTGCGTGACCTGCTTGGTGTCTTAATAATCTTACTGTTATTTCAGATTTTCACAATCTGCAATTGTTTTCTTTTTGAAAGAGGTTAAAGGGGCTGTCCCACTTAGGCGACCTAATTGGCGAGTTTAGAAGAGTTTGAAAAAATGACATGTTGAAGACTTCCTTTGACTATGTACAAGACCTCCTTCGATTATGTTGAAGACTAGCTTCGACTAGCTACGACTACCTTTGGGAAAATTGGACACCGAATAGTGGAGAGTGAAGACGATGTCCTTCGATTTCCCTTCGACTATGATGAAGACAATCTACGACTACCCTCGATTACCTACGACTATCATGCCGACCTACTGCGACCTACTACGACTAAACCTACAAGTAAAAAAAGTATCAATTTTTTCCATGGCGACCTTTTTTTATTCGCGGGCATTTTTTAACATATTGGAAAAAACGCCGCAACCTAGTTGAAGCCTCGAGTACTCGGAGACCACTCTCGAGCATGAAGGAGAGTTACGAAGACCTCCTATGACCTCGTGTCGACCATGCTGCGAGTATGACTCGAGGGCAAACTCGCCAGAACTCGCGGATTAGATCGCCCAAGTGGGACAGGCCCTTTAGTTTTAAGAAACACAACAAGACGACCAATTCATTACCATACAGTGGTCAAAAAAATATTAATGGATTTTTCAAAGAAAATTTGACAAAATTAGATTTTACAATGCACAAAAACGATGCAATTGATTCAACTTTGTAACGAGAGAAAATACAGGTATTTCAAATTGATGACTTCTAATTTCCTTTGAGGATTGGAGACCAGGGATGGGGTTTTTCTGTTCACACTAATTAGTTATACCACAAATTACATTACATAATTATAATGAAAGGCAGACAAAGAATGTTATCAACATTTTCATGCAGCTTGAATTCAAATACAAGACATTAGAACAAGTCACACTGTAGGCTCCTTTGTCCTTGCACCTCAAGATCAATCAAATTTAACCATTACAACAAAAATAAAATATGGAAACATTCCATTGTGATTTTCAGAAAATGACACAAAAAGGTGCACATCTGAAAGCCCACAGTGACAGGAAGCACAATCGCAGCTTCAGATTGATAGATTTTTTTAGGAAGAAAAGAAAGAAAACAAAATAAAGGGAACAAATTCAGGGTTTTGGAGCTTAAACAGCTTAAGTTTCTGGATAGGTATAGTGCGGAGAGCGGATGGCATGTGCTCTCCTGTAGAGTAGAACGTCAACGCGGTCGGGAGGAATAAGTCTCAGCAGGAACGCAGAGAAAGAACAGAAATTTGGGGCAAGGGGGTCAATAATTCTAGAGACTGTCACTGCTGTTAATCAGGTCAATGTCCCCAATAACGCTTAGATGGACGTTCGGCAGCTGTGGCAGGGCTTCTTACAAGGTGAAACTAATGGACAGCTCAAGCAACAGCGAGGCATTAGTCCCCGATGTGCCCAATGCGTTCTACACATTAGATAGGGAGAAGACTGATGTGCCTCCTTTGACACCATAACCCCTGATGACATTGTAATCTCAGCCACCGAGGACGATGTCTGAAGATCTTTCACGAGGGTGAACCCTCGGAAACCGCCTGGACCTGACCACGTCCTCAAAATCTGCGGAGATCAACTGACTGGAGTTTTTGTGGGAATCTTCACTCTCTCATTAGTGAGGTCTGCGGTTCCCACATACTTTAAAGGCCATCAATAATACCAGTCCCCGAGAAGAGCAAGGTGACATGTACGTCTGTGGAGATTAGGTGCTTTGAGAGGTTGGTTATGGCGCATATCAACTCCTACCTTAGCAAGAACCTGGATTCACAACACTTTGCCAAACAACATAATAAATCAACAGGGAATATTCCTGGGACTGGCTCTTCACTCTGCATTGGACCACTTGGACATAAGAACACATGCATCAGGCTGTTGTTCACCAACTACTACTCGACATTTAACATCATCATCCCCTCCAAACTTATCACCAGGCTCAGGGAACGGAGTCTCTCTTCTGAATCCTTTGCAATCCTCTACTTCCTCATCAATAGAACACAACAGTACGAATTGGCAACAGCATTTCCTCCACGATAACTGTCAAATAAGGGGCACCTCAAAGCTGTGTGTTCACCCCCACTCTAAACCCATGACTGTATAGTCAGACACAGTTAAACCCCACCTTTACATTCGCTGACGTCACCACCGTAGATGGACGAATTACGGATAATGATGAGTAAGAGTATAGGAAGGAGATCGATCATCTGAATGAATAGTGCCAGAACAATCACCTTGCTCTCGATGTCAGTAAGTTCAAGGAGTTGATTGTTGATTTAGAAGAGAAAGGCTGAGGTTCCACAAACCTGTCCTCCAACATGGTGGAGAGAGTAAACAACTTCAAGTTCCTGAGTGTGCATACCTCTAAAGATCTGTCCTTTGGGGCCAGCAAATTGATGCAATGATAAAGAAAGCCCATCAACACCTCTAGCTCTTTCGAATATTAAAGAGATTTGGTGCATCAACAAATATTCTCTTGAACATGTACAGAAGTCCTATACATAACATATTAACTGGTTACATCATGGCCTGGTTCTGCAACTTGAACTCCCAGGAACAAAGAAGATTGCAAAAAGTAGTAGATACCACCTGGTCCTTCATGAGCACTGTCACCCCACCATCAAAGGGGCCTATAGGAGGTGCAGCCAGTATCATCAATGACCCACACCACCCTGGCCACATTCTCGTTTTACTCCTACCATCAGGAAGAAGATAGTTTAAAAAACTATGACCTCCAGGTTCAGGAACAACTTCTTCCCAACAACTATCAGGCAATTGAACTCTACAAACACCAACTAAACTACTAATTGTCTTTGGAATGCTTATGCACTAATAATCTGTTTATTTATTTATTTTTTGTTGTCTATATGTACTGTGTTTACAGACCTGTTATGCGGCTGCAAATAAGAATTTCACGGTTCTGATTTTTTTGGTACAGATGACAATTATAGGGTCTCAACTCGAAATGTCACCCATTCCTTCTATCCAGAGGTGCTGCCTGTCTCCAGCATTTTGTGTCTATCCTTACTTTTGATTGTTTTGCCAGCTTCCTCAAGTCAATAGGATTGGAGATACCCTTGGAATTTCTGCACTAAACCATCATGAATCCATTAGAAAATACCTTTATCATATAATTTACGAAAACCTGATTGCAATTAGCTATGATCTGTTATGTGCTAGATTTTTTTGGTTTTTGAAGCACAATATCCAAATTGTCTGAGGATCTGTCTGAGGATCACATTTGTGTAATAGCATCGTTAATCCACAGTGTGGCAGTAGAAACACTGGCAACACGCTGTCGGAGCTGCAGTGCCATGCATTGTCTGTAACAACTCCCAACCTCTAAGCATGCCTTTAAACAAGAAACATAGAAAAATAGAAAATAGGTGCAGAAGTAGGCTATTCGGCCCTTCTAGCCTGCACCGCCATTCAATATGATCGTGGCTGATCATCCAACTCGGTATCCTGTACATGCCTTCTCTCCATATCCCCCGATCCCTTTAGCCACAAGGCCCACATCTAACTCCCTCTTAAATATAGCCAATGAACTGGCCTCAACTACCTTCTGTGGCAGAGAATTCCACAGATTCACCACTCTCTGTGTGAAAAATGTTTTTCTCATCTCGGTCCTAAAAGATTTCCCCCTTATCCTTAAACTGTGACCCCTTGTTCTGGACTTCCCCAACATCGGGAACAATCTTTCTGCATCTAGCCTGTCCAACCCCTTAAGAATCTTGTAAGTTTCTATAAGATCCCCCCTCAATCTTCTAAATTCTAACGAGTACAAGCCAAGTCTATCCAGTCTTTCTTCATATGAAAGTCCTGCCATCCCAGGAAGTCTGAAGAATAAATACAGTGCCTGGAACAATCAAATGAGTTCCTCACAACATCCTCAAATCTTCATGTCAGTATCTGCTGACATGAAAAGTCTCATTTATCTTTCACAAGTTCGAAATACCTTGAAGTGCTTCACAAATAATTACTTTTGAAGTGAAAATGCAAAACTTCTAGGTGCATAAAATCTTAAATAAACACAGAAAATACTAGGAATACTCAGCACATCAGGTGGCAAATGTGAAAAGAGAAATAGCTTTGTTGCTGAGTGTTTCTAACATTTTCTCTTTTATGTTTGAAGTGGAGGAATAAGTACGATTTAAGAAGTGTGATTATTAATTGGGACTGACGTTGGCTCACCGACATTGTCCCTGGGATAATTCGAGAAGGGCAAGGGGCCAATAAAACAAAATATAGACAATAGGTGCAGGAGTAGGCCTTTCGGCCCTTCAAGCCAGCACCGCCATTCAATGTGATCATGGCTGATCATCCCCAATCAGTACCCCGTTCCTGGGGATGATCAGCCATGATCACATTGAATGGCGGCTCGAAGGGCCGAATGGCCTACTCATGCACCTATTGTCCATTAAAGACAAAACCATCATCTGCTCCTATTTAACCCCTCCATGAGAATACCATTTGTTAAACTCAAAAATAATTGGATTAAATGGAGAAACTTCCAATATGACTAGTAATATTCACAAATCCTAAAATGCGGTTCACTCAATCCTATAGACTGCATTTACTTTTCAAATATCTAGACTGTACTTTCTCAGAGACAATGTAAGCAAAAACATTGCCCACCCCACCCCCTCGATTTCCATTCACCTCCACAGATGCCATGTAACTTGCCACAACCTATTTGGACATGTTATGTGCATTTTGACAGCACAAAGGAGAGAGGCAGTGAGCGAGGAAGGAAGGTTGGTTTAAACCAGGCACGTGCCGTCAGGGTAGGCAAGGTAGGCACTGCCTACCCTGACTAAAATTATGATATGGCAATTATTAAATATAAATAGTAAAGGCATGGGAGAATTATGCCTATCTAAGAGATCGATCTCTTAGGTAGGCATAATTCTCCATGTCTTTCACCCGCAGCACTTGTAACACGCGAAGGTCTGTGCAGCCCACGTGCCGTCAGCTCCGCTTCAAGCCGTCAATGACAAGCGGGGCTGAAGGCAGCTGAAATTCAGCATGCGGAGCGCGAGTTTCTTGGCGGGTTTTTCAAATATGGATTGTCATTATTTTAAGGGTATCTTAGGAAACAAAGAGTGAAGAATGGAGTTCGTGTACCAATATCGCGGTAAGTACATTTCCTGGTGCTTCTTAAACCAACATGTAGAGGAACCAACGAGAGAACAGGCTATTCTAGACTGGGTATTGAGTAATGAGGAAGGGTTAGTTAGCAGTCTTGTTGTGCGTGGCCCCTTGGGCAAGAGTGACCATAATATGGTTGAGTTCTTCATTAGGATGGAGAGTGACATTGTTAATTCAGAAACAAGGATTCTGAACTTAAAGAAAGGTAACTTTGAGGGTATGAGACGTGAATTGGCCAAGATAGACTGGCAATTGATTCTTAAAGGGTTGACGGTGGATATGCAATGGAAGGCATTTAAAGACTGCATGGATGAACTACAATTGTTCATCCCAGTTTTGCAAAAAAATAAATCAGGGAAGGTAGTGCATCCATGGATAACAAGGGAAATCAGGGATAGTATCAAAACAAAAGATGAAGCATACAAATTAGCCAGAAAAAGCAGCCTACCAGAGGACTGGGAGAAATTCAGAGTCCAGCAGAGGAGGACAAAGGGCCTAATTAGGAAAGGGAAAATAGATTATGAAAGAAAACTGGCAGGGAACATAAAAACTGATTGCAAAAGCTTTTATAGATATGTGAAGAGAAAAAGATTAGTTAAAACAAATGTAGGTCCCTTGCAGTCAGAAACAGGTGAATTGATCATGGGGAACAAGGACAAGGCAGACCAATTGAATAACTACTTTGGTTCTGTCTTCACTAAGGAAGACATAAATAATCTGCCGGAAATAGCAGGGGACCGGGGGTCAAATGAGATGGAGGAACTGAGTGAAATCCATGTTAGCCCGGGAAGTGGTGTTAGGTAAATTGAATGGATTAAAGGCAGATAAATCCCCAGGGCCAGATAGGCTGCATCCCAGAGTACTTAAGGAAGTAGCCCCAGAAATAGTGAATGCATTAGTGATAATTTTTCAAAACTCTTTAGTTTCTGGAGTAGTTCCTGAGTATTGGAGGGTAGCTAATGTAACCCCACTTTTTAAAATGGGAGGGAGAGAGAAAACGGGGAATTACAGACCAGTTAGTCTAACATCGGTAGTGGGGGAAACTGCTAGAGTCAGTTATTAAAGATGGGATAGCAGCACATTTGGAAAGTGGTGAAATCATTGGACAAAGTCAGCATGGATTTACAAAAGGTAAATCATGTCTGACGAATGTTATAGAATTTTTCGAGGATGTAACTAGTAGAGTGGATAAGGGAGAACCAGTGGATGTGTTATATCTGGACTTTCAGAAAGTAAAGTAAAGTAAATTTATTTATATAGCACTTTTCAGTCGATTTCAATCAAAAGCCAAAGTGCTTTACAGGGAAGACTATCCATACAAATAATAAAAAGAGGTAGAAAAAATGACACAACACACTATAAGAAATTCAACACGAACATCCCCCCACAGTAGAATCTACACTCTCCACTGTGAGGGAAGGCACCAAAATGTCCAGTTCTCCTCCTCCTCCTAGACCACCCGAGGTTGGGGCCAGTTTGAGGCCACTGCAGCCAGTCGCTGCAACGGCAGCCCGATGATTATAGGCCCCACCCGCATCGGGTGGAAAAGTCCTCAGCAGCTCAGAAATGTCTGGAGTGGCCGCTCCTTCCCCGGAGACTGCGACGCCCGTGGAGTTTAGGCCGCACCGGTTGGAGCTTCGACTCCGCGGTGCTTCCGATCCAGCGCCGCCCGCCCGCGGCGGGACGCCCTCAGACCGCAGACCGCGCGCGGCTGCTCGATGTTGGTGGTCGGCGGTCACAGCTCTCCGGAGCGGCGACCCGGCAAGGCATCGCCCGCTCCGTGTTGGTGTCCCAGCGCTGTGCCACCGAAGCTGTGGTCCCCCCGGCAGGAAACGGCGCTCCAGCCCGAGGGAGACCGGAGATGCGATTTGGAGGAAAACCGCATCTCCGACCAGGTAGGACTGGGGTTAAAACAGTTCCCCCCACCCACATAGAAAGAATAGACTCCAAAAAAAATGTTTTAGACAATAAAAAAGTTAGAGGACGGACTGCAGGCAGGCGGCCATACAAACAGCGGCCATACAAACGGCGCCCACTCCTGCACATCCGCCATCTTAGAAAAGAAGGCTTTCTCAAGGTCCCACATAAGAGATTAGTATACAAACTTAAATCACATGGTATTGGGGGTTCAGTATTGATGTGGATAGAGAACTGGCTGGCAGACAGGAAGCAAAGAGTAGGAGTAAACGGGTCCTTTTCAGAATGGCAGGCAGTGACTAGTGGGGTACCGCAAGGCTCAGGGCTGGGACCCCAGCTATTTACAATTTATATTAATGATCTGGATGAGGGAATTGAACGCAACATCTCCAAGTTTGCGGATGACACGAAGCTGGGGGGCAGTATTAGCTGTGAGGAGGATGCTAGGAGGCTGCAAGGTGACTTGGATAGGTTGGGTGAGTGGGCAAATGCATGGCAGATGCAGTATAATGTGGATAAATGTGAGGTTATCCACTTTGGTGGCAAAAACAGGAAAGCAGACTATTATCTGAATGGTGGCCGATTAGGAAAAGGGGAGATGCAACGAGACCTGGGTGTCATGGTACACCAGTCATTTCGAACTTGTGAAAGACAAATGAGACTTTTCATGTCAGCAGATACTGACATGAAGATTTGAGGATGTTGTGAGGAGCTCATTTGATTGTTCCAGGCACTGTATTTATTATTCAGACTTCCTGGGATGGCAGGACTTTCATATGAAGAAAGACTGGATAGACTCGGCTTGTACTCACTAGAATTTAGCAGATTGAGGGGGGATCTTATAGAAACTTACAAAATTCTTAAGGGGTTGGACAGGCTAGATGCAGGAAGATTGTTCCCGATGTTGGGGAAGTCCAGAACAAGGGGTCACAGTTTAAGGATAAGGGGGAAGTCTTTTAGGACCGAGATGAGAAAAACATTTTTCACACAGAGAGTGGTGAACCTGTGGAATTCTCTGCCACAGAAGGTAGTTGAGGCCAGTTCATTGGCTATATTTAAGAGGGAGTTAGATGTGGCCCTTGTGGCTAAAGGGATCAGGGGGTATGGAGAGAAAGCAGGTACAGGATACTGAGTTGGATGATCAGCCATGATCATATTGAATGGCGGTGCAGGCTCGAAGGGCTGAAGGGCCTACTTCTGCACCTATTTTCTATGTTTATGTTTTTAAATACCTTATTTCCCGGGGTGGGGGAGGGGGGGGGGGGGAAAAGAGCTCCTTTCATAGTGTTTGGGGAGTCTGGCCCGGGGTAAAGTTGCGGGGAGGGCAGGAGCGTTGTGAAGGAGGGGATCGGGGCCAGTAATCCATTTGCGATGCTCTGGGCACGGAGCCACCGCATTGTGGCCTGGGAGTGAATTGGCTCGGGTGGCTGTGAGTGGCCACCGGGACCAGACAGCCCCTTCTGCCGGTCCCCGCACACCTCTGGCAGTGCTCTCCGTCTGAAAACCTCTCTCCTGCCACTCGCCGGCCTCACTCATGTCAGCCACTTCCCGCAAATCCTTAAACTCCGACAGCGCGCTCAAGGGACCAATTGAGGTTACTTGGCTGTGGGAATTTAAGGATTTGCGGGAAGCGGTTGACATGAGCGAAGCCGGCGAGCGGCAGGTGAGAGATGTTCAGACGGAGAGCACTGCCAGAGGTGAGCAGGCCGGCAGAAGGCGCTGAAGTGGCAGCCGGTTCCACTGTCGGGTCCCGACGGCTGTTCGCAGTCACCCGAGCTGCTTCCTTCCCCGGAAGTGGCAGCCAGTTCTGCTGTCCATGCCCGGAGAGCTGCGGCAGCGGTGAGTGAGTCTGACATGAACTCCAACCCCCTCCTTCTCAACACTCATGCCCTCCCCGCATCTTTAACCCCTCGCACAGACTCTCCACACGCTGTGAAAGGAACTCTCCCTCTAATTGGTCCCTTGATGACAACTGATTCAAAGTCCTGGTGTGCTCCCGTTTTTCCCACCATCTCTCCACCTGCCTTCATCCTCCATCCCTCACCCATTCAGTAATTTAAAAATGAAGGAGATTCAGAAGCCTTGGGAAAATTGAATTGTTACTTATTTTTATTTTTTACGGCAAGAACAATCTGCGCATGCGCGGTTTAAGATTTTTTTTTTTAAGCCGAATGACTGCCTACCCTGAGTAATTACTTACGGCACGTGCCTGGTTTAAACTGCATGTATTTTATTGCCAGAAGGGTAAGGCGGATGAGCTTAGAGCATGAATAGGTATGTGCGACTGGGAAATTGTAGCCATTACTGAAATCTGGTTAAGAGAGGAGCAGGACTAGTAGCTCAATGTTCCATAGAAACATAGAAAATAGGTGCAGGAGTAGGCCATTCGGCCCTTCGAGCCAGCACCACCACTCAATATGATCCTGGCTGATCATCCAAAATCAGTACCCTGTCCCTGTTTTTTCCCCATATCCCTTGGTTCCGGGGTACAGGTGCTTCAGGAGAGGCAGAGGTGAGGGTAAAAGAGATTGGGGGGGTTGCATTATGGGTTAAGGAGGATGTCACAGCAGTGGTCAGAGGTGACATATGGACGTGACGTCTAGTGAGGCTATATCGGTGGAGCTGAGGAACAAGGGATAATCACATTGTTGGGTGTGTGTACGACAGACCCCCAATTAGTCAATGGAAATTAGAAGAACAAATATGCCAGGAAATTGCAGGTCAAATAAGGTTGTTGTAGTAGGGAAATTTAACTTTCCCAATATTGACTGGGAAAATCATAGTGTGCAAAGTCTAGATGGGGTACAATACACACCTGTCTATATAAGGTCCCGCAGTTGACAGTGCATGTCAGAGCAAAAACCAAGCCATGAAGACGAAGGAATTGTCCGTAGACCTCAGAGACAGGATTGTGTCAAGACACAGATCTGGGGAAGGGTATAAAACAATTTCTACAGCATTGCATGTCCCGAAGAGCACAGTGGCCTCCGTCATTCTTAAATGGTAGAACTTTGGAACCACAAGGACTCTTCATAGAGCTGGCCGCCTGGCCAAACTGAGCAATCAAGGGAGAAGGGCCTTGCTCAGGGTGGTGACCAAGAACCCGATGGTCACTCTGACAGAGCTCCAGAGTTCCTCTGTGGAGATGGGAGAAACTTCCAGAAGGACAACTACATCTGCAGCACTCCACCAATCAGGCCTTTATGGCAGAGGCCAGACGGAAGCCACTCCTGAGTAAAAGGCACATGACAGCCCGCTTGGAGTTTGCCAAATTAGGCTGGAAATGGTGTTGGGTAGACTGATGGGATTGAAGGCTGATAAATCCCAGGGCCTGATGGTCTGCATCCCAGGGTACTTAAGGAAGTGGCTCTAGAAATCGTGGATGCATTGGTGATAATTTTCCAATGTTCTGTAGACTCAGGATCAGTTCCTGTGGATTGGAGGGTAGCTAATGTTATCCCACTTTTTAAGAAAGGCGGGAGAGAGAAAACAGGGAATTATGGACCAGTTAGCCTGACATCGGTGGTGGGGAAGATCCTGGAGTCAATTATAAAAGATGAAATAGCCGCACATTTGGAAAGCAGTAACAGGATCGGTCCGAGTCAGCATGGATTTACAAAGGGGAAATCATGCTTGACTAATCTTCTGGAATTTTTTGAGGATGTAACTAGAAAAATGGACAAGGGAGAGCCAGTGGATGTAGTGTACCTGGACTTTCAGAAAGCATTTGATAAGGTCCCACATAGGAGATTAGTGGGCAAAATTGGGGCACATGGTATTCGGGGTAGAGTGCTGACATGGATAGAAAATTGATTGGCAGACAGGAAACAAAGAGTAGGGATTAACGGGTCCCCTTTCAGAATGGCAGGCAGTGACTAGCGAGGTACCACAAGGCTCGGTGCTGGGACCGCAGCTATTTACAATATACATCAATGATTTAGATGAAGGGATTCAAAGTAACATTAGCAAATTTGCAGATGACACAAAACCTGGTGGTAGTGTGAACTGTGAGGAGGATGCTATGCGAATGCAGGGTGACTTGGACAGGTTGGGGGGAGTGGGCAGATGCATGGCAAATGAAGTTTAATGTGGATAAATATGAGGTTATCCACTTTGGTATCAAAAACAGGAAGGCTGGGGGTCCTTGTTCATCAGTCTATGAAAGTAAGCATGCAGGTACTGCAGGTAGTGAAGAAAGCGAATGGCATGTTGGCCTTTATAACAAGAGTCGTCGAGTATAGGAGCAAAGAGGTCCATCTGCAGTTGTACAGGGCCCTAGTGAGACCACACCTGGAGTATTGTGTGCAGGTTTGGTCCCCTAATTTGAGGAAGGACATTCTTGCTATTGAGGGAGTGCAGCGTAGGTTTACAAGGTTAATTCCCGGGATGGCGGGACTGTCATAGGCTGAGAGAATGGAGCGGCTGGGCTTGAACACTCTGGAGTTTAGAAGGATGAGAGGATATCTTATTGAAACATATAAGATTGTTATGGGTTTGGACACGCTAGAGGCAGGAAACATGTTCCTGATGTTGGGGGAGTCTAGAACCAGGGGCCACAGTTTAAGAATAAGGGGTAAGCCATTTAGAACGGAGACGAGGAAACACTTTTTCTCACAGAGAATTGTGAGTCTGTGGAATTCTCTGCCTCAGAGGGCAGTGGAGGCCGGTTCTCTGGGTACTTTCAAGAGAGCTAGATAGGGCTCTTAAAGATAGCGGAGTCAGGGGATATGGGGAGAAGGCAGGAACGGGGTACTGATTGGGGATGATCAGCCATGATCACATTAAATGGCGGTGCTGGCTCGAAGGGCCGAATGGCCTACTCCTGCACCTATTGTCTATAAACAGACTGTGTTCTGTGGATGAGGAAGTTGAGGATCCAATTGCAGAGGGATGCGTAGAGACCCAGTCCGTGAGCTTGGGAACCAGCTTTATTTTTAGTATCAAAAACTATTTATTTAATTACGATCACGATTTACAAAGCAAAACCATGATAACACACCCACCACAAGGTACAAAATCACCAAATTATCTAGACACTAATTTTTCAAACAACTATGATACAATCCGTACAAATATACTAAATAACTACTATACAACTATGTCCCTCTCTAACACCACCCGGGCGCGGACGTAACACCGAAAAAGGGGCAAGCATCTGGCTCGGGCAAACCCCTCTTCCGCCTGGCACCGTGACTTGCAGATGGCCAGCTTGGCCAGGCCTAGGAGCAACCCAACCAGGACATCTTCGGCCCTACCCACTCCCTCGATCCCGTCACCAGTCCTTCGGTCGCTGACAGCAGAGCCGCTCCTCCCCCTATGGGCGCCCGGTGTGCCTTGCCCCCCGGACCCTGGCTACAAGGGACACTCTACTGGTCCCTAGATAACCAGCTTTTGTTTTAAATCAAAAAATGTATTCAATTATTAAAATATAATATTTACAATATAATAAAGCAAAACCAAACCCACCACCGTAATACAAGACGAACAAATATACGAAATAAACTACTATACAACTATATTACAATCCTTGTCCAGGATGCACTCAACCCCCCGGCGGCACCCAGCAGTCCTGGAAATCCCCCAGGGTGCCCGTGGACAGCGCGTAGTCCCTCCCTAACACCACCCGGGGTCGGACGTAACCCCAGAAACGGGGCAGGTAGCCAGCTCGGGCAGAGCCCTCTTCCGCCTGGCTCCCAGGAGCAACCTAACCAGGACATCATCTGCCCTATCCCTCTCCCCTATGCACAGGGTGTCCAAAGATGAGGATGGTGTGTGAGAAATGCACCCATAAGGCAAGGAGCAGCCCCCTTTAGATAATGGAACAGGGGCTACAGCCTCACACACTCCATATACACGTGGTACACACTCTTCCAGCCCGCAGGAGTGTCAGGCTGCTGGCGAGTCTGTGAACCGCGAGAGAAACAGGTTGCAGGGCAGGTAACTAGCTTGGAGGGAATGATGGTATTGATCGCCGAGCTGTAGTCTATAAACAACAGCCTGACTCAAGTGTTTCTATTGTCCAAGTAGTCCATAAAAACATAAACATAGAAAATAGGTGCAGGAGGAGGCCATTCGGCCCTTCGAGCCAGCACCGCCATTCATTGTGATCATGGCTGATCGTCCCCGCCTTCCCCCCATATCCCTCGACTCCACTAGCCCCTAGAGCTCTATCTAACTCCCTCTTAAATCCATCCAGTGACCTGGCCTCCACTGCCCTCTGTGGCAGGGAATTCCATAAATTCACAACTCTCTGGGTGAAAAAGTTTTTTCTCACCTCAGTCATAAATGACCTCCCCTCTATTTTAAGACTGTGGCCCCTGGTTCTGGACTCGCCCAACATTGGGAACATTTTTCCTGCATCTAGCTTGTCCAGTCCTTTTATAATTTTATATGTTTCTATAAGATACCCCCTCATCCTTCTAAACTCTAGTGAATACAAGCCTAGTCTTTTCAATCTTTCCTCATATGACAGTCCCGCCATCCCAGAGATCAATCTCGTGAACCTATGCTGCACTGCCTCAATCACAAGGATGTCCTTCCTCAAATTAGGAGACCAAAACTGTACACAATACTCCAGATGTGGTCTCACCAGAGCCCTATACAATTGCAGAAGAACCTCTTTACTCCTATACTGAAATCCTCTTGTTATGAAGTCCAACATTCCATTAGCTTTCTTCACTGCCTGCTGTACCTTATTATAGGAAGGATGTCAACAAAATAGAGAGAGTACAGAGGAGATTTACTAGAATGTTGCCTGGATTTCAGCAACTAAGTTACAGAGAAAGGTTGAACAAGTTAGGTCTTTATTCTTTGGAGCGCAGAAGGTTAAGAGGGGACTTGATAGAGGTCTTTAAAATTATGAGCGGGTTAGACAGAGTGAACGTGGATAAGCTTTTCCCATTGAGAGTAGGGAAGATTCAAACAAGGGGACATGACTTGAGAATTAAGGGACAGAAGTTTAGGGGGAACATTAGGGGGAACTTCTTTACTCAGAG
>CM075978.1:85829110-85885337 GCA_038087875.1 Malacoraja senta | reverse complement strand
GTGCATGGAGCTTGACCCAGTGCATGGAGCTTGACCCAGTGCATGGAGCTTGACCTAGTCCATGGAGCTTGACCCAGTGCATGGAGCTTGACCAACCTGCTGGAGCTTGACCCAGTGCATGGAGCTTGACCTAGGGCATGGAGCTTGACCCAGTGCATGGAGCTTGACCAACCTGCTGGAGCTTGACCCAGTGCATGGAGCTTGACCTAGTGCATGGAGCTTGACCCAGTGCATGGAGCTTGACCCAGTAGATGAAGGTTGACGAACCTGCAGCGTTGTTCTGACAATTGGTCTTTCCATTACAGTAAACATACTTGACGGACAAAGGTTGAAGATGACGCCGGAGCCAGGCGACTCTTTGCGTGCTGGTCCCAGAAGAGGATTTGCTATCATGCATTATAATCGCTCCACTCTTTGAAATCTTTACTTCAACAGCAGCATTTATTACCTCTATCTGTACACTGTGGATGGCTGTATTGTAAATCATGTATCGTTTTTTCTTTGACTGGATAGCACACGACAAAAGCTTTTCACTATACCTCAGTACACGTGACAATAAACTAAACTAATTTAAAAAAATTATGTTCATATCAATGCAATAGAATCCATAATAGCGTAAGTGTTTCAGATTCAAGTGAATGCCACACATACTGCTAAAAACTAGCATTAAAATCCCTGCATAGCTGGTAATAGAGCTTACTGGTCGAACACACAATGCATAGTTGCTTATCCATGTACTCTTTGTGAAGATGCTGCCTGACCCACTGAGGTACTCCACCACTTGAAGTATTTTTCTGGTAAACCAGTATCTGCATTCCTTGAGTCTATAGTTGAGCAGGTTTGAAAGAGGATGTAACTTTCCTCCCATCCACATGCCATCAAGACAAGATGAAAATAAAGTATAAAAACATGGTTCTCTGCATTGATCTTTAAGTGATAATACAATTTATTGCTTGCAGTATATTTCAGGTTTCATCTGATTGTTATTTTGTGAAACGCTCTGCATCAGCAAATTCGACCAGTGATCACACATTAACAAATATATCAATGCAGTTTGATACTGAGGGATGTAAATTTAAACATACAGCAAAGAAAATTCAATGGGAAAAATCATTACTGCTTGCTATTTTTCAACAAGCATTTTTATGAGGAATTTCAGGCTTGGGAGATGTAATATTGGTATAAAATCTAAGCAAATATTTGGAAAACCATTGGTGTAATGATACCATTGGTGTAAGCACATGTTGGCAGTGAACGTTTCACAGATAAGAGAATTCAGAGACTGACTACTCAACATAAGAAGGTTCTATTGTCTAATTTCTTTTTACAAATTGATATTCTCATTAACCAAACTAAGTCATTAACTGAATTCCTGCTCTAGAGCCAGGGATTATGTGGCTCAAAAGACAGCTGTCTTGAAAATACTTTATGATAAATCAGGGTGAAAAACATATAAAGACCAAAGTAGAAAAAAAAATCAAATATGTATTTTAAATAATAAATTCATCCTTTCTAATCAGTGTTCATCCTCATTACACATCAGCGAACTCCTACTTGAGAAACAGTTTCGACCTTTAGAAATGTTTCACCTGAATAACTGAGCTATATTTGGGATTTTAAAAGTAAGGCTGAAAGAGAAACATTCAAATGTTCATGAAATGCCTTTATGTTAATACTTGTAATTTTACAAATGAATGTATGCTGGGAAGGCCTCCCAGTACTCCAGCTTCAGATAAAAGGAGCGTAGAGATGGAGTTTGAAAACTTGAAAGGATTCTGCATTGATAAAAACTTTTAAAATATTGCAGCTTCATAACTAAGTTGTCCAACAATAAGGCAAAAATGAAGAGGCAGACTGTATAAATAATTCGACACATGTCTGATTGATTCTCCCTATTGCACTTAGTTTCAGGAAACCTCAGATGAAGAAAGAATTATTGATTTAACAAGGATCCATGTACTTTGCAGAATGTGATGAAAGAACTTAACTCAAGCAAAAATCAAGCCAGCCTAATGTCTGCATTCTTTTACAACATTTTTCTTAAATTGCTTGACCATTTTTAGAATGCTGGAATGTTAAACAGAGTGGTGTGGGTTTGACCTTAGAAGCATTGAATTTACTGTAACAAGCAACAAAAAGAATATTGTTTAACTAACAACAAAATAATTTTCTGATTTAAAATCTTAAGTACTGTATGGCTATTAACATTTCTGAGCAACACTTGAAAATCTGATGAAGGGTCGATGACCTGAAGTGTTCGTTCCACTTCATAGAAAGCTGCCTGACCTGCTGAGTATTTCTGTTCTCATTTTAAGCAACCTGCTGCTGCACAGTTGTTTATTCGGAAGTGTAATTTGCATCATAAATCATGCTTGTTATATTTCAGAAACCTTTGTGGAAAATGGAGACTGGAAATGGTTCTGCTGGTTCTGACTGGTTCAAAGTATTCTAAGGGGCAGTATTGGTATATTGACCCAGATGTACCCAAGAATAAAGAAAGATCAACTTTTGAGTGTTGCTCAATGGTATAGCTGTTTTATTATGCACTCATTTTCAATTAGCAGCTGGTAGAGCTGCTGCCTCATAGCGTCAGAGACCCAGGTTTGATCCTGATCTCAGGTGCTGTCTGTGTGGAGTTTGCATGTTCTCCCTATGACCACGTGTATTTCCTCCAATTGCTCCAGTTTCCTCCCACATCCCAAAGATGTCTGCGTTTGTAGGTTAATTGGCCTCTGTAATTTGCCCCAAGTATGTAGGGAGTGGATGCGGAAGTGGGAAGCATAGCTCTAGTGTGAAAGGGTGATCGATGGTCAGCGTGGTCTTGGTGAGCCTTAGGGCCCGTTTCCACACTGTATATCTCCAAACTTGCATTTGTGTTTTAAGTCTTCAGAACCTTCCAAACAATGTTCCGCGCTGGTTGATCTTGTCTCAGTATGTGTGCACGCAGACAAGCATCGCAACTGTGACTGACAATCTTCAGTTAACATTGTCCAGATTTGTTGGCCAGTGGCTTGCTTCAGGAGTGTCTCCGTGTAAATCAGTGTCAACAAACGATTGAAGAGACACTAATTTGCAACATGCTTTGTAACTTGTGACCATTCTTCGTAGTAGCAATGTTGGTTTTCCTTTGTTTTTATTTCAACAAGTCAAACAAACTATCAGTAAGGAAAAGGTAGACAAAAATGCTGGAGAAACTTAGCGGGTGAGGCAGCATCTATGGAGCGAAGGAAATAGGCAACTTTTCGGGTCGAAACCCTTCTTCAGACTGATCAGTAAGGAAAATATTATTTGGTCTCTGGAACAAATAGTCTTTGCTGTTTTAAGTCACTCTAGCTGTAAAGTGTATAACGTGTTTCATTAGGAATATGCACTACACAAGTCAGTCAGCTAAAGGAGCTCAAATTTTGCCTGAAATAAAAAGTAGAGAATATGGGAAATGTTCAGCATATCAGTTAATAACTGAAGAGAGAGAATGTTTTAAGCCCGTGTCCTTTCATAAGAAGGATTCTGATGTTTTAAAAATCAGCCATTCTGCTCTAGACTTGGACAAGAATGTGTGCAGACATGTTGAAGAAGTCAGAATCAGGTTCCTCTGTGACGCTTCACATGGCCAGCACCAATTGCATCAGAGATCAGATGACAAATAGCCATTTAGGCCTGAGGTATGCTGTTGATACAACATGCCAGTATATCAATGGTTTTGGAACAGGAAAGTGCAAGACCAAAAAAGGGAAGAAATTGCAGAACATCAACACATTTATTAAACAGACAAGTATATGTTGCTGTATAAACAACGTCACTGACTTTCAGATTTTATGAAAAATTAAGCTAAGTTACAAGAGTTAATCCTGCAACATATCAATAAAACTCCCTGCCATCTGTAATACAGCCTTTATTTGACACTGGATATAAAATAACATCACCAAAACATGTTTAAAACAATCTCTGAATCCCACATTATTCAAACCCTAATCAAAAATCATCAGTGGCCTCTGTTTAAAGCATAGAACATTAAATTTTAAGTGTTTGCCGCGGATAAAACATCTTGCAGCACAACTGCTAAACGTTAGGCATTTATTTTTATGCTCATGTTGTGTAATGTTCAGCTCCAAAAGAATATCATGCTTGGTCAGTAACAGTTAATACTGTGGTCATTTTCACAGCATTACAATAATCTGGAATTAAAATTAAAGTTAACTTTTATGTGTTTCTTGTCTGCTAACTTAAAGAAATAATTTGCTATTGTGGATACGTTTCACATTGTGTGTTTCTATTCATCTCTAAGATGTGATCTTGTTTCCCAGATTCCACTGGCACCAGAGTTACGATTAAAGGTCACTTGTGATGCTCAGGAAAATCTCAGTTTCAAATTTGGTGAGTTAGCAATTCTACATATGAAAGTAATGGAATTATCACCTTTATTGCTAATTCAGATATCAAATATCTGCCATTAATCCACTGAGCACAATTTCTCTTTTTCTAGCACTATTAATACAGTATATAAATGTATCGTAGCAGCCACTGCTAATAAAATTATTCAGATATAAAATTATCCAACAATAATTTATGAGTTTTAATGACCAAACCTTCCCTGTGATACAGCTGCTGTGATTTGCAGATCTAGAGCTGGAACATTGTGCAGTAAATAATCTGAGTAATAGCTGACACTTGTGGAAAGCAGCATTCCCCTGACTGTCCACTGGGATTCGAGGTGGAAGAGTTCTCCGTTGTTTATTAGTAGTACATTCTCTAATGTGCTTGACATTGTCATTCTGTAATGACTCTGACACTTATTTTTCTGCTATACATGTCAGATAAATATTTATATCTCTTAAGTAGTTAAAAATACATAAAACCATTTAAAGTATTGGTTTGCATGTGGGAAAGTGTTATAGAACAGGATGTCATAATGGAAAATCACATTAAGAAATAATTCCAGAGCAACAAGATCATTGAGGAAACTAATATCAGGTCATGTGATGCCTATAAAGTGTTATGAAACAAGTCAAAATTAAAGATTTAGACAACATTGTAATTGATGGTTTTGTAATAGTTGCTGTGTACTTTCCCAGGTCAGGAATGTTAATGTGCCTTGACAAGCAATGTTAACTATTGTGTAATTACTCATACTCGAAAAAATTAGTCCGTGCGGTTTGGATGTTGTACAAATTGTAACAAATAACTGTCATAAAGCACTGATTCAGCTACTACGCAATGTAGCTGAGAGCCTGTGGAGAAGCATGTCTGATCCGGCTACTACTCTGACTATTACATTAACTCATTTGTTCTCACCATATCAGACATTGCTGCACCCATCCCTCCACTGCTTCACTTTCCGCAGATGGAACCTGGGCTGCTGAATACTTCCAGCATTTTCAATTTTTTTAATTACAGATTTGCAGCATTATTAGATTATCCTTAATCTTAACAGAACACAAGATGTACAAGTCTTAAATGGGATACTTCTACTCCTATTACTTTAAAACACGTTGAAATCAATAGAAATAAGTTGTAAGGAGAGGATGAACAACCTTGCATTGTTTTCCCTGGAGAGTTGGAAGTTGAGGTGAGACCAGACAGACATATATAAAATTATAAAAGGCATAAATAGGGTAGACAGTCAGAGTCTTTTTCCCAGAGTGAATTTGTCAATACGGGAGGGCATAGCTTTAATGTATGTCGGAGTTTGAAGGAAATGTATGGGGGCAAATGATGGTGGATGCCGAGAACATGCTACAGGGGGAAATGATGAAAGCAAATATGATAGCAGCATTTAAGAATCCTTAGGTACACAAAAATGCTGGAGAAACTCAGCGGGTGCAGCAGCATCTATGGACCGAAGGAAATAGGCAACGTTTCGGGCCGAAACCCTTCTTCAGACTAATTTAAGAATCCTTAGTTTAGTTTAGTTTATTGTCACTATCGAGGTACAGTGAAAAGCCTTTGTTATGAAAGACAATCGTTACATTACAATTGACATCATTACAATCGAGCCGTTTATAGTGTATAGTTACACGATAAGGGAATAGCGTTTAGTGCTAGGTAAAGCCAGCAAAGTCCAATCAAGGATAGTCCGAGTGTCATCAAAGAGGTCGATAGTAGTTCAGCACTGCTCTCTGATACTGGTAGGATGATTCAGTTGCCTGATAACAGCTGGGAAGAAACTGTTCCTGAATCTGGAGGTGTGCATTTTCACACCGCTATACCTTTTGCCTGATGGGAGAGGGGAGAAGAGAGAGTGGCCAGGGTGCGACCTGTCCTTGATTATGCTGCAGGTCTTGCCGAGGCAGCGTGAGGCAAAAATGGAGTCAATGGAAGGGAGGTTGGTTTGTGTGATGGTCTTGGCTGTGTCCCCAATTTGCTGCAATTTCTTGCGGTCCTGGATGGAGCTGTTCCCAAACCAAGCTGTGATGCATCCTGATAAAATGCTTTCAATGGTGCATCTGTAGAAGTTGGTGAGAGTTGCAGAGGACATGCCAAACTTCCTAAGCTTTATAAGGAAGTAGAGGCGTTGGTGTGCTTTCTTGGTCGTTGCTTCAATATCGGTGCATTTAGACAGACACGTGAACAAGCAAGGATACAAAGCACATGCCTGCAGAAGTGCCATTTAAATTGGTCTCATGGCCAGCACAGATATCATGGCCGAAGCTTGTTCCTCTGCTGGATCATTCTATATATGAAGCGAAAGAAGTAAATGTGAATTAGAATGGAGAATTCTATATATGGAATGATACAAAGGAGAGTGAAAAACAGATTGGATTGAGACAGAAATATAACAGAAAGGAAAAAAGTAAATAAAGATCTTTAAAAGTTTTGACATTGTATATTAGAGTCATAGAGTCAGAGGGATACATTTGTTAGTAGTCAACTTCCACATGAACATAGAACAACATAACACAGGAACAGGCCATTCGGCCCACCATGTTTTGTGCCGACCATCATGCCAGTCTAACTAATCTCAGAGTACTGGAGTAACTCAGCGGGTCAGGCAGCATCTGTGGAGAACATGGATAGGTGACGTTTCACAGAGTACTGGAGTAACTCAGCGGGTCAGGCAGCATCTCTGGAGAAAAAGGATGGGTGATGTTTTGGCTCAGGACCCTTCTTCAGACTGACCTCAGTCAGACTCAACCAATCTTTTTTTCCAGAGATACTGCCTGAACCGTTGAGTTACTCCAACATTCTGTGTCTATCTTCGGTCTAAACCAGCACCTGCAGTTCCTTTCCACACCATATTTCTTGTTAGCGAGGGCAACCCATACCCACTGTGTAGATTTAATATTTAGTCATAGTGACATCCTGCTTCTTGCTTTGCTTGATACATGCGGAACATTCTCCAAGAAATAAAGTCAATGTACTCAGGATATACTTGCACTAATATTTCCTGGAATTTTCTCTCCATCAATCATCCGTTTAGGCACATTGACAAATTGCTTATTTCCCTATAAGATGGAAGGGCAGGACTAAATGTACACATTCCCTTGATGAAGGATGAAGTGCTGGATAGGGGCCAGATGATTTTATTGCCAGACTAAAATGGATTACATCTAACAAATTGCTAATAGCTGAATACTAACAGTACAATTCATAAATTAGCAATTAGAAATATCCCAGTGGCAATTCTTCAAATAAACTAAATGCTTGATGATTTAACAAAAAGATAAATAGGGTTGAACAATCCTATTATAATATTCACAGCCTGCTTACTTGAAGACACAAAGGCAATATTTAGGAATTAATTTAAGTAGATTTTGAAGGTTATTCATCCCACTCTAGCTTATTCTGTCATTTTTCATATATTTTTAATTTGTTTAATTGATTTCATCTGAAAATAGTCACAATTTTTAAACTGAAAATATAATAAATAATAACCAGCTTCTCACTTTCGGTATAAATACAACCATACTGTGTCTGAAGAAGGATCTCGACCCAAAACGTCACCCATTCCTTCTCTCCAGAGATGCTGCCTGACCAGCTAAGTTACTCCAGTTTTATGTGTCCATCAACAATACTGTATTACATTAGTTCATCACTTCCTTACAAGGCTTAGGAAGTTTGGCATGTCACCTACAACTCTCACCAACTTCTACAGATGCACCATAGAAAGCATTTTATCGGGATGCATAACAGCACGGTTTGGGAACAGCTCCATCCAAGACCGCAAGAAATTGTAGCGAATTATGGCCGCAGCCAAGACCATCACACAAACCTACCTCCCTTCCATTGACCCAATTTATACCTCACGCTGCCTCGGCAAGGCCAGCAGCAAAATCAAAGACGAGTCGCATCCTGGCCACTCCCTCTTCTCCCCTCTCCTATCAGGCAAAAGGTATAGGTGTGAAAACGCACCTCACCAGATTCGGGGACAATTTCCTCCCAGCTGTTATCAGGCAACAGAATCATCCTACCACAACCAGAGAGCAGTTATGAACTGCTATCTACCACTTTGATGATCCTCGGACTATATTTGAGAGGGCTTTGCTGGCTTTACCTTGCACTAAACATTAGTCTTTCATCATTTCCAAGGATCCAAGGAGAGATAGCTGAATGGATTGAAAATTGGCTCCATGGAAGGAAGCAGAGGGTGATGGTGGAAGGTTGCTTCTCGGACTGGAGGCCTGTGACTAGTGCTGTGCCTCAGGATTCAGTGCTGAGCCTGTTACTGTTTGTCATCAACTGTATATCAATGATTTGGATGAGAACATACACAGTAAGATTAGCAAGTTTGCCAATGATACAAAAAGGGGTGGTTAAAATGTGAGGTGTTGAATTTTGTGAAGTCTCTGGAATAACAATGGAGGACCCGGCATGAGGGGACCGGCCTGAGGAAGGTGGGGAGAGAACAATAGACAATTGGGGAGGGGGGAGAACAAAGAACAATGAGGACCCGGTGTGTGGGGGGGGGGGGGAGGAGACCAAAAGGAGGAGCCGGTGTGCTTTGTAACTTTGTCAACGCCGTAGGTGGCCGCTATTTGTATACATTGTGTATGCAGCAAAGAATCTCACTGTGCTTAGTCACATGTGGCAATAAAGTATTCCATTCCATACAGAAAAATAGGTGCAGGAGTAGGCTATTCGGCCCTTCGAGCCAGCACCGCCATTCAATATGATCATGGCTGATTTATCCCGTTCCTGCTTTCTCCCCATATCCCTTGATTCCATTAGCCCTAAGAGCTAAATCTAACTCCCTCTTGAAAACATCCAGTGAATCGGCCTCCACTGCCTTCTGTGGCAGAGAATTCCACAGATTCACAACTCTCTGGGTGAAAAAGCTTTTCCTCATCTCAGTCCTAAATGGCCTACACCTTATTCTTAAACTGTGACCCCTGGTTCTGGACTCCCCCAACATCGGGAACATGTTTCCTGCATCTAGCCTGTCCAATCATTTAAGAATTTAACATGTTTCTATAAGATCTCCTCTTATTCTTCTAAATTCCAGTGAATACAAGCCCGGTTGACCCATTCTTTAATCATACGTCAGTCCCGCCATCCCGGGAATTAACCTGGTAAACCTATGCTGCACTCCCCCAATAACAATAATGTCCTTCCTCAAGTTAGGAGACCAAATCTGCGCACAATACTCCAGGTGTGGTCTCACCAGGGCCCTGTACAACTGCAGTAGAACCTCCTTGCTCCTAAACTCAAATCCTCTCGCAATGAAGGCCAACATGCCATTCGCTTTCTTTACTGCTTGCTGTACCTGCATGCTTACTTTCAGTGACTGGTGTACAAGGACACCCTGGTCTCGTTGTACCCAGTGCAAACTGTTTTTCTCTGTAACCTCTGTCGGTTGTGGACACAAAAAGCTAACTCAGCGGGACAGGTCGAGACCCTTCTTCAGACCCGAAACGTCACCCATTGCTTCTCTCTAAAGATGCTGCCTGTCCCGCTGAGTTACTCCAGCATTTTGTGTCTATCTTCAGTTTAAACCAGCATCTGCAGTTCCTTCCCACACACACTATCGGCTGTGTTTCAGACCTTCTTGTTGTTTTCCAGCTGTTTTTATTTCATGAATAGTCAATGTAACGGTGTTTTGGGATAGACTGTGGCTCTAAGTGAGCAGGGCGTGATCAGAGCTTCTCCCGGTCAGCATGAACGTTGACCAATGTACCGGACACACACAGGCCGCACAGGAGAAGCGGTAGTTTTACAAACTGGCATCTTGCATCGTACAAGTAGATTCTCAGCAGATGTTCTCAGCCGTTGTTCATTAACTTCCCGGTTGTTAGAAGTGTTTTCTCCAAGCTGTATGTTATGTGTGGAGTGGCCAGCTTTAAACATGACCAGTCGCTGCTGCGTGGCTGTGGTTAGCTTCAGATGGCAGCTAGCACCGATGACAAAAGTCAAGCAGGCCATGTTACGCATTTGATCTCCAGCGCTGGACAAAGTGGCTGTGAGCCCAGACCCGTTGACAGCTACTTGTGCTCCACCTTGCATCGCGCAGTGGGACACGTTCCACCCGCTCACACAACAAACATCTTTATCTGATCACACTTCACTCGGAAAGAGGTGGTGTACTGGTGGCGAGTTATCGCTGACTGCAGATCATTTGCAGGTTGTGGTGCTGTCACCACAGACAGCACTGCACACAGACAGTCAGCGGCACAATGTCAGTAATTACTGAATGAAACCTGCAATCTGGAACAACTCAAACCTAAAGAAAGTTTCCGTTACCATGCTTTAAAATACAACCAAAGCGCTGTTTACATTGGAGAAACAAGGAGCAGCAGATGTTGGTGTACAGAATAAGACTGGGGCAAGAGTGACCATAATATGGTTGAGTTCTTCATTAGGATGGGGAGTGACATTGTTAATTCAGAAACAAAGGTCCTGAACTTAAAGAAAGGTGACTTTGAGGGTATGAGAAGTGAATTGGCCAAGATAGACTGGCAATTGATTCTTAATGGGTTGATGGTAGATATGCAATGGAAGGCATTTAAAGACTGCATGGATGAACTACAACAATTGTTCATCCCAGTTTGGCAAAAAAATAAATCAGGGAAGCTAGTGCATCCATGGATAACAAGGGAAATCAGGGATAGTACCAAAACAAAAGATGAAGCGTACAAATTAGCCAGAAAAAGCAGCCTACCAGAGGACTGGGAGAAATTCAGAGTCCAGCAGAGGAGGACAAAGGGCTTAATTAGGAAAGGGAAAATAGATTATGAAAGAAAACTGGCAGGGAACATAAAAACTGACTGCAAAAGCTTTTATAGATATGTGAAGAGAAAAAGATTAGTTAAAACAAATGTAGGTCCCTTGCAGTCAGAAACAGGTGAGTTGATCATGGGGAACAAGGACATGGCAGACCAATTGAATAACTACTTTGGTTCTGTCTTCACTAAGGAAGACATAAATAATCTGCCGGAAATAGCAGGGGACCGGGGGTCAAATGAGATGGAGGAACTGAGTGAAATCCAGGTTAGCCGGGAAGTGGTGTTAGGTAAATTGAATGGATTAAAGGCCGATAAATCCCCAGGGCCAGATAGGCTGCATCCCAGAGTACTTAAGGAAGTAGCCCCAGAAATAGTGGATGCATTAGTGATAATTTTTCAAAACTCTTTAGATTCTGGAGTAGTTCCTGAGGATTGGAGGGTAGCTAATGTAACCCCACTTTTTAAAAAGGGTGGGAGAGAGAAAACGGGGAATTACAGACCAGTTAGTCTAATGTCGGTAGTGGGGAAACTGCTAGAATCAGTTATTAAAGATGTGATAGCAGCACATTTGGAAAGTGGTGAAATCATTGGACAAAGTCAGCATGGATTTATGAAAGGTAAATCATGTCTGATGAATCTTATAGAATTTAAGTGGATATGTTCTATCTGGACTTTCAGAAGGCTTTCGACAAGGTCCCACATAAGAGATTAGCATACAAACTTAAAGCACACATTATTGGGGGTTCAGTATTGATGTGGATAGAGAACTGGCTGGCAGACAGGAAGCAAAGAGTAGGAGTAAACGGGTCCTTTTCACAATGGCAGGCAGTGACTAGTGGGGTACCGCAAGGCTCAGTGCTGGGACCACAGCTATTTACGATATATATTAATGATTTGGACGAGGGAATTGAATGCAACATCTCCAAGTTTGCAGATGACACGAAGCTGGGGGGCAGTGTTAGCTGTGAGGAGGATGCTCGGAGGCTGCAAGGTGACTTGGATAGGCTGGGTGAGTGGGCAAATGCTTGGCAGATGCAGTATAATGTGGATAAATGTGAGGTTATCCACTTTGGTGGCAAAAACAGGAAAGTAGACTATTATCTGAATGGTGGCCGATTAGGAATAGGGGAGATGCAATGAGACCTGGGTGTCATGGTACACCAGTCATTAAAAGTAGGCATGCAGGTGCAGCAGGCAGTGAAGAAGGCGAATGGTATGTTAGCATTCATAGCAAAAGGATTTGAGTATAGGAGCAGGGAGGTTCTACTGCAGTTGTACAGGGTCTTGGTGAGACCACACCTGGAGTATTGCGTACAGTTTTGGTCTCCTAATCTTAGGAAAGACATTCTTGCCATAGAGGGAGTACAGAGAAGGTTCACCAGTGATTCCTGGGATGTCAGGACTTTCATATGAAGAAAGACTGGATAGACTCGGTTTGTACTCGCTAGAATTTAGAAGATTGAGGGGGGATCTTATTGAAACGTACAAAATTCTTAAGGGGTTGGACAGGCTAGATGCAGGAAGATTGTTCCCGATGTTGGGATGGTCCAGAACAAGGGGTCACAGTTTAAGGATAAGGGGGAAATCTTTTAGGACTGAGATGAGGAAAACATTTTTCACACAGAGAGTGGTGAATCTCTGGAATTCTCTGCCACAGAAAGTAGTTGAGGCCAGTTCATTGGCTATATTTAAGGGAGTTAGATGTGGCCCTTGTGGCTAAAGGGATCAGGGGGTATGGAGAGAAGGCAGGTACAGGATACTGAGTTGGATGATCAGCCATGATCATATCGAATGGCAGTGCAGGCTCGAATGGCCTACTCCTATGCCTATTTTCTATGTTTCTATGAAAAGATAATATAGGACCTGGTAATGGGAGGTAAAACAATAAAAACAGACTTGGTTGGTGGTCCCCTTTCTGCGATTGTTCCTACTTTCTTTTTCTTTCTTTTCTAGGGTCTACTTTCTTACTTTACTTCCTTCTCTAACTTCTTTTCTAAGGGGCTTTCTTTTCCCAACACTCTCTTGCACTTCACGACTCTTGCGCACTTTCTTTACTTTTCTTACTTCTATCTTTCTCTTAAAGCTCAAAAAAATGAAGCGGTATAAAAAATGTATTAAGATATAAGTGTTGTGTATTATTGTAATTTACCGTACTTCTAATAAAAATAATTTAAAAAAAAAAAAAAAAGGATACTGAGTTGGATGATCAGCCATGATCATATTGAATGGCGGTGCAGGCTCGAAGGTCCGAATGGCCTACTCCTGCACCTATTTTCTATGTTTCTATGTAAGACAGAGTGCTGGAGTAACTCCGCAGGTCGGGCAGCATCTCTGGAGAACAGGTCGTTTCAGGTTGGGACCCCTCTTGTGCCTGATTGTAATGGGGGAGGGGATGGGGGGGGAGCTGGAGAAGAGGGGGGGCAGCACAAAGACAGGGTAGTGATACCTTGCAGATAGACACAAAATCCTGGAGTAACTCAGCGGGCCAGGCAGCATCTCTGGAGAGAAGGAATGGGTGACCTTTCGGGTCGAGACCCTTCCTCTGACTCCTCAAAGCAGACAATGATAAGGAAATGTAGATTGGTTCATTGTTAGCTGAGGGGAAGGTAATGAGGAGACACACAATCAGGACAGTGAAACTAGTCAGAGAACTAGGGTGGGTGAGGGACGGAGAGAGAGAGGGAAAGCAAGGGTAAGTTAGAGAAGTCAATTTTCATACCGCTGGGGTGTAAGCTGCCCATGCGAAATATGAGCTGCTGTTACTCCAATTTGCACTGGGCCTCGCTCTGACAATGGAGGAGGCCCAGGACAGAACAGTCAGATTGGGAATGGGAGGGGGAGTTAAAGTGCTGAGCCACCGGGAGATCAGGTAGGTGTAGGCGGACTCAGCGGAGGTGTTCAGCGAGCCTGCGCTTGGTTCAAGTGAACCTCTGCCTCACCTGAAAGGACTGTCAGGTCCTTGGACGGAGTCGAGGTGGGAGGTGAAGGGACAGGTGTTGTATCTCCTGTGGTTGCAGGGGAAAGTACCCAGGGAGGGGGTGGTTTGGGTGGGACGGAACGAGTTGACGAGGGATTTGCGGAGACAACGGTCTCTGCGGAAAGGGGTTGAGATGGGAAAATGTGACGTGGTGGGAACCCGTTGGAGGTGGTGAAAATGTCGGAGGATTCTGTGCTCATAACGTTATAAGTGATGGGAGCAGAATTAGGCCATTCGACCCATCAATTCTACTCCACCATTCAATCATGGCTGATTTATCGTGATCTATCTCTTCCTCCTAACACCATTCTACTGCATTCTCCCCTGACACCCGTACTAATCAAGAATCTATCTATCTTTGTCTTTAAAATATCCATTGATTTGGCCTCCACAGCCTTATATGGCAAATAATTCCACAGATTCACCACCCTTCCTCATCTCCTTCCCCAAGGAACATCCTTTAATTCTGAGGCTATGACCTCTGGTCCTAGACTCTCCCACTAGTGGAAACATCCTCTCCACATCCGCTCCATACAATTCTTTCACTATTCGGTAAGTTTGAATGAGGTTCCCCCCCCTTCTAAACTCCAGCAAGTACAGGCCCAGTGCCGTCAAATGCTCATCATTTGTTAACCCACTCATTCCTGGAATCATTCTTGTAAACCTCCTCTGGATCCTCTCCAGAGACAGCACATCCTTCCTCAGATATGGGGCCCATGTGCTGTATGCGACGGCTGTGTGTGAAAGGTGAGGACTAGAGGAACTCTGTCCCTGTTGCGACTGGGGGGAGGGGGGGCGAGCAGAGCTGCAGGATACCCAGGAGACCCATGTGAGGGCCTCATCTATGATGGAAAAGGGAACCCCCCGTTGATAGGTTGATACAGGTGGGGGGGGGGGGTGTTGGTAGGCAAATGGTTGGACAAAGGATAGAGATGAAAAGACAAAAGGTGAGAGATTCCTTTCTCTGGTTTCATAATTCACACTGTGTCCTTACAGTATCTCACGCCATTTGTCTTTGCATCTTTTGCCAGGCCCTTGTCCTGCCGTCCTCTGGTCCATCTTTTTACAGTTTATACTGTGAATTTCTACATTACTTTGACTTTTCCGGATGAAGTTGGCTTTATCCACATTTGGCACAACTCATCATTTATTGTAATTGAACAATCAATTAATTTCCTCATCGTAATTATGTCCTTCCCCTCTAGTCACTGCAAATCATTTACCCCTTTCACATCTTAAAAAGTCAACGTACTCACGCTCTGACCATGTGCGAGCAGAACCATTCCTGTCCTCATCGGATGTAGGAATGACACACATGAACCCTCAACTGAACATGTAGCTTCCCCATCAAGTCGACAATAGTGGATCTGGTGAATCTGAGGCCTGGGCTGATCTGACTGGCCCAGGAGCCATTTGTAATCAGAAAAGTACAAACAACTATGTCTGAAAACAACTTACGTCTTAAATCAGCTTTAGAAACATTGTGACAATTTTTTAAGTCAATGTGCTATTGTGTCAAGAAAGAGCAAGAGGAGCAGAGACAAGTTCTCCAACCAAAGAGCACGTAACCAGGTCCCTTAGACATTCCAAACATTACCATCACCACATGTGCAACCATCAACGACCCTGGGAACACCTTTATCAGAAACACAACAGAACCAACCACAATATTACACCAAACACAAAAACAGGACAGAGGCGACTGACTTGCCCCGTAACACCTGTCCGCCCTCCATCAGGCACAAGGCAGGGTGGAAAACCTCCACTCCCTCAGGTGAATTCAGCTTCTACAACTCTTGAGAATCTTAACACAATTCAAAACAAATCCACACACCATTACCACATCAAACACCATAACCCTTCATTCCTTTCACCACCTTCCACAGTAGCTGCAGTGTGTACCTTCCACAAATCACAGTGCAGGAACTCGCCTGGTTTACTCCAATCTTACAACCACCACCACCATGAAGCACAGGGCAGCAGGTGCATGGAAACACCACCACCTGTTGCTTCTCCACAAAGTCACACACCATCCTGAGTTGGAAATATATCCTTTATCATTGCTGGATGTGTCCTGGAACTCCTCAATAAACAGTACTGTGTACCTGCATCAGAGGACTGCAACAGTTCAAAGTAGTAATTCACCACCACCTTCACAAGGGCAGTTAGGGAAGCAAAATTATTGCTGTCTGAATATGTAAAATAGGTGTCCACTACTTTTTACATCTTTTAAATCATTTGCTCCCATCAAATGTGCCGACTGCAAAGTTCTTTCCTAATGCACCTGGCAATGTCAGAAGCGGGTAGACACACAAGCTGGAGTAACTCAGCGGGACAGGCAGCAGCTCTGGAAAGAAGGAGTGGGTGACGTTTCGGGTCGAGACCCTTCTTCAGATGAGATGTCAAATGTCAGAAGAGAATTTCTTTGCTCTCTCTCTCTCTCCACAAGGCTGTTCCATTTGCTTGCACAGAAACTGTAGAAGGTAACAAAAGCAAACATCACAAGATTGTAAAAGGTGTGATTTTGGTTTCTCGCTGTCATTCTGGGGAATGTGCACAAGGAGATTCCTCTGGTGTGTGAGTTTATCAAACACTGGAGCAAATGGGAAATTATCACTTTCCTTCAAGTGCATAGAATAATCAAAGCACATACAGGAGCCCACAATTATGGAAAACTAAGGGCAGAATCTTCCAACAGGAAACATTATGAACTATTAGAAAGTCGATTTATGCTCTTTGTAAATGCAAAAAAGCTAGCTATCTCGAAAATGTGTTAATGATGTACATTACACAGTCTAGTGAATTTGGACACCTCTGCTTAAATAGGAATTGTTGATTATAATGTTCCTGTCATAATTCTTACATGTCAGTAGCTACATTCACACTTCTCTCAGTGTGTCACTGATGAACATGATCATTTGCAGATGTAGTAAATGTTCAGTTTGTGAATGGAAACAAATATTAAAAAATGACTAACTGATGTATTGATGGTTATTTTTAAGTGTGGTGCAGCCTTAGACCTGGGTTAATTGCACCCCCCTCCCCTCCCCCTCCCAGGATGGATCATGATGAGCCAGACCACAAAGTATTTTGAAACACCAGTGGTATCTGAGAATTTTGTCCATACAGTATCTTTAATTGAATAGATTAATATAAACCTAGACAAATTCTCAGTCTCTTTCTTGTGTCTTCTTTTGCCGATTCTCATCTGGTCACCCCAGAAACGGGTTCTGAATGCATAAGATTATTTGAAGTGCAGAGATATTTTGTGGGAAATGAAATGTTGTATTTGTTGGTGGATAGACACAAAATGGTGGAGTAACAGGCAGCATCTCTGGAGAGGAGGAATGGGTGACGTTATGGGTCGACCCTTCTTCAGACTAGTCAGGGGAAAGGGAAATGAGAGATATAAGTGATGTAGAGAGATATAGACAAATGAATGAAAGTATGCAAAAAAGTAACGATGATAAAGGAAACAGGTCATTGTTAGGTGTTTGTTAGGAGCGAATGGGAACCTAGTGCAACTTGGGTGGGGGAGGGATGGAGAGAGAGGGAATGCCGGGGTTACTTGAAGTGAGATAAATCAATATTCATACCACTGGGCTATACACTGCCCAAGTAAAATATGAGATGCTGTTCCTCCAATTTGCATTTAGCCTCTCTCTGCCAATGGAGGAGACCTAGGACAGAAAGGTCTGTGTGGGAGAATTAAAGTGTTTGGCAACCGGGAGATCAGGCAGGTTCAGGCGGACTGAGTGAGGATGCTCAGCAAAACAATCGCCCAGTCTGCGCTTGGTCTCACCGATGTATAAGAGTCCACACCTTGAACAACGTATACAGTAGATGAGGTTGGAGGAGGTTCAAGTGAACCTCTGACTAACCTGAATGGACTGTTGGAGTCCCTGGACAGAGTCGAGGGAGGAGGTGTAGGAACAGGTGTTGCATCTCCTGCAGTTGCAGGGGAAGGTACCTGGTGAGAGGGTGGTTTGGGTGGGAAGGGATGAGTTAACCAGGGAGTTGCAGAGGGAACGGTCTCTGCAAAAGGGGTTGAGATGAGAAGATGTGACTCATGGTGGGATCCCGTTGGAGGTGGCAAAAAGCTTGCAGGATTATGTGTTGTATGCGATGGCTAATGGGGTGAAAGATAAGAACTAGGGGGCGGGTGAGCAAGAGTGGATCTGTGGGGTACTGAAGGGACATGTGCGAGGGCCTCATCTGTGAAGGAAGAGGGGAACCCCCATTCCCTAAAGAATGAGGACACCTCTTGGATGTCCTGGTATGCAACACCTCATCTTGGGCACAGATGCGGCATAGACGGAGGAATTGGGAGTAGGGATTAGAGTCTTTACAGGAAGCAGGGTGGGAAGAAGTGTAGTCGAGATAGATGCGGGAGTCATTGGGTTTGTAATAGACGTCAGTCGATAGTCTATTTATTGTGATGGAGACGGTGAGATCAAGAAAGGGGAGGGAGGTGTCGGAGATGGTCCAAGTGAATTTGAATGCAGGATGGAAATTGGTGGGGAAGTTAATAAAGTCCATGAGTTCTGCATGGGTGCAGGAGATAGCACCAATGCCGTCGTCAATGTAGCGGAGATGGTGTTCAGGGATAGGGCCAGTATACGCCTGGAACAAGGTTGTTCAAGGTACCCTACAAAGAGGCAGGCATAGCTGGGGCCCATGCGGGTACCCATAGCTACGCCTTGGACTTGGAGGAAATGGGATGAGTCAAAGGAGAAGTTGTTTAGGGTGAGGACCAGCTCCGCAAGGTGGAGGAGAGTGTCCGTAGAGCGAAATTGGCTGGTTCTGTGGTCGAGGAAGAAACGGAGGGCTTAAGGCCTTCCTGGTGGGGGATGGAGGTGTAGAGTGACTGAACGTCCATAGTAAAGATGAGGGAGTGAGGGCCTGGTAAACGGAAGTCATTAAAGAGACAAAGGACATGTGAGGTATCTTGGACATAGGTCGGGAGAGATTGGACCAGAGGGATAGGATGGAGTCGTGGTACGTGGAAATCATTTCAGTCGGACAATGCCAGGCAGAAACAATGGGTCTGCCAGGGCAGTTGTGTTTATGGATTTGGGGGAGAAGATAAAACTGGGCCGTGCAGGGCTGGGAAATGATAAGGCTGGAGGCTGTGGAGAGCAGACATCCAGAAGTGATCAAATAAAAAATGGTCTGAGAAAGTAGTATTTGTTGGAGGATTTGATATTGTACATTGTACTGTATTTCCAACACAGGGACAGGACATTCAGCCCATCAGGTCCATGCTAATGTTTACATTCTAGCCAAGCTTCCCATCAACATCCCTCATTGGAGCTGGCCGCATGCCTTGCATTCTTTCCTCATTTGTGTTTAACCAAGTTTTCTTTAAAACCTTTTGCTTACCTCAACAAGTCTTTGTGACAGTCAGTTCCATGTTCTTACCACTTTCTGGGTTGGATGTAGTGATAATTGACATATTTTTACATCATGGTTCTGATTTTATTTTGCAATTGGAAATGTTTTCTCCAGGATGACTCTGCCAGAGCAGTTCATTGTCTTAAAAACCCTTTAGTCTGGTCTCCTTTCTACAGAGAGCTGCAGCTTGTTCAAGCTTTCCAGATAGTTGTAACCTCTCTTCTGGCATCTTTCAAGTGAAGCTACCTGGCAGCGTCACCGTCCGGGGCATCCGTGCTATCTATACAATCTTACAAGTATTGTCTTTTTCAAGGCTTGAAAAGTTCAACATTAATTCTTTGCTGTTCAAACTGTCCATTGCTTCAACCTGAAAGCAAAGTGACGATATCAGACTGCTATATACACTGTATTTGAGTTTTCAGTTTTGTTCTCGACTGTTAAAAATGTGTATTTCTCATTGAATCAATTATGCCAATATCTAGATTTTATAAAAAGAAAGGAGTTAAGTTTCCCAATTCAACTATGGTAAACCCAGTTGTAGATGTGTAGAGGATGTTTCCACTAGTGGGAGAGTCTAGGACCAGAGGTCACAGCCTCAGAATTAAGGGATGTTCTTTTAGGAAGGAGATGATGAGAAGTTTCTTTAGTCAGTGGGTGGTGAATCTGTGGAATTCATTGCCACAGAAGACTGTGGTGCAAAGTAAGTGGATATATTTAAGGCAGAGATAGATAGATTGTTGATTAGTATGGGTGTCAGTGGTTATGGGGGTGCAATGTTTAAGGTGTTGGAAGGGGTACCGATCGAATAGACTGCTTCACTTGGACGGCGTGAATCTACCCAAGTGTTATTGCAGTGGTCACTCACCCATTCATGATCCAAACCATCACCTATCGCTGTTCTCCAGAGATAGACACAAGTGCTTGGAGTAACTCCGTGGATCAGGCAGCTTCTCTGGAGAAAGGTAAAAGGTGACGTTTCAGGTCAGAACCCTTCTTCAGACTGCTTCAGAGATGCTGTCTGACATGCTGAGTTACTCCAGCATTGTGTTGTTTGTAAACTGGTATCCATAGTTCCTTGTGTCCACACATTTTTAAATATTATTTTTGTCTGTTACACACTGGCCCTTTTTCAATTGTTTTTCTCCCAGAAGATTGTGTGGTTCAGAGGGAGGTTTGCGTAGAAGGGCCTGATCTACTGAGTTACTCCAGCACTTTGTGTTGTATTGTGTACTAACTAGCATCTGCAGTTCACTGTTTCTACATTTGAGCTATGAAGGTTTTCACCATATCTCAAGAAATGGACTTGATAGGACCTATAGACAACGACTTTGTCTCATTAATTGCTTCATAACTAGTTAACGATGCGTTCTAAAGTGCAAATGTGATCTTTAACAATGTACCTACTTGTGAAGCATGCCTAACTAAATTCCTGCAGTCTCTTGCTGATATTTGCTTCTTTACCTTTCACAGCTTCTCTTCAACATCTTCTACTGTGTGTTCTGTTTTCCCAGTTCTCATTCCCGTTTGGATCTTTTAATGGTTTGGGTTAATCTTTACACTATTTTGACCTCCAATCAGACCGGGTTGGCGTTGCTCAACGTTTCAGCAGTTCACAAGTGCAGGTGACTGTAAAACTTTTCCATTCTGATTTCAGAACAAAGGTTAACATTAGAACCTTGATGTTATGGATTTAAGCACTGTTTTTTTTAGAAGTCAGAATAAAAATATTGACACAAAGTTAAAATCATAGTTTTACTGCATTTTAAATGAATTGCCCCATGGAAGTCATAGATTCACACGCGATGTCTTTGCACTTTGTGACATCAAAGGAATCTTGTCCTAAAACTATAACGCAATAACTCCAACCCAATCTCCACATTGTGTCTGAAGAAGGGTCCAGACCCAAATCATTACCTATCCATGTTCTCATGGATGCTGTCTGATCCTCTGAGTTACTGCAGCACTTTGTATCCTCTTCACATTCTCATGTCAATGAGGAATTGGCACAACCCACATGTTCTCATTCTGTAATGCAGAAGATTAAGATGCTGACTTGGATCTGTGGGTTCAGAACCGGCTTATTATGGAAGACAGTGGCTATGTTGCAGTGACAATATTCAGGCTTGAGATTTGGGGCCAGTGGGGTTCCGCAGGGATCTGTGCTGGGACCGCAGGCTAAGACTATATTCCTTGGAATGCAGGAGGATAAGGGGTGTTCTTATAGAGGTGTACAAGATCGTGAGGAGAATAGATGCAGTAAATGCACAAAGTCTTGTACCCAAAATGGGGGAATCAAGAACCATGGGACATACAGTAGGTTTAAGATGAGAGGGGAAAGATTTAATAGCACCACAGTGGATATACAATAGACAATAGGTGCAGGAGTAGGCCATTCGGCCCTACGAGCCAGCACCGCCATTCAATGTGATCTTGGCTGATCATCCCCAATCAGTACCCCGTTCCTGCCTTCTCCCAATATCCCCTGACTCCGCTATCTTTAAGAGCCCTATCCAGCTCTCTCTTGAAAGTATCCAGAGAACCGGCCTCCACCGCCCTCTGAGGCAGAAACTTCCACAGACTCACAACTATGTGTGAGAAAAAGTGTTTCCTCATCTCCGATCTAAATGACTTACCCCTTATTCTTAAACTGTGGCCCCTGGTTCTGGACTCCCCCAGCATCAGGAACATGTTTACTGCCTCTAGCGAGTCCAAACCCTTAATAATCTTATATGTTTCAATGAGACACCCTCTCATCCTTCTAAACTCCAGAGTATACAAGCCCAGCTGCTTCATTCTCTCAGCATATGACAGTCCCGCCATCCCGGGAATTAACCTTGTAAACCTGGGGGAAGGGGGAAACCATCTTCTCAGTCACTACCTGGTCGAGGATGCGTCTTTTCTCTGAGCCGCATCTTCGCCCCCCCCCCCCCCCCGCCTGCCATCTGGATTGGCGCGGCCTTTCCTGGTGGAGACTGGCCAGAGCTTCAGCAGCGGCGCAGCACTGGATTCCATCGCGGAGCGGGACGATGCCTCACCGGGATCACCGTGTTGGATCACCGGAGTGTTGGGCCTGCCGACTTTAACACCGTGGAGCTGTGGTGTGCGGAGCTTCCAGCTGCGGGCGGGCCTTAATTTAACATCGCGGAGCCTGGGATCTTTCGCCGAGGATCGCCAGTGTTGAATCTCCGCCCAGCTCGGCCTGTGGACTTCGGAAGCCGAGGTCTCCGGTAGGAAGCGGCCGATTGAGAACTCCAGGCCGCTGAGAGTGTTCTTCCATTCCGATGCCGGAGCTCTGATCATCCCGCCTGAATCATCGGGCCAATAAATAAATGTCCTTTGTCCTTTTGCCCTTTTGCCCTTTGTCCTTTGTACCTGCATGCTTATTTTCATTGACTGATGAACAGGGATCCACAGATCCAGTTGTACTTCCCCTTTTCCCAACTTGACGCCATTTAGATAGTAATCTGCCTTCCTGTTTTTGCAACCAAAGTGGATAACCTCACATTTATCCACATTATACTGCATCTGCCCACTCCCCAAACCTGTCCAAGTCACCCTGCATTCTCATAGCATCCTCCTCACAGTTCACACTGCCACCCAGCTTTGTGTCATCTGCAAATTTGCTAATGTTACTTTGAATCCCTTCATCTAAATCATTGATTTATATTGTAAATAGCTGCGGTCCCAGCACCGAGCCTTGCAGTACCCCACTAGTCACTGCCTGCCATTCTAAAAGGGACCCGTTAGTCCCTACTCTTTGTTTCCTGTCTGCCAACCACTTCTCTGTCAGCACTCTACTCCCAATACCATGTGCCCTAATTTTGCCCACTAATCTCCTATGTGGCACCTTATCAAATGCTTTCTGAAAGTCCAGGTACACTACATCCACTGGCTCTCCCTTGTCCATTTTCCTAGTTACATCGTCAAAAAATTCAAGAAGATTAGTCAAGCATGATTTCCCCTTCGTAGATCTATGCTGACTTGGACCGATCCTGTTACTGCTATCCAAAAAATGTCATCTTTCATAATTGACTCCAGCATCTTCCTCACCACCAATAATTCCCTGTTTTCTCTCACCCACCTTTCTTAAAAAGTGGGATAACATTAGCTACCCTCCAATCCACAGGAACTGAATCTATAGAACATTGGTGGATGGTGTGTACATGGGAACGAGCTGTCACAGGAGAGTAGAGGCAGGTACTGTAACAAACTTTAAAAGACATTTGAACATTGATGGATAGAAACATTACTGGGATATGGGCCAAGCAAGGGCAGATGAGACTAGTGTAGGTGGCCATCTTGGTTGGCACGGGCAGGTTGGGCCAAAGGGCTTATTTCCATGCTGTATGACTAGGATTCTTGGACTCTAGCATCCTTAACTCTAACCTTTCATTACTAAATGTTTTATCCTGACCCAACATATTTAATTATTTACATGTATAACATCAAGATTCTAATTTTAACCTTTATTTTGAAATCAGAATTGAACAGTGTAAAGAGGCCTCTGCACTGCTAGGCTGATAACTAATGTTGAATAGACCTGGTCAGTCTTTGCTGGAAAGGTGCTGGTGTGAGTAGAACACACCAGTAAGTGTGGAGTCCAACCACACTGGGATCCTCAGTGTCTCACTGCTCTCCCCCCCCCCCCCCCACTGGCTCACCCCACCCCCACACTGGCCCAGCTCAGCCCCAACTGGCCCAACCACACTGGGATCCTCAGTGTCTCACTGCTCCCCCCCTCCCCCACTGGCCCACCCCACCCCACCCCACACTAGCCCGGCTCAGCCCCAACTGGCCCAACCACACTGGGATCCTCAGTGTCTCACTGCTCCCCCCCCCCCCCCCACTGGCCCACCCCACCCCCACACTGGCCCGGCTCAGCCCCAACTGGCCCGGCTCAGCCCCAACTGGCCCAACCACACTGGGATCCTCAGTGTCTCACTGCTCCCCCCCCCACTGGCCCACTGGCCCACCCCACCCCCACACTGGCCCGGCTCAGCCCCAACTGGCCCAACCACACTGGGATCCTCAGTGTCTCACTGGCCTACCCCACCCCCACTGGCCCACCCCCCTCACTGGCCCACCCCAACTAATGCCCCCCCCACTGGCCCACCCCCCGCCCCACTGCCCACCCCACTGCCCCCCCCCCACTGGCCCACCCCACCCCACCTGCAGTCATCCTCTCACTGATGTAAAAGGCATTTACTGTTCATTCAATGGGAAAAGAAATGTAAAGAAACTTCAGCTATTCAATTTTCAACGTTGTTGACAATATTTTAATGGTTTTCATTATTTTAGTAGAACATGGAATATCAAACAGTGCAGCACAAATCACTCTTCAGCCCACAATGCCCAAACATGATGCCAAGGCAATCTCTAATCAACCTGCACATAATCCAAATCCCTCCATTCTCTGCATATTCATGTGCTTATTCAAAAGCCTCTTAAATGCCACTATTTTACTTCGGAGTCACGTGTGAGTACTTGAAGACCCCGCCAGCACGCATGCGCGACATAGCATCTCACGCAGTGCAATAGCGATGGGCGGGGGAAGAGCTCTCCCGCAGCAAGGTTTAAAACGGGACCTGCAGGTAGTTAATCTTATTCTGAGGTCGTTTATTTCGAACCCTTGCTGTGTTCTGTATTTCAGCAAACATGGACAAGGGAAGGAAAATAAAGAAAGTCGCGTCCAGTACGACTGTGGTGGACCAGGAAGGTTCCGGCAGTGGGGGGCGATCGACTCAGCTCGAACCAACGCAGCGGGTTGGAGGCAAGGCGAAGCAGAAGTCGGTCCGGCCGATAGACTCGGACGAGTCTGGTCAGGAGGACGCGCTGCCCGAGAGCAGCAAAGGTGACCGTCTATCCCGCATGGAGCGGTTGATGGAGCAGATGCTCCAGCGAGACTTGCTCCGGGAGATGGAGCAAGCTCGCCATGGGAGTGCTTGCACACCCACATCAGCACCGTATTCGGCGCTGTCCATCGCATCTCCCTCGACAGAGGGGAGCGTTGGGGGCCAGGGTTGGGCTGGCCTGGAAGAGGGGTTCGTGGCTGAAGATACCAGTAGTGTGCTGGGGGTGCAGGACCAGGAAGAGCTGCTGGGAGTGGTCAATAAGTTTGGGGTACCACCGCAAGCGGGACAACCATTGCAGACCAAACTGGCGGCCAGGATACACTACCTGTCCTTCCACCCTCTGCATGAACAGGTAGTCAATGAAACAATGGACAAATATATACCTCCGGAGAACTGTGTCTCGCTAAATGTACCCGCCGTCAACAGCCAAATCTGGGGGTACATTGGGCTGGGCATAAGGGCCCAGGAGATGAAGCTTCAGAAAATATTAAAACTTCTGACTTCAGCCATAACATCCTACGCTCGTTCTGTTGATGGGGTCGAAATGACGGATAACCTGCAGAAGAACGCCATCAAACCTGCCCTCAACCCCAAATTCGCAGGGTTGTGCAAAACTGCAACTGCACAGCCACAGATACTGCTGTTTGGAAAAGACTTGTGCAAGCAAGTAAAAGAACTGGACGAAGAGTTTAAAGCCGTTGGGCTTATGAGGGCAGCTGCAGGAACGAGCAAAACCACACACCCCAGGCAGCAGCACCCCTATGAATCCACCAGCGGGCATCAACACCAGGGTGCTGGTGAAAGCATGAGGGCCGCACATCAACCACAAAGGTCTTTTTTAGGCCAAGGCCCAGAGCGGCCCTCATGGAAGATGCGCCAACCCCACACTCCGGCGCCTCAACCAGTGAAGAGACAGAGGCGGAAGAAATGAACTTACGACCGGTAACCATGGAGGTAGGTGGGTCTCGTTCCTTCCAGAACATAAAAGGTGTAGGTCCTGTACTAACAGGGGGAAGGTTACACTTGTTTTGGGAAGCATGGAGGAATATTACATTTGACAAATATATACTACAAAGTATTCAGGCATACAAAATTGATTTCATCCAAAAAAGTATGCCACCAGTTCAACATGTACCTGACAGGGAGTTTGTACTCTCACAAGGGGAAACATTCAAAGGACATGCAGAACTGGTGAGGTTACATGCTAAAGGAGTTATAGAGAGAACGGAGCATGACTCTCTGGAATTTGTATCGAACATATTTACAAAAACTAAGAAAGATGGTGGATGTCGCATCATCATTGACTTAACTAGACTGAATACTTTTGTTAAGTATATACACCTTTGCCTGTATGTGAATGTGTGTGAATGTGTGTGAGTGATTGGTGGTGGTCGGAGGGGCCGTAGGCGCAGATTAGCAGCCACGCTTCCGTCAGTCTGCCCCAGGGCAGCTGTGGCTGCAGAAGTAGCTCACCACCACCGAGTGTGACTGAGGAGTGAATGAATAATGCGATGTAAAGCGCCTTGAGTATTAGAAAGGCGCTATATAAATCCCATCCATTATTATTATTATTATTATTATACATCGCCAATATCCTGTCGGGGAGATTTGCAAAGGCTACAGGGGAGACTTTAAACTAGAACGGTTGGGGAGAGGGACTCAAATAGAGGAAGCTTGTAGATGTGTGAGGCAGGAGGCAGAGAAGGGAAGCACTCAGACCCAACAGGTAGGGGGGAAAGAAGAAAAAAATAATAAACAGAGAATAAGAGGTGGTGGGTTTCTTAAATGTGTGAGCAGAGAGACAGAGGGATGTAAAATGAGGGTAGAAGCAATAGGTAACAAGGGGAAAAGTAAACGTGGCAGGCAGACAAATCCTGGGCAAAAATCAAAAAGGGCCACTTTTCAACATAATTGTATAAGGGGTAAGAGCGTTGTAAAAACAATCCTGAAGGCTTTATTACGAATGCAAGGAGCATTCGTAATAAGGTGGATGAGTTGAATGTGCAGATAGCTATTAATGATTATGATATAGTTGGGATCACGGAGACATGGCTCCAGGGTGACCAAGGCTGGGAGCTGAACATCCAGGGATATTCAATATTCAGGAGGGATAGACAGAAAGGAAAAGGAGGTGGGGTAGCGTTGCTGGTTAGAGAGGAGATTAACGCAATGGAAAGGAAGGACATTAGCTTGGAGGATGTGGAATCGATATGGTTAGAGCTACGAAACACTAAGGGGCAGAAAACGCTAGTGGGTGTTGTGTACAGGCCACCTAACAGTGGTAGTGGAGTTGGGGATGGCATCAAACAGGAAATTAGAAATGCGTGCAACAAAAGTAAAACAGTTATAATGGGTGACTTCAATCTACATATAGATTGGGTGAATCAAATTGGCAGGGGTGCTGAGGAAGAGGATTTCTTGGAATGTATGCGGGATAGTTATCTAAACCAACATGTAGAGGAACCAACGAGAGAGCAGGCTATTCTAGACTGGGTATTGAGTAATGAGGAAGGGTTAGTTAGCAGTCTTGTTGTGCGTGCCCCCTTGGGCAAGAGTGACCATAATATGGTTGAGTTCTTCATTAGGATGGAGAGTGACATAGTTAATTCAGAAACAACGGTTCTGAACTTGAAGAAAGGTAACTTTGAGGGTATGAAACGTGAATTGGCAAAGATTGACTGACAATTGATTCTTAAAGGGTTGATGGTGGATATGCAATGGAAGGCGTTTAAAGACTGCATGGATGAAGTACAAAAATTGTTCATCCCAGTTTGGCAAAAGAATAAATCAGGGAAGGTAGTGCATCCGTGGATAACAAGGGAAATCAGGGATAGTATCAAAACAAAAGATGAAGCGTACAAATTAGCCAGAAAAAGCAGCCTACCAGAGGACTGGGAGAAATTCAGTCCAGCAGAGGAGGACAAAGGGGTTAATTAGGAAAGGGAAAATAGATTATTAAAGAAAACTGGCAGGGAACATAAAACTGACTGCAAAAGTTTTTATAGATATGTAAAGAGAAAGAGATTAGTTAAAACAAATGTAGGTCCCTTGCAGTCAGAAACAGGTGAATTGATCATGGGGAACAAGGATATGGCAGACCAATTGAATAACTACTTTGGTTCTGTCTTCACTAAGGAAGACATAAATAATCTGCCGGAAATAACAGGGGGCCGCGGGTCAAAGGAGATGGAGGAACTGAGTGAAATCCAGGTTAGCCGGGAAGTGGTGTTAGTTAAATTGAATGGATTAAAGGCCGATAAATCCCCAGGGCCAGATAGGCTGCATCCCAGAGTACTTAAGGAAGTAGCCCCAGAAATAGTGGATGCATTAGTGATAATTTTTCAAAACTCCTTAGATTCTGGAGTAGTTCCTGAGGATTGGAGGGTAGCTAATGTAATCCCCATTTTAAAAAGGGAGAGAGAAAACGGGGAATTACAGACCAGTTAGTCTAACATCGGTAGTGGGGAAACTGCTAGAGACAGTTATTAAAGATGGGATAGCAGCACATTTGGAAAGTGGTGAAATCATTGGACAAAGTCAGCATGGATTTACGAAAGGTAAATCATGTCTGACGAATCTTATAGAATTTTTCGAGGATGTAACTAGTAGAGTGGATAAGGGAGAACCAGTGGATGTGTTATATCTGGACTTTCAGAAGGCTTTCGACAAGGTCCCACATAAGAGATTAGTATACAAACTTAAAGCACACGGTATTGGGGGTTCAGTATTGATGTGGATAGAGAACTGGCTGGCAAACAGGAAGCAAAGTAGGAGTAAACGGGTCCTTTTCAGAATGGCAGGCAGTGACTAGTGGGGTACCGCAAGGCTCAGGGCTGGGACCAGCTATTTACAATATATATTAATGATTTGGATGAGGGAATTGAATGCAACATCTCCAAGTTTGCGGATGACACGAAGCTGGGGGGCAGTGTTAGCTGTGAGGAGGATGCTAGGAGGCTGCAAGGTGCTGGGTGAGTGGGTAGGCTGGGTGAGTGGGCAAATGCATGGCAGATGCAGTATAATGTGGATAAATGTGAGCTTATCCACTTTGGTGGCAAAAACAGGAAAGTAGACTATTATCTAAATGGTGGCCGATTAGGAAAAGGGGAGATGCAACGAGACCTGGGTGTCATGGTACACCAGTCATTGAAAGTAGGCATGCAGGTGCAGCAGGCAGTGAAGAAAGCGAATGGTATGTTAGCATTCATAGCAAAAGGATTTGAGTATAGGAGCAGGGAGGTTCTACTACAGTTGTACAGGGCCTTGGTGAGACCACACCTGGAGTATTGCGTACAGTTTTGGTCTCCAAATCTGAGGAAAGACATGCTTGCCATAGAGGGAGTACAGAGAAGGTTCACCAGACTGATTCCTGGGATGGCAGGACTTTCATATGAAGAAAGACTGGATAGACTCGGCTTGTACTCGCTAGAGTTTAGAAGATTGAGGGGGGATCTTATAGAAACGTACAAAATTCTTAAGGGGTTGGACAGGCTAGATGCAGGAAGATTGTTCCCGATGTTGGGTAAGTCCAGTACAAGGGGGCACAGTTTAAGGATTAAGGGGAAATCCTTTAGGACCGAGATGAGAAAAACATTTTTCACACAGAGGGTGGTGAATCTCTGGAACTCTCTGCCACAGAGGGTAGTTGAGGTCAGTTCATTGGCTATATTTAAGAGGGAGTTAGATGTGGCCCTTGGGGCTAAAGGGATCAGGGGGTATGGAGAGAAGGCAGGTACAGGATACTGAGTTGGATGATCAGCCATGATCATATTGAATGGCGGTGCTGGCTCGAAGGGCCGAATGGCCTACTCCTGCACCTATTTTCTATGTTTCTATGTTTCTATGTCTATACATTTTAAAATGGAAACATTTGTTACTGCCAAACAATTAGTTTCCGGAGGATACTTCATGGCATGCATCGATTTAAAAGATGCATACTATTCAGTACCCATTCATAAGGATCATCGTAGATACCTAAAATTTAACTGGATGGGGCAACTATGGCAGTATAAAGCGTTGCCTAATGGGTTAACATCAGCCCCAAGACTATTTACCAAGATATTGAAACCAGCCTTGGCAATACTAAGGAAACAAAAACATATTGTTATGGCATATCTTGATGATATTTTGATTGTGGGGAAAACCCTGGAATTAGCTAAATCGGCGGTTTTAGCACTCTGTTTGAAACACTGGGGTTTATCATACATCCAAATAAATCTAATCTATTGGTGGCAAAAACAGGAAAGTAGACTATTATCTGAATGGTGGCCGATTAGGAAAAGGGGAGATGCAACGAGACCTGGGTGTCATGGTACACCAGTCATTGAAAGTAGGCATGCAGATGCAGCAGGCAGTGAAGAAAGCAAATGGTATGTTAGCATTCATAACAAAAGGATTTGAGTATAGGAGCAGGGAGGTTCTACTGCAGTTGTACAGGGTCTTGGTGAGACCACACCTGGAGTATTGCGTACAGTTTTGGTCTCCTAATCTGAGGAAAGACATTCTTGCCATAGAGGGAGTACAGAGAAAGTTCACCAGACTGATTCCTGGGATGGCAGGACTTTCATATGAAGAAAGACTGGATAGACTTGGCTTGTACATGCTAGAATTTGAAGATTGAGGGGGGATCTTATAGAAACTTGGACAGGCTAGATGCAGGAAGATTATTCCCGATGTTGGGGAAGTCCAGAACTAGGGGGTCACAGTTTAAGGATAAGAGGGAAGTCTTTTAGGACCGAGATGAGAAAATCATTTTTTACACAGAGAGTGGTGAATCTGTGGAACTCTCTGCCACAGAAGGTAGTTGAGGCCAGTTCATTGGCTATATTTAAGAGAGAGTTAGATGTGGCCCTTGTGGCTAAAGGGATCAGGGGGTATGGAGAGAAGGCAGGGATGGGATACTGAGTTGGATGATCAGCCATAATCATATCGAATGGCGGTGCAGGCTCGAAGGGCCGAATGGCCTACTCCTGCACCTATTTTCTATGTTTCTATGACACCATCCAAAACTATGGACTATCTGGGATTCACAATTAACTCTGTCCACATGTCTGTAACATTGCCAAAGGACAAAGCAGCAGATTTGGTGGAAGTCTGCAACAAATTGATTGTTACTAATCAACCATCTATTCGACAGGTGGCAAAAGTGATTGGGAAACTAGTAGCAGCATTTCCAGCTACTCAGTTTGGACCTTTGCATTACCAACATTTACAAAGGGCAAAGGTGCAAGTGCTAAAACAACATAAAGGTCATTTTGATCGACCTATGCAATTACCAGCCAAAGCAATTTCGGAGTTACAATGGTGGAGAGAAAACATTTGGCATAGTTCCAGCCCCATCGTTATCAGTAACCCATCATTCACATTACAAACGGATGCCAGTGCTCAGGGCTGGGGGCAACTAACACTATATCTGGTACTGGTGGTAGATGGAACATACAAGAATCATCACTACTACAGACACTGGGTATCAATTACTTAGAAATGTTGGGTGCGTTTTATGGGCTAAAAGCTTACAGTTCAGCTATGCACCATTTGCATGTCCGCCTACAAATTGACAATACCACCGTGGTGGCTTATATTAATCATATGGGTGGAATAAAATCGATATCGTGTGACGATTTGGTCAGCACAATCTGGCAATGGTGTGTCGACAGACATATTTGGCTATCAGCAACTTACCTACCAGGTAAGCTCAATACAGTGGCAGACACCAGGTCACGAAAATTTAATGACAACACCGAATGGATGTTGAACCACAAAGTATTTTCTGATATTACAATGCGGTATGGTACACCTGATATCGATCTCTTTGCATCCAGACTGAATCACCAGTTACCAACATATGTCGCTTGGGAACCAGACCCTGAGGCAGTAGCGATGGACGCGTTTTCGCTGAATTGGGGAAAATTGTTTTTCTATGCCTTTCCCCCCTTCTGCCTCATCAGTCGGGTCCTACGCAAAATACAAATGGACTCAGCTTCAGGTATTTTGGTAGTACCCGATTGGCCTACACAGCCATGGTTCCCTGTGGTCCTCGACATGGTCTCTGAACCACTCATGACCATTCCCAAAAGACCAGATCTCTTGGTCCATCCTGTTACGGGCGAAAGTCATCCATGCCATGACATGATAAATCTGTTGGCTTGCAGAATTTTAAAAGACCTCTGTTGGATCTGGGATTATCGGACAGGACCATGAACATGATCACGGCGGCCTCCCGAGAATCGACTAAGAAGCAGTACCTCTCCAGCATTCGGAAGTGGGAAGCGTACTACTCAAGGACTGGGGTAGCATACAAATCAGCTACAATTACCAATGTCCTGGAGTTCCTATCCAGCCTTCACTTTGATGAAGGACTGAGTTACAGCACAATTAACAGTGCTAGGAGTGCTCTGTCAGCATATTTATGGCAGGCACCGGGACAGCAGTCCATGGGATCCCACCCTCTAGTTGCCAAACTAATGAGGGGTATCTACAACACCAATCCCCCCAGACCAAGATACACCCAGATCTGGGACGTCAGTGTTGTACTGACATTGCTAAGGGGTTGGTCACCAGCAATGTCCCTGTCCCTGGAACAGCTCACACTAAAAACAGTAATGCTGATGGCTTTGGTCTCAGCTCAAAGGGTCCAGTCCCTATACAAATTAAGATTGGACAATATGAAAACATCAACTGACAAGATAACCTTCCGGATCTTGGAGTTGGTCAAACAGAATAGACCGGGAACTTCGGGACTGAGTTTGGAATTCCGGGCATACCCACCTGACCCCCGTTTGTGTGTCATGACACATCTACTGCTTTATCTTAGGACAACAAAAGCCTTAAGAGGAAGCGAAATGGCATTATGGGTTAGTTTCAAACAGCCTCATGGACGGGTGTCAGTACAGACCATCTCAAGATGGCTCAGACAGGTTCTGGGGGCTGCTGGGGTGGATACTGACATTTTTAAATCTCACTCCACCAGGGCAGCAGCTACATCGGCAGCAAGAAATATGGAGGTACCAATGGACCATATCCTGGCGACAGCAGGATGGTCTACGGAAAAGACTTTCCAAATATTTTATAATAAGCCGATCGCCAAACCTGCAGTGTTTGCAGAAAGAATTTTAAGTTCTGCAATATAATTTAGCCCGAGGGAGCATTATTTTCTTTGTTTAAAAAAAATAAAAATAAAATAAATCGTTATTGTTTATAAAAATTGATTCATGTTTAATTACGATAACATACTTCCTCCCTTGGATGACTTCGGCAGTGAGTGCGGCATGGATTTGTTCCATGGCATGAAATCACAGATCTTTAAAATCTTCACGTAGTCACTCACGTGACTCCGAAGTAAAATAGTAAGATTAAACGAGAACTTACCAGTTTGAAGTTTGATCTTTATTTTATGAGGAGTTACGTTGAGGGATTACGTGCCCTCCACGCCCACCCTCTTATAAAGGTCAACTGGTATCCTAGTTCTTCTTATCTTACTATGTTTATTTCATTACTATTACTGTGATTCCACACCGCTGCTTTGAAGAATGTCGCGCATGCGTGCTGGCGGGATCTTCACGTAATGCCTCGACGTAACTCCTCATAAAATAAAGATCAAACTTCAAACTGGTAAGTTCTCGTTTAATCTTACTATTATACATGCCTTCACCACCAATCCTGGTAGCTCACTGCCCTCTGTGTGAACAAAGTTATCCTGTACATTTCTTTTAAACTTTGCCCCCCCTCACTTTAAAGCTATGCCCTCTAGTATTTGATTTTTCCATTCTGGGAAAAAGGTTCTGACTGTCTACCATATTTATGCCTCTCATAATTTCATATCAAGTCTCCCTGTAACCTCTGGTGTTCCAAATAAAACAATCCATGTCAGGCCAACCTCTCCCTGCAGCTAATACTCACTAATCCATTCTGATAAACCTTCCCTGCACCCTTTCTAAGGTCTCCACATCCTTTCTGCAATGGGGCGACCAGAACGGCAGACAATATTCCAAATGTGCCCTTTAAATATCAGAACCATTTTAAAAATGTCAGAAAGCCAGTTCTTACTGAAGATGAGGTTCCAAGCCTTGTCTCTTATCAAAGGCTGGCAGGCATTTCCGGGACAGGGACTCCAAAATCTCTCACTGTCTCCCAGAATATCCATAGGATCCAAAGGGGTTGGTTTATTTGGCCCTCTCTATCCAACCCAGTTAGTATTAGGTAGGCAGGGACAGTGGGTGAATGTGTCTGGCCAGCTCTGCATCCAGCAGAGTATAATTACAGGGCCAGTGGGTGTGGGGAGACGAGGAGGTGGGGAGACGGGGCCAGTGGGTGTGGGGAAACGGGGAGACTGGGGACGAGGGACGGGGCCAGTGGGCGAATGAATCTTGCCAGCTCTCTGCATTCAACCCAGTTTGGCCTTGTGTATAAATTAGGCAGCAACTTGCAAAGAGCAAGGAGAAGACTGAGAGGCGCTATCTGCTTGCCCATGCTCAACCCAATGCCAGCATTGGAATGAATTGCATGCCAAGTGTAAATGCATTACACTCCCACGAGTGAATGCCTTCAATATCCACACAAAATCCTCCAGCACAAGTACAGGAAAAAGCAGTAAATCAGCAAAAATAAGTCTGTCAGAAAAGCGTTACACAAGAGTCAACTTCCTGCCCAGTAATCCCAAAATAACTTAGAACAGATTGATCATTATATGTGAACAATATAAAGGCATTTACTAAAAGGATGCTTCATGTTTACGGAACATATTTGGAATAGTTGATATGGATATAAATGCAAATTATGTACTCAATAGACAATAGACAATAGGTGCAGGAGGAGGCCATTCGGCCCTTCAAGGCCCCTCAACCAGGATTGAGCTATTGTGTTGGTTTTGCAATGCTTATGCCTTTCCTTATCCGTGACAATTTATTGCATTAAAATAATCACCTTGTTTAAATGTTAATTAATTCTTAAAACCTGAATTCACGTGAGCAGGATAATCGAGCAACTTACCGAATAGTGAAAGGCCTGGATAAAGTGGATGCGGGGAGGATGTTTCCACTAGTGGGAGAGGCTAAGACCTGAGACCATAGCCTCAGGATAAAAGCACGTACCTTTAGAAAGGAGATGAGATGGAATTTCTTTAGCCAGAGGGTAGTCAATCTGTTGGATTCATTGCCACAGACGGCTGTGGAGGCCGTCAATGAATATTTTTAAGACAGAGATAGATTCTTGATTAGTACAGGTGTCTGGGGTTATGGGGAGAAGGCAGGAGAATGGAGTAGAGGGAAAGATAGATCAGCCATGGTTCAAAGGCGGAGTAGACTGGATGGGCAGAATGGCCTAGTTCTGCTCCTATCACATGGACATGAGGAAGCAGCAAGTGGATATGCCCATCTGATGCTGGAGAGAGTTGTGCCCGTCATTGGTGTGGAGAGGGATATGCCATCGTTGGTGTGGAGAGGTTGCGGGAGGGCATCACCATTGCATGGAGCAGCTCAGTAAACAGTCCGGGCACTCTGGAATCAGAATAACACCAAGTCTCTGTAATCACAAGTACATTGTCCTCATCCTGCCATGGAGCTCAGATGTGGTCATTGTGAGGACAGGGTCTGTGAAATAGGTACATTACTGCAGCCCTCACATCATCCCCAGAGAGAAAGATTGAGAAAAGTGTTGGGACACTAACACTGGCATGTTTGACTGATCTTCTTCACATAGTGACATAGAACAACAGAGCATAGAAACAGGTCCTTCAGCCCACAATGTCCAAGGCAATGTTGTGGCAACAACACAGGCGCGTTGGACACTCATCTTCACAGAGTGAGTGCCATGTGAAGGCAGCAAATGTGCCCCATCATCAATAACATTATTCGGATCATTAAGGAACACAGATCTCTGTTCTTTACATGAGAAGACACGTATGTTCCCCGTGTCATTCCCATTGTTGTTTCCAGTGGGCCTGCAGTTGGGCAACCCCTGTATCACACTGGTTGATGATGGGGTAACCACTATCACACTGCTTCATGATGGGGCAACCCCTGTATCACACTGGTTGATGATGGGGCAACCCCTGTATCACACTGGTTGATGATGGGGCAACCCCTGTATCACACTGGTTGATGATGGGGCAACCCCTGTATCACACTGCTTCATGATGGGGCAACCCCTGTATCACACTGCTTCATGATGGGGCAACCCCTGTATCACACTGGTTGATGATGGGGCAACCCCTGTATCACACTGGTTGATGATGGGGCAACCACTGTCACACTGCTTCATGATGGGGTAACCACTGTATCACACTGCTTCATGATGGGGCAACCCCTGTATCACACTGGTTGATGATGGGGCAACCCCTGTATCACACTGGTTGATGATGGGGCAACCCCTGTATCACACTGCTTCATGATGGGGCAACCACTGTCACACTGCTTCATGATGGGGCAACCCCTGTATCACACTGCTTCATGATGGGGTAACCACTGTGTCACACTGGTTGATGATGGGGCAACCACTGTCACACTGCTTCATGATGGGGCAACCACTGTGTCACACTGGTTGATGATGGGCTCATTTAGATGTGGCGATATCTGAGAGTATTGATATGAGAGTATTGCTGTGTTCTGCAATGTTCAGGAATTTAATAGCAACATGTTTGAAGAAGCTACAGATTTGCTTTCTGAACCACAAACTAGGAACTATGGCTGTTCCAGGCCTTTTTTTCAGCCTTTAACATCTTCAAGGTTTCAAGGTTGAAGGTCAGTTTATTGTCATATGTACCAATTAAGGTACAGTGAAGTTTGAGTTAGCCCTCTTCCGCTCTTCCTCCAGCTTACCCCGTTACCAGGAAACAGGAATTGTGATAGCCAGAGTGTGCTAGAATGGCAGTGTCAGATGTTGCCGACAGCGGCCTTGGTGTCTGCTCAAATCTGAGGGAATTTCTGAATTTCTGAATTCGTAGCATAGATTGCTTTATCGTAGCAAGACTGCTTTATCAAAGGGAGCTGAGGGAATGCTCTGTGTTCTGTTTCACAGAGACATGGCTCACCCCCAGCTCCCCAGACTCAGCGGTCCAGCCTGAAGGGTTCTCCATCCACCGTATGGACCGTACACTGGCATCTGGGAAAGGGAGAGGAGGGGGCGTCTGCCTCATGGTCAACTCTGCGTGGTGCTCAGACGTGGCAGTCCTGTCCAACTCCTGCTCTCCACACCTGGAACATCTGGCGGTGAAGTGCCGTCCCTTCTACCTCCCAAGGGAATTCACCTCCATCATCATGACCGCGGTCTACATCCCACCCCAGGCAGACGTCCGTCTGGCACTGGGGGAGCTGCACGCCGTGGTCAACAAACACCAGACGTCTTACCCCGAGGCGTTCACCACCATAGCCGGGGACTTCAATAAGGCAAACCTAAAGAAAGCACTTCCTAACTTCCACCAACATGTCTCCTGCTGCACCAGAGGACCAAACACCCTTGACCACTGCTACACCACCATCAAGAATGCCTATCGTTCTATCCCTCGCCCTCACTTCGATAAATCCGACCATACCGCGGTGCTGCTTCTTCCTGCCTACAGGCAGCAATTAAAGAGCGCACCCCCAGAGGTGAGGACAGTACAGAGCTGGTCGGGGGGGGGCAGAAGAACAACTCCAGGACTGTTTGGAGTCTGTAGACTGGGCAATGTTCAAGGACTCGGCTACGGACCTGAACGAATACACCACAGTCGTTACAGACTTCATTAAGAAGTGTGTGGACGACTGCATCCCCACCAAAACCTTCCGAGCGTTTCCCAATCAGAAACCTTGGATGAACTTTGAGATCCGCACTCTTCTGAAATCCAGACACCGGGCATTCATGTCTGATGATACAGTGGCCCACAAGAAGTCCAGATACGACCTTGGTAAGGCCATCAAAAAGGCCAAAAGGGACTTCTGCTCCAAACTGGAGGAAGAGACTGATGTTCGGCGGCTGTGGCGGGGCCTGAATGCAATCACCTCTTACAAGACGAAATCAGGAGGCAGCTCGAATGTCGGCGAAACATCACTCCCTGATGAGCTCAATGCGTTTTACGCACGCTTTGATAGGGAGAACACCGATGTGCCTTGCCGAGCCCCCATTCGCTGTGATGGTATTTCAGTCTCAGTCACAGAGGCCCACGTCAGGAAATCCTTCAGAGGGGTGAACCCTCGAAAAGCGCCTGGACCTGATGGTATACCTGGTCGTGTTCTAAAAACCTGTGCGGACCAACTGGCTGGAGTTTTTACGGACATTTTCAACCTCTCACTTCTGAGGTCTGAGGTTCCCACCTGCTTCAAAAGGGCATCAATTATACCAGTGCCCAAGAAGAGTAAGGTGACGTGCCTCAATGACTATCGACCTGTGGCACTAACGCCTGTGGTGATGAAGAGCTTTGAGAGGTTGATCATGACGCAGATCAACTCCTACCTCGACAAAAACCTGGACCCACTGCAGTTCGCTTACCGCCACAACAGATCAACGGTGGATGCGATCTCGCTGGCCCTCCATTCCGCTCTGGACCACGTGGACAACAAAAACTCATATGTCAGGCTGTTATTCATCGATTACAGCTCGGCATTTAACACAATCATCCCCTCCAAGCTGATTACCAAACTCGCAGAACTGGGTCTCTGCGCATCCCTCTGCAATTGGATCCTCGACTTCCTCACTCTCAGACCACAGTCTGTTCGTATTGGTGGAAATGTGTCAGACTCGATAACAATTAGCACGGGAGCACCTCAAGGCTGCGTGCTCAGCCCCCTGCTGTACTCGCTCTATACTCATGACTGCGTAGCCGGACATAGTGCGAACTCCATCATCAAGTTCGCTGACAACACCACTGTTGTGGGACGTATCACTGATGGGGATGAGTCAGAGTATAGAAGAGAGATCGAGCAACTGTCCATATGGTGCCAGCACAATAACTTGGCCCTCAACACCAGCAAAACCAAGGAACTGATTGTGGACTTTGGAAGGAGTAGGATGGGGACCCACAGTCCCGTTTATATCAACGGGTCGATAGTTGAAAGGGTCAAGAGCTTAAATTCCTGGGCGTGCACATCTCTGAAGATCTTTCCTGGTCCGAGAACACTGATGCCATTATTAAGAAAGCACATCAGCGCCTCTACTTCCTGAGAAGATTACGGAGAGTCGGTTTGTCAAGGAGGACTCTCTCTAACTTCTACAGGTGCACAGTAGAGAGCATGCTGACCGGTTGCATCGTGGCTTGGTTCGGCAACTTGAGCGCCCAGGAGAGGAAAAGACTACAAAAAGTAGTAAACACTGCCCAGTCCATCATCGGCTCTGACCTCCCTTCCATCGAGGGGATCTATCACAGTCGCTGCCTCAAAAAGGCTGGCAGTATCATCAAGGACCCACGCCATCCTGGCCACACACTCATCTCCCTACTACCTTCAGGTAGAAGGTACAGGAGCCTGAAGACTGCAACGACCAGGTTCAGAAACAGCTACTTCCCCACAGCCATCAGGCTATTAAACCTGGCTCGGACATAACACTGAACTTTATTAGCCAATACTGTTATTTGCACTTAATCAGTATATTGATTCATGTGTGTATATATTTATAGAATGCCTTGTAGTCAATGCCTACTATGTTCTGTTGTGCTGATGCAAAGCAAGAATTTCATTGTCCTATCAGGGACACATGACAATAAACTCTCTTGACTTGACTTGACTTGGATTATCATAGTGGGTAAATCCTGCTAGATAGATCCGGATGCAAATCATATTCAGTGGATTGGAAATAGGCATAGGCAGCATAGGCAGCATCTATGGAGCGAAGGAAATAGGCGATGTTTCGGGTCAAGACCCCAAAGCATCTACATAGATGCTGCCTCACCCGCTGAGTTTCTCCAGCATTTTTGTCTGCCTTCGATTTTCCAGCATCTGCAGTTCCTTCTTAAACATCTAAACTGCTTAGGTACACAAAAATGCTGGAGAAACTCAGCGGGTGCAGCAGCATCTATGGAGCGAAGGAAATAGGTAACGTTTCGGGCCGAAACCCTTCTTCAGTATGTTCCACAACCAACTCTCCTCCTCTCTCCGGAGACTGTTCCACAACCAACCCTCCTCCTCTAAACTGCTTAGTTCAGCCATTTTGCTTCTCTGGGGAATGCTGCTCCCTGCTGGCCAGGACACATACTTCAGATATAAAATAATCAGGAAGGATTTTGCAACAGTAAGAGCTTCACACATAGCAATCACTTTCGAAAGATTCTCCAGCCCAGGATCTTACCAAGAGGCACTGTACTGAATCAGAACACAATGAGAGGTTGCAGTGTCACCATCCTTTCAGATCGGTCACCCCACTGGATAGGAATGAAGGGTCCCAACTACAAACATTACTTATCCATGTTTCCCAGACTCAGGCTCAGGCTCTCGAGTTCTGGCAACATCCTGGTAAATCGTCTCTGTACCCTTTCCAGCTTGGTGTTAAATGTGTTTGACAATGTTCTTGGGAAACACTCCACTTACCAGACAAGGAATCCATTGCTTTCTTTGAAGTCTTGTCTGTGTGTGGATTGGACCCGGGCAAGTGCCCTCTGAACTCCAGGGGCTTTCCTTTCAAATTCACTCCACAACTTCAGAAACCTGGCAGTGGGCAATAGACAATAGACAATAGGTGCAGGAGTAGGCCATTCGGCCCTTCAGCAGGGGTAGACTGGGTGTGTCTTTCCATAAACAATGCTCATCTTCCCACTAAATCCAACTATGCACAAAATCTGTGCTTGTGCTTTTGGACAACTCTCTCAAGGGAATAGGTCCTACTTATTTATTCCAAGATGGCCCATCAGTTTTATATAATCTCCTGAAACAAACAAAAACAGTCCTTGCTTATCCAATCATTCCTCACAGCGACAAACTGAGCCCAGAATATTCGTGCCAGTATTGACCACACCTCTAGTGCAATCACATCTTTCCTGCAAAGCAAGACCTGTACTGTAAACTGGACTTGACCAATCACTCACTCAACCAGCATTGTATATAATTGTAACAAACCCTCTCTACTCAGAGCCTCAGCTAGTGTGTGGCACCCCGTATGCTTCTTTAAACCATCTCTCTGCTGCCTCCTTTATAGACCTGTGCATCTCTTCAAAAAGTCATGGCTGCTGAGTGCTTTTGTGAGTGGAAGCCTGTCACCTGCTCTTTCCTCAGGGCTGAGTATTCCAGTCCCTGCTTTAGGCAACAGATATCCATGATCGAGACATCAAGACATTTCTAGAGCGTACAATAAATTTGGCGGTATGGCTGAGAGGAAGAAAGGAAGCTTTCAAATGCAGGAAGATATTGATGATCAGCTGGGCAGAATGACAAATGGGATTTTACCCAGAGAGGTCTGAGGAGTACATTTGCAGAGTTCCACCTGGACAATGTTTAATAAAATGGAGGCTCGCTGGATTGTACACCCACCAACCATTACATTCAAGAGAACGAGAGCACTTTAAAAGGAGGCAGCAGAAGACTTTTGGATCATTGGGACCTCTTTTGTGGAAGGTTCGACCTGTACAAAAAGGATGGGTTGCACTTGAACCTGAGGGGGACCGATATCCTGGCGGGGAGATCTGCAAAGGCTCCTGGGGAGACTTTAAACTAGAATGGTTGGGGGGAGGGACTCAAATAGAGAATGCTATTAGACAGTGTGTGAGGCAGGAGGCAGAGAAGGAAAGCACTCAGACCCAACATGTAGGGGGGAAAGAAGAAAACAATAATAAACAGAGAATAAGAGGTGGTGGGGTTCTTAAATGGGTGAGCAGAGAAACAGAGGGGTGTAAAATGCGGGCGGAAGCAATAGGTAGCAAGGTAAAAGTAAAAGTGGCAGGCAGACAAATCCAGGGCAAAAATCAAAAAGAGCCATTTTCAACATAATTGTATAAGGGGTAAGAGCGTTGTAAAAACAAGCCTGAAGGCTTTGTGTCTCAATGCAAGGAGCATTCGTAATAAGGTGGATGAGTTGAACGTGCAGATAGCAATTAATGATTATGATATAGTTGGGATCACGGAGACATGGCTCCAGGGTGACCAAGGCTGGGAGCGGAACATCCAGGGATATTCAATATTCAGGAGGGATAGAGAGAAAGGAAAAGGAGGTGGGGTAGCGTTGCTGGTTAGAGAGGAGATTAACGCAGTGGAAGAGAAGGACATTAGCTTGGAGGATGTGGAATCGGTATGGGTAGAGCTGCGAAACACTAAGGGGCAGAAAACGCTGGTGGGTGTTGTGTACAGGCCACCTAGCAGTAGTAGTGAAGTTGGGGATGGCATCAAACAGGAAATTAGAAATGCGTGCAACAAAGGCAAAACAGTTATAATGGGTGACTTCAATCTACATATAGATTAGGTGAAACAAATTGGCAGGGGTGCTGAGGAAGAGGATTTCTTGGATAGTTATCTAAACCAACATGTAGAGGAACCAACCAGAGAGCAGGCTATTCTAGACTGGGTATTGAGTAATGAGGAAGGGTTAGTTAGCAGTCTTGTTGTGCGTGCCCCCTTGGGCAAGAGTGACCATAATATGGTTGAGTTCTTCATTAGGATGGAGAGTGACATTGTTAATTCAGAAACAACGGTTCTGAACTTAAAGAAAGGTAACTTTGAGGGTATGAGACGTGAATTGGCCAAGATTGACTGGCAATTAGTTCTAAAAGGGTTGACGGTGGATATGCAATGGAAGGCATTTAAAGACTGCATGGATGAACTACAAAAATTGTTCATCCCAGTTTGGTAAAAGAATAAATCAGGGAAGGTAGTGCATCTGTGGATAACAAGGGAAATCAGGGATAGTATCAAAGCAAAAGATGATGCGTACAAATTAGCCAGAAAAAGCAGCATACCAGAGGACTGGGAGAAATTCAGAGACCAGCAGAGGAGGACAAAGGGCTTAATTAGGAAAGGGAAAATAGATTATGAACAGAAACTGGCAGGGAACATAAAAACTGACTGCAAACGTTTTTATAGATATGTGAAGAGAAAGAGATTAGTTAAAACAAATGTAGGTCCCTTGCAGTCAGAAACAGGTGAATTGATCATGGGGAAACAAGGATATGGCGGACCAATTGAATAACTACTTTGGTTCCGTCTTCACTAAGGAAGACATAAATAATCTGCCGGAAATAGCAGGGGGCCGCGGGTCAAAGGAGATGGAGGAACTGAGTGAAATCCAGGTTAGTCGGGAAGTGGTGTTGGGTAAATTGAATGGATTAAAGGCCGATAAATCACCAGGGCCAGATAGGCTGCATCCCAGAGTAGTTAAGGAAGTAGCTCCAGAAATAGTGGATGCATTAATGATAATTTTTCAAAACTCTTTAGGTTCTGGAGTAGTTCCTGAGGATTGGAGGGTAGCAAACGTAACCCCACTTTTTAAGAAGGGAGGGAGAGAGAAAACGGGGAATTACAGACCAGTTAGTCTAACATCGGTAGTGGGGAAACTGCTAGAGTCAGTTATTAAAGATGGGATAGCAGCACATTTGGAAAGTGGTGAAATCATTGGACAAAGTCAGCATGGATTTACGAAAGGTAAATCGTGTCTGACGAATCTTATAGAATTTTTCAAGGATGTAACTAGTAGAGTGGATAGGGGAGAACCAGTGGATGTGTTGTATCTGGACTTTCAGAAGGCTTTCGACAAGGTACCACATAAGAGATTAGGATACAAACTTAAATCACATCGTACTGGGGGTTCAGTATTGATGTGGATAGAGAACTGGCTGGCAAACAGGAAGCAAAGAGTAGGAGTAAACGGGTCCTTTTCACAATGGCAGGCAGTGACTAGTGGGGTACCGCAAGGCTCAGTGCTGGGACCCCAGCTATTTACAATTTATATTAATGACCTGGATGAGGGAATTGAAAGCAACATCTCCAAGTTTGCGGATGACACTAAGCTGGGGGGCAGTGTTAGCTGTGAGGAGGATGCTAGGAGACTGCAAGGTGACTTGGATAGGCTGGGTGAGTGGGCAAATGTTTGGCAGATGCAGTATAATGTGGATAAATGTGAGGTTATCCACTTTGGTGGCAAAAACGGGAAGGCAGACTATTATCTAAATGGTGGCCGATTAGGAAATGGGGAGATGCAGCGAGACCTGGGTGTCATGGTACATCAGTCATTGAAAGTAGGCATGCAGGTGCAGCAGGCAGTGAAGAAAGCGAATGGTATGTTGGCCTTCATAGCAAGAGGATTTGAGTATTGGAGCAGGGAGGTTCTACTGCAGTTGTACAGGGTCTTGGTGAGACCACACCTGGAGTATTGCGTACAGTTTTGGTCTCCAAATCTGAGGAAGGACATTATAGCCATAGAGGGAGTGCAGAGAAGGTTCACCAGACTGATTCCTGGGATGTCAGGACTTTCATATGAAGAAAGACTGGATAGACTTGGCTTATACTCGCTAGAATTTAGGAGATTGAGAGGGGATCTTATAGAAACGTACAAAATTCTTATGGGGTTGGACAGGCTAGATGCAGGAAGATTGTTCCCGATGTTGGGGAAGTCCAGGACAAGGGGTCACAGCTTAAGGATAAGGGGGAAATCCTTTAAGACCGAGGAAAAACTTTTTCACACAGAGAGTGGTGAATCTCTGGAACTCTCTGCCACAGAGGGTAGTTGAGGCCAGTTCATTGGCTATATTTAAGAGGGAGTTAGATGTGGCCCTTGTGGCTGAGGGGATCAGGGGGTATGGAGAGAAGGCAGGTACGGGATACTGAGTTGGATGATCAGCCATGATCATATTGAATGGCGGTGCAGGCTCGAAGGGCCGAATGGCCTCCTGCACCTATTTTCTATGTATCTATGTATCTAAGACATGAAGACATCCCAAATTGTACATAAATGCTAGTTAAACCATCCTTAACGGGAGCAGGGCATGTCAGCATAGGTTATTTAAAAAGACAGCCCAAACCACTTTGTTTATTAGCTAATATACAAATGTTAGAGCAGGGACGAAAAGTTTAGCATCATCAACCACGAATACAACCTGACAGGGGAACTCTAGCGATGTGAATTCCATTGGGTGATCAATCCCACAACTAAAAGACAAAATGCAATACAACAACCAAAAGAACTGAGTTTAAATAAAGCCCAGCAAAGTGTTGGAAGTGACCAGGTTTATTTAGGTGTTTCACACAATACTTCACTGTAGTGATTCTCATTCACCCGATGTTTGGAGAAACACAAAAGCATTATTTTTGATACTTACAAACCTAAATTAGCTAAAAGCAAAATGACTGCAGTTCTCTGCAGCAGGCAGAATATCCGATTTCAGTCACTGCCCAGACATGTCCAAATAGTTTCAATTTAGTGCAAAGTCCTGGTGCAAGAATGGATGTTTGGATCCCAGCTCCTGTCTATCATCCAGGTGCTGTGATGGTATTGATGGATAGATCATTGCAATGTCTACAGTGCTGTATTCTGGGCACCATTCCTTCTCTCCACAGATGCTGCCTGTCCTGCTAAGGTACTCCACCATTTTGTGTCCATCTAATTCACCAGCCAGCCAGGGTATAGCCACCCAATCCAGGGGAGGCAGGATCCTCAACTCCTCCTGCACTGTTTTCTCAACAAAACTCATGGATCTTTCCAACCAAGCTGCACCTTTCATAAAGGAATCATCTTCACAAAGTGCCACCGGTTCCTTCCAGGAGAGTTGCTCGTCTCATCTGAATCGGTTTCTAGACTGCTGGGCTCTTCAGGTATTGGTTCAAATTTCCTGAAAGATATGTAACTTCTGTGCCGGTCAATAAATAATGATTCTTCACTTTCCAATTCCTCTGAAGATGAATTTCTTCCAGACATATCAGCTGGATGTGTGTCACAAGTTTTGTGAGATCTCTTAAACATCACGAAGCAGAGAGTCATTGCCAGTGACACAAGTATCAGTGCACATGTTGCAGAAGCTATTAACATTTCCTTCAAGCCAAACGCAGACCAAAAGCCGGAGTCTGAGGGAGGAAATCAGACATTAGTTCCAATTTCATTTGTTTCCATGTCCACAAAATGTTTAGTCTTTGTTCATCAGTTTAACCAAATGAAATAACATTTAATTTTTCCCTCAAGAAAACCAAACAGAATATTCATTGCTTTTTGCTGATGAAGATTAAGAGCAACTCAAGGTTGTTCATCTTCAACTATAGATTGCAATTGCTGGTTTTCCAATAATCTTATGGAGTTGGCTTTAAAATCCAGGGATTCATTCATTTAAAAGTTGTCATATGTAATAGTCTGAGTTCATAAAAAACATAAAATTAATGTTCATTTCTGTAAACTTCCTCATTCTTTCCTCTTTTGCCTCTGAACATTTCATTTGTTCTGCTTCTTATTACAGGAAGACCATGACCTTAGAGCTACGATGCCAGAAACTAGCCCTTTAGCCCAAATCATCCATGCTGACCAAGGTATGTAGCAACTCAAATGCATACGCTTGGCCTACAGCCCTCATAACCTGACCAAATATCTTATAGATGTGCCTCTATCTCCTCTGGCAGTTTATTCCATACACCTGCTTCCTCCGTGTGGAAACTTGCTCGCCGGAACCCCTTTATATCCTTTCACTCTTACCTTAAATCTTTCTCCGCTCGCCTCTAGGGGGTGGAATCACTGCCACCTTGTGATAAAAGACCATCTACCCTATCTACACCTTTCACTTATAAAATTCTATAAAGATGACAGTAAATGGTCGGACTTTGGGGAATGTTAGAGAACAGATGGATTTACAAATGCACCTACATAGTTCCACAAAAGTAATGACACTGGTGGACAGGGCAATGAAGGTGTTTGGCACACTCATCTTCATCAGCCAGGATATTAAATTGGGACATCATGTTACTGCTGAACAAAATGTTGGTATGGCCACATCTGGAATATTGTATACAGTTCCTGTTGCCCTGCTATAGAAAGGTAAGCATTGAACTGGAAAGGGTTAAAAAAAATACAAGGATGTTACCAGGAGGGTTTAAGTTATAAGGAGAGGCTGAATAAGCTAGGACTTTTTTTCCCTGAGGTAAGATCTTACAAAGCTTTACAAAACTATGAGGGGTAGGGATAAAGGGAACAGGCACAGCCAGTGTCCCAGGGTCGGGGAATCCAAAAGTAAAGGGGATTGGTTTAAGCTGAGAGGGGTAAGATTTAAAAGGAACTAAAGCTACTTTCCCAGAAGGTGGTGCGTACAGGAAACAGACTGGCAGTAGAAGTGTTATAGGTGGGTACAGTTACAACATTTTAAATACATTTGGACAGGGACATGGTCAGGAAAGGTTTGGAGGGGTAATGGACCAAGTGCATGCAAGTTCATTTGGCAACTTGGTTGACAGGGATGAGCTGGGCTGAAGGACCCATTTCTGTGCTGTAGAGCTCGATGAATTTAAGGTCACCTCTCATCTTCCTTCCCTCCAGGGAAGACAGTCCCAGTTTGTCCAATCTCTCCTTGGAGCTCAAACCATCTAGTCCAGGCAACATCCCTGGGAATCTTTCCTGCATCCTCTGCAGATGAATCACATCCCTTCTATAGCATGGCAACCAGAACCAGTGATACTCCCAGTAGGGTCCAACCAATGATCTGTACAAGTGTAACAATGTTCCAAGTAATGTATTCAGGCAAATGAACTACATGCCTGCAGCAGTCTACTACATGCCTGCAGCAGTCTACTACATGCCTTCAGCAGTCTACTACATGCCTTCAGCACAGTCTACAACATGCCTTCAGCACAGTCTACTACATGCCTGCAGCAGTCTACTACATGCCTGCAGCAGTCTACTACATGCCTGCAGCAGTCTACTACATGCCTTCAGCACAGTCTAGCTGTGTTGCCACTCCAAGGAAACTGTACATACGTCAGAGTCTCACTGTACAGTAACATTCCCCAGAATCTTCCATTCACTGTCCCAAATGATGCCACTTCACACTGTACAAGTTAACTTCATGAGTGTATTGTATCAGCCATTTCCTTGCAGCTTTCCCACTTGATTTTGATCCTGTTGTGACCTTAGACAATTTTCTTCACAATGTTGGTGTCATTTGCAGCTGACTAACCATGCCTCCTTCATTCTCTAAATCACCAATATAAAATAGGAACAATGAAGGCCCCAGCACTGATCTCAACATCACATCACTGCTTACAGGTCTCCAATACCTCCCTCTACCTCCTACCATCAAGCAACCTCAGGAGTGCTGGGTAAAGCACTAAATGAAGACTGAATGAGTAGGCAGTCGTAACATTTCTGATGTAATCAGTGGTGGAATGTGATGCCTGTGAGCACATGCACTCAGGACTCTAGTCCAAGGTTTCTGAGCCCAGCAGATGAGGAATAGGGCTGGCGGGCAAGAACACATCATGTCTGCACCAGCCCAAGATTTACATCAACAAAGGGAGCATGTCCAAATGGGAGATCAATATCGCACATGGTGCAAACATTACAATTTTAAAAACATATGTACATTGGCGTGCAAATTATTATAAAACATCCATTCATATCGCACAGATGATTTTTAAACGTGAAGATCCATGGTGACTGTCACATACCTAACCCAATGCACACAGGCTTCTGTCCCAGAGAATCGCCATCAAATCCATATTTACACTGGCAGATATATGAGCCAATGGTATTGAAACAGTTTGCTTCCTCGCCACATGCTGAAGTCTTAGATTTGCACTCATCAACATCTGCAAATGTAAAAATACTAAGCATTTCCAAACAGTGAGCGACAGGCACAAAGCGTCTGTTCCCAGATGACAAAATAACTCCTACACCAAACATACATGTCAGTGGCAGAACCTCGTCATTCCCAATATCGCTCGACCCGAGTGGGTGTTTCTAGGCTCTCCATCTACTTGCGTGTGGCGTGGACAGCCTAAAGTTGTAGGACAACTTGTTCTATTTGATCTTATTGGATTGTGCACGCCAGGTTGATTGGATTCGTCGAAACAGGGCGGACCAGGTGAAGGTTGCAATCTCCCACCCCGTTTCTAGGCTACTTCAAAAGGACTTGAATAATCTACCACATTTTACAGACCGGCATTTAATTCCTCATTTATTTAATTACTCTAAAATCAATTTCCCTGCTCTGGTGGAATCAATAGTCTAGCCTTCTGGGGAGGGTATCATAGCTCGACTAATATCCAGTAGTGTAGCAAAGTGCCAGGGCACATTAAGTACCAAGAGACACTTATTGAATCAAAGAATTCCCTCAATCGCCATCTAGGACTAATGAGATTTCCACCTGAATTCCAAGTGTTCTAACATTAAATAATGAGAAAGTAGTTTCTTTACATGTCCCCCCCAAACTAGCAAACTGAGATGATTCCCTGTGTGACACTGCCATGGAAACAGTTCATACAACAACATATGCAGCTGCTGTGAAATGGAAACTAGAACATGCTTCCCAAGAGACCATAGCATCCTCTGTTTGCTTCACTGACAAATTTAATTCCCTCACTTTGCTACAAAGAATGACTAAATGTACATAAACCAAGAATGAGTGTGATCTTCCAGGCATGTGCTGAAGTATGGGCTATCGATCCAGGAGACTAACTCTGAACATACGTACATCTCTACGTGGTCACTTTGTACTACTGATTACAGAGCTACAGACTTACGAATCTTTAAACACTTCACATTTCCCAGTTTTCAAGCAGCATATTTTAATTACCTCTCACAGAGATTGAGACCAAGTGGACTTGGCCATTCGTCAGGTTAGCCACCAACCTGTTTGACATGTTACTCATCTGTCCCTGTACAGAGTATTGGATGTTCTCTCCATTTGGACCAAAGTGCAGCTCGTAGGTAAAAGTCAACCCTGTAGCACGGACCCTGTAACAAACAGTAATTAGTATGAACTGGGGCAGCCAACACTTGAATACTGCCGACATCAATCATAACCCTCCAGCTTGCCTGCTTACTTATTTCTTACTAGATTCCATCAACTCTTTAGAGACCGATTTCACACAGCACAACAAAGGCCAATGTGCATATACTATACCATGTACAACTCAGCATTAATGTCTACTTTTTCATTGTAACTACTTAGCTTATTCTTTTTATAAAATAGTTGGACATGTACATGTGGATATACCCTGCACTTTGACATCACACTTTGTGTTCACTGCTGACCACTATCACCACAGGAAATCACATCAAAATCAGATATAAAATGCTGAGCTATAAGGGCAGAACTTGTGTAATGTTGCCTCCTAGTGACACGCCAGTCATTAGTTTCCTTCTCGACCTCTGCGAGCATCTAAGATTCCCAGGGTCCTGTACCTCAGGACCCTGTATGCCGACTGTACCCCAGAGTACAGTCATTCGAGTGTGGCAGCCTCGCCAGCACCTTGTTGTTATTTTTAGTTTGTCTAAAAGTATGTTTTTGGAGGTGTTTTAGTCTTTCTTTATGTGGGGGGAGGGGGAGGGGGAGGGGGAAACCATTTCTCAGTCACTACCTGGTTGAGGATGCGTCTTTTCTCCGAGCCGCATCTTCGTTCCCCCCCCCCCTTCGCGGCCTACCATTTGGATTGGTGCGGCCTTTCCTGGCAGAGACCGGCCACAGCTTCAGCAGCGGCGCAGCACTGAATGACCATTGCGGAGCGGGCGATGCCTTACCGGGATCACCGTGTTGGATCACCGGAGTGTTGGGCCTGCTGACTTTAACACCGTGGAGCTGTGGTGTGCGGAGCTTCCAGCTGCGGGCGGTGGCTGACTTTAACATCGCGGAGCCAGGAATCTTTCACTGAGGATCGCCAGTGTTGAATCTCCGCCCAGCTCGGCCTGTGGACTTCGGGACCCGCGGTCTCCGGCAAGATGTGGCCTATTCGAAACTCCAAGCCGCTGAGAGTGTTCTTCCGTTCCGACGCTTCGATGATCCCGGCGAGAGGGCCTAAAACAGCGGGACCCCGCTGCAATGACCGCGGAGGGTTCAAAGAGGCCCTGACCACGGATGAACAAGAGGAAAATGTCTGAACTTTACTGCCTTCCCTCACAGTGGGAAACGTGTGGGATGTTCATGTTAAATTCTATAGTGTTGTGTTCATTTTATTTTATTTGTGAGCTGCTTGGTAACTCAAATTTCACTGCACCAATTGGTGTATGTGACAATAAATGTAACTTGTATGTAGAGCACCCGTATGTCTACTGTACCCCGGAGTATGTAGAGCTGTATGTCTATTGTACCTCAAGATTATGGTTCTCCAATGAAGGCAACATCTCAAATCCCATTTTGTTTTTACCTTTTGGTGCTTCTCGGGATAATTTTCTTCAGAGGAGGGTGAAATGGTACCAGGTTGTCCATTATCTGAACCAAAAAAAACAACATTTAAGATCCACTTTTCGTTAATCTCCATAGCGCCACAGTTGGGAGGGTGGGGGTTAGGGTGGGGGAGGATTGGGGTGGGATGGGGTGAGGGGGGGGGGGGTGAAAGAAACAATTGCTGATTATTCCTACCAGATTCTGAACAGATTGCAGGAGCCTTTTCTCCAGACGTTGAAAATTCTTGAAAACAACATTTGTCAATTCTACGGTGGCAGAGACTGCTAATAAATGACCTATATTTTCCAAAAAAATGATAGTATAAATAGATTGTAGAGCAGCAGTTTCCAGATGAGGCAACCTTCCATTAATACCATGCATGGAATATTCTTGTTTCTCAGGCACCGTGGCGCAGCGGTAGAGTTGCTGCCTTACAGCGTCTAAGTCCCAGGTTCGATCCTAAGTACAGGTTCTGTCTGTGTGGAGTTTGTAAGTTCTCTCTGTGACCCCATGGGTTTTCTCCAAATGCTCTGGTTTCCTCCCACATTCCAAAGTTGTGCAGCTTTGTAGGTTAATTGGCTCCTGTATGAAGGGCAAAACTAGTGTACCGGTGATCGCTGGTTGGCACAAACTCAGTGGGACAAAGGGCCTGTTTCCATGCTATATCTCTAAACTAAATATCCTTATCCTCTACCTTGCACTACATCATTTGGCAACAATTTAGGATTGCACAGAAGGTCCTGTCTCAAAGTGATTGAGTTTTAGTTTGAGGTGGCAACAAAGGTGGTTGACAAAGTTCCTCACAGTAGGTTGGTCAGAAGATTAAGTCACAGGAATCCATGGTGAGTTGGATACAAAATGAGCCTGGTCATTGAAGACAGAGGGTAGTGGTGGAGTGTTCTTCTGACAGAGGGTATGTGTTTTAAAAGCTTTGCTGCTGAATTTAGATGGAAATGTAAGTGGTCTGATTAGCAAGTTTGAAGATGACATGAAAATTGGAGTACTACTGTAGTGCAGTGGTGGAGTTGCTGCACTACTGTAGTGCAGTGGTGGAGTTGCTGCATTACTGTGGTGGAGTGGTGGAGTTGCTGCACTACTGTGGTGGAGTGGTGGAGTTGCTGCATTACTGTGGTGCAGTGGTGGAGTTGCTGCATTACTGTGGTGGAGTTGCTGCATTACTGTAGTGCAGTGGTTGAGTTGCTGCATTACTGTAATGCAGTGGTGGAGTTGCTGCATTACTGTAATGCAGTGGTGGAGTTGCTGCATTACTGTGGTGCAGTGGTGGAGTTGCTGCATTACTGTGGTGCAGTGGTTAAGTTGCTGCACTACTGTAATGCAGTGGTGGAGTTGTTGCATTACTGTGGTGCAGTGGTTGAGTTGCTGCACTACTGTGGTGCAGTGGTTAAGTTGCTGCATTACTGTGGTGCAGTTGTGGAGTTGCTGCATTACTGTGGCAACTGAGGTTCCTGTCCAAAGATCTCTTCAATGACACTATGAGAACTGCCTCCACCACTACCATTCCAGGCACCCATCATCCTCTGTGCAAAATAAGCCTGGCCCACACATCTCCTTTAAACTTTGCCCCTCTCACCTTCGAGCCAAGTAAACACTCAGTTATCATGCACTTCATCAACATTTGTTAACTCCAGCACATACTGTGAGCTTTTACAAAGAGATATTTACAGAAACGTTAGAAATACATTACAAATCATGAGACCACAGTTTGCTAAAGCAAAGTATGAATTGGTTCTTGCCCTCATGTGTTTTTTTTTCCCTTCAGCATTGATGTTGTTTTTGCCTTTATTTCATACTGCAGGAACAGAGCAGTGCTGAACTACTATCTACCTCATTGGTGACCCTCGGACTATCCTTGATCGGACTTTGCGTGCACTAAACATTATTCCCTTATCATGTATCTGTACACTGTAAATGGCTCGATAAACTAAACTCAGCGCAAAGGGAGAACAAAGAGGGAAGAGACAGAGACTTTAAGACTTTGCCTCCATCACAGTGAGGAGGTGCCTGGTGAACTCACTGTGGTGGATGTTAATTTGTGTTTATTGTGTGTTTTGTTATTTATTATATGTATGACTGCAGGCAACGAAATTTCGTTCAGACCGAAAGGTCTGAATGACAATAAAGGAATCTAATCTAATCTAATCTAATCTAAATAAACTAAACGGTAAACTTATGCACATGTATTTTACCTGCAGATTTAACTTTCTAACATGCTCCTGGCTGGCTTCCTTCACTCTGCTGTTGTCCGTCCACAACTCTGCAGCCCACATCCTAATGTGCACCTGATCTTGTTCCCTCATCAAACCAGAGCTTCCTGCCCTCACTGGCTTCTGATTAAATAAAGTCTTTAATTTAAAATGGTCATCCTCACTTTCAACACCCACCTGCTGCTTCAACAAGGTCTTTTTCCAAACCGCATCTGCAGTTCCTTCCTACACACAAGATCTTACGCCTGTCCATCTCCAATCTCTTCTATCCCTCGATCCCTCCAAATGACCTCCATTCCTATTATGGACTCATGCACTTTTGAAATTGGCAATCATGCCTCTGGCTGGGGTCAAAGAAAGAGTGTTCACATCGCAGCCCTGTTTCCACCAATCTTTCCACCACCATGTACAAGCACAAGAAGCAACAAGATTCACACCATTGTATGCAGATGCCAAGAAGTGTGTTCATCTCTGGCTGAACAACTTCTAATCTTGTGTGTGGACTCGATAAGAAGATGCCTCTGGCTGCCAACCTGCTCAGCTCTTGAATTCTCTCCCGAACTCCCCATCTTTTAATTCCTTAACATTGGTTTTCAAGAACTGCCTGAATTAATTTGTTCATTTATACTTGCGTTTCAATGTGAATTGTCTTGATTTGATGGTGTATTTTAACTACTTAATGATGCATTTAAATAGTTAAATATGATATACATGGCAAAGGATGAGGGGTGTATGAAACAAGCTGCCAGAGGAAGTGGTACAGGTGGTACAGGTGGGTGAAGTGGTATAGGTGGGTGAAGTGGTATAGGTGTACAGGTGGTACAGGTGGGTGAAGTGGTACAGGTGGTACAGGTGGGTGAATGGTACAGGTGGTATAGGTGGTACAGGTGGGTGAAGTGGTACAGGTGGTGAAGGTGGTACAGGTGGTACAGGTGGGTGAAGGAGGTGGTATAGGTGGTACATGTGGGTGAAGTGGTAGCAGGTGGTACAGGTGGGTGAAGTGGTATAGGTGGGTGAAGTGGTATAGGTGGTACAGGTGGTGGTGAAATGGTACAGGTGGGTGAAGTGGTATAGGTGGGTGAAGTGGTATAGGTGGTACAGGTGGTACAGGTGGGTGAAGTGGTACAGGTGGGTGAAGTGGTATAGGTGGGTGAAGTGGTATAGGTGGTACAGGTGGTACAGGTGGGTGAAGTGGTACAGGTGGGTGAAGTGGTATAGGTGGGTGAAGTGGTACAGGTGGTACAGGTGGGTGAAATGGTACAGGTGGGTGTGAGTGGTATAGGTGGGTGAAGTGGTATAGGTGGTACAGGTGGTACAGGTGGGTGAAGTGGTACAGGTGGGTGAAGTGGTATAGGTGGGTGAAGTGGTATAGGTGGTACAGGTGGTACAGGTGGGTGAAGTGGTACAGGTGGTACAGGTGGGTGAAATGGTACAGGTGGGTGAAGTGGTATAGGTGGTGAAGTGGTACAGGTGGGTGAAGTGGTACAGGTGGTGATACAGGTGGGTGAAGTGGTATAGGTGTACAGGTGGTACAGGTGGGTGAAGTGGTACAGGTGGGTGAAGTGGTATAGGTGGGTGAAGTGGTACAGGTGGGTGAAGTGGTAAGGGGGGGACAGGTGGGTGAAGTGGTATAGGTGGTACAGGTGGGTGAAATGGTACAGGTGGTGAAGGTGGTACAGGTGGGTGAAGTGGTACAGGTGTACATGGGGGTGAAGTGGTACAGGTGGTACAGGTGGGTGAAATGGTACAGGTGGTATAGGTGGTACAGGTGGGTGAAGTGGTACAGGTGGGGTAGGGGGTGGAAGTGGTACAGGTGGTACAGGTGGGTGAATAAGGTGGTACAGGTGGGTGAAGTGGTACAGGTGGGTGAAGTGGTATAGGTGGTACAGGTGGTACAGGTGGGTGAAGTGGTACAGGTGGTACAGGTGGGTGAAGTGGTACAGGTGGTACAGGTGGGTGAATGGTACAGGTGGTGAAGTGGTATAGGTGGTACAGGTGGTACAGGTGGGTGAAGTGGTACAGGTGGTACAGGTGGGTGAAGTGGTACAGGTGGGTGAAGTGGTATAGGAGGTACAGGCTGGGTGAAGTGGTACAGGTGGTATGGTGAAGTGGTACAGGCTGGGTGAAGTGGTATCCCGGTGGTACAGGTGGGTGAAGTGGTACAGGTGGGTGAAGTGGTACAGGAGGGGTGAAGTGGTAAGGTGGGTGAAGTGGTATAGGTGGTACAGTGGTGAAGTGGTACAGGTGGGTGAAGTGGTACAGGTGGGTGAAGTGGTATAGGTGGTAAGGTGGTACAGTGGTAAGTGACAGGTGGAAATGGGTACAGGTGGGTATGAGGTGGGTACATGTGGGTGAAGTGGTACAGGTGGTATAGGTGGTACAGGTGGTAT
>CM075978.1:85612874-85828910 GCA_038087875.1 Malacoraja senta | reverse complement strand
TCAATGTGAATTGTCTTGATTTGATGGTGTATTTTAACTACTTAATGATGCATTTAAATAGTTAAATATGATATACATGGCAAAGGATGAGGGGGTGTATGAAACAAGCTGCCAGAGGAAGTGGTACAGGTGGTACAGGTGGGTGAAGTGGTATAGGTGGGTGAAGTGGTATAGGTGGTACAGGTGGTACAGGTGGGTGAAGTGGTACAGGTGGTACAGGTGGGTGAAATGGTACAGGTGGTATAGGTGGTACAGGTGGGTGAAGTGGTACAGGTGGGTGAAGTGGTACAGGTGGTACAGGTGGGTGAAGTGGTACAGGTGGTATAGGTGGTACATGTGGGTGAAGTGGTACAGGTGGTACAGGTGGGTGAAAATGGTACAGTGGGTGAAGGGTATAGGTGGGTGAAGTGGTATAGGTGGTACAGGTGGTACAGGTGGGTGAAGTGGTACAGGTGGGTGAAGTGGTATAGGTGGGTGAAGTGGTATAGGTGGTACAGGTGGTACAGGTGGGTGAAGTGGTACAGGTGGGTGAAGTGGTATAGGTGGGTGAAGTGGTATAGGTGGTACAGGTGGTACAGGTGGGTGAAGTGGTACAGGTGGGTGAAGTGGTATAGGTGGGTGAAGTGGTACAGGTGGTACAGGTGGGTGAAATGGTACAGGTGGGTGAAGTGGTATAGGTGGGTGAAGTGGTATAGGTGGTACAGGTGGTACAGGTGGGTGAAGTGGTACAGGTGGGTGAAGTGGTATAGGTGGGTGAAGTGGTATAGGTGGTACAGGTGGTACAGGTGGGTGAAGTGGTACAGGTGGTACAGGTGGGTGAAATGGTACAGGTGGACGGTGAAGTGGTTGTATAGGTGGGTGAAGTGGTATAGGTGGTACAGGTGGTACAGGTGGGTGAAGTGGTACAGGTGGGTGAAGTGGTATAGGTGGGTGAAGTGGTATAGGTGGTACAGGTGGTACAGGTGGGTGAAGTGGGGTACAGGTGGGTGAAGTGGTATAGGTGGGTGAAAAGTGGTACAGGTGGGTGAAGTGGTACAGGTGGGTGAAGTGGTATAGGTGGTACAGGTGGGTGAAATGGTACAGGTGGTTATAGGTGGTACAGGTGGGTGAAGTGGTACAGGTGGTACAGATGGGTGAAGTGGTACAGGTGGTACAGGTGGGTGAAATGGTACAGGTGGTATAGGTGGTACAGGTGGGTGAAGTGGTACAGGTGGGTGAAGTGGTATAGGTGGTACAGGTGGTACAGGTGGGTGAAGTGGTACAGGTGGTACAGGTGGGTGAAGTGGTACAGGTGGTACAGGTGGGTGAAGTGGTACAGGTGGGTGAAGTGGTATAGGTGGTACAGGTGGTACAGGTGGGTGAAGTGGTACAGGTGGTACAGGTGGGTGAAGTGGTACAGGTGGGTGAAGTGGTATAGGTGGTACAGGTGGTACAGGTGGGTGAAGTGGTACAGGTGGTACAGGTGGGTGAAGTGGTACAGGTGGGTGAAGTGGTATAGGTGGTACAGGTGGGTGAAGTGGTACAGGTGGGTGAAGTGGTACAGGTGGGTGAAGTGGTATAGGTGGTACAGGTGGTACAGGTGGGTGAAGTGGTACAGGTGGTACAGGTGGGTGAAGTGGTACAGGTGGGTGAAGTGGTATAGGTGGTACAGGTGGTACAGGTGGGTGAAGTGGTACAGGTGGTACAGGTGGGTGAAGTGGTACAGGTGGGTGAAGTGGTATAGGTGGTACAGGTGGGTGAAGTGGTACAGGTGGGTGAAGTGGTACAGGTGGGTGAAGTGGTATAGGTGGTACAGGTGGTACAGGTGGGTGAAGTGGTACAGGTGGGTGAAGTGGTATATAGGTGGTACAGGTGGGTGAAGTGGTACAGGTGGTACAGGTGGGTGAAATGGTACAGGTGGTATAGGTGGTACATGTGGGTGAAGTGGTACAGGTGGTATAGGTGGTACAGGTGGTATAGGTGGTACAGGTGGGTGAAGTGGTACAGGTGGGTACAATAACAAGATTTAACAGACAGTTGGATAGATACATGGATAAAGAGGCGTACAGGGATGTGGGCTAGGTATAGGCTAGTGGGACTAGCTCAGTTGGATGGCTCAGTGGCAGTGGTAGAGTTGCTGCCTTACAATGCCAGGGACCTAGGTTTGATTCTGACTGTGGGTGCTGTCTGTATGGAGTTTATATGTTCTCCCCATGACTGTGGGTTTTTCCCAGATGCTCCGGTTTCCTCCCATTCTCCAAAGATGTAGAGTTTTGTAAGTTAATTGGCTTCAGTAAAAACAAAATTGTAAATTGTTCAAAGTGTGCAGGATAGTATATGTGGATCGCTGGTCAGCATGGACTAAGGGGCTGGTTTGCACTCTCTGTGTGTAAACTAAACTTGGCATAGACAAGTTGGTCTGAAGGGCATGTTTGTCTGCTGTAAGACTAAGTGGCCGCTTTAACTGGAGCCCAGCTGCTGGTGATTTCTACAAAAGTGTACAGAAACACATACTGCAGATGGCCAAATAGCAAAAGTGTTACAGTCTGGCTGCACATTGTGAAAACATCATATCCAAACCGTACATGTAAAGGAATAACAGAAAGATCAATTCACAGCATGTCATTCTACCAACTTACCTATATCTTCATCTTGTAGTTTTGGGTCCAATGTCATCCATATAGAAGTCTGTGAAATTGATGGCTCATCTGTGTGGTGATGAAGAAAGCTGGTGCCATCAATCTGCTTTGCGGTATCCTGCGTGCCTGGCTGAGAGGTTGTGTTGCTGAGGGTCCATGTTTCGTGCCATCCCATTGCATCATCCCCGGGCACATTCCCTGTCTCCACACTGGAGTCTGTTTTCATTGACGTGTACACGTGAGTTGGTGCAATCAGTCGCACATTCATTGCATAGGTTTGGTAAATAGACGTCTGTAAAGTCCCCTCAGCTCCCCACAGACTCTGGGATTGGGGGTGGAGTGAGGGGGTTAATGACGATGACACCATCCCACCAAGACTCACCGAGTAGACCATTTCAGAGTCCCTCACTCTAGAGTGGACTATCGACACCAAGCTCTCCGACTCCCACAGTACACGCTGTTCAGTTTTGCTCTGCATGGTGGTAAATGCCTGCAAGCATCTTAATGGCAACGTTCTATTGCATCCCAAGTTTCTACATTTGAGATTTTCAACCACATCCCAGCTGGATGAGGCCCAAACATCAGAGAGACGCTTGCTCTCCATTGCTATCCATCCATCAGAGCGAGCAAGTGACTGCAAGAGGCCTCGCTCTAAATGTACACAACTCCCTCTGTCTGGAATGTTGTCAGATACAAAGGATTGGGTAATACCACAAACGATGGCTGGATGAACGAGACCTATTGATGTGCAGATGACTTCCAGCTGAGGATCAACCACAGAACAAGAGGCTAGATAACCAATACATTCTGAGTCCCCCCTGGCATGGTCTCTGGAAACACCATCAAGTGGCTGATTTACAGGAGTGTTAACGTCCATGAAGCTTTGTGTACACGTTACTTCCTCTTGAAATTCAGTTGCAGAAAATCCTGAAATTAAATAGTTGATTTGCCACCAAGTTAAAGGGTGACTGAAGTGGTCAGACACGAGTGTCCCCAGGTTACCTTCAATCAAAGCTTGCAAAATATTGCACTCACCCAAAGCATTGCCATCACTTGTGGGTGCCAGCCATTCCGAAGTTGCAGAGTCCACGAGTGGTCCCATGGTCAGTGTGAGAGAGTCCACGAGTGGTCCCATGGTCAGTGTGGGGGGGTCCACGAGTGGTCCCATGGTCAGTGTGGGGGGGTCCACGAGTGGTCCCATGGTCAGTGTGGTGGGGTCCACGAGTGGTCCCATGGTCAGTTTGGGAGAGTCCACGAGTGGTCCCATGGTCAGTGTGGGGGGGTCCACGAGTGGTCCCATGGTCAGTGTGGTGGGGTCCATGAGTGGTCCCATGGTCAGTGTGGGGGGTCCACGAGTGGTCCCATGGTCAGTGTGGGGGGGTCCACGAGTGGTCCCATGGTCAGTGTGGTGGGTGCAAGGACGAGAGAAGGACTGAATAGACGGGAGAATTCAAACAGATTAGATGGACGTGTTTGGGAGGAGGTGTAACTGTGGAGTTGTGTGAAAAGACTATTCGACTGATGGACGTGTTTAGTGTTTGGTGTGTGATGTTCAGCAGACATTTGTACTCCATGGTTGGCCACAGGAAGGCCGACACTTCCCACGGTTGATTTCCAAATGCTGCGTTCTTTAGCAGTAGGTTGGGCAAATAGCGGAGAATCAGCATAGCTCCATGTTGCCTCGTTATACTGTGATACAGTTGCTACAGCTTCACTGTTGAGCTGATTGATAGCTTGCCCCATGTGCAGTTGTTCAGTAACTTCAACACCATTTACTGCAGAGATTTGCTGGAATATTCTAGAATGAGATAGGATCAGCACATCTAGTGAAGCATGAGGAGTCTTACTCTCATTATACATCGGATATTGGAGACACCTTTTGGATTGGTTCAAATGTCTCTTTTCAGAGAATGTGACATAGTCTGCAGGAGCACAAATGATGAGGATACAAGCTTTGTTGAGACAAGCTCGTGTTACTTGCTGAACAACTTGTTCTGGGAAGTAAATGAAAAGTTCTTCCTGATTCTTGTTACAGTCTCGCTGTGATAGGAATCCACGTATTTGCACTGCAATACTTTCCCAATCACTTGCTGCTATGGTCCTTTTGCACCAAATGTACTCGTTATGTGAGCAAACTGGAGAACGGAATTTGGTAGAGTCCCCCTCAATGGTCACATGACAGTTCTTCAATCCAAACGCAATTGATGAAACCTTTCCCGTGTCTGAAATAAGGAATAAGATGTATCAGTTTGTTCCAAAAAGTGAATTGAACTTGGGTCAAGTGAACCTCTGCCTCATCTGAAAAGACTGTCGGGGTCCTTGGATGGAATCAGGGGAGGAGATAAAGGGACAGGTGTTGCATCTCTTGCGGTTGCACGGGACCTGGGGAGGGGGTGGTTCGGGTGGGAGGGGATGAGTTAACCAGGGTGTTGCGGAGGGAACGGTCTCAGCGGAAAACGGAAAGGGGTGGAGATGGGAAGACGTGACTCGTGGTGGGATCCCGTTGGTGGTGAAAATATCAGAGGATTATGTGCTCATAAGGTCATAAGTGATAGGAGTAGAATTAGACCATTCAGTCCATTAAGTCTACTCCACCATTTAATCATGGCTGATCTATCTCTCCTTCCTAACCCCATTCTCCTGCCTTCTCCACATAACCTCAACACCTGCACTAATCAAGAATCTATCATAGCCTTAAAAATATCCACTGACTTGGTCTCCACAGCCTTCTGTGGCAAAGAATTCCACAGATTCACCACCCTCTGACTAAATAAATGTCTCCTCATCTCCTTCCTAAAAGAACGTCCTTTAATTCTGAGGCTCTACTTAAGCTTTTCACTATTCTGTATGTTTCAGTGAGGTCCCCTCACATTCTTCTAAACTCCAGCAAGTACAGGCCCAGTGGCGACAAACGCTCATCATATGTTAACCTACTCATTCCTGGGATCATTCTTGTAAACCTCCTCTGGACCCTCTCCAGAGCCAGCACATCCTTCCTCAGATATGGGGCCCAAAATTGCTCACAATACTCCAAATGCAGCCTGACCAGCGCCTTATAGAGCCTCAGCATTACATCCCTGTTTTGGTATACAGGCCTTCTTGAAATAAATGCTAGCATTGAGTTTGCTTTCTTTTGATTCGACTTGCAGTTTAATTTAAGCAACAACAGTAATAGGTTGTTAGGAAGTCGTTTTTCAGCCTGTCACCATGAAGGACAAATGACACGATTGTAAACCTAGGGCAAAATGTAGAAGTTTTGAATTTTCAATGATAATCCAAAATTAACAGTCAGATCTCCACAACACCAATAAATACTAAATTTTACTTCGGAGTCACATGAGTGACTACGTGAAGAACCCCGCCAGTGCGCCTGCGTGTCATTACGTCAGACGCATTGGCGCAAACGGACGCGAGGAGCAGAGCTCTTCTAGTGAAATTGTAGTTTTCAACTACAAGGTAAGTATAAAACTTTTTGGAAGTATTTCTGTGTCCGTTTGCTGTGGGTCTGTGGATTTTTTTCCACAGGCATCATGGAAAAAACGGGCAAGTGGAGGAGGCGAGCGGCACAGCCGGTATAAAGTCGCAATATTGCGGTCGGCGACCAGCCGCCTCTGACCACGGTACAGTCGACAGCATAGCGACTGTGGATATTGGGGCTGAAGGGAATTTAGTCAGCACCAGTGGGGCAAAGCCGATAAAAAGCTGCAGGAATGCGGTCGGTAAAGGACTGCCTCATACCCTACAACAGTCGCCGGCTGGGAGCAGGGAGAACTGTGGACTTGTGCATTATAGAACGGAGCCAACGTCAGTTGGGTGCTAGGCACCATACAAGTCAGGGTCATGGAGCAAGAGTCAGTTAGGATTCACCTCCAAGGCTGGATACCACTTTCTGAAGTGGATATTCCAAATGGAGAACCTGTACACAGGTTGCTCCAACGAAACATACTCCAGGAGGAGTGATGTCAGAACCAGGCTCCAGAAGCCAGGTCAGCAGCACCTAGTATAGGGCTGCTTGATAGCACCCTCATTGATGAGGCGCGTGCACAGGGTCAGCAGAGTTTCCAAAACAAGCGAAGACGGCAGCTGACAGATGGGCTATTCCTGGCAGTACGATTTGCTGCTCTGTGAGAGTTCTGACCCTGAGTCTGACGGTGAGGCCGATACAAGCGAAGACGGCAGATGCCAGATGTTTTATTCCTGGTAGTACGATTCGCTGCCCCGTCAGAGTCAAGAGAGCCACTGGAAAGGACGTGGTCTCTGTGATCAACTATTGTGTCTGCCATCAGCTCTAGTAGTTTACGATGGATGAAAATGCCAAAAAAGCACGAGACCCCAAGGAACTGCGTATTGCTGAAAGTACTAGCAGTGAACCAAGATAAAGGGGTCAGATGGGCGAAGGCATGTAAGCCTAAGGAAAGTAAACTGCAGAGAATATTGAAGCTGCTCGGTTGATGAACAACTGCAATTTGCAAAACAATGGATGGAGGCCATGGATGGAATGCATCAAGTGGCACTAAGGTTGCTATGTAGCGCCCACTTCAAGATGAATTGTTTCAGGAAGTATGCCATTCAGTCCACCATCAACCCAAAGTTGCAGCAACTCTGTAAAGCCCAGCAATGTGCAGTCATTCAACTTATTCTTCAGAGAAAAAACCTCATGAATCGTGGGAAAGAGTTGGATAATGAGGCAAAAACAGCAAAGTTGATCACAACATCAATGGTCGTCAAGTCTGCAAAGAGGACGTATCCTTTCAGACATCATGCCTTTGATACAGTGGATCATGCTATTTTACTAACTCGGTTAAGGCACCTAGTGGGCATTTGTGGTAGTGCCCTGGAATGGTTCAGATCTTATCTGGCAGACAGAACTATGTGTGTAAGCCTTGCTGGTTTTGAATCCTCCTCCGCTCCTCTGTCATATGGGGTTCCACAGGGCTCAATTTTAGGGCCCCTGCTTTTCTCATTGTACTTACTTCCTCTGGGTTCCATTCTTAGAAAGCATGGCATTTCTTTTCATTGTTATGCTGATGATAGTCAGATCTATGTTCCGCTGAAGAAGAAAGATGCTTTCTCAGTCAAACCACTTCTGTTATGTCTTGATGACATTAAATCCTGGATGGCCCTAAACTTTTTAAATTTGAATGAAAAGAAAACAGAAGTGATAGTGTTTGGTCCCAATGGCCCCTGTGAACCTCCCCCTGTTGACTTGGGTCCCTTGGCACTGTATGTGAAGCCAACAGTTTTGAACTTGGGTTTTAAGATGGACAGTGATTTTAAATTAGATCGTCAAATAGGCGCGGTAGTTAAGTCCAGCTTCTTTCATTTAAGGCAGCTGGCAAAGGTGAAGCCCATTCTTGAACGACAGCATATTGAAACAGTAATCCATGCCTTCATCACGTCTCGGCTGGATTACTGTAACGCACTTTATTTTGGAGTTAGCCAATCATTCCTTGCACGTCTCCAGTTGGTTCAGAATGCTGCTGCTCGCCTTTTAACTGGAACACGTAAGAGGGAGCACATAACGCCTATTCTGGCCTCCCTCCACTGGCTGCCTGTGTACTTTAGAGTTCGTTTTAAGATTCTTTTATTTGTTTTTAAATCTTTAAATGGTCTCGCCCCGCCTTACCTCTCTGAGCTGCTTCATCCCTACGCTCCTGCTCGGTGCCTCAGGTCAGCTGATCAGCTGTTCCTGGAGGTACCGAGGTCTAAGCGGAAGCTCAGAGGGGATAGAGCCTTCTCTGTTGTTGCTCCGACATTATGGAACTCTCTACCTTTGAACATTAGACAGGCCACTTCAGTGTCCATTTTCAAAACTAGCCTTAAAACCTTTTTCTATTCCTTGGCTTTTGACCCTGCATGAGACTTTGCTCCCGTTTTAGTGTTTTTTTTATTGTTTTTACTGTCTTTTAATGTTTTGTTGTTCTGTTTTATGTTTGTGATTGGTCATGTACAGCACTTTGTTGCAACGCTGGTTGTTTTTAAAGTGCTCTATAAATAAACTTATTATTATTATTATTATTATTATTATTATCATACAAAATCCTGGACCGACATCAGGAGCAAATCGACCATTGAAGCAGGTACTCAGTTGATGTCCTGCAGCAGGAAAACAAAAACGCGTGGGTTTTGCCTGCCAGGAGCCAGGGACCACAGGTCACTCAGATGACAAAGGAGGTAGGTGGACCTGGTTCTTATGGGAACATATTAAGGCAAAAACAGCGAAATATTGGAAGCAAATTACTTCAGTTATTATTCTGAGTATTATAGAAAGGTTTCTAATTGATTCGATTCAAATACTGATTTGCCATCCAGCACGTTCCAAGCAGAACACTCCAATTTCACATTAAAATAATTGATGGAGGTTCAAGCTGAATTGAAAACTTGTTTATAAACAAGTAATTGAAAGGTCGGTTTATCAAAACCACCAAATTGTGTTTAAAATTTCTCAACCTAAAAAGGTGAGGAGTATTTTAGATCTGACAAGTCTTTAAAATTTTGTGAAGTATAGACACTTCAAAATAGAGACTTTGAGACTGCCAAACAATTTATTTCAAAAAATATGTTTTATGGCACTTATAGATCTGAAAGATGTATATTACTTAATGTTTGTTCATTTATAAGATAAAATTATCTAAAGGAACAATTATGGCAATGCAAAGTTCTGTCTAACGGGTTGACTTCAGTCCCTAGAAATTCACTAAATTGGTAAAACCAATTTTGCGGCTAATTAGAGTCCAAGGACAGATGTGGATGGCTTAACTGGATGATGTCCTAATTAGGACGAACAAGAGAATTCGTGAGTTATCTCTCTCAAATTATTCAAACCACTTTTGAAAGTTGGGTTTAATTCATCCAGAGAGAAATTAAGTTAACGATACTTACAACAATTGATTATTTGATTCAATTGGAAAGGTAGTAATTTACCCAGGGTAAAGGGTAAAGCTAATTGATGATTGTATTAAGCAGTTGTAAAAGCAACAATCTTCAATTAAGACAGGTGGCCACTTTGTTAGGAGAATTAGTGTTATTTCCAGCAATACAATATGGTCCATTGGACTACCAGCAGCTGCAGACTGCAAAAAGAAAAAACACTAAGATGCATGATGGCCATTTTTTGATAGGTCATGCAATTAAACAATAAATGCTGCTTCTGATTGCAGTAGTGGATTTAACATGTCTTCAGTAGTTCACGCAAGATACGGATTGAACAGCCTTCCATGGTCTTAACAGACTGATATCAGTGTACTAGGATTGGTGCCACTGAAAAGGTATCCATCTGTGGACAGATGGAATATGGAAGAAGTATTATTTTACAGACATGGAGAATCGACGTTTTAAAGTCTATTGGAAGGCTTATGAGTTACAAGCTTGTTGTTAAATACAACTAATCTGCATGTTCAGTTTCAAATTAACAACACTACAGCAATGGCATGTATTAATTGTATGGGTGGAATTTCCATGATAACAAAGAATGGATGTTTAACCTTAAGATTTTTTAATGATATAATAGTCAGATTTGGGAAGCCAGATATGACTTGTTTCCATCCAGACTCAATCACCAGTTACATAGATACGTGTTATGGGACTACATCGGGAGACAGTAGTGATGGATGTTTCTCGCTATATTAGGATGGTATGTTGTTATATGCATTTTACTTCATCCTGTCTCATAAATCGGTGTCTGCTTAAAACGAAGCAGTATGCTGCCTCTGCGATATTCGTGGTACCAGACAGGTCTACGCAGCCATGGTTCCCTTTGATATTGAAAATTATGACACAGTTTCTGATAAATGTTCCTAAAAGAAGGAAGTTACTGGTGTATTCGATAATTGGAGAGTAACATCCGTCATATGCCTGTATGGATGCAGGGTTTAAAAAAGAGGATTGTCTGGGCATGCTGTGGACATGCTTACAGCAGTCTGGTGGAAGAGGACTCAAAAGCAGTACATTTGTGAATCTGAGTTGTGACTCTGTAAATACTGCTTTCCCATTAGGTAAAGAATGAGGGGAAAACATTTCTGTGTATAAAAGAATATGGAATGTGGTACGGCACACGTCTCAAATATCTTGGATTGACCTCTATTTAATGGGTTGAGGTTTAGTGCGATTTATTCACACAGAAGTATATTATTCCTCGATTTTATTTGATGAGGTTGGAAAGACATCCTGTTGAGTCTCGTTCTTTTATTTCCAGATTAATGAAAGGAATATTAATTCCAGACCTTCTGGAAGTGGTGGCGCTGTCGAACAGCAGCGGCTCGCCTGCAGTTCGTCTGTTTTTACTTTTGTTGTTGTTTTCTTTTGTCCTGTTTTAGTTAAATTTTAGTTTATTGGGTTGTGTACGTGTGGGGTGGGGGGGTGAAACATGATTTTTGTCTCTTCCTTCGGGGGAATGCGACTTTTTCTTGTCGTATCCCCCTTCTCTGCCTCCGTCTGCGCCGAGGCCTAATGGCGGAGCTGCCGGCCTCCAACTCCAACTGCGAGCGACCGACCTCGAGGCTCCGGAGGCAGAGCCAGGACTTACCAACGCGGGGCTGGCCTGCTTCGGGGCTGCGGTGGCGTTCCAGCGGTGGCGACCGAGGACGCTGGTGGCGACCTGAGTCCGGAGGCTCGGCCGCGGGCCCAGTGGACGACATCGTCGGGAGCTCGCAGGTCACAGGTGGGTGACCTGTTTTTCTGGGGCTCCCGCAACTACAGCTGCATCCGCTGGACTGGAGGGCGGCAGATTCGGCAGCTTCGGCCACCCCGGGCCGCGGAGTTTGAACCGGCCCGTCGCGGAGCACGGATTCAGCCGCAGAATTGAGTTACCATCACCCGGCGGGGTCACAACATCAGAAGCCTGGATCGCCTCAGCGCAGAGGGAGAACAAAGCGGGAAGAGACAGAGACTTTAAGACTTTTGCCTCCATCACAGTGAGGAGGTGACTGGTGAACTCACTGTGGTGGATGTTAATTTGTGTTTATTGTGTGTTTTGTTATTTATTATTATATGTATGACTGCAGGCAACGAAATTTCATTCAGACCGAAAGGTCTGAATGACAAATAAAGGAATCTCTAATCTCTAAACCTAGGAGGGAATCTGGAATATAGAATTGTTTTAAGCTACTTCAGCAAAGGAGTCTTGGTACGATTCTGATTTGGCCAAGTTCAGCATGAAGGTACTCATGTTTATGGCACTTGTAACATTACAAAGTTAGATTCACAGAAGTACCTCAGGATTATGTTATGTTTTACATTTTATGAACTACTCAAATGAAGTAGGATCAGGTGTGACAGGATTCAAGATTGTTTTATTAACATATTCTATGGGTCCATGTCTATATGTTAAGACATATTTATTGTAAAAAATTGAGGCTACAAAGATCTTATGAAATATGAAAACAAGATTGTTTATCATTCACGAAAAACCATACAAGATAGTGTCAGTTTAGACTATTTTAAGATGGTTAAAAACAAGTTTAGCTGCTGCACGTGTGAACATTGATGGTTTTACATTCCATTGGGTTTAGCAGCAACATTGACAACCAGGGCAAAGGAAGTCCCGTCGATCATATTCTCACAGCAGCCGGGTGATCTAATAAGTTGGTGTTTCAACACTTTTACCATCGGGCTATTGCTAATACGGGGCTGTTTGCAGATACTATATTAAGTTCTGCTTAATTTTCCCTGGGTTAAAGGGGATACTAGTAATTCTTTTATTCAAATAAATAAATTACTGCATTGGTGGTACAAATGTTATTATTAATGCATTATTGATTATTCTCGTTCCGAGTCAATCAATGCAGTGAGAAGCTGGGATTGATCTATGGCATAAAATCACAAAGCTTTAAAATCTTCACATAGTCACTCACGTGACTCCGAAGTAAAATAGGAAGATTAAACGAGAACTTATATAAGTTTGATCTTTATTTTATGAGGAGTTACGTTGGTGATTACGTGCCCACCACGACCCAACCCTCTATCATAAAGGTCAGATGGAAGTTCTTGTATTACTCGTTTTATTATGATACTATATTACTTCGCTTGCTGTTTTTTGTGATTTCACACCGCTGCTTCGAAGATTGACGTGCAGGCGCACTGGCGGGGTTCTTCACGTAATCACCAACGTAACTCCTCATAAAATAAAGATCAAACTTCAAACTTAGGTAAGTTCTCGTTTAATCTTACTATTATGTATCGTGGATTTCAAAAGCTGAATAAGACAAATTATTTGTCTAAAAAGCATTAAGCAAAGGCGGTTGATTTGATAAAATCGCAAAACAACATTCATCCACTGCTAGACACAAGATGCTGGAATAAGTCGCTGACCCGCTGAGTTACTCCAGCATTGTGTCAGATCTTTAGTATAAACCAGCATCTGCAGTTCTTTTATTACAATTCATCCACTGTTAACGTTCAGACTCTGCAGAGATTCCAGTTGATGCACTCATTACAAGCTGTTCGATCAATAGATTGAGATCGGTCAGAGCTAGAGATTGTTGAGAGTTAGTACTCCATACAATTCTTGCTTGCATTTCATCAAAATATGGATGAGGGCTTTAAACTATGAGCCAGGAAAGGCAGAGATTGAAGTTAGATGTTAAAAACACATGCTCATGTAACTCAGAAGTTCACCATGATCTAATCCAGACTGGAATATTTCAGGCCCTTTACATTGATGCCAAACCAAAGAATAAAAACTCCCGTACAGGCCCCGAGTACGGAGGTGGGGTGAGGGCTAGTAATGCACACACGAGCAGTGCTGGCTGGAAGGGCCGAATGGCCTACTCCTGCACCTATTGTTTAACTCCTTGCCAAACACCATCCACTCTCCTGCACCATACTAGATCCATTCAAATTTAACTCCAAAGCAATCAGATAGAAGCTTCCCACCATTGCTCATTCTCAGGGCCGGCCCTAGGCCGATTGAACCTATTTTTCCAAATTGGGCCCCGCGCCCAAGGGGGGCCCCGTGTTAATTTTCCGTATTTCATATGGAAATACAAATTTGCTTTCTTAAATAAAGATTTATTTTTAAACATTCGCCATACTGATTTTTTTTACAAAACTTACATGGTTTTGTACATGGAATACAGGTGCTGTACGGTCATCAGACACAAACGATGTGTTAACAGCCTGTAGTTAACAAGTAGTTATCCAATGCGTCATCAATGCATCGATCCACATTCCTCAGTAAATGTGTAATTGTGTTTTAGAAGAAGTATTAATGACGCTGCGTTCCTTTGACTACAATTCACGCGGCGTCATTAACACTTCTTCAAAACATAATTACATTTTACTGAGGAATGCAGATTGATGCATTAATGTAGATTGAGAATTTCTTAAAACTCACCATCATGAGTGAGAACTTCTTCTTGGTGAGATTCTCGGTCTGCAGGTTAGTCATTCAATTTACCTACTGACCCACGTTGTGTCTCTCTGTCTTTCGCTCTCTCCCTCCCTCTCTCTCTCCCCCGTGCGCTCTCTCTCTCTCCCGTTCCCCACCTCTCTCTAGCTCTCTCAGCGTTCCCGGAATCATTGACGTTTTGCGGTATACAAAAATGCTGGAGAAACTTAGCGGGTGAGGCAGCACCTATGGAGCGAAGGAAATATGCAACGTTTCAGGTCGAAACCCTTCTTCAGACCCGGCTATTTCCTTCACTCCATGGATGCTGCCTCAAGCCCTGTCCCACTGTGCGAGTTCACACAAGAGCTTAAAATCTCTGGTAGCATCTCTGTCCCATCTTCAAATTCCCACTTTGAAATAAAATACAGTTTTCGACTTAAACATTTTGCAGCAGGATCGCGATTAGTCGATTCCCACGCATTTTCAATCATCGTTCGATTCAGTGTAATTTTCACACCTGGTTGATATAGTTGTTTTTTTTTAAAGATACAGTACATTACAATAAATAGTTTCAAGCATACCCGGTACTAAACGCACAAACATTAAGGAGGTTACTGATGTTACAAACAGTTATAAATGAATATAATTTCAAAGTGAAATAGGAGATTTCCGTGGAAAGAATATTTAACCAGAATATGGTGAGGTCGCTGCAAAATGCTCACTTAAAACAATACGCCGTCAACTCAGGATTGTTTCTTAGCTCTCTGACAGGTGCTTCAATCTAACCTCGCAGCTCGCTGTTAATTGATTCATAGCTATTCATTTTCATTCCTGGTCCGTAAACGCTTCAAGTTACGCTTCTTGTGTGGTGGTAGGGGGGGGGGGGGGGGGGGGGGGGGAGAATGCTAGGATAAAATACCATATATTTGTATTTATATAGCGATCCTGCTGCAAAATTTTTGTCGAAAGTTGTATTTTATTTCAAAGTGGGAATTTGAAGTTAGGGACAGAGATGCTACACAGAGATTTTGATAGGAAGGAAATGTTACAGCAGCTGAGTAAAAGATTAGTCAAATGGTAGGTTCAATGAAGATCGGGCGAGGGGGATTGGGGGTGGGGGAAAAGTATCTATAGTTTGGGACTTTCCTAAATGAGTACTGAGATGGATTATCATTCCACACCAAATTTCTTAGACAATAATACATTTTATGCAATTATCACAACATTTTGTTGGATATGGATCAACCTATGGTACATGCTTGTAAATTAGTAAAACAAATGTTCTTTAAGTACTGTTGTTTCTGGGATGGGATTTCTGATAACAAATAACCTACATTCTATATGTTGTCATTTCGTTTGAACCTCATTTGAGGTTCAAATGACAATAAATGGTATTGTATTGTATTGTATTGTATAATGTGGCTGAAACTATGGCATATTTTGTGATATTTATTGAGATAGAAAGATACAACTGAGTTTGGGCAAGATATTACCTTGCAACATTCTGTATGTCTGATAGATATTGTGAAATGGAACTCAGAAATTATGGATTACATAAAACTGCAATTCAAAGGTAATGAATATACAGAGTATTCTTATTTCCATCATGAACATACAATGGTGATATAGGACACCAGGTCCTACTACGGTAAACTCACGAGCTACTACGGTATGACTACCTGTTAAAAAGTATAACATTTTTACATCCTGAGTATATTTTACATGTGGACATTTTTCAACATGTTGAAAAATCTTCACGAGTTACCACGTTTCCCGAGTACCTGCCGTTAACGCTAAGAAATGGCATGTTGGCCTTTATAACAGGAGGAATCGAATATAGGAGCAAAGAGGTCCTTCTGCAGTTGTACAGAGTTCTAGTGAGACCGCACCTGGAGTATTGTGTGCAGTTTTGGTCCCCTATTTTGAGGAAGGACATTCTTGCTATTGAGGGAGTGCAGCGTAGGTTTACAAGGTTAATTCCCGGGATGGCGGGACTGTCATATGCTGAGAGAATGGAGCAGCTGGGCTTGTAGACTCTCCCGTTTAGAAGGATGAGGGGATATCTCATTGAAACATATAAGATTTGTTAAGGGCTTGGACACGCTAGAGGCAGGAAACATGTTCCCGATGTTGGGGGAGTCCAGAACCAGGGGCCACAGTTTAAGAATGAGGGGTAAGCCATTTAGAACAGGGACAAGGAAACACTTTTTCTCACAGAGAGTGGTGAGTGTGGAATTCTCTGCCTCAGAGGGCGGTGGAGGCCGGTTCTCTGCATGCTTTCAAGAGGGAGCTAGATAGGGCTCTTAAAGATAGCTGAGTCGGGGGATATGGGGAGAAGGCAGGAACGGGGTACTGATTGTGGATGATCAGTCATGTTCACATTGAATGGCGGTGCTGGCTCGAAGGGCCGAATGGCCTACTCCTGAACCTATTGTTTATTGTCTATTGAAACGTTCCGAGCTCCGACGTACCCGCTACGTTCATTCTACGTGTTTACCACGAGTTTTGATTTTTTTTTAACTCGGGAGAGCTCTTGGGTGAACTTGCACGGTGGGACAGGGCTTCACACCCGCTGAGTTTCTCCAGCATTTTTGTCTATCTTCGATTTGCCAGCATCTACAGTTCCTTCTTACACGTTTTGCGGTGATGGCTGCATCTGCGTTTCCTTTCTGTTGGGGGGAGGGGGGAGAGTCCTGGCCCTGGCCCGTGGCGGCTCCTGGTAAGTGATATGTTCCCTCCGCGGGTGCTGCTTTGCCCGCTGAGTTCCTCCAGCACTCTATGTTTTTTGTTTGGCTCTGAAGTTGAAGGTGGACCCCCCTGTGTCTACCTTCAACTCCGTCTGTGGTGGCTCAGCGGGACGGGCTGGGGCTCTGGGGAGAGGGTTGCGGTTCTGGTCGAGATCCTTCTTCAGACAATCACAAGTACTCTCACCGACGAGAGTTTAGTTCAGTCTGAAGAAGGGTCTTCTCTCCAGAGTCGCTGCGCTGCCTGTCCTGCTGAGTTACTCCAGCTTTTGTCTATCTCCAATTTCAGAGTTAGATAAAATTGCAGACTTGATTTTTAAAATCTCAAAATTTTGTAACGTTGCTAGAAAATAACAGGACTGCGGGCGGTGGAGCTTACTCCATATGTCAGGGCGAGTAACCTCAATTAATCCCTTGTTCGCGCTGACACAGGAGTAAGCTCCACCGCCCGCTGTGGTGTTATCCATCACCCGCTGACCCACTCCACTCTATGATATTTGCTCTTGAGCTGGTCCCCTCACTGTTCAGACGGAGAGCACTGCCAGAGGTGAGCGGGCCGGCAGAAGGCGCTGAGATGGCAGTCGGTTCCACTGTCCGGTGATGGCGGCCGCTCGTAGGCGAGCTGCTTCCCTCCCCGGCCACAATGCGGTAGCTCTGCGCCCGGAGTGCCACAGCAGCGGTGAGTGAGTTTTACTGGCATGAACCCGACCCGCTCCTTCTCAACGCTCCTTCCCTCCTCGCAACTTTACCCCTGCTAGACACCACACGCTGTGAAAGGAACTCTCCCCCGAATTGTCATGTTACTCACGACACGCGACTCATTTATAATTATTTATTTATATTTCTACGAAATGTTTTCCCCATTGGGCCCCGCACCTCCTAAGGCCGGCCCTGCTCATTCTATATGCTGCAATGTATCCTTCAAGGTTTAGTTTACTCTCAAGGTTACGGTCAAGGTCAGTTTGTCACATGTACCAATTAAGGTACAGTGAAATTCGAATTACCATACAGCAAATACTAAAAACAAAAGCAATAAGACACACAACTACATAAAAGTGAACATAAATATCCACCACAGCGGATTCCCCACGTTCCTCACTGTGATGGAAGGCAATAAAGTCTAATCTTCTTCCTCGTTATTCTCCCGCGGTCAGGACAGTCGAACCTCCGCAGTCAATAGACAATAGGTGCAGGAGTAGGCCATTCGGCCCTTTGAGCCAGCACCGCCATTGAATGTGATCATGGCTGATCATCCTCAATCAGTACCCCATTCCTGCCTTCTCCCCATATCCCCTGACTCCGTTATCTTTAAGAGCCCTATCTAGCTCTCTCTTGAAAGTATCCAGAGAAACAGCCTTCACCGCCCTCTGAGGCAGAGAATTCCACAGACTCACAACTCTGTGTGAAAAGGTGCTTCCTCAACCCCACCCCCTCTGCCCACCTGTCTGTCTTTTCAATAGGAGGTATACCCTTGAATATTCAGTTCCCAGCCCTGGGCCTCTTGCAGCCACGTCTCAGTAATTCCCACAACATCATACTTGCCAGTTTCTAACAGCCTCAAGCTCGTCCACTTTATTCCTTATACTTTGCGCATTCATATATAATACTTTGACCGGTATTCACCTCCCCTCTCACACAGTCAGGACAGTTGAAGCTCCTGTGGCTTGGAGCTCCCGAAGTCGGTCTCTAACCAGAGACCACGAGCTCCACGATGTTAAAGTCCGCAGGCTCCCGCGGTTGGAGCTCCCCGAAGTCGGACTCCAGCAAAGGCCGCCAACGCCTCGATGTTGGGCCACAGTGATACGATACGGAGAGTTAAAATATATATATATATAAATAAATTTGCATCTCCATCAAGGTAAGAGATTAGAAAAAGTTTCCCCCAACCCCCCCTGCATAAAACACTAAAAATTAACATATGCTATCAAACAACAAAGGAGGAAGGGACAGACAGACTGTTGGCAAGGCAGCCGTTGCTGGCGCCACCTAGTGTATTTGAACAAAATAGAAACAAATTGAAGTTCAGGAAAAAGACAATTTACTGTGAAGAGACTTTCAATAAAGTCCAGCATGGAGAACTTCCCAATGGGCACAAATGAAGCAGGAAGCAAAAAGCAACAAGAGAGGAACTCTCTCATTGAATTACTATGCTTTGGATACATACATAAAAAAGGAAATCACTATCGAAGGTCAGTGATCTTAGCTGAAGGAATCTTTCCACAACCATGAAGTTCCAACTACCCTCGGCTATTTCAGCAGTGATGTTCTTTGCAACATTTGATCTGGACACTGCCCTTCCAGTCACAATCGGAAACTAGTCTGAATTTGGCCTCTCCCGCGATCACCCTCCCCCCCCACCCACATCAAACGGATGTGAGGGCAACACATACGGGCAAGTCTGAAGCAATGGCTCCTTCATGAGAAAGTCAAACAAGGTCAGAGGTCATTTGGAAAAGAACACTGCCCAACATTCGCTGGAGTATAAACGGGGATGGAGTTCCTCCACTGATGGACTTTCAATACCACCCTCAGAGTACCGATGTGGAAGATGATTCAATACCACCCTCAGAGTACCAATGTTGAGGATCATTTGTCCCCCATCCTCACTAATTAAGAACCAGTTGCCCTCCACTTTACAAAATACCCAAAGACATGGTCTCCACACTCATCTGCGGTGATGAATCCCACAAATTCACCACCCTCTGGCTGAAGAAAATCTTCCTCATCCTTTATAAAGGCCAATCACCCATTCACACTAGCCGTGTTATTTTTAGAAGCCAATTAACCTACAAGCCCATATGCTTTGGGGGATGTGAGAGGAAACCCACATGGTCACAGGGAGAACATGCACATTCCACACAGACAGCACCCAAGGTCAAGATCGAACCCAGGGCTCTGGCATAGTGAAAAAGTGGTTCTACCAGCTACACCACCCTGGTGGTACAATAGTGAGGTAGTACATGAAGTTCAAGATAAGTATATGCAGGGAATGGAGGGATATGGCTCATGTGGTGGCTGAGATGAGTTTATTTTGGCACAGACATTGTGGGGCAGAGAGCCTGTTGTTGCACTGTACATTTCCATGTTCTTCATTCCATTATCACCATGTGGTGATAATGGCCAGTCCTAGTTTGCTTAGACAATGTGCCCTAAATAATATCTACACTAAGTATTCATATTTGCTGCAGATCAAAACAGAAATCTGGAAACTGAACATTAATCACTTGTTATTCTCCAAATTCACATATTTTTCCTACACCTATTTGTATATAGTAGCTTGCAGTGCATATAGGTGGCTGTTTAAAAGCAGGAGACTACCAAGTTTGTAGACCTTATATTGAAAATATACCAAACCTTTTAAACTGGCGTTAGATATTTAAATTTGTGAAACACAAGAATTTAGAAGATTCTTTACTATGCAGCAAGAAACGCAGAATATTAATTATACATTGAAGGCCGTGCAAAGAACAGGAAGAATACGCACTGCAGAGTGGAAATACTTGGATTAACAAAGCTATTAGATGTCCTATCGCAATAGGGCAGACCAATTCAAGAAAAGCAAACAAGTATTTCAATGAATATTGTTTATTCTCACTTCCAGAAAAGTGATGTGAAAATCACATTTTGAAATTGTTAATACAAGTGTTTAAACTCCAAGCAGAAAAAGTATTCAACATTACATTCAAAATGATTCAAGAACAATTAATCGATTTCCAATACATGCACACGATATGTTTTCTTGCCTTTATCCTTCCCAATGGATTGTTCAGCATATAAATAGCTTTGCAATTTTGAAATCCATATCTAAAGCAGACAGATCGGAAGATTAAAGCTCACTATTGTCTTCTGAACATTTCCAGTTCCTGTGCTGAAGATGGTTCCATATAATTCATTCAATTTTAAATTTACAATTAGCCAGCATTCCTCATCCGATATAGTTCATCCCGTTTCCATCATCACTTCAGGAAGTTGCCATTACCTAGTCCCTAGGAATATTCCATTAACTAGTCCTCAGGAAGATTCTAATCTTGCACCCCATAGAGTTCCAGTAACAGGATAACAAAGCTTGTTAAACAAGGTACAAATCATGATTACAGATCGGAGGAATGTTAGCATTCAATTTACAATATTTCTCTTCAAAGATATTTATATTTTGAACAAACTATGATTTGAACAGAATGCAAAGGAATGTGATGGTAGAAGAAGCATTGCTTGTCAGATCAGTACCAGAAGAAGCATTGCTTGTCAGCATGGCAGATGTTAATTTGACACCATGTCCACACAGGTTAGAACGCCCTGTATACGGCAGCCATGCCCGCCAATCCACCCACCATTTCACAAGTGTGGGCTTTCCACTGAGTTATTTTTGCACCATTTTAAACGCCATACAATCTCCATGTCCAACCACAACTTCAACAGGCTCACTATTTTTGAAGAAAATTCTGTTATTCTGGGTTCCATCAAATTCAAATAATGATTCTTCCAGTCTCATTTCTTCTTGAGGAAGCAAAGTTTGTTGCCTTGGAAGGAAGTCATCTGAACTCTGGCTACGAGCAAGGATTCTTTTATTTTTTCTTTTAATCATAAAAATGAGCGTTAACATTATTGCCAGGATCAAAACTACACACAAGATAACACTTGCTAGGATTTCTTGCAAACCAAGTGAAGACACAAAGCCAGATTCTGTAAAGAGAAAGTACATTTACTAGAAGCAACTCTGGACTAAAATAGCATGAAGATTCAATACAATATCTCTACTACCCATCACTTCCAATGAGGGGGATATTTGTTGGTACATTCCCCCACCCCCACAAACAACATTTTCCAAGAGTTTGAGGCTCCGGCAGAATGGATCTTCCCAGGAGCAAGATTATGTGAAGAATGTCGAGCATTGAAGGTGCCCGACAAGGAGACATGCTGCAGCTTCAGACCAAGACTCGCGTCAAATCAAGCCAGCCACATTTTACAGTTCCCCTCAACACTGTTATTGTCCTTAGATCCTTGCACAGTTGTGTGGGAGTGTTTACTTGCTGCATTGTCCAATTAAAAACATTGCAGAGCAGATGTCTACAGGTTCAGCAAGAACCAGATTTGCTGATACTGAGTGTTACTAGAATGGAGCAGTTTCATATTGCAGTTCATTCATAATCCTCACCCAAATAGAGCACTTTGGGCACAATACGTCACTCTGTAAACATCGTCATTGGAAGAGTTCAAAATACAACGTTTAATAAATAAACAAGTCTTAAATTACAATTACAAATTACACCACAGCCTGGGAACCATCTGGGAAGAGATGAAAATTAAACTGTCTTAATGACACTCTTCCAACATTGATCAACATTATATATATCAGAGGCATATACATCATGGCAAATATACATCATATATATCAGAGGCATAAACATCATATGTATCAGAGGCATAGACATCATGGCACGTATACGTCAGTTTTAAATACCTGATTTCACATTCTTGACACAGCCAATGCCAGAAGAAACTTCAAATCCTTTGGGACATCGACAAGAATGTAACCCAAATGCATTTAAACAAGCGGCTTCAGGATCGCAGGTGGAAAGCCCAGAGGTACATTCGTCCACATCTGCAGGATGCATTACAGTGAGCAATAGACAATATGCAGGAGTAGGCCATTAGGCCCTTCGAGCGAACACCACCATTCAATGTGATCATGGTTGATCATCCCCAATCAGTACCCCGTTCCTGCCTTCTCCCCATATCCCCCGACACTGCTATCTTTAAGAGCCCCATCTAGTTCCGTCCATCCTGATGGAATGTCAGCAATCTGTCCATTCCTTTAGGTCATCAGTTATTGCTTATGTTGAATATTCAGCTGCATCTCATGTAACGACACATTAAAGCATTAAACATGAAAATAACATTACCTTCAATAGATATTAAAAATATCTCAGCTTTTCCATATCGCAGATTAGATACAGATTTTGACAACAGTTGCTTCATCCGACTCTCAATGAGAATGTAGTTATCTTCTGTCCCAGGACTGAAATATAGCCAGTAGACAAAGAGCAAGCCTGGAGCATCCACCCTGAAGTCAAAGGATAGCAGCTGAATTATAACCAGTAAACATTTAGAAATAATAATCAATGAACAGGCAAATCTAGCGCAGTGAATTTTACATCATGCAATCTTAAGCAAGCACGCTGAAATTCAGTGGTCCTGTCAAAATCTCTTGCTCAAAGGAAAAGTGGCAATACAAGAGAAATCTCACCCTGCATCAGACCAATTAAAATGGAGTCTTTAATAGAACAAACAGCAGAGGTAAATACTAGACAGATCATCTCAATCACTTCAGTTATGCATCTTGGACTTTCAACTGCTCTATTAAGTGAATAGATAACATTTCACTGTAATCTTATTTTAAAATGCTTTACAAGTTGTAAGGGAAATCAATGAGATGCAAGTTTACACAAATTCAAGAAGCAGATGATCCACCACTGAGTGAAAGGACCAGCAACAACCACCTCCCCAAACGCACCCTTCCTAAAATACACAATGCGCGGACGTCAGTAGATTTTACCTCTTAATAGTTAGAAGAAATAACTCTTTGAAAGATGAAAATGTTGAAAGCTTTTTGATAACCTGAAAAATTGTAAAAGACAATGTTAATAAGACGACGTTAATAAGACTTTGACACAGAAGTTGCAGTAAATAACTCACCAGCCGTTTGATAGATCTTCCAATCCGCTTCTCCATCCCTTCAAATCCTTTGAAATTTGCACCAACAAACTTCATCCCAACAGACAGTTGAAACAAATAATCTATAGATGCAAATCATTCACTCAAAGCGAGTCAGGAAAGGAAACATCTTGCATGAGAACAAGGCTGATTACACCAACACAAAGTTGCCTTCTTTTCTCACCACTCCTTTGTCCTTAATCAATTTCCCTTTATGTAGTGATTACAAGTTCTGCTCTACAGTTCTAACAGGACAGGCCATGGTGAATATCCCACTGCTTTAAGGTCTAAAGACTTGCAAAGTCTTGAATCTTATATGTTCCTGGTTACCATGAAGTGTAAGTTATTCTTTCACAGTTATATATCAAGTGTAAAGGACACAAATAACATGCTGCATCAGATTGTGATTGTTTTAAATGCCAAACTATTTTGTCCAAATCCCAAATTTGTTCCAATTATGACTAACACAGATCCCCAATATCATCTCATACAAACCTTTTATTCTTCCTAGCAAAGCTATTCTCTGCGTCTGGTCTATAGTCAGTATCCCTCAATACCCAATTTCAGCAAGAAATGGGCAATATGTCTCAATTCACCAGCAAAGGATGCCAGGTCAAGAACAAACTGTGACCATTATCATCATTTGTGAAATCCATCTCAATCTGTTCAATTTGGCATTATTGGTTTAAATAGACATAGAAAATAGGTGCAGGAGTAGGCCATTCAGCCCTTCGAGCCAGCCCCATGATTCAATATGATCATGGCTGATCACCCCCGTTCCTGCTTTCTCCCCATATCCCTTGATTCCGTGAGCCCTTGGAGCTAAATCTGACTCTTGAAAACATCCAGTGAATTGGCCTCCACTGCCTTCTGTGGCAGAGAATTCCACAGATTCACAACTCTCTGGGTTAAAAGGTTTTCCTCATCTCAGTCCTAAATGGCCTATCCCTTATTCTTAAACTGTGACCCCTGGTTCTGGACTCTCCCAACATGGGGAACAGTTTTTTCTGCATCTAGTCTGTCAATCCCTTAAGAATTTTATATGTTTCTATAAGATCCCCTCTCACCCTTGTAAATTCCAGTGAATACAAGCCCTATCGATTCATTCTTTGCCCAGTCGATCCAATGCTTGTCTTGTTTTAATCCTTCAAGTAGTGTTGAACTGGTCCACTCACTAATTTCTGAAACCTACTTGCCCATCATATCAGACAAGACAGACAGTCAATTTGAGGCTTCAAGAACAGAGCCCATTTTGTAATTGAAGAACTTTGGATTAGGGAGTCAACTTGGGCTCAACCAGTCTGAAAGCATTGAGAGTCAGAGTGTCATACGCAATGGAAACAAGCCCTTCAGCCCAACTTGCCCATGCTGGCCTCGTCAAGCTTGTACAATTTAATTATTTTCTGGTATTAGTCTACAAATAAGTAGATTAATTGAATTCAATTTCACAATTTTTCAAGTCACCTCTAGTTTGAGATTGGGCACAATATTTTATCCATAAGTACAGGTCCAGTAAGTTTCCCATTACACAATGTTAGGAACAACTGATGGTCCAACTGTTTACCTCCAGGATGCACTTTTGGGGCATCTGATATTTCACTATTGAAATCTGTATCTGAAAAAGAGAATTTAAAAAAAATACACAATAATGATTAAGTAAGGCATAGTTTTGGCCATCATAAAGTTACTTCAATGCAAAGCATCATTCAGCCGAGATAACAGTGGTGTGAATAATACCATTTAAATGTCAACTCAAATTGGTTGCAAAATTAAGTTATTCCAAATAGCTACAATGAACCAGGCAAAGCATCCATATATTAAGCACCAAGCCTTTTATCCTTCATGTTGACAGGCAAATCAAGTGCCTTAAGACTGTTCTTAGCCTCAACAATGCTACCAATATTGCTCAGTTTATTTCTCCTCAGAACCCCGGAAATGGTTAATGACAATGCCAAGTTTCAGAAAGCACTTAATAGGTAATATTGATGTTGTGTTACTGTAAAGGTTAACTCTCACAAGTCACAATGCACCATTTTAAGATGAACATTCTAGTTTCATTCCCAATGATGGTGTTATGATCGCCAAGATAGTGAAAATGGCACATGGGAATCATGGCGCTCTTTGCCAAATGGCAGTGGGAATGGATCAGAACAGGGGAGCAACAATTCTGTATTTCAGCCAATTGTTCATAACTTGACATCCATTTTTCTTTTGGCCAATCAGAACCAACGAAAGGAATAATTGGGATTCCGAAGAAAACTGATTGAAGGGAAGTGGAGAGATGCATTTGAGAGGTTAGTTGTACTTGATTCAGTAGATGCTTGCTGAAAGCCTGTGTTCCAGGGATCATTATTTTCTTATTACAATGAAATGTAAAGACCATGTATAAATACAAGAAAGTGATCTCACTTCTGGTTATTGGCTCCATTGTTTTGACATCTATAATTTTAATCATCTTTACCCCCAAACACTGGACCAAGTTCTCACGTTAGCTCATTGTTAAGGTTTTAAATTCAACTTTGGCCAGAAATCTTTATTTTCATAAGATCATAAGTGATAAGCGCAGAATTAGGCCATTTAGCCAATCGTCTACTCCACCATTCAATCATGGCTGATCTATTTCACCCTCCTAACCCCATTCTCATGCCTTCTCCCCATAACCTCCGACACCTGTATAATCAAGAATCTATCCATCTCTGCCTTAAAAATATCCACTGGCAGCCTCCACAGCCTTCTGTGGCAAAGAATTCCACAGATTCACCACCATCTGACTAAAGAAATTCCTCCTCATCTCCTACCTAAAAGGACGTCCTTTAATTCTGAGGCTGTGACCTCTAGTCCTAGACTCTCCCACTAGTGGAAACATCCTCTCCACATCCAATCTATCCAGGTCTTTCACTATTCTGTGCGTTTCAATGAGGTCCCCGTTCATTCTTCTAAATTCCAGCGAGTACAGGCTGGAGTTTAAGCCGATTCTGATGAATGTCAAAAATAAAGCTTTAGTTTAATGTAAAAAGGCACCAAGTTCTGGAGTAACTCAGCGGGTCAGGCAGTATCTGTGGAGAACGGATAGGTGACGTTTTACATCAGGACCCTTCTTCAGACAGAGGCCTTGAGTTTCAGAAGTACTTCGATTATCTGTATCTTCACATCCTGTGGGCAGGTTCTTGGTCAAAGGAAGGAACTTGTTCCATGACCAGATGACAGTTCATAACAGGTTGTAATGTTTAAATACCAGAATACCAAAGCCATGGACAACATTAAAGCTACAACGAGCAATGCAGGAGACGACACAAATAAAAGCATCTGTGTTGTGCTGAACTTCAAACCCTCCAAGGCTTTCCAGCTGTCAATCAGGTTTTGGTAAATGGCCATTGGGTCAGACCAGAGAAATAAGGTAGGGGAGGATGAGTAGGGCAGGAAACCAATGTAAAAAATGCAAACACCACGAGTAATCTCTGCACAAGAGTAAGCTCCAGCACATTCTATTTAGAATCAAGCAGTTTGCATTTTCTGCTGCTCTAGGGTTCCAGGAGACAAATCAAACAGCAATGTCAAAATCAAAAGACCACATGCCTCAACTATGGTTTAAAATCCACTAGAATAACAGCGTGGTTCCTTTACTAACTGCACTGTCACTAGCACAGTCACACTTCATTAGCTAGCTGTAAATCAATCAAGTTAACAAAAATAAATCATTAACTACACTGTGTTATGTGTAAACATTTAATGCATCACCACAGTGCATTTGGTATCATGTTTCTTTCCCCAGTCCCAGAAACCTTCATCTCCAGAGTGCAGAAACCAGAGGATTGTGCATTTATTTGTTAACACCCATTCTAGCTAATCACTGCGACAATTCACATCCAATTTAAGATTTATTCAGGCTCAATCTGATACGCTTGCCAAAAAGCAAGACATTTCATGAACAAACATCGAGTTGCCAGTTCTAAATTAATTGGTACAAAGTAATAAACATCAGTTTGTAGTCTCAACCTTAAAGACCAGGTAGTTTTGTCACAAGTAATGCCTGCCGAGTATTTCAATGTTAGTAAACTCATGATTACCCAGAAATACATTTCAGCTCGTGCAAGCTAAATATGTTCCAAAATCTAATAGCAACAAATAGTCTAAGGTCAAGACATGCAAAGCCAAGTGCCCAATTCTGTGATGACTTTAACCCATGTTCTACGGTACAATACATGAGTGGGCGAGTACACCCCAACTGGCTGTTCCTCATGTCCCACCCCCCAAAGATTTAAAACCAAACTTCAGTATAATTGCTAACAGGGGCAGAGCACCTCGATGTGTCCATGTCATGCAGATGTGTGCGCATCATGCAACATATGGACCAGACAAGGACAAGCTGGAGTCATCACCCAAACTAAACCATCTGAAGAGGAACAAGTTGTTTTTTAAAAAGTCACTAGGAAACAATCAATGGAAAATCCTTTAAAAAGTAGCAATTATAATAAAATCTTACCATTCTTGGGTTTTTCAGTTTGGCCATTCAAAACTTCCTAAATAGAAAAGCTTATAATCAGTTCCAAGCTAAGGCAGCCACAAGCTCTTTAAAATTGCAGCTACAACACATTATTCAAGTTAAATCCGATTCACTTCATCTGCAAAGTTAATACTCTGTCGCATCTTAAATTGGAATGGAAGATGGTCCCTAAATACCAACTGTTTGCACCATTGATATTGGCCAATTTAAAATTGTTTATTACTGGCAGCAAATTAACTGGTGAATTGAAACCCAGCCAGGTTTACACTGCAACGTTCCACACTATCAACAACTATACAATACCATTGCAGATTAAAACATTAAGCTCAATTCAGTCCTTGTTTAACAGCTTGTGTTGTGATGCAGGAGATTTCGGTTTTTTTTTTTTTTTTTAAACAGACACTTTCAAATGGAACCTTCCTTAACCCCAAAGGTTATCAAAGCTTCACCATCCAATCTCAGCCCTCACATACAAACATCATTCTCTCCAGCCCGCTCCCATCTTGTAACTTAAATATCTGATTTTAAGTTTCCTCAGGTGTGGTAAAAAATATAATCCACCCAAAACATGATCTCCATGTCCATGGGATGCTGCCTGACCCGCTGAATAACCAAATCCCAACTTCACAACTAGTCTTGAAATCAGAGTTTGGGGCATCAGTCATCTCAACACCCAATGGCACAGCTTGCATAGACATACATCACAAGTTAGTGAAGATCAGCATTAATAGCTATGCAGATCTCTTCACCAACTCCAGTACATTTTTACACAACGTTAACCTTGCCTTCTGACAACAGTTCCACATTCTTGCCACTCAAGTTAAGCATTTCCTTCCTGGGCTACTGACGATGTTGCCTTGAACACCTTGAGTACGTGCATCTTCACAACATCTATCCGGTCCTCTTGACAGTTGCCAGGAATAGCCATGACCCATTCCAGCTTTCCTGACATTTACACCAGCTGTCATCCTTGCTATTCTTCATCCCCACCTCTCCAATATCCCAAACCCTTTAATTACAGTAAATTAATATCAGAATATGCACAATATTCCAAACAAGAGTAGATACAGCTGCCGCTGAATTGCCTTTCAAGTTTATAAACACAAGTCTTGGATTTCTTTTCAAAGTCATTATTGTTCAGCCAACATTTGAAAGCCAAGAGGCACAAGTTCACGTTATAGTAGTAGAATTAGGCCATTCGGCCCATAGAGTCCACTCCGCCATTCAATCATGGCTGATCTCTGCCACCTAATCCCATTTTCCTGCCTTCTCCCCATAACCCTTGACACCCGTTCTAATCATGAGCTTGTCCATCTCTGCCTTAAAAATATCAATTGACAGCCTCCACAGCCCTCTTTGGCAATGAGTTCCACAGATTAACTATCCTCTGACTAAAGAAATTCCTCCTCATCTCCTTTAGAAAGGCATGTCCTTTAATTCTGAGGCTGTGACCTCTGGTCCTAGACTCTCCCACCAGTGGAAACATTCTTTCCACATCCACTTTATCTTTGCCTTTCATTATTCTGTAAGTCAATGAGGTCCCTCTTCAACCTTCTAAACTCCAGCGAGTACAGGCCCAGTGCTGTCAAACACTCATCATAGGCTAACCCACTCATTCCTGGGATCATTCTCGTAAACCTCCTCTGGACCCTCTCCAGAGCCAACACATCCTTCCTCAGATATGGGGCCCAAATTTGCTCACAATACTCCAAATGCAGCCAGACCAGCGCCTTATAGAGCCTCAGCATTACATCCCTGTTTTTGTATTCCAGTCCTCTTGATATAAATGCTAGCATTGAATTTGCCTTCCTTACCACCGATTCAACTTGCAAATTTACTGTTTGGGAGTCCTGCACGAGCACTCCCAAGTCCCTTTGCACTTCCGATTTCTGGATTCTCTCTCCATTTAGAAAATAAAATCTACGCCTTTATTCTTATTACCAAAATGCATGATTCCACACTTTGTAAATGAATTTCATCTGCCACTTCTTTGCCCACTCTCCCAACCTGTCCAAGTCCTTCTGCAGAGTCCTTGCTTCCTCTACACTGCCTGCCCCTCCACCTATCTTAGCATCTGCAGACTTGGCCACAAAGCCTTCAATCCAAATCATTCATATATAGAACGCGAACTCAAATTTCACTGTACCTTAATTAGTTAAGTGACAATAAATGGTAACTTGAACTTGAGAAGCGGCCCCAGCAACGACCCTTCCTGCTTCCTCTACACTGCCTGCCCCTCCACCCATCTTAATATCATCCGCAAATTCTGATCTTTGTAGTAATTAATTAAATCCATGGAAAGGAAGGGGAAGTTTCTATATTATCCTTTCATTGCTGCATCCTATAAAAACACAAATTTCCACTCACTTTGAGATATTCATATTCCAGGGACATGGTAGGCTGAGAGGGGTAACAATTACTTCCACACTCCAGGTGTGATGGGATGGGAGTGAAGCTGCTGAACAGCAGAAGGCTAGAATTGGGAAACATAGAAACATAGAAAATAGGTGCAGGAGTAGGCCATTCGGCCCTTCGAGCCTGCACCGCCATTTGATATGATCATGGCTGATCATCCAACTCAGTATCCCATCCCTGCCTTCTCTCCATACACCCCGATCCCTTTAGCCACAAGGGCCACATCTAACTCCCTCTTAAATATAGCCAATTAACTGGCCTCAACTACCTTCTGTGGCAGAGAATTCCACAGATTCACCACTCTCTGTGTAAAAAATTATTTCCTCATCTCAGTCCTAAAAGTCTTCCCTCTTATCCTTAAACTGTGACCCCTAGTTCTGGACTTCCCCAACATCGGGAACAATCTTCCTGCATCTAGCCTGTCCAACCCCTTAAGAATTTTGTAAGTTTGTATAAGATCCCCCCTCAGTCTTCTGAATTCCAACGTGTACAAGCCGAGTCTATCCAGTCTTTCCTCATATGAAAGTCCTGCCATCCCAGGAATCAGTCTGGTGAACCTTCTCTGTACTCCCTCTATGGCAAGAATGTCTTTCCTCAGATTAGGAGACCAAAACTGTACGCAATACTCCAGGTGTGGTCTCACCAAGACCCTGTACAGCTGCAGTAGAACCTCCCTGCTCTTATACTCAAATCCTTTTGCTATGAATGCTAACATACCATTTGCTTTCTTCACTGCCTGCTGCACCTGCATTCCTACTTTCAATGACTGGTGTACCATGACACCCAGGTCTCGTTGCATCTCCCCTTTTCCTAATCGGCCACCATTCAGATAATTGTCTACTTTCCTGTTTTTGCCACCAAAGTGGATAACCTCACATTTATCCACATTATACTGCATCTGCCATGCCTTTGCCCACTCACCCAAACTATCCAAGTCACCTTGCAGCCTCCTAGCATCCTCCTCACAGCTAACAGTGCCCCCCAGCTTCGTGTCATCCGCAAACTTGGAGATGTTGCATTCAATTCCCTCATCCAGATCATTAATATATATTGTAAATAGCTGGGGTCCCAGCACTGAGCCTTGCGGTACCCCACTAGTCACTGCCTGCAATTCTGAAAAGGACCCGTTTACTCCTACTCTTTGCTTCCTGTCTGCCAGCCAGTTCTCTATCCACATCAATACTGAACCCCCAATACTGAACCCCCAATGGAAATGTTACCACAACTGGCAGGGCTGAGGTAGAGCACTATTTGTTCAGAAATCGAGTGGATTTCCTCAAAGATAAGTCCCCTCTGAATGTAGCCCGAGACAGGTACATGGATAGGAAAGGTTTAGAGGGGATTTGAGCCAAATGCAGGCATGTGGGACTATTGTAGATGGGGCATCTTGGTCAGCATGGGCAATTTGGGCCAAAGGGCCTGTTTACATGCAGTGTGACTCAGACTCTAGATCATGGTCTTCAAACATTTAAAACATTCAACAGCCATGATCTCATATAGACAACTCAACATGAAAACGGAATGGACACCTTCAACACATGAAGATGGAGACTGGTGAAACTAGGAATAGCCCACAGGTTCTCGTGCCTGCTCAGCCATCCTCTCGACCTCAGACCATGTCAATGATAAAGCAACATTTGGTCTGGTCAATGAAAATTGACCCAATAATTCAGCCTCCACAGTTCTCTGGGGATATAGGTAGTTTCATTACCTCAGAAGAAATTCCTCCCAGGTTAAATAGCAACACCTTATTCAGAATACCAACCTCCACTTTCCCACCCACCCAAACTTGTCCAATACGATCATCTGTAATCCTGTGATTATAAACAAGTCTTGGCTTTCATTTGCAGGAACAAGAATTAATTTTATTCAGACCTCCAAAAGTTTCATTTAACTCAGCAACCAAAACTCTCATTCTCAAAGTGTCATGTCACAGCCCTGGGGCATATTGTATTCACCAGTTAATCAAGGCCATCATGATTTGACTTTCCAATTAGTTGTGACACCAGCAGGTTAACATTGCTTCATGGACACCAACTCCAGCACAGTAGTATTCTACAATCTCAGTTTAAACAATCTTCTGTTCTTTCTGTCAGACTGCAAACCTCCATTGTTACCCCACATTAAACCGTCTGCTAAACATTTGTCCTCATTTTACTTATCCTCATGATAGACAGAGTGCTGGAGTAACTCAGCAGGTCAGGCAGCATCTGTAGGGAACATGGATAGGTGACGTTTCACAGAGTGCTGGAGTAACTCAGCGGGTCAGGCAGCATCTCAGGTGATCCAGAATAGGTGATGTTTCAGGTCAAGACCTTTCTTCAGGCAGCCTCATCCCATTTTGTCCATTATCCTTATCCCTCAGCACCTTCCTTGCTGCCAGCTATCCCATTTATCTTTAAATGGTTAACAAATGTAGCTGCAATTCATCAGTAACTGAAAGCTCAATGAGCCCAAGCACAATATTTATTACATCATGTCTACAAGTATGTCTACAATCCTAGAATCACTAACAATCCACTCCAGGAACAGTGAACTTTACCGCAGGCAGTGACCACCGTGCCACCTGAATCTAATGCATCATATGTAGTGGGTAGTTTTTCTACCACCCTGTTCATGAAATCCTCAAACAATGGGAATAAAGGAAGGGTAGTTTCCAGGAATGGCAAGGAGAAGACACGGGAACTGGGATTGCTGTGTTCACACAGTCTCTTCATGCCAAATATTGAACAAAGAACACAAAGTGTGTCAAAGATTTCCAGAAAGTTTGCTCAATTGTTTTATGGATTTCCAAATGCCCCATTATCACTTCCTTCCAAGGTACACAAAAATGCTGGAGAAACTCAGCGGGTGCAGCAGCATCTATGGAGCGAAGGAAATAGGTAACGTTTCGGGCCAAAACCCTTCTTCAGACTGAGATCCACTCTGACTGCGATGTAACTGCCCCATTATCACTTCCTTCCAAATGGATTCCTACATTCATATTTCTTCATTAAAACATGGTTCATATTTTTTAAAGCTTAAAAAGAGCTCAACTCACTTTCTCAGGAGAGACTTGTTTTTCTGTTGCAGTTTCTTCACTTGTCCAAATAGAACCAGGATCAGCCAGAGACTGGTAAACCACTGCACAAAACACACACAGGACCCAGCCCATACTCACACTTGGGGGGGGACATCCAGCACGAGTGGCAAGATACCATTTCCTGCAACAGCTGAATGACTTTATGTAATTAGTTTCCATAAATCAATTGCTCTAAGTGATAAATTAGATTAGCCAGCTGGAACTAATTTAGAGGAATGGTGCAGTGATAGCATCCCAACTTTAACTCTTTGCTGCCTAAAGAGACTGCAGAGAGCAGGTCACTTGTGGATGAAACAGATGGATTAATAAGTCAGACTGAGGGAGAACTCATCAAATACATCGTTTTACTCCGAGTACGCATCACAAGATGTTTACTGTCTCCATTATTCCAGCAAATCCACACACGCTCACTCTCTCTCTCTCTCTCTCCTGGATCAGGGAATGTTGCAGGGGTCGCAATAAACAGGAAGGGAAGGAAGCTCAGTTGGGTTCCGTAGGCTGGCTCGAATGGCCGAATGGCCTACTCCTGCACCTATATTGTCTATTGTCAATTGTCTATTGTCACGGTGAGAACAGACTCGCACAAATGTGGTGTAAAGCTTGTGGCCGTCACGCCTCAAATTCACCTTGAAGTGTGTCAAAGACATGCAGGTTTGTAGATTAGTTAGCTGCTGTTCGTAGTGTGTAGAATAGTACTAGTGTGCAGGTGATTGTGGTCGGTGTGGAATCAGTGGGCCGAAGGGCCTGTTTCTATGCTGGATCTCCAAACTAAACACAATAGGCTGTGTTTCTAACAGAGTCACCAGTCAGTGGCCCAATCTGCACACATACAAAATCAGCTCAAAATATCAATGTAAATAATTAAAAAAACCCTGCAGATGCTAGATATCTGAAATAAAAACAGAGAATGTTGCAAATAATTTTCCGGTCAGGCAGCATTCGTGGAAAGAGAAACTGGGATTGTCCCTGTACTTCACCATTCCTGTACAGATGATACATCTAATTCAGATGATTTCCTCTTTTGGCAGTTTTTCAAGGCTCCCAAGTTGTACTGCAGTCTCAATATCATTGTCCATTTAGCTGGAACAAGGCAATGGTGTTTGCAGAATGTTGTTGGGAATTTTGAGAATTATAAAGAAGGTAGACAAATCTCCAGGGCCTGATCAGATATATCCGAGGACATTGTGGGAAACCAGAGAGGAAATTGCGGGAGCCCTGGTTGAAATTTATGAGTCGTCCTTTAATACAGGAGAGGTGCCGGAAGACTGGAGGGTGGCAGATGTTGTGCCTCTTTTCAAGAAGTGCTGCAGGGACAATGCTGGGAACTATAGGCCGGTGAGCTTAACTTCTGTAGTTGGAAAGTTACTGGAGAGTAATCTGAGGGATAGGTCACACAGGCATTTGGATGGGCAAGGGCTGAGTAGGGACAGTCAGCATGGTTTTGTACATGGGAGGTCGCGTCTCACAAATCTGATTTTTCTTCTTGCGTATGGCGTGCACAGCCTAAAGTTGTAGGACAACTTGTTCTATTTGATCTTATTTGATTGTGCACACCAGGTTGATTGTATTCGTCGAAACAGGGCGGACCACGTGGTTTCCCACCCCACAAATCTGACTGATTTTCTTGAAGACGTGAGCAAAAAGGTTGATGAAGGCAGAGCTGTAGATGTTGTGTACACGAACTTTAGTAAGGCGTTTGACAAGGTGCCGCTTGGTAGGCTGCACTGGAAGGTTAGATCTCATGGGATCCAAGGAGAGATAGCTGAATGTATAGCAAATTGGCTCCATGTAAGGAAGCAGAGGGTGATGGTGGAGGGTTGGTTCTCAGAATGGAGGCCTGTGACTAGTGGTGTGCCACAGGGTTCGGTGCTGGGCCCGTTACTGTTTGTCATCTACATCAACAATTTGGATGAGAACATACAGGGCAGGATTAGCATGTTTGCTGATGATACAAAAGTTAGTGGTTTTGCAGATAGTGAAGATGGTTGTGAACGATTGCAGCAGGATCTGGATCGATTAACCTGGTGGGTGGTGGAATGGTTGATGGAATGTAATGCAGAGAAGTGTGAGGTGTTGCAATTTGGGACATCGAACAATGACAGGACCTACACAGTAAATGGTAGGCTTCTGGGTAGTGTTGTAGAGCAGAGGGATCTAGGAGTACAGGTGCATGGTTCCTTGAAGGTCGAGTCGCAGGTAGATAAGGTGGTCAAAAAGTCTTTTGGCACTTTGGCCTTCATAAGTCAGAGTATTGAGTATAGAAGTTGGGAGGTCATGTTGCAGTTGTAGAAGACGTTGGTGAAACCGCATTTAGAATATTGTGTTCAGTTCTGGGCACCATGTTATAGGAAAGATATTGTCAAGCTTGAAAGGGTTCAGAAAAGATTTACGAGGATGTTGCCAGGACTAGAGGGTGTGAGCTATAGGGAGAGGTTGAGTAGGTTGGGTCTCTATTCCATGGAGCGTAGGAGGATGAGGAGAGGTCTTATGGAGGAAGACAAAATCACGAGAGGAATAGATCGGGTAGATGCACAGAGTCTTTTGACCAGAGTAGGGGAATCGAGGACCAGAGGACATAGGTTCAAGGTGAAGGGGAAAAGATTTAATATGAATCCGAGGGGTAACTTTTTGACACAAGGAGTGGTGGGTGTATGGAACAAGCTGCCAGAGGAGGTAGTTGAGGCTGGGACTATCCCATCGTTTAAGAAACAGTTAGACAGGTACATGGATAGGACAGGTTTGGAGGGTTATGGACCAAGCACAGGCAAGTGGGACTAGTGTAGCTGGGACATTGTTGGCCAGTGTGGGCATGTTGGGCCGAAGGGCCTGTTTCCACACTGTATCACTGGTGAGTTGGTTATAATATGATTAATCTTAGAGCTCACAAACTGGGGAAGCATGATGGGAAAAATGGCAAAGAAAGTAGACAGAATAGCAAAGCTGAAGCATTCTTATCTATAGGGGGAAGGATAGTCCTTCCATGGTCTGTCTAGGTTCTTATCTGTTGCATTCTTGTAATTACAGCAGCTCCTTGTCACCGTGTTTAGTAGGCAAGTCTCCCGAAGGTTAATGAGGGGACGAGTAGAATCTTGACATTCATGGTATTCACATTAGATATGCAGTGCATTCAAAAAGTATTCACACCCCTTCACTTTTTCCACATTTTGTTACGTTACAGCCTTATTTTAAAATGGATTAAATTATTTTTTTAAATCATCAATCTACACACAATACCCCAGAATGAAGAAGCAAAAACAGGTGTTTAGAAATGTTTGCAAAGTAATTAAAAAGAAATAACTGAAAGATCACATTTACATAAATATACAGACTCTTTGCTATGACACTCAAAATTGAGCTTTGGTTCATCCTGTTTCCATTGATTATCCTTGAGATGTTTCTACAACTTGATTGGAGTCCACCAGTGGTAAATTAAATTGATTGGACATGATTTGGAAAGGCACACACCTGTCTATATAAGGTCCCACACTTGACAGTGCATGTCAGAGCAAAAACCAAGCCATGAAGACGAAGGAATTGTCCGTAGACCTCAGAGACAGGATTGTGTGGAGACACAGATCTGGGGAAGGGTATAAAACAATTTCTGCAGCATTGCAGGTCCTGAAGAGCACAGTGGCCTCCGTCATTCTTAAATGGAAGAACTTTGGAACCATCTGGACTCTTCACAGAGCTGGCCGCCTGGCCAAACTGAGCAATCTGGGGAGAAGGGCCTTGGTCAGGGAGGTGACCAAGAACCCGATGGTCACTCTGACAGAGCTCCAGAGTACCTCTGTGGAGATGGGAGAACCTTCCAGAAGGACAACTATATCTGCAGCACTCCACCAATCAGGCCTTTATGGTAGAGTGGCCAGACGGAAGCCACTCCTGAGTAAATGGCACATGACCGCCTGCTTGGAGTTTGCCAAAAGGCATGAGAAACAAGATTCTCTGGTCTGATGAAACCAAGATTGAACTCTTTGGCCTGAATGCCAAGTGTCACGTCTGGAGGAAACCAGGCACCGCTCATCACCTGGCCAATACCATACCTACGGTGAAGCATGGTGGTGGCAGCATCAGGCTGTGGGGATGTATTTCAGCTACAAGAACTGGGAGACTAGTCAGGATCGAGGGAAAGATGAACAGAGCAAAGTACGGAGAGTTCCTTGATGAAAACCTGCTCCAGAGTGTTCTGGACCTCAGACTGGGGTGGATGTTTACCTTCCAACAGGACAATGTCCCTAATGCACATAGCCAAGACAATGCAGGAGTGGCTTTGTGACAATTCTGTGAATATCCTTGAGTGGCCCAGCCAGAGCCCGGACTTGAACCCGATCGAACATCTCTGGAGGGACCTGAAAATAGCTGTGCATCGACGCTCCCCATCCAACCTGTCAGAGCTTGAGAGGATCTGCAGAGAAGAATGGGAGAAATTACCCAAATACAGGTGTGCCAAGCTTGTAGCGTCAAACCCAAGAAGACTTGAGGCTGTAATCGCTGCCAAAGGTGCCTCAACACAGTACTGAGTAAAGGGTCTGAATACTTATGTAAATGTGGTATTACGGTTATTTATTTTTAATTACTTAGCAAAAATGTCTAAACACCTGTTTTCGCTTTTTTATTGTGGGGTATTGTGTGTAGATTGATGATTGAAAAACATAATTTAATCCATTTTAGAATAAGGCTGTAACGTAACAAAATGTGGAGAAAGTGAAGGGGTGTGAATACTTTCTGAATGCACTGTGTGGGAGGAGAGATTGCAAACAACAGGAAACGTAAGATTAAAGGTGACTCGGTGGAAAGGCAAAGATGAAAGGCCACAGACACATTGATTCATGATGGTTTCTTGCAACTCCACGAGAAACCATTGTGTCATGAGGGTATAAAAAGTGTAGTTACTTTGGCTTGTTGAAGGTTTGCTCACACTGCTACCATACTAATAAACCAACGTTCGATAGACTGAATATTTCACTGTTTAATGCCTCTACAATAACTGAAACCCACATTGTCCGCAACTCAAACATAACATTCATTTTCTACAAAGCCCAGAGTGAGAGCACATTCTAACTGGAGGAACAGCACTTCCTATTCCACGAGCAGCTGACAACACAAGTGTACCAACGTTGGATTCTCCAATTTTAGGTAACAGCCCAGTTTCCCCCTCTGTGCCCCACCCAGATGCACATATTCCCCAAATATCCAGCCCTGGATTTCCCCTTCCACACATCCCTTCCTCTGCCATTACCTGGGTGTCACTGAAAGGGATATGAGGAGAAGGCAGGTTACTGATTGTGGATGATCAGGCGGTGTGGCTCGAAGGGCCGAATGGCCTCCTCCTGCACCTATTGTCTATGTTTGACATTTCACTCCTCTCCTCACTTCACAGCCTTTTGTCTTTTCATCTCTGGCCTTTGTCCACCCATTTGCCAACAAAGCCCTCCTCACCAGAAGCTATCTATCACTTGCCAAGCTTTGTCCCACGCTCACTTCTTTGTCAGCTTTATCACCTCAAGAAGGGTCCCGATCTGTAACGTCACCTATCCATGTTCTCCACAGATGCTGCCTGACCCGCTGAGTTACTCCAGCACTCTGTGAAACGTCACCTATCCATGTTCTCCACAGATGCTGCCTGACCCGCTGAGTTACTCCAGCACTCTGTGAAACGTCACCTATCCATGTTCTCCACAGATGCTGCCTGACCCGCTGAGTTACTCCAGCACTTTGTGTTTTTTAAAATGAATTTCCTAGCACCGGAAGGTAATCAAAACCAGTGAGGTGCAGAGAAGATTCACGAGGATGTTGCCAGGACTCGAGGCCCTGAGCTACAGGGAGAGGTTGGGACAGGCTGGGACTCTATTCCTTGGTGCGCAGGAGGATGAATCAAGAATCAAGAAGCAGAGGACATAGATTTAAGGTGAGAGGGGAAGGATTTAATAGAAAGCTGAGGGGCAACTTTTTCACACAGAGGGTGGTGATTAAATGGATCAAGCTGCCAGAGGAGGTATTGAAGCAGGCACTTGGTACATGGATAGGAAAGGTTTAGAGGGATATAGACAATAGGTGCAAGAGTAGGCCATTTGGCCCTTCGAGCCAGCACCGCCATTCACTGTGATCATGGCTGATCATCCACAATCAGTACCCCGTTCCTGCCTTCTCCCCATATCCCCTGACTCCGCTATCTTTAAGAGCTCTATCCAACTCTCTCTTGAAAGCATCCAGAGAATCGGCCTCCACTGCCTTGAGGCAGAGAATTCCTCTCTGCCTCCTTCACAACTCTCTGGGTGAAAAAGTTTTTCCTCATCTCCGTTCTAAATGGCCGACTCCTTTTTCTTAAACTGTTCTGGACTCCCCCAACATCGGGAACATGTTTCCTGTCTCTGGCTTGTCCAGGATAATAATCTTATATGTTTCAATAAGGTTCCCTCTCATCCTTCTAAATTCCAGTGTATACAAGCCCAGTCGCTCGTCGCATGCCCTTCCTCAAGTTTGGAGACCAAAACTGCACACAATACTCCGGGTGTGGTCTCACTAGGGCCCTGTACAACTGCAGAAGGACCTCTTTACTCCTATACTCAACTCCTCTTGTTTAAGGGTGAATCTTGGGCAGATGGGACTAGTGTAGGTAAGGCATGTTGGTAGGCATGTTGGTAGGCATGTTGGTGGCATGTTGCTCGGCATGGACAAGTTGGAACAAAGGGCTTGTGTCCGTGCGATCCAGTATTTTCACGTTTTCAGTTTCTCCTTCGAGGAACAAATCCCAGCACATATTGAAGAATTAAGGTTTATCGACTTTGAAGAAATTCTCCTCTCTCCAACGAGAGTTCGGCGACATCCTCTCTCGCTGCTCCCCCTCTGCGATTCCTCCCTCCCCCCGACTCTACCACCATGTTTTAATCCAGACTTGCTGCAGAAGGGTCTGGACCTGAAACATCACCTATTCCTTTTCTCCAGAGATGCTGTCTGGCCCACTGAGTTACTCCAGCTTTTTGTGTCTATCTTCAGTTTAAACCAGCGTCTGTAGATCTTTCCCACACAATTCATCTCATTGCTCATTGGGAATCATGTACAATGGAACTCAGTCTGGATGTAAAAAGACAAGAGTGTAAACTGGACAAGTTTATATTGTGTCCTTGGTAATATATTTCAGACAGATCAGACCTGCTCCAGGAGGTGGCAGTGTGGGGCTGAGTGTCAGCAGAAAGCTGTGGCTCCACTGTTAACATGTCACTGCTGCCCCTCAGAGCCGAATGACACCATCTGTTTCTGCACAAGTGGAAACGCTGAAGTGGACCTGGATTCGTTCAGAGAATAAGGAAATATTTCCAGTCCTTTACAGAAGAAAATGTGCAGCAGATGAGAACAGCTGGAGTAACCTTCCGCTGCCTGCAACTGCAGAAGATGCAACACCTGTCCCTTTACCTCCTCCCTCGACTCTGTCCAGCAGGGGCGGAAACCCTGGGGGGGCCAGAGGGGACCCGTCCCCCCATGTTTTGAGAGGTGGGGGACATCCCCCCCAAGTTTTTGTGATCCGTATTTTAAAATCTCCGCTTTCCGCGAGACAGTGGGGGTGGGACTGCTGATCGAGGGCGCGATGATTGGAGGAGGGAGGTGTTGGGTGGGGGGGGGGGGGTGGGACTGAGGATAGAGCGCGGCGATTGGAGGAGGGAGACGTGGCGCAGACCTGCGCCTCATCCGCAGGCAGGATCGATCCCGGCCGGATCTCCGGCGCTGTCCCTTTCCTTCATCATCGTGACTTTTATGCAAAGATTTAAAATTACTTTTATGCATATCTTTCATTCAATGTTCTTTATCTCTCCACATCACCGTCTATATTTCTCGTTTTTCTTATCCCTAACCAGTCTGAAGAAGGGTCTTGACCCGAAACGCACCCATTCCTTCTCTCCTGAGATGCTGCCTGTCCCACTGAGTTCAGCTTTTTGTGTCTATGTTCCAGTGGGACGCTGGTTCACTCTTTCCTGGCCTTGGTTTCACCTCTCTCACGCAAGGATTGGACAGGTTAGATGCAGGAAACATGTTCCCGATGTTGGGGGAGTCCAGAACCAGGGGCCACAATTTAAGAATAAGGGGAAGGCCTTTTAAGATTGAGATGAGGAAAAACGTTTTCACCCAGAGTGTTGCGAATCTGTGGAATTCTCTGTCACAGTGGAGGCCGATTCACTGGATGTTTTCAAGAGAGAGTTAGATTTAGCTCTTAGGGCTATGGGGAGAAAGCAGGAACGGGGTACTGATTGTGGATGATCAGCCATGATCATATTGAATGGCGGTGCTGGCTCGAAGGACCGAATGGCCTACTCCTGCACCTAATTTCTATTTTTCTAAAACCTCTCTGCACTCTTCATCTTAACAACATTCTTCCTATTACAGGGTGGCCAAACTGAACAACGTAGTCTGAATGTCTGAAACTCAACGGGTGAGGCAGCATCTATGGAGAGAAGGAATAGGCGACGTTTCGGGTCAAGACCCTTCTTCAGTCTGAATGCAGCCTCACCAATGTCTTGTACAACTGTAACTTATCTTATCCCTCAGAATACTCTCCAGTAAGTTGCCTGCTGGGATCTAGGGAAAGATAGCTGGATGGATAGAAAATTGGCTTCATGGAAGGAAACAGAGGGTGATGGTGGAAGGTTGCCTCTTGGACTGGAGGCCTGCGACTAGTGGTGTGCATCAGGATTCGGTGCTGGGCCCGTAATTGTTTGTCATCTACATCGATGATTTGCATGAGAACATATAGGGCAAGATTAGCAAGTTTGCTGATGATACAAAAGTGAGTGGTTTTGCAGATAGTGAAGATGGTTGTGAACGATTGCAGCAGTTTCTGGATCGATTGACCAGGTGGAATGGTTGATGGAATTTAATACAGAGAAGTGTGAGGTCGTCGAACAATGACAGGACCTACACAGTAAATGGTTGGCCTCTGGGTAGTGTTGTAGTGCAGAGGGATCTAGGAGTACAGGTACATGGTTCCTTGAAGGTGGAGTCGCAGGTAGATAAGGTGGTCAAAAAGGCTTTTGGCACTTTGACCTTCATTAGTCAGAGTATTGAGTATAGAAGTTTGGAGGTCATGTTGCAGTTGTATAAGACGTTGGTGAGGCCACATTGAGAGTTGGTGTTCAGTTCTGGGCACCGTGTTATAGGAAAGATGTCAAGCTGGCGCGTGTACAAAGATTTACGAGGATGTTGCCAGAACTTGAGCTTCTGAGCTATAAGGAGAGGTTGAGTGGGCTGGGTCTCTATTCCTTGGAGAGCAGGGGGGTGAGGGGTGATCATATAGAGGAATTTATTTAGTTAGAGGGTGGTGAATCCGTGGAATTCTTTGCTGCGGAAGGCTGTGGAGGCCAATTCAGTGGTTATTTTTAAGGCAGTGATAGATTCTTGATTAGTACTAGTGTCGGGTTGTGGGGAGAAGGCAGGAGAATGGGGTTAGGAGGGAGAGATAGACAGGCGTCATTGAATGGCAGAGTGGACGATGGGCCAAATGAACTAATTCTACTCCTATTATTACCTTATTTGTATAAAAGCATGAGACGAATAGATCGGATGCACAGAGTCTCTTGCCCAGAGTAGGCGAATCGAGGACCAGAGAACATGGGTTTAAGGTGAAGGGGAAAAGATTTAATAGGAATTTGAGGGGTAACTTTTCACACAAAGGATGGTGGGTGTATGGAACAAGCTGCCAGAGGAGGTAGTTGAGGGAGGGCCAAAAGCAGGCAGGTGGGACTAGTGTAGCTGGGACATGTAGGCCTGTGTAGGCAATTTGGGCCGAAGGGCCTGTATCAATACTGTATCACTCTATGACTCTATCATTGAGGTTTGGGCTCACTGTTATATGGTTCCTAGACTATTCCATGCAGCCCTGTTAAATAGAGACACAACATTAGCACCTTCTAGTCTTCCGGCACTTCATGGATGATGTTCCTTGGTCAACACTGTCAGAGGTGGTGGCATGCTGCATTATGTACACGTCCAAGTAATTGGAGCACAGTTTTGCAAAGCATGGAATCATAGTGAACCAGTGATAGGCAGGTGACTGACTGGGGCAGAGAGGAGGCAGAGTGAAGTTAAGTGCTGATGAGTCCAAACACAAGGCGTACCTATGGGCACGCGCATGGGCCCCAGCTATGCCTGCCTCTTTGTAGGGTACGTCGAACAATCCTTATTCGAGACGTACCAGGGCCCCATCCCCGACCCGAAGAATTTCATTGTCCTATCAGGGACACATGACAATAAACTCACTTGAACTTGAACTTGGACCTCTACCTCCGCTTCATCGACGACTGCATTGGTGCTACCTCCTGCACCCACACACAACTCACTGACTTCATCCATTTCACCACTAACTTCCATCCGGCACCCAAATACACCTGAACCATTTCCGACATTTCCCTACCATTTCTAGACCTCACTATCTCCATCACAGGTTATAGACTACTGACCGACATCCACTATAAACCCACTGAATCCCATGGCTATCTGGACTACACTTCTTCCCACCCTGCTTCCTGTAAGGACTCTATCCCCTACTCCCAATTCCTCCGTCTATGCCGCATCTGCTCCCAGGATGAGGCGTTCCACACCAGGGCATCGGAAATGTCCTCATTCTTCAGGGAACGGGGGTTCCCCTCTTCGACTATAGATGAGGCTCTCACCAGGGTCTCCTCTATATCCCGTAGCTCCGGTCTCACTCCCCCCCCCCCCCACTCGTAACAAGGGCAGAGTCCCTCTTGTCCAAACCTTCCACCCTACCAGTCGTCACATACAACAGATAATCCTCCGACATTTTCGCCACCTCCAACGGGATCCCATCACTGGCCACATCTTCCCATCTCCTCCCCTTTCGGTTTTCCGCAGAGACCGCTCCCTCCGTAACTCCCTTCAATTCGTCCCTTCCCACCCAAACCACCCCCTCCCCTGGTATTTCTCTTGCAACCGCAGGAAATGCTACACTTGTCACTTTATCTCCCCCCTTGACTCCATTCAAGGACCCAAGCAGTCTTTCCAAGTGAGGCAGAGGTTCACCTGCACCTCCTCCAACCTCATCTATTGCATCCGCTGCTCTAGGTGTCAGTTGCTCTACATCAGTGAGACCAAGCGTAGGCTTGGCGATCACTTCGCCCAACATCTTCACTTGGTCCGCAATAACCACCAACCTGATCTCCCGGTGGCTCAGCACTTCAACTCCCCCTCCCATTCCGAATCCGACCTTTCTGTCCTGGGCCTCCTCCATGGCCAGAGTGAGTCCCACCGTAAATTGGAGGAGCAGCACCTCATATTTTGCATGGGTAGTTTACACCCCAGCGGTATGAACATTGACCTCCAATTTCAGGTAGTCCCTGCTTTCTCCCTCCTTCCCCTCCCCTTCCCAGCTCTCCCTCAGCCCATTGTCTCCACCTCTTCCTTTCTTCTTCCCGCCCCCCCCCCCCACCCCCACATCAGTCCGAAGAAGGGTCTCGACCCGAAACGTCAGCTATTCCTTCTCTCCATAGATGCTGCCTGTCCCGCTGAGTTTCTCCAGCATTTTTGTCTACAATACAAAGTTATATTTGGGTAAAATAATGAGAAGAGGCAAAACAGACCAGAAGGCTCAACTGTACCAAATCAGGAGATGTAGAGATAGGCCAGATGTTGGTGCTGACGTGTCAAATATTAGAGGCTTTAAGGCGCGTGGGGCAAAGTTGAAAGGAGATGCGCAGGGTACATTTTATTCACAGAGGTTGGCAGGGGTGGTGGTGGAGGCAGGTATGATAGTAGTGCTTAAGAGGCTTCTACATCGGCACATGGATGTGCAGGGGATTGAGGGATATTGATCACGTGCAGGGAGAAGAGATTAGTTTCAGTAGGCATTGTGCTCAGCTCAGACAAGGTGGGCCCAGGGGTCTGGTAGGGTGCTGGACTGCTCTATTACACAAATGGTAGACTTTGAACATCAACAGAAGTTTGACTACTCCCTGTTGACTTTTAAATGCAATGATCTTCCACCAAATGACACAGCACTGAACTAAGACTGTGACTTAAAATACATTGGCTTCAAAAGCCTTGACCACAAGAGTGAGGCACTTAGCTCCTGTCTTGCTAAACCTTCCATAGAAACATAGAAAATAGGTGCAGGAGTAGGCCATTCGGCCCTTCGAGCCTGCACCACCATTCAATATGATCATGGCTGATCATCCAACTCAGTATCCCGTACCTGCCTTCTCTCCATACCCTCTGATCCCTTTAGCCACAAGGGCCACATCTAACTCCCTCTTAATATATATCCAATGAACTGGCCTCGACTACCCTCTGTGGCAGAGAGTTCCAGAGATTCACCACTCTCTGTGTGAAAAAAGTTCTTCTCATCTTGGTTTTAAAGGATTTCCCCCTTATCCTTAAGCTGTGACCCCTTGTCCTGGACTTCCCCAACATCGGGAGCAATCTTCCTGCATCTAGCCTGTCCAATCTCTTAAGAATGTTGTAAGTTTCTATAAGATCCCCTCTCAATCTCCTAAATTCTAGAGAGTATAAACCAATCTATCCAGTCTTTCTTCATAAGACAGTCCTGACATCCCAGGAATCAGTCTGGTGAACCTTCTCTGCACTCCCTCTATGGCAATAATGTCCTTCCTCAGATTTGGAGACCAAAACTGTACGCAATACTCCAGGTGTGGTCTCACCAAGACCCTGTACAACTGCAGTAGAACCTCCCTGCTCCTATACTCAAATCCTTTTGCTATGAAAGCTAACATACCATTCGCTTTCTTCACTGCCTGCTGCACCTGCATGCCTACTTTCAATGACTGGTGTACCATGACACCCAGGTCTCGCTGCATCTCCCCTTTTCCTAGTCGGCCACCATTTAGATAATAGTCTGCTTTCCTGTTTTTGCCACCAAAATGGATAACCTCACATTTATCCACATTATACTGCATCTGCCAAACATTTGCCCACCCACCCAGCCTATCCAAGTCACCTTGCAGTCTCCTAGCATCCTCCTCACAGCTAACACTGCCCCCCCAGCTTAGTGTCATCTGCAAACTTGGAGATATTGCCTTCAATTCCCTCATCCAGTTCATTAATATATATTGTAAATAGCTGGGGTCCCAGCACTGAGCCTTGCGGTACCCCACTAGTCACTGCCTGCCATTGTGAAAAGGACCCGTTTACTCCTACTCTTTGCTTCCTGTTTGCCAGCCAGTTCTCTATCCACACCAATACTGAACCCCCAATGCCATGTGCTTTAAGTTTGAATACTAATCTCTTATGTGGGACCTTGTCGAAAGCCTTCTGGAAGTCCAGATACACCACATCCACTGGTTCTCCCCTATCCACGCTACTAGTTACATCCTCGAAAAATTCTATAAGATTCGTCAGACATGATTTACCTTTCGTAAATCCATGCTGACTTTGTCCAATGATTTCACCACTTTCCAAATGTGCTGCTATCCCATCTTTAATAACTGACTCTAGCAGTTTCCCCACTACCGATGTTAGACTAACTGGTCTGTAATTCCCCATTTTCTCTCTCCCTCCCTTCTTGAAAAGTGGGGTTACGTTTGCTACCCGCCAATCCTCAGGAACTACTCCAGAATCTAAAGAGTTTTGAAAAATTATTACTAATGCATCCACTATTTCTGGAGCTACTTCCTTAAGTACTCTGGGATGCAGCCTATCTGGCCCTGGGGATTTATCGGCCTTTAATCCATTCAATTTACCCAACACCACTTCCAGACTAACCTGGATTTCACTCAATTCCTCCAACTCCTTTGACCCGCGGTCCCCTGCTATTTCCGGCAGATTATTTATGTCTTCCTTAGTGAAGACGGAACCAAAGTAGTTATTCAATTGGTCCGCCATATCCTTGTTCCCCATGATCAACTCACCTGTTTCTGACTGCAAGGGACCTACATTTGTTTTAACTAATCTCTTTCTTTTCACATATCTATAAAAACTTTTGCAGTCAGTTTTTATGTTCCCTGCCAGTTTTCTTTCATAATCTATTTTTCCTTTCCTAATTAAGCCCTTTGTCCTCCTCTGCTGGTCTCTGAATTTCTCCCAGTCCTCTGGTATGCTGCTTTTTCTGGCTAATTTGTACGCATCATCCTTCGCTTTGATACCATACCTGATTTCCCTTGTTATCCACGGATGCACTACCTTCCCCGATTTATTCTTTTGCCAAACTGGGATGAACAATTTTTGTAGTTCATCCATGCAGTCTTTAAATGCCTTCCATTGCATATCCACCGTCAACCCTTTTAGAATTAATTGCCAGTCAATCTTGGCCAATTCATGTCTCATACCCTCAAAGTTACCTTTCTTTAAGTTCAGAACCATTGTTTCTGAATTAACAATGTCACTCTCCATCCTAATGAAGAACTCAACCATATTATGGTCACTCTTGCCCAAGGGGGCACGTACAACAAGACTGCTATCTAACCCTTCCTCATTACTCAATACCCAGTCTAAAATAGCCTGCTCTCTCGTTGGTTCCTCTACATGTTGATTTAGATAACTATCCCGCATACATTCCAAGAAATCCTCTTCCTCAGCACCCCTGCCAATTTGATTCACCCAATCTATATGTAGATTGAAGTCACCCATTATAACTGTTTTGCCTTTGTCGCACGCATTTCTAATTTCCTGTTTGATACCATCTCCAACTTCACTACTACTGTTAGGTGGCCTGTACACAACACCCACCAGCGTTTTCTGCCCCTTAGTGTTTCGCAGCTCTACCCATACCGATTCCACATCCTCGAAACTAATGTCCTTCCTTTCCATTGCGTTAATGTCCTCTCTAATCAGCAACGCTACCCCACCTCCTTTCCCTTTCTGTGTATCCCTCCTGAATATTGAATATCCCTGGATGTTCAGCTCCCAGCCTTGGTCACCCTGGAGCCATGTCTCCGTGATCCCAACTATATCATAGTCATTAATAGCTATCTGCACATTCAACTCACCCACCTTATTACGAATGCTCCTTGCATTGAGACACAAAGCCTTCAGGCTTGTTTTTACAACACTCTTATCCCTTATACAATTATGTTGAAAAGTGGCCCTTTTTGATTTTTGCCCTGGTTTTGTCTGCCTGCCACTTTTACTTTTCACCTTGCTACCTATTGCTTCCACCCTCATTTTACACCCCTCTGTCTCTACGCTCACACATTTAAGAAAACCTTTCCCTTTAACTCCATCCTCCACTATCCCATTCGACACCCCACCCCAATTATTCAGTTTAAAACCACCTGTGTAGCAGTGGCAAACCTGCCTGCCAGAATGCTGGTCCCACACCTGTTAAGATGCAATCCGTCCCTTTTGTACAGTTCCCCCTTACCCCAAAACAGATCCCAGTGATCTAAGAACCTAAATCCCTGCCCTGTGCACCAGTTCCTCAGCCACATGTTCAGGTCCCGTATCTCCCTGTTCCTGCTCTCGCCAGCACGAGGAACTGGAAGCAAACCGGAGATAACAACCCTGGAGGTCCTGCTTTTCAGCATTTTTCCGAGCTCTCTAAAGTCACGCTGCAGAATATTTATCCGCTTCTTTCCGACATCGTTTGTGCCGACATGCACTACCACTTCCGGCTGTTCACCTTCGCCCTTGAGGATTCCATCACCAGGCCACAAGAACATGATGCAATTCTCCCCGTGCATCAATGAGTGTCGACCCAGCACCAGTGTGGAGGCTCACCGCCATACAGAACATGGTGCAGTACAGCAACCCTTCACCATGGCTGCACCACACCATTGGCTGCACCACACCATGGCTGCACCACACCATGGCTGCATTACACCATGGCTGCATTACACCATGGCTGCATTACACCATGGCTGCATTACACCATGGCTGCATTACACCATGGCTGCACCACACCATGGCTGCACCACACCATGGCTGCACTACACCATGGCTGCACCACACCATTGGCTGCACCACACCATGGCTGCACTACACCATGGCTGCACCACACCATTGGCTGCACCACACCATGGCTGCATTATGCCATGGCTGCACTACACCATGGCTGCATTACACCATGGCTGCACTACACCATGGCTGCACTACACCATGGCTGCACTACACCATGGCTGCATTACACCATGGCTGCACTACACCATGGCTGCACTACACCATGGCTGCACCACACCATGGCTGCATTACACCATGGCTGCACCACACCATGGCTGCACTACACCTTGGCTGCACTACACCTTGGCTGCACCACATCACTGACAAAATGCATTGTGTACACAGCAGCTTCCAAACCTGCAAACTGTATGGAGGACAAAGGTCAAGATACATGGAAATGATCACCGACATCTACAACTCAATCTACTCATCCTCCAGACGAGGAAATTCATCAGCCGCATTTATTTTCCAACGGAGTAGATCTCCTGATCGGCAACTCGTCGCACCCGGTGCCCATGAAACACCCTCAGGAATCTGGCTCATGATGATGCTTATGGGCATTGGTTGTGGGTGGTCTGGGGAACAGGCAAAGCTGGACAACCACAAGGTAGCTGCTGCCCACTGTCTCGCTCTGGCCACTCGTTGGGCTGCTTCTTCAGGTCTGATTGATGCAACCTCCATTCCTTGACCGCTCCAACCCCTCGCCCCGCTCACCGTCAATGACTTCCATCTGTGGCGAGGCCCACCCTCAGCCACGGCAACAGTACACACAGCGATCAATATCAATCAGCTGAGGGCAGCTTAGGTCACCATCCACACACTCCTGGTCTTGGCCGCTTGCAGACACTCACCTTTCCAAACGGTGCAGGAATAGTAAGATTAAACGAGAACTTACCAAAGTTTGAAGTTTGATCTTTATTTTATGAGGAGTTACGTAGGTGATTACGTGAAGAACCCCGCCAGTGCGCCTGCGCGTCAATCTTCAAAGCAGCGGTGTGAAATCACAAAAAACAACAAGCGAAGTAATATAGTCTCATAATAAAACGAGTAATACAAGAACTTCCATCTGATCTTTATGATAGAGGGTAGGGTCGTGGTGGGCACGTAATCACCTACGTAACTCCTCATGAAATAAAGATCAAACTTCAAACTTGGGTAAGTTCTCGGTTAATCTTACTATTTTACTTCGGAGTCACGTGAGTGACTACGTGAAGATTTTAAAGCTTTGTGATTTCATGCCATGGATCAATCCCGGCTTCTCACTGCATAGATTGACTCGGAACGAGAATAATCAATCATGCATTCATAATAACATTTGTACCACAAATGCAGTAATTCATTTCAATAATGAAATTAATCAGATCCCCTTTAAACCAGAGGAATTTACACAGAACTTAAAATAGTTTCTGCAAACAACCCCGCATTAACAATAGGCCGATGGTAAAAATGTTGAAACATCAACTCATTGGACCACCCCGCGGCTGCGAGGATATGGTCGACGGGGATGTCTTTTGCCCTGGCCGCCGACGTTTCTGCTGCCCTAGTCGAGTGAGACGTAAAAACATAAGTGTTAATACCAGCAGCTGTTAAGACTTCTTTTATCCATCTGGAAATAGTCTGTATTGAAACTCTCTTGTGTGGTTTCTTGTGTGTGATCAACAACCCAGTTTCCGTATTCACAAATTCTTTGTGACCTCAATGTATTGTAATAAATATGTCTTAATACAGAGACATGGATCATTTGGATATGCTGCTAGCATAATTTTAAATCCTGTCACACCTGGCCTAATTTACTTTAGTAGGTCATAGATATAGAATGTAACCTTGTCTTCAGTTACTTCCATACTGTCTATTTGTAATTTTCCAAGTGTTTGCACTCGTTGTGCTGTCACTCATGCCATAAGCATGAATACTTTCATACTGAGCTTGACCAAAGGTAAAGACACACTTGATGACCATTCACGAAGTAGTTTCAGTACCACACGTACATCCCAGATTGTCACGTACCTAGGTTTCGGTGGTTTGGAATTAAAGATTCCTTTCATTAGTCTGGAAACAATTGGGTGTGACCCAATTGAGTTTCTTTCTGAATCCAGAACCAAATATGAGGACAATGCACTTCTGGCTGAATTAATTGCACTACAACTCAGACCTTCATCATAATAAAGTTTTGACAGAAATTCTAAACATTTGAAATATCTGCAGTACTTTATTGCACATTCCTTTGTACACAGAACTCTTCCCATTTCTTAATATAAGAAAGGTACTGTTTTTGAGTGCTCTTCCTCCCGGCTGCCGTAAGCATGTCCACAGTATGCTCAGACAGTCCTCGTCCCAGAAAAGGCATTCTTAAAACCTGCAAATCAACAAATCCAAACGATGATATAATGGATGTTGTTCCCCTGTACAGGGTGCAGCAATAAATTACTCTTTTTTGGGACTTTCATCAACATTTGTGTTGTTAATTCTAATATCAACAGATACCATGGCTGTGTAGGCCAATCTGGTACTACCAATACCCTTGAAGCAGCATCTTGCCTGATTTTAAGCAAACATTGGCTTATGAGGCAGAAAGGTGGAAATATATATGAAAACATACCACCCCAATGTAGCGAGAAAGCATCAATCGCCACTGCTCCTGGATCTGGTTTCCATGAGACATATCTCGATAGCTGATGATTCAAGTCGATGTCGGTCATTCCAAATCTGATTACTATGGAACTTTTCGTGACCTGGTGTCTGCTATCATGTTCATTCTACCTGGTAGATAGATAGCTGAAATCCAAATGTTCTTTTCAATACACCAAGACCCAAGTTGATTTAACCATTTTGTCACATGACACCGACTTAATTCCACCCATATCATTAATATAGGCAACTACTGTTGTGTTTATTAATTTGAACTTGAACCTTCCTTTTAGTTGTGTTAGAACCATAAGCTTGGAGTCCATAGAAACCTCCTAAAAGCTCCAAATAGGTAATTCCCCATGTCTGCAGTAACACTAACTTTTCCTGATTCCATCTGCCTCCGCAGCTCCATGTTAAGTCAGTTGCACCCCATCCTAGTGCACTGGCATCAGTTTGTAATATCATGGAAGGTTGTTCAATCAGCACTTTGCCTGAACTGCTTGAGACATGTAGAATCCACCACTGCAGCTTAGAAACAGCATTTGTTGTTACTTGCATGGTTCTATCAAAATGACCAGCATTTACTCTCAGTGCCTGTTCTTTAATTCTCTGCAGCTGTTGATAATGTAATGGTCCATACTGGACCATTTTAATTTTCCCAATACTCGAGCCAGCTGTCTGATTAGAGGTTTTTGCTCGTTTAACAGATTACTGCAATCTTTAATCAACCACCCTTTTTTCACTGGGCAAAGTAATTTGCATTTGGGCTAAATCAATTGTGAACCCCAAATAATTAATCGAGGTACATGTTTTTAACCTTGATTTCTTTGGATGAATTTAGAAACCCCCAAACTTTCAAAAGTTTGATTTTATTACTGCAACCGATGCTTCTGTTGACTGTTTTGTCCTTCCTATAATCAGGACATCATCCAGGTATGCCATTAGTACATGCCCCTGGCTCTCAGCAACCCCAGAATTGATTTTAACAATTTTATGAATAATCTGGGAGGGAACGTTAACCCTTTAGGCAGAGCTTTGAACTGCCCTAATTGGTTCATCCATGTAAATTTATAATACTTCATATCTTGCAAGTGAACAGACACTGAACAAAAGGATTCAGACTTGTCAAGTCTATAATAATCCTACATCCTCCATCCCTTTTTGATCGAGGGAATATATTTGACCCAAATTGGTGAATTTGGTAGACTGATTCTTTAATAACACCTTTTATATATAGGGTTTTGAAGCGCAACTTGAACCTCCATTACTTCGCAAAGTGGAGAGTTCTGCTAGGAACATGCTGGACAGGCAAATCATAATTTGGATTGAATTCAATTTGAAATCCTTGTATATTATTCAGAATTACCACATCTGAAGTAATCTTCTTCCAATGTTTATAGAAGAAACGTAATCTGCCTCCAACTTTTGGACTATGTTCCCCTGAGAACCAGGTCCACCTACCTCTTGAGTTATTTGAGTATTCTGAGATCCCTGGATTCTCCCGGAAGCACCACCACTGGTCCTTACTCCCGCTGCAGGCCGCCAGCTACGTCCCTGCGTTGATGAGCGACTTGGTCCTGTCTAGGATCCGTATGACGTCTGAAAGAATAATTCCTCTTTACAGACTTTGCAACCATTGATGTTTTTATCAATCCTGTTTTCGCTTCATCTTCCAACTCTTTAATACGTCTCCCGAGATCCTCTCCAAAGAGTAAGTTGGGTAATTGTATATTACTTGGTTTGCAGAGTGCTGCGAATTTCGGATTCATAGTAGGCCGTATAGCACTTTCCTCAGATAATTGATCTCGAAGTGGGTGCTGCATAGCAACCCCAGTGCTTGCTGATGCAACTTCGTCATCTTTTGGCTGTTACCTGCTATTCTGGTAAAAAGCAGTTATTCCAGAACCCAGCAACTTTAATATTCTCTGCAACTGATTCCAGATAATTTGGTTCACTGCTGCTGCTTTCAGCAACCCACAGTTACTTGGGGTCTCCTCCTTTCTTGCAGTCTCATCCATCTCCTGCTGTTCCAGCTAATGGTAAACCAAGTAATTTATTAAGGAGGCCAGTTCTTCTCCTAATGGCTCTCCTGACCCTGACGGGGCAGCGAATCCTACTGCCAGGGGTGGAACATCTGGCAGCTGCCGTTCATCGCCTTGTACAGCCTCACCGTCAGAGTCGGGGTCTGAAATCTCATGACCCGTAGCACGCTCCTCATTCCTGAGGGTGCATTCCATCAGCCCTGAGCCAGGTGCTGTTAAGCTGCTCCTGCAGCTTGGATTACAGTACACTCCTTCCTGAGTGAACTTTGCTCCAACAGCCTAAGAAAAAGGCTTTCTATTTGGGCAATACGCTCGAAAGCAGTATCTAGCCCTGTACCAGGAGCTGTTTGAGCTGTTTCCAGCAGCTTGGCTTTCAGTACACTCCTCCCTGAGTGAACTTTGCTCCAACAGCCTATGTAAAAGGCTTTCTATTTGGGCAAGACGCTCGAAAGCAGTATCTAGCCCTGGAGCTACTTCCATTGCCTGGGACTCCCTCCGTGGGCCGTTGGGATTTAAACTTCGTCTTTTGCCCGACAGGCGCTGACAGTGTTTTCACCAGCCCCAGGTCCACAGTCGCTATGCTCACCGCTGGCGACTGTACCGGGGTTTAGAGGCGGTTGGTCTCTAACCGCAGACTCCCGACTTTCCCGACTTCTGTCGGCTATGTCGCTCGCCTCTTCCCCCTGTCCGTTTTTTCCATGGCGTCTGTGGAAAAAATCCCCATAGACCCACAGTAAACGGACCTGGAAAACATGAAAAAAGTTTCTACTTACCTTGTAGTTGAAAAACTACAAACCACTGTAGGAGCTCTGCTCCTCACGTCCGTTTGCGTCAAGGCGTCTGACATAATGACGCGCAGGCGCACTGGCGGGGTTCTTCACGTAGTCACTCACGTGACTCCGAAGTAAAATCATAGATCCAAAGGCAGAGTAAAATGGTGGAACCTCACCGAGTGAAAGTGGAATTTAAACTAATTAGAATCAATAAGTTCCAGCAGCATGTTACATGGTGATACCACTAATTACAATCATTCCAACTGACTCAACATGTTACCTACAGAAACCTCACGGCCATTTAAAGCAAATCCAGGTTCAATTATCCACATTATAACTTCCTCATGAACTGGAGATCAGGTTGGGAGAAAAACCTTTAAAAATATATCAACTTTCAAAATGTTAAATTATACAATGTTTTATTCATATACATATGAGGAAGGGTCTCGACCCGAAATGTCGCCTATTCCTTCGCTCCATAGATTCTGTCTCACCCGCTGATTCTCCAGCATTTGTCTACCTTCCATAGTTTTATCATGTTATTTGAAATTATTTTTAACGTTGGTTTATTAATAGGTGTAAGTTTTGTGAACGTCATTCACACATCTAACCATGAGGTGGTCTCTCAGTGTGTGTAATCCAGTGTGTGTAATCCCAGTGTAATCCAGTGTGTGTAATCCAGTGTGTGTAATCCAGTGTGTGTAATCCAGTGTGTAATCCAGTGTGTGTAATCCAGTGTGTGTAATCCAGTGTGTGTAATCCAGTGTGTGTAATCCAGTGTGTAATCCAGTGTGTGTAATCCAGTGTGTGTAATCCAGTGTGTGTAATCCAGTGTGTAATCCCAGTGTGTGTAATCCAGTGTGTGTAATCCAGTGTGTGTAGTCCAGTGTGTGTAATCCAGTGTGTGTAATCCAGTGTGTGTAATCCAGTGTGTAATCCAGTGTGTGTAATCCAGTGTGTGTAATCCAGTGTGTAATCCCAGTGTGTGTAATCCAGTGTGTGTAATCCAGTGTGTGTAATCCCAGTGTGTGTAATCCAGTGTGTGTAATCCAGTGTGTGTAATCCAGTGTGTGTAATCCCAGTGTAAGTAATCCCAGTGTGTGTAATCCCAGTGTGTGTAATCCCAGTGTGTGTAATCCCAGTGTGTGTAATCCCAGTGTAATCCCAGTGTGTGTAATCCCAGTGTGTGTAATCCCAGTGTAATCCAGTGTGTGTAATCCAGTGTGTGTAATCCCAGTGTGTGTAATCCCAGTGTAATCCAGTGTGAGTAATCCAGTGTGTGTAATCCCAGTGTAATCCAGTGTGTGTAATCCCAGTGTGTGTAATCCCAGTGTGTGTAATCCCAGTGTGTGTAATCCCAGTGTGTGTAATCCAGTGTGTGTAATCCAGTGTGTGTAATCCAGTGTGTGTAATCCCAGTGTGTGTAATCCCAGTGTAATCCAGTGTGAGTAATCCCGTGTGTGTAATCCCAGTGTAATCCAGTGTGTGTAATCCCAGTGTGTGTAATCCAGTGTGTGTAATCCCAGTGTAATCCAGTGTGTGTAATCCAGTGTGTGTAATCCCAGTGTAATCCAGTGTGTGTGATCCCAGTGTGTGTAATCCCAGTGTAATCCAGTGTGTGTAATCCCAGTGTGTGTGTAATCCAGTGTGTGTAATCCAGTGTGTGTGATCCCAGTGTAATCCAGTGTGTGTAATCCCAGTGTAATCCAGTGTGTGTAATCAGTGTGTGTAATCCAGTGTGTGTAATCCAGTGTGTGTAATCCCAGTGTAATCCAGTGTGTGTAATCCCAGTGTGTGTGTGTAATCCAGGGTGTGTAATCCAGTGTGTGTGTAATCCAGGGTGTGTAATCCAGTGTGTGTAATCCCAGTGTAATCCAGTGTGTGTAATCCCAGTGTGTGTAATCCAGTGTGTGTAATCCCAGTGTGTGTAATCCCAGTGTAATCCAGTGTGTGTAATCCAGTGTGTGTAATCCAGTGTGTGTAATCCAGTGTGTGTAATGCCAGTGTGTGTAATCAGTGAGTTGTATGTGGTTAGTTCATTATCTAGATCATGAAACATTACCAACTTTTCATAAATCACTGCTCCGAGCATGAGGCTTAAGATCGAGAAGTTCAATGCCAACACAAATCACCTGTCCCTATACCTCAGGGGTTGGCAACCTACGGCCTCCGGGCCGAATGCGCCCCGTAACCTGAAATCATCCGGCCCACAGGCAGATTTCTCTCCCCGTAATCACCTGGCCCGCCCCGAGTGCGCGGCCGAACTCTGGCTGTACCGCGTCCTGCGCAAAGCCGCCAGCACGGCCGTGCACCTTCTGTGAACACGTTTAAGAAAGAACTGCAGATGCTGGAAAAATTGAAGGTAGACAAAAATGCTGGAGAAACTTAGCGGGTGAGACATGTAAGGATTGCACGAGGCTGCCTCACCCGCTGAGTTTCTCCAGCATTTTTGTCTGCCTTCTGTGAACACATGATTTGATGCCTGCCATCCGGGGCGGGATGGGGACGGGATCCATGTGTAAACGTGATAGATGTGGCCCGCCATCCGCTCACAGACATGCGTCCCGGCCCCGATGCAGAATAAGGTTGCCGACCTCTGCTCTATGGGATTCCAACTCACTGCTGTTAAAATCTTGACAGTTTTTTAAAAACTCCAATCTAATTTTATCTATTTTTAAAGGAAGTAAAGTCTTTCCAACTTTAGAACAGGCATTCACTAAGAGAAATTAATGTGGTCTTTCAGCAAAAAGCAGCAATGCCTAATTGCCTTCTCAGCTCAGACAGATCCTTGCAATAAATGTGATCATATACTCCATTCAGTCACTTTCACGCCATCGTTCACTAAAACCTGATGGAACCATGATCTTGTATTTTTACTCTATGCATAAAGGGGAGGCCATTTAGGACTGAGGTGATAAAAAACTTTTTCACCCAGAGAGTTGTGAATTTGTGGAATTCCCTGCCACAGAGGGCAGTGGAGGCCAAATCACTGGATGGATTTAAGAAAGAGTTAGATAGAGCTCTAGGGGCTAGTGGAATCAAGGGATATGGGGAGAAGGCAGGCACGGGTTATTGATTGGGGACGATCAGCCATGATCGCAATGAATGGCTGTGCTGGCTCGAAGTGCCGAATGGCCTCCTCCTGCACCTATTTTTTTTGTTTCATACACGTATATATGTATATACTCTATACACACACGTATATATGTATATACACAAGTATATGCATAGCATAATGGTCCATGACGTCGCCAAACAGACCTGGGGTCAGGTTCCTAAGTTTTATCACACAGGCAATTTCATGTGGCCAAAAAAATTAAATTATCAAAGGATGGAAATTAAAAACGTTCCCATTCAAGGGTGATGTCAGGAAAAGCCAACAATGTGAATAATTCCTGTTTCCTTCTATTTACTAGAGTTGTTTATAAATGTAATTATCTTACTTTGAAGGTTCATATAAGGGTGAAGATGACTTACTTGCCTGTCTTCTCTTGTGTAACTTTCATCTCCAGAAAATAACTAAATTACAGGGAGGAAAGTGATGGAGCGACAGATAATTGTCAAAACTTAATAATCATTCTTAACCATCTGTGGTCATTTACTTCACAGATCAAAATGCTTTAATTTTGAGATAATTGCTGGTCCTGACCCTTTGGTTTTCACATTTGGAAAGGATGATAGCTATGCTGAAGGTCTCTTTTGCTCTGTGCAATTACGTATCACCATGTTTTGAGCTAAAACAGACCACTCCTGTTCTGAAGTAACCTGTGATCTGCCGTGCCAAGTAAATCAGAAGGGCCGCAGGCAAAGCAAGAACAATAAGATGACAGATATCCATGCTGAGGGTGAAATGTTTCCCAATGCTGTTGAACTGCCTGGTTCTTATTTGACTACAGGCCCAGCCTCAGTCTCAGGTCCTCAATTTAATACGTGTCGACAGATTAAAGAACTCCACATTCCATGTCCACATTGGAGCAAAGATTTATCAAACTCCAGGACCTTTACCATGAATGGGCAAAGTTTCACAGTTCTAATACCTTGAAATGCTGAACAATAAATCATTCCCCATTTCACAAGTTTCCTTCTGCAGCATTAGTGGACGCAAGTTCTGAGTGACTGAGTCACAAATTCCCTCGTTTCTCAGCATCCTGTGAATCACTGTTTATGTCATAACTTGAGCATCAGAGAGACTATGTTTAATTCTACTACAATATTACAACCAAGATCATACTGAAAAAACATAAACACAAAAGACAACCAATTAATTTTAAAGACATTCATTTTGAAAAGTGAAGATCTTATGAATAGAACTCAGCAGTTATTTCTCTCAATGGGCAAGTTAAATAAATAAAAAATGAAACAATGATGTAATTTAGACTGTTGGATATTAAATCATATTTCAAGGTGTTCATAATTCCAAAGACAAACCCCACAACTCTAATATATTCACATTCAATAGCTACCACCTTACAATTATTGGGACGTAACTGCGTCACCAACATCCAAGTGGGAACCTGACATCACAGCGATAGCCAGGAAAAGGAAAGGACCTTTTTCTGATGATTTTTCACACATAGGTAGAACACCATTTCCAAATCACCAACCACAAAGCTGAAGGCAGACAAAAATGCTGGAGGAACTCAGAAAGTGAAGCAACATTTATGGAGAGAAGGAATAGGAGACGTTTCGGGTCGAGACCCTTCTTCAGAAATTTCCACAAAGATGAAATTGATTACGTAATTTCCTTAGGAAATTCTTCCCTTTGAGGTCTTAGTAAAATTATCCTGATCCATGGATGGATATGGGCCAATAGCTTTGCCTTTAATACCATCCAAGCTTATCACCAAACTTGCAGGACTTGGCATCAGCACTCATCTCTGCACCTGGATCCTTGACTTTCTGACCAACAGACCTTTCTCTTAATATCATCAAGACAAAGGAGATAGTGATTGACTTCAAGAAGTGAAGCGGTTCACATATCCCAGTTTGCATTGATGGTGCCGAAGCAGGGATGGTTGAAAACTTCAAATTCCTCAGAGTCAATATCACCAACAACTTCACCTGGACCATTCAGATTGAAGCAACGACCAAGAAAGCACACCAACGCCTCTACTTCCTTCGAAGGCTTAGGAAGTTTGGAATGTCCCCTACAACTCTCACCAATGTCTACAGATGCACCATAGAAAGCATTTTAACAGGATGCATCAAAGCTTGGTTTGGGAACAGCTCCATCCAGGATAGCAAGAAATTGCAGCAAATTGTGGACGCAGCCCAGACCATCACACAAACCAACCTCCCTTCCATCTACACCTCACGCTGCCTCGGCAAGGCCAGCTGCATAATCAAGGACAAGTCGCATCCTGGCCACTCCCTCTTCTCCCCTCTCCCATCATGCAAAAGGTATAGCAGTGTGAAAACGCACACCTCCAGATTCAGGGAGTTTCTTCCCAGCTGTTATCTGGCAACAGAATCATTCTACCACTACCAGAGAGCATTTCTGAACTACTATCGACCTCTTTGATGATCCTAGGACTATCCTTGATTAGACTTTGCTGTCTTTACCTTGCACTAAACGTTGTTCCCTTATCATGTAACTATACACTGTAAATGGATTGATTGTAATCATGTGTCGTCTTTCTGCTGATCCACTCTTAAGGGCCTGTCCCACTTGGGCGACCTAATCCGGGAGTTCTGGCGAGTTTGCCCTCGACTCATACTCGCAGCATGGTCGACACGAGGTCATAGGAGGTCTTCGTAACTCTCCTTCATGCTCGAGAGTGGTCTCTGAGTACTCGAGGCCTCAGCTAGGTCGCGGCATTTTTTTCAATATGTTAAAAAATGCACGCGAGTAAAAAAAGGTCGCCATGGAAAAAATCTATACTTTTTTTACTTGTAGGTTTAGTCGCAGTACATAGATACATAGAAAATAGGTGCAGGAGTAGGCCATTCGGCCCTTCGAGCCTGCACCGCCATTCAATATGATCATGGCTGATCATCCAACTCAGTATCCCGTACCTGCCTTCTCTCCATACCCCCTGATCCCTTTAGCCACAAGGGCCACATCTAACTCCCTCTTAAATATAGCCAATGAACTGGCGTCAACTACCCTCTGTGGCAGAGAGTTCCAGAGATTCACCACTCTCTGTGTGAAAAAGTTTTTCCTCATCTCGGTCTTAAAGGATTTCCCCCTTATCCTTAAGCTGTGACCCCTTGTCCTGGACTTCCCCAACATCGGGAACAATCTTCCTGCATCTAGCCTGTCCAACCCCATAAGAATTTTGTACGTTTCTATAAGATCCCCTCTCAATCTCCTAAATTCTAGCGAGTATAAGCCAAGTCTATCCAGTCTTTCTTCATATGAAAGTCCTGACATCCCAGGACTGTCGCAGTAGGTCGCAGTAGGTCGGCATGATAGTCGTAGGTAATCGAGGGTAGTCGTAGATTGTGTTCATCATAGTCGAAGGGAGATCGAAGGACATCGTCTTCACTCTCCACTATTCGGTCCAATTTTTCCGAAGTTAGTCTTAACTGGTCTTCAACATAATCGAAGGAGGTCTTCTACATGTCATTTTTTAAAACTCTTCTAAACTCACCAATTAGGTCGCCCAAGTGGGACAGCCCAACAAAAAGCTTTTCACCGAACGTGACAGAATTAAAAGTGAAACAAACGCAGGCATGTGGGGCTAGTGTAGATGGGACATGTTGGTCAGTGTGGGCAAGTTGGGCCGAAGGGCCTGTTTCTGTGCTGTATGACTATGTGTGAGCAACTTGTTGGTGGAGTGTCCAGGATTAAACTGGTCTTTGTGCAGTCACTGCACTAAATGTTCAACACTGCACAATGTACTGTATATGGCAACATCACTCTAATGTGCACTATTCACTCCAGTTTAAAGAAATGCTTGCTGGAGGATCTTTTATTATATCTTGAAAGGTGACAAGGATTATATTAACTGTTTATTTAGAGACAAGTCACACGTAACAAGTTTTACAGACAAAATAATACGATATATTTTTCATTCTAAAAACAATTTGGTCTTAGATCTGAATAAATAAAATGGCAGGCACTTATCCACATAAACACAGGAAGCACACATGCTTACATATTATGGAGAATGTCCAGCAACCTGTAATAGACTGGCAATAATCTGCTGCTAATCCAACATTTGTGGAAAACTTATGGATTTTTTTTGCCACCCACACAAACATTTAAATAGCATTGACTTTCTATTCAGAAATTAGATTTATTAAACAAAACACATTGACATTCTTCTTTGAAGACATTAAACATTCCCCTTCCTGACGTACAGCACATAATGAAATATAACTGACAGTGAATCTCTAACATGATCTGTTTGTACAGGATTTAGAGACATTATTCTGCTCATGGCTACATCTGTCCAGGGCAACATTCTCATCATCTCTTTGTGCCACAGCTTTGATTTGGCTTGATCCACTGAATAAACACCGTCTCCTGGGATTCCTTCTGATAGAGAATAGGAAGAATCCTTTGCCGAGGATGCTGTGTTGGAGAGAGACGCTGGACATTTGGAGTCGGTGAAATCGTTCTGTAATTCAGTGAGACGTGGCGTTTAGGGTCAAACGTGACAAAGCAACGTACACTCCTTTGGCCCACGATGTCTCTCCATGATGCGGTATCCTTGGAGCCTCCTTCAAGCAGATTTTGCACAGCTTATTAGCACTTGATATCATTAAGTGATCACCAGAAAACATTCTGCATCCAATGGAAACTGGTATCAACTATCACTACCATTTCCTTCAGTGGGATCTGAGACTAACATTTCAACTGAGGATCTTGCAGCCTGTTCCAGATCCTTATCATTTCTTGAGGATTTCTGCTATGGACTAATATTAAGTTTTTATATGCACAGGTAACTTGTCTATCTTTTTGCAAAATATCAAAAGTCCTGAAACCCTTGTGTTTCTCTGGAGCAAGGCCAAGTTTTCTAAGGCACATTCCAGTGTACACATCATCAATTGGATATAGTGCAACCTGATATGAGATATTATGAAGTCTCTTTGCCAAGTATCCAGAGTAGAGGAAGCCACCACCACCTGCATAGGGTGGGTACACACCCTCAAATATGCTCTCAGGAACATAATACTTCAGTTTCTTCTCTCGATGAGGTCCTGCATTTGTAATAACATCACCAATAAACAGATCTTTAGCTTTATTCTTATCCAAAGTATCTAAATATTCAAGTATTTGCATCGTGTTTACAAAGACATCATCATCTCCTTTAAAAATGTATTGAATATTGGGGCATGATTTGCTGATCCACTCTAAAAACAACACTTCCTTCAGTGTTAGATTAAAGAAGGTATCTCGGTAATCCCACAGGAGAATGTCTTTGTGCTGGTTACTCTCAAACTGAAGCATCTCAGACAAGTCAGGAAAGTCATCCGCCTGAGACGACTTGCCCAGTAAAAAGATCCGAGCAATGGTCTTATTTCTGATTGTAGTCTCATTTCCCCACGACTGGCGGATCGCCTGCCGCCTGTCAAAGTGGGATTCCAGTGACTTTATAGCCAGGAGAAGCACAGGGTTATTCTGGCATTTGGCAGGTTGGTCAATGACCAAAGGGTAACTCCGACATCGCAAGTAGGTGAGGAAATCTTTGAAGCGGTCGGGTAGACTATCAAAGTTATTTATCTCCTCCTTTATACGTGAATTAGGTTCACAGGTGTACATGCTTGTGATGTTTATGTTCCCCATCACAGTTCTATTGTGTAGGGCTGCAGTCACAGGGTTGTACAACTCATCTAGTCTGTGCTGTTCCCGATTCCAGTAGGGTTTAATCGGAACCACAGATTTCCAAAATCCATCGTCTGCAATGATGAGCTTTTTAGTCGAGTTCTTATCTTCCTGATCACTCCATGAAATCTCCACCACGATGTAAATGAAGAAGTTGACCATCAGCATAACCCCCACCAGCTTGGTCCGTTTACGTCCCACACTCATTTTCTCATACCTGTAAAACAAAAAGATATTTACCAAATGCATATGGAAATAGATCTTTTTAATGTACTTTTATAAATTAGAATAGCTACTAAAATGCCGGTGGCTAAATGCAGCATTAATTATTTTATTTATTCTCTCATGGTATGTGGCCAAAACTAAAGCCTCCCCCTTTATATCCCCCTCCCCGTTTATATCAGCCCTCTACACCAACTTCCAATGAACCCTCTACGTTCCCTGTCTCGATGCAGAGTTTCAACCCGAAATGTCAACCATCTTTTCCCTCCACAGATGCTGCCTGACCCACTGTGTTCCTCCAATACTTTGTGATTTGCTCATGGATCCAGCATTTGCAGTTCTTGTGTCTCCACTATAAATGGAGCGTTACAGAAACATAGAAAAATAGGTGCAGGAGTAGGCCATTCGGCCCTTCGAGCCAGCACCGCCATTCAATATGATCATGGCCGATCATTCAAAATCAGTAGCCCCATTCCGGTTTTCTCCCCATGTCCCTTGATTCCTTTAGCTGTAAGAGCTACATCTAACTCTCTCTTGAAAACATCCAGTGAATTGGCCTCCACTGCCTTCTGTGGCAGAGAATTCCACAGATTCACATCTCCCTGGGTGAAAATGTTTTTCCTCATCTCAGTCCTAAATGGCCCACCCCTTATTCTTAAACAGTGACCCCTGGTTCTGGACTCCCCAACATCAGGAACATTTTTCCACAATCTAGCCTGTCCAATCCCTTAAGATTTTATATGTTTCTATAAGATCCCCTCTCATCCTTCTAAATCCCAGTGAATTTTAGACCAGTCGACTCATTCTTTCATCATATGTCAGTCCCGCCATCCCGGGGATTAACCTCGTGAACCTACACTGCACTCCCTCAATAGCAAGAATGTCCTTCCTCAAATTAGGAAACCAAAATTACACAATACTCCAGGTGTGGTCTCACCAGGGCCCTGTACAACTGCAGCAGGGCCTCCTTGCACCTGAACTCAAATCCTCTCGCAATGAAGGCCAACATGCCATTCGCTTTCTTCACTGCCTTCTGTACCTGCATGCTTACTTTCAGTGACTGATGAACAAGCACACCCGGTCTCGTTGCACCTCCTCTTTCCTAATCTGACACCATTCAGATAATAATCTGCCTTCCTATTCTTGCCACCAAAGTGGATAACCTCACATTTATCCATATTATACTGCATCTACAATACAATACCATTTATTGTCATTTCAACTTCAAATGAAGTTCAAACGAAATTTGGTTTCTGCAGTCATACAACAAGAAAAAAAAAATCTGCTATGCATCTGCCCACTCACCCAACTTAACCAAACCCTGCAGCCTCATAGCATCCTCATCGCAGCTCACACTGCCACCCAGCTTTGTGTCATCCACAAACTTGGAGATGTCACATTTAATTCACTCGTCTAAATCATTAATATACATTGTAAATAGTTGCGGTCCCAGCACCGAGCCTTGCGGCACCCCTCTGGTCAGTGCCTGCCATTCTGAAAAGGACTCATTAATTCCTACTCTTTGTTTCCTCTCTGCCAACCATTTCTCTATCCATGTTAATACCCTATCCCCAATACCACATGCTCTAATTTTGCACACTAATCTCTTGTGCGGGACCTTGTCAAAGGCTTTTTGAAAGTCCAGATACACCACATCCACTGGCTCTCCCTTATCCATTCTATTTGTTACATCCTCAAAAAATTCCAGATGATTAGTCAAGCATGATTTCCCCTTCATAAATCCATGCTGACTTTGACCGATCCTGTCACTGCTTTGCAAATGCGCTGCTGTAACATCTTTAACAATCGACTCCAGCATCTTCCCCACTACCGATGTCAGGCTAACTGGTCGATAATTTCCTATTTTCTCTCTCCCTCCTTTCTTAATAAGTGGAGTTACATTGGTCACCCTCCAGTCCACAGGAACTGATCCAGAGTCCAGAGGACATTGGAAGACAAGATTTTGCACAACAAGTCAAGTCAAGTCACATTTATTTATATAGCACATTTAAAAAACAACTCTCGTTGGACAAAGTGCTTTACATTTGTTATAAGAATAGTATAAACAAACAAACTACATACATATATACATGTAGCCCTCACTCAGAGGACGTCAGGAAAGGCTTGGGAGTATAGATAAGATTTTAGTCTTGACTTAAAAGAGTCGATGGAGGGGGCAGTTCTGATGGGAAGGGGATGCTGTTCCACAGTCTAGGAGCTGCAACCGCAAAGGCGCGGTCGCCCCTGAGCTTATGCCTAGACCGTGGGATATTCAGCAACCCCAAGTCGGCCGATCTGAGGGACCTGGAGGTGGAGTGGTGGGTGAGAAGACTTTTTATGTAGGTGGGGGCAAGCCCATTGAGGGCTTTGTAGACATGGAGGAGGATCTTGAAGTTTATACGGAACCGTACAGGGAGCCAGTGGAGAGAGGCCAGGATCGGGGTGATGTGGTCCCTTTTTCGGGTGCCCGTCAGGAGTCTCGCTGCGGCATTTTGGACCAGTTGCAGGCGGGACAGGGAAGATTGGCTGATGCCAGTGTAAAGGGAGTTGCAGTAATCTAGGCGGGAGGAGATAAATGTGTGGATGATCTTTTCGAGGTCATCAAAGTGGAGGAATTGTTTTATTTTAGCTATCATCCGAAGCTGAAAGAAGCTAGCTTTTACCATGGGATTGACTTGTTTGTCAAATTTCAGTGCTGAGTCAAATATCACACCAAGGTTTTTGACGTGAGGTTTGAGTAGTGGGGTAAGGTTTCCAAGGCTGCCTGCTATCATTTTGATTGAGTCTGAGGGGCCGAGAAGGATGACCTCAGACTTACTCTCGTTTAGTTGGAGGAAGTTCTGGGCCATCCAACACTTTATATCCTCGAGGCAGCGGGTAAGGTTAAGCAGATTTGATTGTTTTTTGGGCTTCAGGGGGAGATAGAGTTGTGTATCGTCTGCGTAGCAATGGAGTAACAAGATCACTAACTAAATCTTCCTCATTACACAATACCCAGTCTAGGATGGCCTGCCCTCTAGTCGGTTCCTCTACATATTGGTTTAAAAACCCATCCCGTATACATTCCAGGAAATCCTCCTCCTCAGCACTGTTACCAATTTGGTTGGCCCAATCTATATGTAGATTAAAGTCACCCATGATAACGGTGTACCTTTGCTACACGCATCCCTAATTTCCTGCTTGATGCTATCCCCAACCTCCCTACTGCTGTTTCTATGTAAAGTAAACAGAGAGAGATTAAAGTAAAGTGTGGTTCTGACCTATAGGCTGCAACATAGAGAATTGTAAGGTACCATGCATCACTCAAGAGCAACCCTGGAGCAGATGCATCCCATGGAGAAATCAAACAGAATATCACTAGTTCAGCTCTGCAAACAGAAGCATGGATGGCTTCTGAAGGGCGTGGGGGGAGAAACCCACAAGGACATCAATAAGTTATCCACGAGAGGGGAGCCACTGCAGCCTCCATTAGAGTGAACCACTTCTTTATATTGCCGTGGATTAGATCTGTGCGAAAATTACAATCTTCTGAAAATTAAAACAAACTAAAATGGAAACTCGGGAAAAAAAAATCAAATTAAAAAGAAAATTGGTCTATAATTGTCGAATGGATTTAATGGAAGAACATTTATAGATCTCCTTTAATTCACTGAAATATAAATGGTATTATGTGCGTCTATCTGCCTAAACCCAGTCTTACAATTCTCCTCCCCATTCCCATTAACTCAATGCTGTAAACATTGGCTCCTACTAAATATTACAAATATTCTTAATTCAGTCTGTTGCCACATTGACCAGCAATATCAACATTATTTGTGCCAAGTAACAGCTCCGAAAACTTCTCAAATAAAATTGTGAAAATTGCAGCAAAAGTGCCAAAATAGATGATGCAGGTGAGAGTGGCATTTACACAATAAGAGGCACTGCTCCTCTGTGCTCACAACCATTCCGCTCAGAAACCAACGTGGTAATGATGGAACTAAAGCTTCAAAATGAAAGTGAAATAATAAATATAGTGCAGTGGCAGCTCTTGGGAATTATATTCACTCTCAGTCTTACATGATGCATGGTGGACACAAAATGTCGGAGTAACTCAGCGGGACAGGCAGCATCTATGGAGAGATGGAATGGGTGACGTTTCGGGTCGAGACCCTTCTTCAGACTGATGTCAGGGGAGGGGGCAGGACAGAGATAGAATGTAGTCGGAGACAGTAAGACTAGTTGGAGAACTAGGAAGGGGGAGGGGATGGAGAGAGAGGGAAAGCAAGGGCTATTTGAAGTTAGAGAAGTCAATGTTCATACCGCTGGGGTGTAAGCTGCCCAAGCAAAATATGAGGTGCTGTTCCTCCAATTTGAGCTGGGCTTCACTCTGACAATGGAGGACAGAAAGGTCAGATTGGGATCGGGAGGGGGAGTTGAAGCGCTGAGCCACCGGGAGATCAGGTAGGTTCAGACGGACTGAGCGGAGGGGTTCAGCGTAATTGGAAGTAGGGGATAGAGTCTTTACAGGAAGCAGGGTGGGAAGAAATGTAGTCTAGATAGCTATGGGAGTCAGTGGGTTTGTAATAGATGTCGGTCAATAGTCTGTCTCCTGTGATGGAGACGGTGAGATCTAGAAACGGAGATGGTCCAAGTGAATTTGAGTGCAGGATGGAAATTAGTCATGAAGTTGATGATGTCAGTGAGTTGTGCATGGGTGCAGGAGGTAGCACCGATGCAGTCGTCAATGCTGCATGGGTGCAGGAGGTAGCACCAATGCAGTTGTCAATGTAGCATGGGTGCAGGAGGTGGCACCAATGCAGTCGTCAATGCTGCATGGGTGCAGGAGGTGGCACCAATGCAGTTGTCAATGTAGCAGAGGTAGAGTTCAGGGATAGGTCCAGTGTAGGCCTGGAACAGTGATTGTTCGACGTATTTAAACCAGCATATGCAGTTCTTTCCTACACATTAAATGATGCATTTTGCTTTGAGTTCTTTGGAATGACGGGCAGATTTGTGGATGCCAGAAAGAAGAGGCCTTGCCAGCCACAAGTCCTGTTCATCACTACAAGGAGGATACAGTGAGGCAGGGCCAAGCCTCACTCACAGCCTCCAAATTCCCCACGGCAATAACTTCATTCCCACCTGATCCCTGTTGGGAGCTCGTCTGAACTCCGGGATAATAAAGCTAAGGACAAAATGGAAGTGTGGCCCTGGTGTGGTTGGAGTTGAGAGGGGAAGGGCCAGAAAATCCATAAATAACATTCCCTTTGGGAGGAGCCAAGAAAGAGCAAGAGAGGGGAAAACACTGATGGAAGTTGTCTGGGTACAATCAGCAAAAGTGTTTGTGTGGATCAATAGATAAATCAGAGAAACATCAGCTTGGAGTGGACAATAATCCGCATGAATCCACATCCAGGCTGAGCAAACCTGAGCAACAACAATTGCAGAGAGGACAAACTTGCTGCAACGTTAGAGACGTCCCCCATCAGGAGTTAGTGAACCAACAAAGGGAACGGGGAATTATTGATCAATTAGCCAGTTCGATATTCCGAAAAACGCAAGGAATCATGGGATTTGTCAAAGGTCACTCGCTATAAATAAAAAGAGAATGAAGCGTTGACGGTATAAACTGTATAAATTCTTATCTTTATTCATGATTTATGTGTAAAAATATATTTAATCTGAGGAACAGCGGTGCCAGGTAGTGGGAGAGCGGGTTGTAACAGCGAGCTAGAGGGGGCAGAGGTGAGTGGGTGACAGGCGGGGGGGGTGGGGGGGGGGGAGAGACATTCTCGGCAGCTGCTCGCACACAGACCCTCACCTCATCTGCAGTCAGGATCAAACCCGTGTCCCCGGCGCCACAAGCGCCGACGAATCACCTGGGGGGCGACCGGAGACGTCCGGACCGACGGGACACTGGCCCGGAGCAGTGGTCCCCAGGCCTCCAGCCATCGCGGTGAAGCGCCAACCCCAACTCAACTCTGCCCCTCTGCCCACGGCCACCCTGGGACGAAGCACATCCCAGCAGCAACTCAACAGCCCCCGCAGCGCAGGAGACCCCGACCCAACCCCGACCCTCACCATGACCCTGACCCCAACCATGACCCCGACCCTCACCATGATCCCGACCCCAACCATGACCCTGACCCCAACCCCGACCCCAACCAAGACCCTCACCATGACCCCGACCATGACCCTGACCCGACCACGACCCTGACCCGACCCCAACCACGACCCCCGACCAACTCAGCACCACAGCTGCCGAGAATGTTTATAGCGAGTGACCTATGACCTGGGCATGCGCAGTCGGAATACCGAACTCACATATTATTGGGCAGTCAGGATTTAATTCATAATCTTTCAGTTAAGGTGCCTTTAGAAAAGTGCATTCATAATATGTTGAAAACGTTATATAGATTGAATGTTGATTTGGTTCGATCGGAAACCTGATCTTAAATCTGAACTGCAGAAAGCATAAAGATATCAAAGATGATTGAGGTGCACGACAGTGTGACAATGCAATGGCAAACAGTGAAAGATTTAATGCAGAATCTACAACAAATATCCGTTAAGGCACAAATGCCTAGCCAACAAGATAACGTTTCTGATGTTTAAGAAAAGTTCTAAGATTGTCAAACAATAATTGCACTTTTCCTCATTCAGAACAGCAGCAGAATACGAGAGGAACTTGGTGAGGGGGCATGAATCAGACTGTAGGATTCCATCACGTCACTGCCCAGTGCCACAATCATACAATGGACATACTAGAGGCAGCAGGGACAAGACTAACAAAAGATTAAAACCTTTATCAGTATCGACACCGTGGTACGGAGACACTTCAAACAGCAAGCCAAGTACATATATGGGGCAGCGTGAGTAAGCAGTCATGTGAAACATGTCAAGTTCTGGACAGTGATTACGGAACTTGGAAGAGAGGATGTTCACATTCACAATGTCATTGACCATGTTTCTAAAGACCATCAGAGGCACTGTAAATGCGATCATCTCCAGGGAAAGAAATCCAATGACGATGTCTCTGGCTCTGTGCCAGGCATCAATCAGCATGAACCACCTCCTCCCAGCAGCCACGGAGCAGTCTCCCAACCACAAAGTGGACCTCATCCATCCACACACACAGAGCACACCAACTCTTCAGTGACAACTGCAAGTGCAAGGAGCAGCATCGAACCACGACACGACCATCTGACCAACCACTAGCTTTATTCACCAGAAACTAAAAGGGGCTATCATGATAAGGTATCGGTCATTGTCTCAATATACATCAACCTCTCTCTTGGAGTACAAGCCACAACCTCGTCAAGTATTCCACTATGTATCGTTTATATATTTTAAAGCATTTAACCTTTTCAATCACACATTCGGCCCTGATTTTGTTGGTGGCTGGAGCTCTTCTCCATTCTGTATGTCTGGGCTGATGGAACACAAACCTTGGCCGTAATCCTTGTGTCCACTGCAGACCCAATCTCCATGAGGACCAACGTCAAGCAAGGATATGGTCACCCATCCCAGCTCCAGGTTTGCTGCTGCAACACTGCTCCTTATGTCCAACAAGTTTCTTGCTGCTGTGCAGGACATTTACAGGGAAAAGGTTGTTCAACCAGTCATCTGAAACATCCAATGGTTGAGCTGCAGTATACAGGATTGTTAGTGGTGGCCATGAGCAGGCATTGGGCTCCAGACACCACACCTATTCACTGAATGAGCCTGGAACTGACAATAACCTTAAACTAACCAGAGCCTGAAAACAGGGTCGCTTTCACCACCTTGGGATTTAACCGTCAGAGAATTGGCAAAGCTTACTCCCGCTCTGTGTGCGGGCACAGCTTTTGATAGTCTGAGGAATATCTCATGACCATGTATGCTGCAGAGTGCTTCACTATGGCACCTCACACCATTGCTCAGACCCAAACTACCTCCACAACATTCCCCAAACCACAGGCAGGATAAACAAACGGAGCAAAGACACCTGCTAAAAGTACTTGCTAAATGACAGCGTCTGTGACAAATACTCACATTATTGCCTGCACCCTTCAACTCATTATATGCCCCGGGCTGTGATACGCCCACTGGGCGAGGCTTCCTGTACGTCTCCCATTGCCACCGGCTGTGAAACGCACCAAATAGGAATGGCCCCAAGAATACACAATGTGTCAGGACAAACAGGTTCAATGCTCCTCCATTGTCATGGGGGAGGGGGAGGGGGAGGGGGGGGGAGGGGGAGGATTGATAGGCAGTGGATACACAACGTTGTACCAAGTGATGGAGGTGGCTGCTGCTTCCAATGAGCGAGCGTGGACATGGAGAGGGTGGGGGGAAACTGTTGGCAAGGCCAGTGGTCCCAGCCCCTCCCAGGGCCCTCAGGGGGACGAGGGCACTCGGGCCCTGCCTCAGTCACCTGGTGAATGCAGCTGGCCGCCTGCTCTTGGCTTTACCTTGCTCTTGACTACACGATATTCCCTTTATCATGTAAATGGCTCGATGTAATCATGCATAGTCTTTCTGCTGGCTGGTTAGCACGCAGCTGTACCTTGGTACACGTGACAATAGTGAGGAAGCAGCCACATTCTGACACGTGTCTTCCACTGAGTGTAACTCTCATCAGTGCCAGAGGCGGGTGAGCCTGCAGCCTGGGCAAGTCACTGCTCTACTTCTTGCAGAGTTGACACCGTTGATGGTGGTAGTCAGTGGAATTAATCAGAGTTAGGTCAGGTTTCCAAAGTGTAATTGCAGCCGCTCTCACAGGGAAGTGTTGCAACTGTAAATAGTTGCCTTCACATTCCTTACACACAGGTACTGGTAGAAATGCTTGGGGCCATGGCAACACCGACCGACCAACCGGTGTCTCCAGGTTCAAGACCTGATCACAGTTTCAGAGGCGTGGCAGAGAGGCAATTGTATGGGGCAAGACAATTACACTGAATAACACCGACAACTGCACACAACTTTTGGAATGTCACTGACAAATGTCACTGATAAATGTCAGAAGGTTCAGAAGGATAAAACTGCTGGAGATGGCCAGGCATCAAGAAGCAAGACTTATGGAATCTTGAACAAAACACAAACTGCTGGAGCAACTGCGCAGGTCAGTCAGCTTCCGTGGAGGGAATTGACAGGCGAGGTTGGGACCCCTCTTCACATGGGAGAACCAAGCTCTTGTGCTCGAGTTGAATTTTCCTCCCACTTAAGTCTTTTCAACCAGATAATGATCGTTTCAGTTCCTCATCTTAACTCAAGTGCTCCTGTTTTTCCTGCAGTCACTTGACTGACACAGTCCTCAGCTTGATCTGAGACACATCTACAAACGGCAGTCAATGTGCCGTGGCAAACAAGCTGATAATGTGCAGTGTAGCCACAACCTCTCATGGGGACAGTCCCGGTGACAGGCCCCGGTCACAGGCCCCGTCGACAGGCCCCGGCCACAGGCGCAGGTAACAGGCCCCGGCGACACAGGCCCTGGCGACACAGGCCCCGGCGACACAGGCCCTGGCCACACAGGCCCCGGCCACACAGGCCCAGGCGACACAGGCCCAGGCGACACAGGCCCAGGCGACACAGGCCCAGGCGACACAGGCCCAGGCGACACAGGCCCTGGCGACAGGCACCGAGAACAGTCAGAGGCCGTTTTGACTGAATGAAACAAATCATTAAATATCTGGATCAAACGTTTTAAATTGAGTGGACATGTTTGGGTTGAGATTGACCCGGGGTGAAGGCACATGGCGGGGCTGTCTAGGTGCAGAGAAGGAAGGCTATTAAGGGAGTGAAGGGTTTCTGTGCTATACTTCCCCTCACGCCCCACTTCCACACAAATGGTCAGGGGCAGCTTGGCCCTGATCATCCTGCTCACTCCACTACCACAGTAAGACATGAAGCAACTTGAGAATGACAGCCCGAGATCCCACCTTCCTCCTGGACCTGTGGGATCTGACCCCAGCATTCCCAGCCCCAGTCCGAGTGCTGGGAGCTCCCCCCCCACCCCCGCTGACCAACATGGGCCTTGTGCAGACTAACTCTCCAGACCTACACACAGACCTGACATCTGGCCCTCCATCTTATCCCCAGACCTCTGCTCCCCAACCCCCAGCAATCTTTCACTTCAGCACTTTACATGGACTGCTCAGCAACTTTTCATTGTACCTCGGTACATGTGACAATAAACGAATTTGCCATTTCCTTGTTCCCCATAATAATTTCACCTGTTTCTGCCTTCAAGGGACCCACATTTGTCTTCACTAATCTTTTTCTGGTAACATACCTAAAGAAGCTTTTATTATCCTTCTTTATATTCTTGACTAGCTTTCCCACATACTTCATCTTTTCACCCTGTATTGTGATAAGTTTATATCATAATATGATGTTTTAATCTGCAATTCGAGAAAGAGAAGGAGAAGGTAAGATCAGATGTGTCAGTGACGCAGTTGAACAAAGGGGACTATGAGGCATGAGAGAGGAGCTGGCCAAGGTCAACTGGAAAAGGATCATAGCAAGAATGACGATGAAACAGCAATGGCAGGAATTTCTGGGCACAATCCAGAAGATGCAAGATCAGTTCATTCCAAAGAGGAAGAAAGATTCAAAGCGGAGTAAGAGGCAACCGTGGCTGACAATAGACAATAAACAATAGGTGCAGGAGTAGGGCATTCGGCCCTTCAAGCCAGCACCGCCATTCACTGTGATCATGGCTGATCATCCACAATCAGTACCCCGTTCCTGCCTTCTCCCCATATCCCCCGACTCCGCTATCTTTAAGAGCTCTATCCAACTCTCTCTTGAAAGCATCGAGCGAATTGGCCTCCACTGCCTTCTGAGGCTGAGAATTCCACAGATTCACCACTCTCTGTGTGAACATTTTTTTCCTCATCTCCATTCTAAATGGCTTACCCCTTATTCTTAAACTGTGGCCCCTGGTTCTGGACTCCCCCAACATCGGGAACATGTTTCCTGCCTCTAGAGTGTCCAAACCCTTAATAATCTTATATGTTTCAATAAGACCCCCTCTCATCCTAAATTCCAGAGTATACAAGCCCAGCCGCTCCATTCTCTCAGCATATGACAGTCCCGCCATCCCGGGAATTAACCTTGTAAACCTACGCTGAACTCCCTCAAAAGCAAGAATGTCCTTCCTCAAATTTGGAGACCAAAACTGTACACAATACTCCAGGTGTGGTCTCACTAGGGCCCTGTTGAACTGCAGATGGACCTCTTTGCTCCTATACTCAACTCCTCCTGTTATGAAGGCCAACATGCCATTCGCTTTCTTCACTGCCTGCTGTACCTGCATGCTTACTTTCAGTGACTGATGTACAAGGTCCCCCAGATCCCGTTGTACTTCCCCTTTTCCCAACTTGACACCAGTCAGATAATAATCTGCCTTCCTATTTTTGCCGCCAAAGTGGATAACCTCACATTTATCCACATTAAACTTCATCTGCCCACTCCCCCAACCTGTCCAAGTCACCCTGCATTCTCATAGCATCCTCCTTAGTTCACACTGCCACCCAGCTTTGTGTCATCTGCAAATTTGCTCATGTTACTTTTAATCCCTTCATCTAAATCATTGATGTATATTATAAATAGCTGCGGTCCCAGCACCGAGCCTTGCGGTACCCCACTAGTCACTGCCTGCCATTCTGAAAGGGACCCGTTAATCCCTACTCTTTGTTTCCTGTCTGCCAACCACTTCTCTATCCATGTCAATACCCTACCCCCAATACCATGTGCTCTAATTTTGCCCTCTAATCTCCCATGTGGGACCTTATCAAATGCTTTCTGAAAGTCCAGGTACACTATATCCACTGTCCATTTTCCTAGTTACATCCTCAAAAAATTTGTATATCCAAGCTGACTCGGACCGATCATGTTACTGCTATTCAAATGTGCGGCTATTTCATCTTTTATATTTGACTCCAGCATCTTTCCCACCAGCGATGTCAGGTTAACTGGTCTACAATTCCGTTTTCTCTCTCCCACCTTTCTTAAAAAGTGGGATAACATTAGCTACCCTCCAATCCACAGGAACTGACCTGCTAAATCTGATGGAGAATTGATAAATTCTCCCTCATATCCCTTCTAAACATCTTACCCCTTTCCCCAAACCCATGACCCTATGATATACCTGTCCATAAATGAATTCACACTACCATTATTTTTCTCCAAGGTTTATATACCCAAAGCATCCTAAAACAAAACAAAACTGTAAGCCGTGTAATTCGCTTTGATTACATCATGAATTTCTAAAATGGTTCAGGTGGAATTCCTGACATTAGATTTCTCAGATAAGTTCAGTGATAGGAACAGAATTAGGCCATTCAGCCATCAAGTCTATTCCATCATTCAATCATGGCTGATCTATCTCCCCCCCTCCCACCCCTTTCTCCTGCCCTCCCCCATACCCCTGACACCTGTACCAATCAACAATTTATCCATCTCTGCCTTAAATATGTCAATTGGCAGCCTCCAGTCTTCTGTGGCAATGAATTCCACAGATTCACCACCCTCTGATTAAAGAAATTCCTCTTCATCTTCCTGTAGGAATGTCCTTTTATTATGAGTCTATGACCTCTGATACGAGACTCTTCCACCAGTGGAAACATCCTCTCCACATCCACTCTATCCAGGGTCATTCACTACTCTACGTTTCAATCCCCCCCCCCCCCCCATTCTTCTAACTCCAGCGAGTACAGGCCCAGCGCCGACAAATGCTCATCATATGTTAACCCACTCACTTCCTAGGATCATTCTTGTAAACCTTGTCTGGACCCTCTCCAGAGCCAGCACATAATTCCTCAGATATAGAGAAATGTGAGGAGTTGTATTTTGGGAAGTCTAACATGGGCAGGTCCTACACGGTGAATGAAACATAGAAAATAGGGGCAGGAGTAGGCCATTCGGCCCTTCAAGCCAGCACCGCCATTCAATATGATCATGGCTGATCATCCACAATCAGTACCCCGTTCCTGCTTTTCCCCATATCCCTTGATTCCATTAGCCCTAAGAGCTAAATCTAACTCTCTCTTGAAAACATCCAGTGAATTGGCCTCCAATGCCTTCTGTGGCAGAGAATTCACAGATTCACAACTCTCTGGGTGAAAACGTTTTTCCTCATCTCAGTCCTAAATGGCTGACCCCTTATTCTTAAACTGTGACCCCAGGTTCTGGAACTCCTCCAACATGGGGAACATATTTCCTGCATCTAGCCTGTTCCTCTAAGAATTTATATGTTTCTCAAAGATCCCCTCTCATCCTTCTAAATTCCAGTGAATACAAGCCCAGTTGACCCATCCCGGAAATTAACCACACTGCACTCCCTCAATATCAATAATGTCCTTCCTCAAATTAGGAGACCAAAATGACACACAATACTCCAGGTGTGGTCTCACCAGGGCCCTGTACAACTGCAGTAGGACTTCCTTGCACCGAAACTCAAATCCTCTCGCAATGAAGGCCAACATGCCATTAGCTTTCTTCACTACCTTCTGTATCTGCATGCTTACTTTCAGTGACTGATGTACAAGCACACCCAGGTCTCGTTGCACCTCCCCTTTTCCTAATCTGACACCTTCTTGTTCTTGCCATCAAAGTGGATAACCTCACATTTATCCACATTATACTGCATCTGCCATGCATCTGCTCACTCATCAAACCTGTCCAAGTCACCCTGCAGCCTCATAGCGTTCTCCTTGCAGCTCACACTGCCACCCAGCTTTGTGTCATCTGCAAATTTGGAGATGTTACGTTTAATTCCCTCGCCTAAATTGTTAATATATATTGTAAATAACTGGAGTCCCAGCACTGAGCCTTGTGGCACCCCATTAGTCACCGCCTGCCATTCTGAAAGGGACCCGTTAATTCCTACTCTTTGCTTCCTGTCCCCTACCCCCAATACCATGTGCTCTAATTTTGCACACTAATCTTGTGTGGGACCTTGTCAAAGGCTTTTTGAAAGTCCAGATACATCACATCCACTGGCTCTCCCTTATCCATTCTACTTAATAATCGACTCCAGCATCTTCCCCACTACCGATGTAAGGCTAACTGGTCTATAATTCCCCGTTTTCTCTCTCCCTCCTTTCTTAAAAAGTGGAGTTACATTGGCTACCCTCCAGTCCACAGGAACTGATCCAGAGTCGAGAGAACATTGGAAAATGATCACCAATGCATCCACGATTTCTAGGGCCACCTCCTTGAGTAATCTGGGATGCAGTCCACCAGGCCCTGGGGATTTATCTGCCTTCAGTCCCAACCGTTTACCTAACACCATTTCTGACTAATGTGGATTCACTTCAGTTCCTCCCTCCCACTAGATCCTCGGTCCCTGAGTATTTCTTGGAAATTGGTTCTGTCTTCACTAAGGAAGACACAAACAAAGTACTTGTTTAACAGTTCTGCCATTTCCTTGTTTCCCATTATAAATTCACCTGTCTCTGACAGTAAGGGACCTACATTTGTCTTCACTAATCTTTTCCTTTTTACATATCTAAAGAAGCTTTTAAGTCAGTTTTTATATTCCCCACAAGCTTTCTTTCATGCTCTTTTCCCCCCTCTTAATTAACCCCTTTGTCCTCCTCTGTTGAGATCTAAATTTCTCCCAGTCCTCCGGTTTGCAGCTTCCTCTGGCCAATTTATATGCCTCTTCCTTGGATTTAACACTATGCTTGATTTCCCTCGTCAGCCACGGTTGAGCCGCCTTCATGATGCGGGAGACGGACAGACGGGACAGACAGACACGGTGGGGGCGCTGCAAATGGCAAATTCATTTCACTTTATGTGCAATGTGACGAATAAAACCGTATTGTATTGTATTGACTTAGTGATGAGAGATGATGATGGATTCTTTCTCCACCTTCCCTGTGAAAGGCTCAAGTCTTGACTCCTTGCAATAATCTCCAGTTATGTGGCAGAGAACCAGCCAACTCCTTTGTATACCTGGTCGTGTTCTAAAAACCTGTGCGGACCACCTGCTTCAAAAGGGCATCAATTATACCAGTGCCCAAGAAGAGTAAGGTGACGTGCCTCAATGACTATCGACCTGTGGCACTAACGCCTGTGGTGATGAAGTGCTTTGAGAGGTTGATCATGATGCAAATCAATTCCTACCTCAACAAAAACCTGGACCCACTGCAGTTCGCTTACCGCCACAACAGATCAACGGTGGATGCGATCTCACTGGCCCTCCACTCCGCTCTGGACCACTTGGACAACAAAAACTCATATGTCAGGCTGTTATTCATCGATTACAGCTCGGCATTTAATACAATCATCCCCTCCAAGCTGGTTACCAAACTCGCAGAACTGGGTCTCTACGCATCCCTCTGCAATTGGATCCTCGACTTCCTCACTCTCAGACCACAGTCTGTTCGTTCGTATTGGTGGAAATGTGTCAGACTCAATAACAATCAGCACGGGAGCACCTCAAGGCTGCGTGCTCAGTCCCCTGCTGTACTCACTCTATACTCATGACTGCATAGCCGGACATAGTGCGAACTCCATCATCAAGTTCGCTGACGACACCACTGTTGTGGGACGTATCACTGATGGGGATGAGTCAGAGTATAGAAGAGAGATCGAGCAACTGTCCATATGGTGCCAGCACAATAACCTGGCCCTCAACACCAGCAAAACCAAGGAACTGATTGTGGACTTTGGAAGGAGTAGGATGGGGACCCACAGTCCCGTTTATATCAACGGGTCGATGGTTGAAAGGGTCAAGAGCTTCAAATTCCTGGGCGTGCACATCTCTGAAGATCTTTCCTGGTCCGAGAACAATGATGCCATTATTAAGAAAGCACATCAGCGCCTCTACTTCCTGAGAAGATTACGGAGAGTCGGTTTGTCAAGGAGGACTCTCTCTAACTTCTACAGGTGCACAGTAGAGAGCATGCTGACCGGTTGCATCGTGGCTTGGTTCGGCAACTTGAGCGCCCTGGAGAGGAAAAGACTACAAAAAGTAGTAAACACTGCCCAGTCCATCATCGGCTCTGACCTCCCTTCCATCGAGGGGATCTATCGCAGTCGCTGCCTCAAAAAGGCTGGCAGTATCATCAAGGACCCACGCCATCCTGGCCACGCACTCATCTCCCTACTACCTTCAGGTAGAAGGTACAGGAGCCTGAAGACTGCAACGACCAGGTTCAGGAATAGCTACTTCCCCACAGCCATCAGGCTATTAAACCTGGCTCAGACAAAACACTGAACTTTATTAGCCAATTAACTGTTATTTGCACTTTATCAGTATATTGATTTATGTGTGTATATATTTATGGAATGCCTTGTAGTCAATGCCTACTATGTTCTGTTGTGCTGATGCAAAGCAAGAATTTCATTGTCCTATCAGGGACACATGACAATAAACTCTCTTGACTTGCTCGACTGGTGCAGAAATGCTGCTTCAAAAACAACAGCAAATTCTATCTTCTATCTGAGGCACCGAACAATTGGAACCAAAACTGAGAACGAAACGCTGCCTTTCAAACAACAATGTATTTGAAGCACAACACCTTTTAATAAAACCAAGCACCCAACCAAACTCCCCAGCATCTTGCTCTGTCAAAACCCATCACTTCTCATTTTACTCAGACCAATACATTCAAATATAGATATGTACTAGACCAAGTGCAGACCCGTTGGGTCTGTTCCCGCAAGGCGCGGTAGCAAGGGGAGGGGGCGGCCTGACGTCATCGCGCAACGGCACGCGCTAGGCGTACGCCGTCAAGATGCTGCGTACGACGTTGAGACGCTGCGTACGACGTTGAGACGCTGCGTACGCCCTCAATGCGCTTGCGGGATTTTCGTACAGTGCAAGCCAGCGAGGATGGCGAAAAGCAGCGGGGGGAGCAGGCGATCTTTGGTTTCGGCCAGCGTGACAGAGCCGGGCCGGGAAGGGGGGGGGGGAGGATTTTATTAAAAATGTGTACTGAAAAATGACTAAATTTAATGAGTGGATGAGCGAATGTAAAAGTGAAATCGCTAGCGAAATGGTAAAAATCTCGGCGTTTTTGCGTGTGGTTTTGGCGGCGTAACGAATCAAAGGCCAAAAATATGACATACACCCACACACACAGAGTTTTAAAAGCAGACAGACAGACAGAGACAGACAGACAGAGACAGACAGAGAGACAGACAGACAGAGACAGACAGACAGAGACAGACAGACAGAGACAGACAGACAATCAAGAACATAGATTGGTGCCTAGACCTTCAATGTGCAATGTGTTTGAATATGCAGCAGAGTGGACTGCATGGTGGAGCAGCGGAGTGGACTGCATGGTGGAGCAGCAGAGTGGACTGCATGGTGGTGCAGCAGAGTGGGCTGCATGGTGGAGCAGCAGAGTGGGCTGCATGGTGGAGCAGCAGAGTGGACTGCATGGTGGAGCAGCAGAGTGGACTGCATGGTGGAGCAGCGGAGTGGACTGCATGGTGGAGCAGCAGAGTGGGCTGCATGGTGGAGCAGCAGAGTGGACTGCATGGTGGTGCAGCAGAGTGGGCTGCATGGTGGAGCAGCGGAGTGGACTGCATGGTGGAGCAGCAGAGTGGGCTGCATGGTGGAGCAGCGGAGTGGACTGCATGGTGGAGCAGCAGAGTGGACTGCATGGTGGAGCAGCGGAGTGGACTGCATGGTGGAGCAGCAGAGTGGGCTGCATGGTGGAGCAGCGGAGTGGACTGCATGGTGGTGCAGCGGTAGAGCTGCTGCCTCACAGCACCAGAGGCCCACGTTCCATGTATGCATGCTTTCTATACAGAGTTTATACGTTCACCCTGTGACCATGTGGGCTTTCTCCGGTTTCCTCCCCCACTCCAAACTCATACAAGTTTGTAGGTTAATTAGCTTCTGTAAATTGTCCCTAGTGTGTGTAGGATAGTGCTAGTGTGCGGAGTGATCGGTGGTTGGCGTAGTATCGGTGGGCCAAAGGGCCCTTTTCCACGCTGTATCTCTACAGTCTAAGGTAGAGTTTAATGAAGAGATATTAAAATCCACATCAAATTTAAATCATGCTTTCCAGGTGAGACCATAACTGAAAAACAGTGCCCATCTTAAATGCATCAGTTGAAATCTATACAGCTTCAGCTAATCCAACTCCCCCATTGCCATCAAGTTTTAACATGTTCCCCCGGCATCTGTGTCCACAGTGGCCTCGTATTGTGTCCACATCTGTATCAGTGTGCCCACATCTGTATCGGTGCCCACATCTGTATCAGTGTGTCCACATCTGTATCAGTGTGTCCACATCTGTATCAGTGTGTCCACATCTGTATCTGTGTCCACATCTGTATCGGTGTGTCCACATCTGTATCGGTGTGCCCACATCTGTATCGGTGTGCCCACATCTGTATCGGTGCCCACATCTGTATCGGTGCCCACATCTGTATCAGTGCGTCCACATCTGTTTCAGTGCGTCCACATCTGTATCAGTGTGTCCACATCTGTATCAGTGTGTCCACATCTGTATCAGTGTGTCCACATCTGTATCAGTGTGTCCACATCTGTATCAGTGGCCACATATTGCATGCACATTTGTATCAGTGTGCCCACATCTGTATCAGTGGCTACATATTGCATCCACATCGGTGTCATTGACCACATCTGTATCAACGTGTTGCAAAACACAAAACGTTGCTTCAATGGGACAACATTGATGAATCAATCGCGTCTTTACAATATTTTTTGAGCCATTACTAAACTTTTAGCACAATGGTCCCATTGTTCTCATGAATGCCCCATAACTCTCGTGGGTCACTTCCAGTTTATTATCTCACTTCTCTCTCCACATCAATCGCCTCAACTCATAGAATTATCTGGAATCTTAAAACATTTCCCAGTTCGCTCATATTCTGAAATAATTCCATTGCAGATAAGTTGGGCCGAAGGGCCTGTTTCTGTCCTGAATGACGACAACACTCTTAAGTTTCAATTTCCACAAACTCTCTCACCCAGAACTGGTTGACGGGAAGTCCCAAATATAAAAGGCAATGTTTCCGTGATGTCACCAGATGCTGACAGGTGTTCACGGTTAAATACACCACAAACAGACCCACAGGGTCTGTTTGTGATCTCTGTAAAACCCCACATGAACAACTGTGTCGTTTGTACAAACAGATGCAGGCAAACAGCACAGGAACAGGCCCTTCGGCCCAACTTGTCCAACACGATCAAGATGCTGGTGTGAGCTGGTCCCACCTGCCCGCGTTTGACCCATATCCCTCTAAACCCTTCTTGTCCATGTACCTGGCCAAATGTTTTATAAATGCTGTTATATCACTGCCTCCTCTTGCAGCTCATTTCACACAACTACCCAATCTTGCCCCTCCTATTAAATCCTTGCCTTAAACATAGTTCCTGCATGCCCTACTCTGTGTAAAAGACTGCATTCAACCCTATCTATTCCCCTCACCCTAACCCAGTACAAGAGCCTCCTAGCCTGCTCAACCTCTCCTGAAAGCTCAGGCGCTTGAGTCCTGGCAATATCCTCTCTAATTTTCTCTGCACTTTAATTCTAGTTTTAACAACATCCTTGCTACAGCACAGAGGCCTCCAAACTTCTCAGCACGAGGGCCACATTATACATTGGGCACATTTTAGTTCACGGGTCACCCTACACAACGACTCTGCCGCCAACTAGCTCCCCCCCCCTCTCGCTCCACTCCCCACCCCACGCTACCACCCCACACAACTTGCCCCCCGCAACACAGAAGCAGCGGTAGAGTTGCTGCCTCACAGCGCCAGAGACCTGGGTTCCATCCTGACTACGGGCGCTGTCTGTACGGAGTTTGTACCTGCGATGGTTTTCTCCGGGTGCTCTGGTTTATTCCCACACTCCACGTTTGCAGGTTAATTGAATTTGTCCCAAGTGTGTGTAGGATAGTGCTAGTGTGTACGGGCATCACTTCGATGGGCCGAAGGGCCTGTTTCCGCAGTGTATCTCTAAAGCTGCGCTACCACAGAACCCACAAAATAGCCCACTACGTGTTAAGAGCTTGCTGCAGGCCGGCTAAAATCTGGTGGCGGGCCGGATGTGGCCCGTGGGCCATAGTTTGGAGACCCAAGCTGAACACAATACTCCAAATGCGGCCTCACCAACATCTTGTACAGCTGTAACATAACACCTCAACTACACAATACTGTGACTGATGAAAGCCAGCATGCCTAAACCCTTCTTGACCCCCCTGTCTACCTGTCACGCCACTTTCAAGGAACTATGTTCCTGCCTGGTCACCAGGGTCCTGCCATTCACACTTACCATTACTTCATCTTTGCGTTCTTATTCATCAGATTATTGCCCTCCCCGCGTTACTAGAGAGACATGGACGAACAAACACAATCATTTATAATTCACAAAAGTACAAACTGGCTCAGATAAGATACACAACGTTATTTATGTAACAGGTCAATGGACAAACATCAAGTTCCAGCAGAAATGTTGCCCAGGTTGTGGCGATTGAGAGCTGCCTCCACTGTCGACGTGAGTCGTGTGTACACAGTGGCTACGTTACTCACACCCCAGCCCACGCATCTCATCAACTGTGAATCACCACCAGTCACCCACACTGGACATTAACGTTAAATACAGAGACACAGTGTGGAGGCAGGCCCTTCAACCCGTGGATCAGCACTATCCTACACACTAGGAACAATTCACCTACAAACCCCCACGTCTTTGGAGTGTGGGAGGAAACCGGAGCACCCGGACAAAACCCATGCGGTCCCAGGGAGAACGTACAAACTCTGTCACCATGTCACCAAGTGGTTTCATTCCTTCAAAGTTTAATTGTTGCTGATTGTAAACATGACTACTTTCTCAAACTCTTTGTTTTCTATTTCTCCTTCCTCACTCTATTCTCTTCTCCGGACTTGCTCTGTAACTTCAACAATTCTTCAGCCCAAAGCTTTTCCATTCGTATTAATGGGTGGTTGATGGTTGGTGTGGACTCGGTCCGGGCTCATACTTTCAAAACCCAGACATGAAGAGTGTGTGATAAGTGTTACCATCTTGTGTTGAGTGTCACCTGTGTAGTTTGTAACACTAAACACCAGGCAGGGAGAGAAACAAAGAACCACAAGCCAAGGTTTCACAGCAAAAGGCCAAACATGGAAACTAAACACTGCCCTCTCCTCAAGCTGAACAGTGTGTTCTTAATGCCACTGGGCTCGTGCCTTTGTACCACCTTGATTGATTCAACAAACAAGTATTGTTTTACTTCTCAGAAGTACTTTGCCTTTGAAATGTCGCGAGGATTTGAAAGACATTACAAAATGTATTTCAACTTTTGAAAGCAGCACCATCGTCGAATCATCGCTTGACGTCAACATGAGTGAACAGACAGACACACATTCCTGGCTGTTGCTGCAGTGAATCACACAAGGCCTGGCTCCTCCACATCTAAACCCAGTAATGGCCCCTTGGGATCATCGACACCCAGCCCTCCACCAACATCACCTCCTGAACCACAGGGGGAGGGGCAGTCTTTGACCAGGGGAGGGGCAGTGTTTGACCAGGGGGGGGCAGTGTTTGACCAGGGGGGCGGCAGTGTTTGACCAGGGGGAGGGGGCAGAGTTTGACCAGGGGGAGGGGGGCAGTGTTTGACCAGGGGGGGGGCAGTGTTTGACCAGGGGGGGCAGTGTTTGACCAGGGGGGGGGCAGTGTTTGACCAGGGGGGGGGCAGTGTTTGACCAGGGGAGGGGCAGTGTTTGACCAGGGGGGGCAGTGTTTGACCAGGGGGAGGGGGCAGAGTTTGGGGGAGGCGATGGGAGGGGCGAGGGGGTGGGGGTGGCGATGGGAGGGGCGAGGGGGTGGGGAGGGGGTTGTGGAGCTCGTATGTCGGTCTGGAAGAGCATTCACAGCTGTCAGGAGACGCAGCTTTCCATGTTGTGCGCTAGTTTCCACTGATCGGCCCCATTCACAGGCGAGGTCTCAGAGGATCAGAGTGGAGCTAATGTTGTTCCTTTATTCAAGAATGGAAGTAGATAGATTCCAGGGAAGTGTCGGCCTGTGAGCCTCACGTGTGTGACAGGGAAACTATTGGATAGGATTTACTCCCATTTGGAGGAGAACGGGTTAATTAGGGAGAGTCCGCACGGCATGAGGAGAGGTTAGATTTTGATTGTTTTCTCAGGAATGTCAGAGGTTGAGGAAACATCTGAAAGATGACTATAAAATGATGAGAGGCATAGATCAGGTAGACACCAAACCTCTATCCTCATGATGGAAATATCACCGGGCATAACTAAGGGGAGATGGGCAAATTGTAAAGGAGATGTGTAGGAAGGAACTGCAGATGCTGGTAAAAACTGAAGGTAGACACAAAAAGCTGGATTAACTCAGCGGGACAGACAGCGTCTCTGGAGAGAAGGAATGGGTGACGTTTCCGGTCGAGACCCTTCTTCAGTCTGGCCAAAGGAGATGGGCTGGGCAATTTTTTAAAGGTTTAAGAGACTGTTGAATAGGCGCATGGAGGGGCTGGCAGAGATTAGCATCAAGTTCAGCATGTGGGCTGAAGAGCCTGTTCCTGTTCTATGTAACGTACGCTGGTCCACAATGCTTTGTAAAAGGAAATCCGTTCTTATGAAAGATCCTAGTTAAAACCACAAGCAGCAACTGATGACGAGATAAAGAGTAGACGCCTCACACTGTTCCTGCTGGCATTATGGCTGAACCATTCACTGAACAGTAATGCCCACTCTGGCAGTTTTATACAACTGGACATGGCCCCCTCTCACCACCGGGCCCGTCTACCCCGCTCCCCCCCACCCACCACCGTATCCTCTGTCCCATCATTCAACCCATGATAGGACTCCCCCCCCCCCCCCCCCCCACACACACCACCGGACCCTCTCCCCCCCCCCTCACTGGGTTGGTCATCTCCCCACCACTGGACCCTCCCCCTGACTGGGCTCATTCCCTCCCCCCCCAATAATCCAGCCACAGGGTGTTGGTGGGGGTGGGGGTGTTGGTGGGGGTGGGGGTGGGGGTGGTTTGTTTCAGACCCCACACATTCTCCAAACGTTACACAGTACGGTGACAAACGCCTGTCACCGGGAGGGTTTATGAGAAGCAGAGGTGGGGGGGACTGAGGGAGGGGGGGGGCTGGGAGAGGGGGTGGTCATTGTCCAGCGGCCCGATGAGTGTATGGGACATGGGCAGAGTGTGACAGCGTGTGCGTGTGGGACTGCGTGTGCATGTGCGACTGTGTGTGTGACTGCGTGTGCATGTGGGACTGCATGTACGTGTGGGACTGCTTGTGCGTGTGTGACTGTGTGTGCGTGTGTGACTGTGTGTGCGTGTGCATGTGCGACTGTGTGTGTGACTGCGTGTGCGTGTGTGACTGCATGTGCGTGTGCCACTGTGTGTGTGTGTGACTGTGTGGCTGCGTGTGACTGTGTGTGTGGCTGTGTGTGTGTGTGTGTGTGTGGCTGCATGTGCATGTGTGTGTGGCTGCGTGTGCATGTGTGTGTGGCTGCGTGTGCGTGTGTGACTGTGCGCGTGTGTGTGTGACTGCGTGTGCATGTGTGTGTGGCTGCGTGTGCGTGTGACTGTGTGCGCGTGTGTGTGTGACTGCATGTGCGTGTGTGTGTCTGCGTGTACGTGTGACTGCGTGTACGTGTGACTGTGTGTGCGTGTGGGACTGCGTGTGCGTGTGGGACTGCGTGTGCATGTGCCACTGTGTGTGCATGTGCCACTGTGTGTGCATGTGGGACTGTGTGCGTGTGGGACTGCGTGTGCATGTGCGACTGTGTGTGACTGCGTGTGCGTGTGCCACTGTGTGTGCGTGTGGGAATGCGTGTGACTGTGTGGCTGCGTGTGACTGTATGCATGTGGCTGCGTGTGCGTGTATGACTGCGTGTACATGTGATTGCGTGTGCGTGTGTGACTGCGTGTGCGTGTGTGACTGCGTGTGCATGTGTGACTGCGACTTGGGTCGACATCCGTTTGTCCCATGAACAGTTTGCAGATACAGCTCAGGTCACATGATCGGCATTAACATTTAGCCAGAATATTAACTGCGTTTAATACTGAGGGAGTCGTGCTTCATAAACAAAGATCAAAGGAGCAAACACCAGGCCTGTCCCCGTGAATCATTCATTACAAGGACTGTCTGACTAAAGTAACAGAACAATTGTGGATGACAACTATTTAGTTAATGTAAGAGCTGTTTTAATGGTTACAAAACAGCGAGTCAATTTGCAAGTTGTAACAAATTATAATGAAGATACTGTCCGACACTTGCTGTGAACACAAACAGTATCCATGAGCAAAGGCAACTCTCTGTAGATGACATTGAACCCACACATTAAGTCAAGCGCTGCATCTAACATCTACCTCTGCAGCTTTTTGTTGGAAGTTCAAACAAGCTCTGTTGATGATAAAGATAAATAAAAATAATAGTTATTTGTTCTGTAGAAATAAAGATCTGAAGAAGGGTCTCAACCTAAAACGTCACCCATTCCTTCTCTCCAGAGATGCTGCCTGTCCCGCTGAGTTACTCCAGCTTTTTGTGTCTAAGATCCCGTGATCAGCAGTGAACAAGAGGCCTCCTCCATGGTCAAAACGTGGCAGATCAACCAGCCTGCCCCTCCCTCTGTCCACCAAAGGTTGTTACAATACCTGCCTCAACTACCTCCTCTGGCAGCTTGTTCTCTACACACACCATGCACTCTGTGAAAATGTTACCCCTCAGGTTCCTAAATCTTTGCCCTCTCATCTTAAACCCGTTTCGTCTGGTTTTTGATTCCTTACCTAGTGTAAAAAAAACCTCTGTGCATTCACCCGATCTATTCATCATTTTGTACACCTTTATAAGATCACCCCTTAGCCTCCTGCACTCCAAGGAATAAAGTCCTAGTCTGCTCAACCTCTCCCTGTAGCTCAGGCCCTCGAGTCCTAGCAACATTGGAAACCCTCTCTGCACTCTTTCCAGTTTAAAGTGTAGCTTTTCTCCAATAGCCTTTTTTGACTCAGTCCTTCGACCATCAGAGATGTCTCTCGTTCCATCCATGGTCGGTGCTCAGACCATTCAGCTGTCGTGCTTCTTACTGCATACAGGCAGCAACTGAAGAGTGTGGCCGCGTGGTAGTCAGGCAGAGGAACTGCTTGGAGTCAGTACACTGGGCGATGACCAAGGACCCGGCAACGGACCAGAATATGTCAGTCGTTACAGAGTTCATGAAGAAATGTGTGGAGGGGAGTGTTGCCACAAAAACCATCTGAATGTTCCCCAACCAGAAGCCTTGGATGAACAGAAGGTCCACCGTGTTAAATTCAGGCGACCTCGAGTGTTACAAGAAGTCCGGGCGTGATCTTTGAGCGCAACCAAACTGCAACTTCACACGGACGTTGGCATCTGTGGCTGGACCTGCACCTCGCCACTTGGCAGCTATTAGTGGCATCAAGTGATTGGACCAGCTCAATACTTGCAATGCTCGCTTCAATAGTCAGAACGTTGATGTCGCTTCTCAGGCTCCCAAAGCCCCAACAATGCGGTGATGTCAGCCGCCCAGGACCAGGGGACCACGTGGGGTCAATGGATGAATAACGGGTAACAAGTCAAAATACAGGAATGACATCTGTAATCTGGTTGAGAGGACCCAGAGTTAGCATTGACTTCAGGAAGTGAAAGGCCAGGATGGGAGGTGGAGTGAACGTCTTCAGGCCCCAGGTGTAAACACCATGAAGATCTGTCCTGGTCCCATCACATTGATGCAATCACCACACAAGCCCATCAACACCTGTACTTCTGCAGAGGCGTGAATGGAATTGGCATGTTACTGAATATTCTATTGAACCTACAGGTCAACAGTGGAGAGCTCACTGACTGGCTTCATCAGGCCAGGTTTGGAAATTCAAACGTTCAAGAATGACGGAGACCACAGAGACACTGCCCAGTCCATCATGGCGACTGATCTCAAAAAGGGAGCCAGCATCATCAGAGACCCACACCACCCTGGCCACGCTCTCATCTCGCTGCTACCATCGGGAAGAAGATCAAGGGATATGGGGAGAAGGCAGGCACGGGTTATTGATAGGGGACGATCAGCCATGATCTCAATGAATGGTGGTGCTGGCTCGAAGGGCCGAATGGCCTCCTCCTGCACCAATTTTCTATGTTTCTAAGATACAGGAGCCTGAAAACCGTGACCTCCTGGTTCGAGAACAGCTTCTTCAGAGCAACCATCAGGCTCTTGAACCCCAAACCTCGTTGGACTTTGCACGGCCATTGTTGCACCACCTACTTTAGTTTTGCAGATCATGGTCATGTTTGCTTCAAATAAATGAATTTATTGTACCTTTATTTTTGGTTGGTGCATCTAATGTGGCTTTAAATAGGCAGCAATTAAGAACGTCATTGTTCCGGCTCATATCTGATGCACATGACAAACAAACACACTTGACCTTAGCGCTGCTACACTTGGTATGTCTGGCATGAACAGCACAGATGGAAGCGAGTGAACATTATTATGTACAAGTTGTCCACAGTTCCTGTCACACAGGAGGAGCTTGGTACAAAGGTAAGTGAGTGTTGGAGTAACTCACTGGGTCAGGCAGCATCTGTGGAGAACATGGATAGGTGACATTTCACAGAGTGCTGGAGTAACTCAGTGGGTCAGGCTGCATCTGTGGAGAACATGGATAGGTGACATTTCACAGAGTGCTGGAGTAACTCAGTGGGTCAGGCTGCATCTGTGGAGAACATGGATAGGTGACGTTTCACAAAGTGCTGGAGTAACTCAGCGGGTCAGGCAGCATCTGTGGAGAACATGGATAGGTGACGTTTCACAGAGTGCTGGAGTAACTCAGTGGGTCAGGCAGCATCTGTGGAGAACATGGATAGGTGACGTTTCACAGAGTGCTGGAGTAACTCAGCGGGTCAGGCAGCATCTGTGGAGAACATGGATAGGTGACGTTTCAGGTCAGGACCCTTCTTTAGACTGATTGCAGAGGGTTCAGTTTGAAGAAGGGTCACGTTGGGAGGGTGTGTGGGGGACGGGACACAGACATGTACACACTCACTTACACACGCGCGCACTCACGTACACACTCACTTACACACGCACGCACTCACTCACACACGCGTGCACTCACATACACACTCACTTACACACGCGTGCACTCACTCACACACGCGTGCACTCACTCACTCACTCACACACGCGCGCACTCACTCACTCACACACGCGCGTACTCACGTACACACTCACTCACACGCGCGCACTCACTCACACACACTCACTTACACACGCGCGCCACACACACACACAGAATGAAGAGGGACCAACATGACTGTTATGAGGCGTGAGTTATTCTCATGCTGGAACCTTGATGGCTATTTGTGTACTTTGTGTATTGTATGCATAAACAAAGAATGTCACTGTACCTAGATCCATGGGACAATAAAGTATCATTGAATAGAAAGAAGAGACAGGAGTAAATGGAACTACCTGCTGTACAATAGCAAAAACCAAACATGTACAACAGCCAGCAAATACTTTGTGAAATCAAGCTGAAATCCCACTGCAGGTCTGGAGCAGAGCGTCTGATCAAAGAGAGAATGTGCTTGATAAACGTGAAGTAGAACAAGTCACTCTGCTCATGTAGAGATCGCCTCCATTACATTTCCTGTTCAATGCCAACCCATTGAGGCTCTTTCTTCAGCCTTTGGGACGATTTCTGCAGAGATCCTGGTGCCAAATTTCCCAGAGCCCAACAATTGATATTTTTTAATATTTTACAGAGAAGGGATGGAGCATGTGGATCCATGATACAAATTCACACAAGCAGCTCACTTCAAACACAAGTCACCCTGAAATACAAGCTGCTGTAACTGCAACAGTTGGAGCCAAGCGCAGGATGAAATGTGAATAATGCCACAGGTCTAAAGGAGCAACACGTGTCAACATCTCAACCACATGGAGACATCCTGCTCCACAGCACACACCACATTTCCTTCTCAAACTAAACGAAAACAAACCATACAATTACATGAAACAAGTAGCAAAATGTTGAAACCATCTGATAATTCTGGATCACACTAAACCGTGGAATCGAACATGAACAGATACCCCACAGTGTCTCCACCATCTAAGCTGCCAATCTAACTAATCCCTCTATTTCCCATGTTTACGTGTCTGTCTAAACATCTCAGAAACGTTCTTGTGTCATTGTCTCCACCAGTTAGCACATTACAAGCACCCACCACTTAATTCCCAGGATGGCGGGACTGTCATATGCTGAGAGAATGGAGCGGCTGGGCTTGTACACTCTGGAGTTTAGAAGGATGAGAGGATATCTCATTGAAACATATAAGATTATTAGGGGTTTGGACACGCTAGAGGCAGGAAACATGTTCCCGATTTTGGAGGAGTCCAGAACCAGGGGCCACAGTTTAAGAATAAGGAGTAAGCCATTTAGAACGGAGACGAGGAAACACTTTTTCTCACAGAGAGTTGTGAGTTTGTGGAATTCTCTGCCTCAGAGGGCGGTGGAGGCAGGTTCTCTGGATACTTTCAAGAGAGAACTAGATAGGGCTCTTAAAAATAGCGGAGTCAGGGGATATGGGGAGAAGGCAGGAACGGGGTACTGATTGTGGATGATCAGCCATGATCACATTGAATGGCGGTGCTGGCTCGAAGGGCCGAATGGCCTGCTCCTGCACCTATTGTCTACTGTCTATTGTCTATTGTCTACTGTCTACTGTCTACTGTCTACTGTCTACTGTCTACTGTCTACTGTCTACTGTCTACTGTCTACTGTCTACTGTCTACTGTCTACTGTCTATTGTCTATTGTCCATTGCACAAAAATCCTTCAGCCTGAATCTCCTTTAATTCTCTCTCCTCTGCAATATTTGACATTTCCACCCTGGGGAAAAAGTCTAATTACTCAATCGCTGCGGCTCAAATTGTTACACACCTTGTTCAGATCATTTTAGTGAAAACAATTAATGTTTGTCCATCTTGTCCGCTGAGCTAATAAATACATAGAAAATAGGTGCAGGAGTAGGCCATTCGGCCCTTCGAGCCTGCACCGCCATTCAATATGATCATGGCTGATCATCCAACTCAGTATCCCGTACCTGCCTTCTCTCCATACCCCCTGATTCCCTTAGCCACAAGGGCCACATCCAACTCCCTCTTAAATATAGCCAATGAACTGGCCTCAACTACCCTCTGTGGCAGAGAGTTCCAGAGATTCACCACTCTCTGTGTGAAAACGTTTTTTCTCATCTCGGTCTTAAAGGATTTCCCCCTTATCCTTAAGCTGTGACCCCTTGTCCTGGACTTCCCCAACATCGGGAACAATCTTCCTGCATCTAGCCTGTCCAACCCCATAAGAATTTTGTAAGTTTCTATAAGATCCCCTCTCAATCTCCTAAATTCTAGCGAGTATAAGCCGAGTCTATCCAGTCTTTCTTCATATGAAAGTCCTGACATCCCAGGAATCAGTCTGGTGAACCTTCTCTGCACTCCCTCTATGGCTATAATGTCCTTCCTCAGATTTGGAGACCAAAACTGTACGCAATACTCCAGGTGTGGTCTCACCAAGACCCTGTACAACTGCAGTAGAACCTCCCTGCTCCTATACTCAAATCCTATTGCTATGAAAGCTAACATACCATTCGCTTTCTTCACTGCCTGCTGCACCTGCATGCCTACTTTCAATGACTGGTGTACCATGACACCTAGGTCTCGCTGCATCTCCCCTTTTCCTAATCGGCCACCATTTAGATAATAGTCTGCTTTCCTGTTTTTGCCACCAAAGTGGATAACCTCACATTTATCCACATTATACTGCATCTGCCAAACATTTGCCCACTCACCCAGCCTATCCAAGTCACCTTGCAGTCTCCTAGCATCCTCCTCACAGCTAACACTGCCCCCCAGCTTAGTGTCATCCGCAAACTTGGAGATGTTGCCTTCAATTCCCTCATCCAGTTCATTAATATTATTGTAAATAGCTGGGGTCCCAGCACTGAGCCTTGCGGTACCCCACTAGTCACTGCCTGCCATTGTGAAAAGGACCCGTTTACTCCTACTCTTTGCTTCCTGTTTACCAGCCAGTTCTCTATCCACATCAATACTGAACCCCCAATACCGTGTGCTTTACGTTTGTATATTAATCTCTTATGTGGGACCTTGTCGAAAGCCTTCTGAAAGTCCAGATACAACACATCCACTGGTTCTCCCTTATCCACTCTACTAGTTACATCCTCGAAAAATTCTATATGATTCGTCAGACATGATTTACCTTTCGTAAATCCATGCTGACTTTGTCCAATGATTTCACCACTTTCCAAATGTGCTGCTATCCCATCTTTAATAACTGACTCTAGCAGTTTCCCCACTACCGATGTTAGACTAACTGGTCTGTAATTCCCCGTTTTCTCTCTCCCTCCCTTCTTAAAAAGTGGGGTTACGCCAATATTCGCCAATGTACACATCTTCCTGGTCAACGTCCGCTGCAACCTCCCCACATCTCTCCTGGGTTTGGGTGACCACACCTGTACGCCATTCCCCAAATGTGGTGTCACCATGACTCAACCTTTCTACTAAATGCCCAGACCAATGGAAACAAATGTGCTGTGTGCCTCCTATTCCACCACACCCACTTATCTGGTTATTTTTAGGGACACCAAGATCCCTTTGTAAATGAGTACCCCAAGAATCCTGACATTTTCCTTTTAACCATATAACCATATAACCATTACAGCACTTTTGCAATTGACCTCTCAAAATACACCTCATCCATATCCAGAATGGGATGCAAGCAGAAGCCTCCACGTGGCGCTTCCCGGGCAATGCTGACGGCAGAAACTGTACCACAGTGACTGACTGAAGTAGCCAATTCTGCAACCGTCAACCGTCACTGATATGAAAGATGGCCAGATACAAGGAAGAAGCTATCCAGATTAAACTCAATCTGTCATTTCTTTGATCAACTAATCTACATCCTGATAAAGGGTCTCGACCTGAAATGCCAACAATCTTCAGATATGGTCACACCCAAGTTGTACCCAACGTACAAACTCACTGAGTTACAGTCGGGAACTTTGTCAAAGACTTTGCTACAGCCCAGGTATTCAACATCCACACACAGCCTAGATGTGGATCTTCACCACATCTCCCAGCACCTCCATCACTTCCTCAGAAACGACAGTCAAATTTATGAGACTCGACATAGAAACATAGACATAGAAAATAGGTGCAGGAGTAGGCCATTCGGCCCTTCGAGCCTGCAATTCAATATGATCATGGCTGATCATCCAACTCAGTATCCCATCCCTGCCTTCTCTCCATACCCCCTGATCCCTTTAGCCACAAGGGCCACATCTAACTCCCTCTTAAATATAGCCAATGAACTGGCCTCAACTACCTTCTGTGGCAGAGAGTTCCAGAGATTCATCACTCTCTGTGTGAAAAATGTTTTTCTCATCTCGGTCCTAAAGGATTTCTCCTTAATCCTGAAACTGTGACCCCTTGTCCTGGACTTCCCCAACATTGGGAACAATCTTCCTGCATCTAGCCTGTCCAACCCCTTAAGAATTTTGTAAGTTTCTATAAGATCCCCCCTCAATCTTCTAAATTCTAGCGAGTATCCAGTCTTTCTTCATATGAAAGTCCTGACGTCCCAGGAATCAATCTGGTGAACCTTCTCTGTACTCCCTCTATGGCAAGAATGTCTTTCCTCAGATTTGGAGACCAAAACTGTACGCAATACTCCAGGTGCGGTCTCACCAAGACCCTGTACAACTGCAGTAGAACCTCCCTGCTCCTATACGCAAATCCTTTTGCTATGAATGCTAACATACCATTCGCTTTCTTCACTGCCTGCTGTACCTGCATGCCTACTTTCAATGACTGGTGTACCATGACACCCAGGTCTCGCTGCATCTCCCCTTTTCCTAATCGGCCACCATTTAGATAATAGTTTACTTTCCTGTTTTTGCCACCAAAGTGGGTAACCTCACATTTATCCACATTATACTGCATCTGCCATGCATTTGCCCACTCACCCAACCTATCCAAGTCATCTTGCAGTCTCCTAGCATCCTCCTCACAGCTAACACTTCCCCCCAGCTCCGTGTCATCCGCAAACTTGGAGATGTTCAGCAAATGCAAATATTATACTCGATTTATAGGCTGCTCCAGAATCTGGAGAATGCTCTTGAATAGCAACTTATCCCAATGCATTCATCACTGTTACATTACATTAACCATTGAGAACCTGTGAATCAATCAATCACATTTAGAGAGCCTGGAAAAGTCGTTGTCCAGATACATATAAAATCTAAAAACACTGCATTTATCTTTGTTAATCAACTCACAATCTCAAAAATCAACCAGTCACGAATATCAACAAACCTTAATAAAGCAGAATTTGTTCTATTGTTTGAGACACTAGCAAAACACAAACTGCTGGAGTAACCCTCTAGACAGACAATGCCTATGGAGGGAATGGACAGGCGTTTTGGGCCAGACCAAGGGGGTGGGTGCAGGACAAAGCCTGGCGAGTGATGGGTGGATACAGGCGACACCAAGACCACATTGTAGACTCGGCCACAGTTTCGCTGAACACTTGCATTCGGTCAGCCAAGGCCCGCTGGATCTCCTGGCCCCGAACCATTTCAACTCCCCTTCCCATTCCCACACTGACCTTTCTGTCCCGGGCCTCCTCTGTTGCCAGACTGATGCCACGTGCACACCCAAAGCCCACCACCTCATTCTACTTACAACACAGTGGTATGAACATTAAATTCTCCCCACCCATCGTCTCCCTCCCTCTGTATAGTTCCGTGTGTCTACACGTCTCTCCCACCCATGTCACAGGCTCCACTTCCCTCCTGTTAGCTCCTTGCCCATTCCCCATCTCCATCATTCCTTCACATAGAAACATAGAAACATAGAAATTAGGTCCCCTCTCCCTCCTCCCTTCCCCCCACCGTCCACCCCTCGTCCCCTCCTCCCCCCCCCCCTCACCTTCCACCTCCCTCCAGCTTCACATTTCTCTTCCGATTCCGACACATTTTGTCTCCTTTTCACGTCCATCCTGTCACTTACACTCCTGTGTCCACCCATCACTCGTCAGGTTGTGTCCACCACCCCATCACTGAGGAAGGGTCCCGGCCCCCACAGATGTTGCCCGATCAGTACCTTGTGTTTCTCTCGCTCTTTTGTTCAGCGACCAACACTAAAGTTACCTTGACACCCACTCACGGTTTCACTTTTGTCTCATTTTATGAATATTTCCCACAAACCACAACCTGATCGACAAACAACTCGAGTCATGACGTTGCGGGACCTGGCGGCGTCGGCCTGGGTGTAAACTCGCCCCTAGTGACTGCAGCTCTCTCTCTACCCCCTCTACCCCTCTCCCTAGACTGCAGCTCTCTCTCTACCCCCTGCTCCCCTCTACCCCTCCCCCCACACTGCAGCTCTCTCTCTACCCCCTGCTCCCCTCTACCCCTCCCTCCCCCCACACCCCGGCTTCTCCTCTCTCTCTCTCTCTCTCCCCGGCGCTTCCTCCACATTTCCCCGCCCCACCACCCCTCTGCCCCGGTCCCTCCGCTCCGTCCCCCGGGCTCCGACACCTCATGAGCGGCGCGGTGAGTGAATTCATCCGGGGGCGAGGTCTCGGCGCTGGGGCGGATCCACCGCCAACCCGGGCCGCGACCGGAGCCCGTTCCCCGGCGGCCGCAGAGACTCGTGAACGGAGCCCGACCCGACTCGGCCCTCACCCCCCTCTACCCGGGACAGACTCACTCACTCACCCTCACCCCCAGGGACAGACTCACCCACTCACCCCCACCCCCACCCTCTACCCTCCACCTCACCCCCTCTACCCGGGACAGACTCACTCACTCACCCTCACCCCCAGGGACAGACTCACCCACTCACCCCCACCCCCACCCCCACCCTCTACCCTCCACCCTCCACCTCACCCCCTCTACCCGGGACAGACACTCACCCACCTGCCGCCGGCCGGTCGCAGCTCCGAGCCTCCGACACTCTGGACCCCGGCTCCACTCACTCACTCACTCGCAGCCGGGGCGGTGTCGGTGTGACGGTGGAGAGAGGGCGGGAACATAGACCGGAGGCCATTCGGCCCTTCGAGCCAGCACCGCCATTCACTGTGATCAAGGCTGATCATCTACAATCAGTACCCCCCCCCCCCCCCCCCGTTCCTGCCTTCTCCCCATATCCCCTCACTCCACCAGCCCCTACAGCTCTATCTGACTCTCTTTTACATTCATCCAGTGACTTGGCCTTCCCCAACATCGGGAACATTGTTTCTGCATCTACCCTGTCCAAACCTCTAAGAGTCTGAAGAAGGGTTTCGGCCCGAAACGTTACCTATTTCCTTCGCTCCATAGATGCTGCTGCACCCGCTGAGTTTCTCCAGCATTTTTGTGTACCTCTAAGAATTGTATATGTTTCTCTACGTTACCCTCTCATCCTTCTAGACTCCAGCGAATACAAACCCAGTCGACCCATTCTTTCATCATATGTCAGTCCCGCCATCCCAGACTCCAGGTCTTGTTGCATCTCCCCTTCTCCCAATCTGACACCATTCAGATAATAATCTGCCTTTTTGTTCTTGCCACTAAAGTGGATAACCTCACATTTATCTACATTAAACTGCATCTGGCCACACCCAACCTATCCAAGTCACCCTGCAGCCTCATAGCATCCTCCTCGCAGCTCACACTGCTACCGAGCTTTGTGTCATCTGCAAACTTGGAGATGTAACATTTAATTCCTTTGTCTAAATCGTTAATATATATTGTAAACAACTGGGGTCCCAGCACTGCATCTTGTGGCACCCCACACTACATCCACTGGCTCTCCCTTATCCATTTTACTTGTTACATCCTCAAAAATTCCAGAAGATTCGTCAAGCATGATTTCCCCTTCATAAATCTATGCTGACTTTGACCGATCCTGTCACTGCTATCCAAATGCGCTGCTATAACATCTTTAATAATCGACTCCAGCATCTTCCCCACTACCAATGTAAGGCTAACTGGTCTATAATTCCCCATTTTCTCTCTCCCTCCATTCTTAAAAAGTGGAGTTACATTGACTACCCCCCAATCCACAGGAACTGGTCCAGAGTTGAGAGAACATTGGAAAATAATCACCAATGCATCCACGATTTCTAGGGCCACCTCCTTGAGTACTCTAGGATGCAGACCATCAGGCCCTGGGGATTTATCTGCCTTCAGTCCCAACAGTTTACCCAACACCATTTCCTGCCTAATGTGGATTCCATTCAGTTCCTCCCTCTCACTAGATCCTCAGTCCCCTAGTATTTCCGGGAGATTGTTTGTGTCTTCCTTAGTGAAGACAGAACCAAAGTACTTCTTTAACTGTTCTGCCATTTCCTTGTTTCCCATTATAAATTCACCTGTCTCTGACTGTAAGGGACCTACATTTGTCTTCACTAATCTTTTCCTTTTTACATATCTAAAGAATATCTACAGTGTTGATGCGGGGGGAGCGGCTGGGAGTGGAATGACCTGGGGGAGGGGCGGGTAACGGGGAGTACAAACTTCCCCTCTGCGGGCCGCCCTCCATCCTCTCTCCCCATCCCCATCCTCTCTCCCCATCCCCTCCCACTCTCCCCACCCTCTCTCTCCCCCTATATCTCCACCCTCTCGCTCTCCCTCCTCTCTCTCTCCCCCCTCTATATCTCCCTCTCTCTCCCTCCATCTCTCTCTCCCCATCTCTCTCTTCCCCTTTCTCTCCCTCTCCCCCCTCTCTCCCTTCACTCCCTCTCTCTCCCCCTCTCCCCTCCCCTCTTCCCCCCTCTCTCTCTCTCCCTCTCCCCCCTCCCCACCCCCCCTCTCTCTCTCTCTCTCTCTCTCTACCCCCTCTCTGTTCCCACCCCTTTCTCCCCCCTCTCTCTCTTTCCCTCTCCCACCCTCTCTCTCTCTCCCCCTCTCTCTTCCTGCACCTTTCTCCCCCCATCTCTCCTCCCCCTCTCTCTCCCCCCTCTTTCTCTCTCCCCCTCTCTCCCCCCCTTCTCTCGTGGGGCGATGTTGGAAATCGTTGGAAATATCCGAGCCATGATCGGCAAGACTCCAAAGCCTTTGATATTTGGACAGACAACGGTGAGATCTCGGTCTGAGATGACGTTGAAGGAGAAGCAGATTTGTGGGTGAATGGCCTCTCAGTTTATAATTAGTGGAAGGACAATTACTGATCAGGCACCAGTTCTTCCAAACACCTGAGAGCCAGTGTGGTGATCGGTAATGAACATGAAAGGTATTAAAGTCCTTCAATCTCACTCCCTGCCTTGCTCTTTCTTGGTTCTGCAACTTGACATGTAGAGTCATAGAGTGATACAGTGTGGAAACAGGCCCTTCAGCCCAACTTGCCCACACCGGCCAACATGTCCCAGCTACACTAGAGTCACAGAGTGATAGTGTGGAAACAGGCCCTTCAGCCCAACTTGCCCACACCGGCCAACATGTCCAAGCTACACTTGTACCACTTGCCTGCGCTTGGTCCATATTCCTCCAAACCTGTCCTATCCCTGTACCTCAACGGGACAGGCAGCATCAGTCTGAAGGAGGGTATCGACCCGAAACGTCACCCATTTCTTCTCTCCAGACATGCTACCTGTCCCACTGAGTTACTTCAGCTTTTTGTGTCTATCTTCGGTTTAAACCAGCATCTGCAGTTCCTTCTTAACAAGGTACTGATTGTGGATGATCAGCCATGATCACATTGAATGGCGTGAAAGGCCGAATGGCCTATCCTGCACCTATTGTCTATGTCTTTTGTACACCTCCTATAAGATCTTAAGATCTCCCCTCATCCTCCTACACTCCATGGAATAGAGACAATAGACAATAGACAATAGGTGCAGGAGTAGGCCATTCGGCCCTTCGAGCCATTCAATGTGATCATGGCTGATCATCCCCAATCAGTACGCCGTTCCTGCCTTCTCCCCATATCCCCTGACTCCGCTATCTTTAAGAGCCCTGTCTAGCTCTCTCTTGAAAGTATCCAGAGAACCTGCCTCCACTGCCCTCTGAGGCACAGAATTCCACAGACTCACCACTCTCTGTGAGAAAAAGTGTTTCCTCATCTCCGTTCTAAATGGCTTACTCCTTAATCTTAAACTGTGGCCCCTGGTTCTGGACTCCCCCAACATCGGGAACATGTTTCCTGCCTCTAGTGTGTCCAAACCCTTAACAATCTTATATGTTTCATAGATACATAGATACATAGAAAATAGGTGCAGGAGTAGGCCATTCGGCCCTTCGAGCCTGCACCGCCATTCAATATGATCATGGCTGATCATCCAACTCAGTATCCCGTACCTGCCTTCTCTCCATACCCCCTGATCCCTTTAGCCACAAGGGCCACAGCTAACTCCCTCTTAAATATAGCCAATGAACTGGCCTCAACTACCCTCTGTGGCAGAGAGTTCCAGAGATTCACCACTCTCTGTGTGAAAAAGTTTTTTCTCATCTCGGTCTTAAAGGATTTCCCTCTTATCCTTAAGCTGTGACCCCTTGTCCTGGACTTCCCCAACATCGGGAACAATCTTCCTGCATCTAGCCTGTCCAACCCCATAAGAATTTTGTAAGTTTCTATAAGATCCCCTCTTAATCTCCTAAATTCTAGCGAGTATAAGCCGAGTCTATCCAGTCTTTCTTCATATGAAAGTCCTGACATCCCAGGAATCAGTCTGGTGAACCTTCTCTGCACACCCTCTATGGCTATAATGTCCTTCCTCAGATTTGGAGACCAAAACTGTACGCAATACTCCAGGTGTGGTCTCACCAAGACCCTGTACAACCGCAGTAGAACCTCCCTGCTCCTATACTCAAATCCTTTTGCTATGAAAGCTAACATACCATTCGCTTTCTTCACTGCCTGCTGCACCTGCATGCCTACTTTCAATGACTGGTGTACCATGACACCCAGGTCTCGCTGCATCTCCCCTTTTCCTAATCGGCCACCAATTAGATAATAGTCTGCTTTCCTGTTTTTGCCACCAAAGTGGATAACCTCACATTTATCCACATTATACTGCATCTGCCAAACATTTGCCCACTCACCCAGCCTATCCAAGTCACCTTGCAGTCTCCTAGCATCCTCCTCACAGCTAACACTGCCCCCCAGCTTAGTGTCATCCGCAAACTTGGAGATGTTGCCTTCAATTCCCTCATCCAGTTCATTAATATAAATTGTAAATAGCTGGGGTCCCAGCACTGAGCCTTGCGGTACCCCACTAGTCACTGCCTGCCATTGTGAAAAGGACCCGTTTACTCCTACTCTTTGCTTCCTGTTTGCCAGCCAGTTCTCTATCCACATCAATACTGAACCCCCAATACCGTGTGCTTTAAGTTTGTATATTAATCTCTTATGTGGGACCTTGTCAAAAGCCTTCTGAAAGTCCAGATACAACACATCCACTGGTTCTCCCCTATCCACTCTACTAGTTACATCCTCGATAAATTCTATAAGATTCGTCAGACATGATTTACCTTTCATAAATCCATGCTGACTTTGTCCAATGATTTCACCACTTTCCAAATGTGCTGCTATCCCATCTTTAATAACTGACTCTAGCAGTTTCCCCACTACCGATGTTAGACTAACTGGTCTGTAATTCCCCGTTTTCTCTCTCCCTCCCTTCTTAAAAAGTGGGGTTACATTTGCTACCCTCCAATCCTCAGGAACTACTCCAGAATCTAAAGAGTTTTGAAAAATTATCACTAATGCATCCACTATTTCTGGAGCTACTTCCTTAAGTACTCTGGGATGCAGCCTATCTGGCCCTGGTGATTTATCGGCCTTTAATCCATTCAATTTACCCAACACCACTTCCCGACTAACCTGGATTTCACTCAGTTCCTCCATCTCCTTTGACCCGCGGTCCCCTGCTATTTCCGGCAGATTATTTATGTCTTCCTTAGTGAAGACGGAACCAAAGTAGTTATTCAATTGGTCCGCCATATCCTTGTTCCCCATGATCAATTCACCTGTTTCTGTTCAATGAGAAACCCTCTCATCCTTCTAAATTCCAGCGTGTACAAGCCCAGCTGCTCCATTCTCTCAGCATATGACAGTCCCGCCATACCAGGAATTAACCTTGTAAACCTACGCTGCACTCCCTCAATAGCAAGAATGTCCTTCCTCAAATTAGGGGACCAAAACTGCACACAATACTCCAGGTGTGGTCTCACTAGGGCTCTGTACAACTGCAGAAGGACCTCTTTGCTCCTATATTCGATTCCTCTTGTTATAAAGGCCAACATGCCATTCGCTTTCTTCACTGCCTGCTGGACCTGCATGCTTACTTTCATAGACTGATGTACAAGGACCCCCAGATCCCATTGTACTTCCCCATTTCCCAACTTGACGCCATTTAGAGAGTAATCTGCCTTCCTGTTACCAAAGATTGCTACCAAAGTGGATAACCTCACATTTATCCACATTAAACTTCATCTGCCATGCATCTGCCCACTCCCCCAACCTGTCCAAGTCACCCTGCATTATCATAGCATCCTCCTCACAGTTCACACTGCCACCCAGCTTTTTGTCATCTGCACATTTGCTAATGTTACTTTGAATGCCTTCATCCAAATCATTGATGTATATTGTAAATAGCTGCGGTCCCAGCATCGAGCCTTGCGGTACCCCACTAGTCACTGCCTGCCATTCTGAAAGGGACCCGTTAATCCCTACTCTTTGTTTCCTGTCTGCCAACCACTTCTCTATCCATGTCAGCACTCTACCCCCAATACCATGTGCCCTTATTTTGCCCACTAATCTCCTATGTGGGACCTTATCAAATGCTTTCTGAAAGTCCAGGTACACTACATCCACTGGCTCTTCCTTGTCCATTTTCCCAGTTACATCTTCAAAAAATTCCAGAAAATTAGTCAATCATGATTTCCCCTTCGTAAATCCATGCTGACTCGGACCGATCCTGTTACTGCTATCCAAATGTTTGGCTATCTCATCTTTTATAATTGACTCCAGCATCTTCCCCACCACCGATGTCAGGCTAACTGGTCTATAATTCCCTGTTTTCTCTCTCCCGCCTTTCTTAAAAAGTGGGATAACATTAGCTACCTTCCAATCCACAGGAACTGATCCTGAGTCTATAGAACATTGGAAAATTATCATCAATGCATCCACGATTTCCAGAGCCACTTCCTTAAGTATCCTGGGATGCAGACCATCAGGCCCTGGGGATTTATCATCCTTCAGTCCCATCAGTTTATCCAACACCATTTAATCTGCCATTTCCATGTTCTCCATAATAAATTCACCTTTTTCGGTCTTCAAGGGTCCAACTTTGGTCTTAACTAATAATTTCCTCTTCACATACCTAAAGAAGCTTTTACTATCCTGCTTTATATTCTCGGCTAGCTTACCTTCGTACCTCATCTTTTCTCCCCGTATTGTCTTTTTGGTTATCTTCTGTTGTTCTTTAAACATTACCCAATCCTCTTGCTTCCCATTCATCTTTGCTACGTTGTACTTCTCTTTTATTTTTATACTGTCCCTGACGTCCCTTGTCAGCCATGGTCGCCCCTTTCTCCCCTTGGAATCTTTCTTCCTCCTAGGAATGGATGAACTCCTAGGAATGACCCAGCCTACTCAACCTCTCCCCATAGCTCACACCCTCCAGTCCTGGCAACATCCTCATAAATCTTTTCTGAATCCTTTCAAGCTTGACAATATCATTCTTATATCATGGTGCCCAGAACTGAACACAATATTTTAAATGCGGTCTTACCAACGTCTTGTGTAAATGCAACATGACCTCCCAACTTCTATATTTAATACTTTGACTGATGAAGGCCAAAGTGCCAAAAGCCTTTTTGACCACCTTATCTACCTGCAACTCTACCTTCTAGGAACCATGCACCTGCGCTCCTAGACCCCTCTGCTCTACAACACTCCCCAGTGCCCTACCATTCAATGTGTAGGTCCTGCCCTTGTTAGACGTCCCAAAATGCAACACCTCACATTTCTCTGTATTAAATTCCATCAACCATTCCTCAGCCCACCTGGTCAATCAATCCAGATCCTGCTGCAATCTTTCACAACCATCTTCACTATCAGCAAAACATTTTATCATCACTTTTGTATCATCAACAAACTTGCTAAGCTTGCCCTGTATGTTCTCATCATCGGGGACCTCATTGAAACTTACTGAATAATGAAAGGAATAGACAGAGTGGATATGGAGAGGATGTTTCCACTTGTTGGAGAGTCTAGGACCAGAGGTCACAGCTTCAGAATTAAAGGGCGCTCTTTTAGATAGGAGGTGAGGAGGAACTTCTTTAGTCAGAGGGTGGTGAATCTGTGGAACTCATTGACACAGAGGACTGTGCAGTCAGCAGATATTTTAAAGACAGAAATAGAAACATTCTTAATTAGAACAGGTGTCAAGGGTTATGGGGAGAAGGCAGGAAAATGGGATTCGGAGGCGGAGATCAGCCATGATTGAATAACGGCGTAGACTCGATGGGCCGAATGGCCTAATTCTACTCCTATAACTTGTGAACTGAGGAAAGACCTTTACGTGGGATGTAAATGACAGTGACAACTCTAATGGGCAAGTTTAATAGGAAGGAGAGGATGAAGTGGGATATAGACTGCTATTCCAGGCTTGTATCCAAACTCCTCAAATTGTCTCCAATCATTTTGCAGTAAATCTCTCTTCCCATCTTCCCCTTGCAATCAAGTGTCTCCTTAACTGTAGTTGTACCAGGTCCACGTGGTGACCAGCAGACAGGCAGGCGTAGGAATCTAGATCAGTGTGCAAAGCTGTTCATCAATGTAATACAATTGTGGCTGACTTGATTGGAACTTCAACTCTGCATTCCTGTGCATCTATGGTGACCTTTACCCTCCTGTCAAATATCTACCAGCCACTGCCATCAAATTATTCACAGACTCTGCTTCCAGTCCCATTAGAAAGAACGTTCCAGAGTCAAAGTCAGAGTGCCCTTCATCCACAGAATGTTATTTCTTCGAAGAATGCCTATAAACTTGTCAAATATCATTTCTCTTTCACAAACCGCATTAACCGCCTGATGATGTTGATGTTTTGTAAATGCCACAATATCTTCATCAGAACCTTTATCAGAAGTTCAACAAACTGTCTGTAGTTTACCACTTTCTGCCACTCCCACTTTTCAATAAAATTACTACATTTCCCAATATATTGGAAACTTCCCTGATTCTAACAAATGTGGAATATTAAAACTACTATCTCCGCTGAGTTTTCTTCTTGTCTCTTGGATGAAGTCCAAGATAGATAGATCAGCCGTGATTGACTGGTGGAGTAGACTTGATGGTCCGAATGGCCTAATTCTATTCCTATTCCTTATGACATGACCTTAAGTCAGCCGTGGCCCTTGGTCTTTCGAGCCCCGTTCTCTCAATGTGCTGCCACCAACCAGTGATTGGCGAGATCTTCCCTTCTTCCCACTTTGCTATTTCTGGGATGACGCTGACATCTCTATTATTGTCAGCAGGTATAAAATATTTCCAGATTCTTGGTTTCCATGATTAACACCACAAACTTGCTTTCAAAAAGTCTGACTTTGATAAATCCTTTCTTTTTTAAATATCCAGAAAACTCTTGTTTTTTTACTTCTATTCAACTTAATCTCCAATCTTTAGATCTTTTCATTTTATTTCCAGTCCTTTCCTCTGAGCTATTTTTGTGCTATATTTTTTTTGCATGTTTGTGTAAATATCTGTGCACTGTCTCAGTGAAGTAGAGTTTTTAAAAGATTACATGATCTGTTTTTAATTTTTTTTTTTTAATTTGCAAAGTTATGCCATTATAAGAGATACTGTAGCTGCACCTGCAGTGGTATTAGTCTTGTGCAGCCAAACATGCTCATATTAGTCTTGTGTAGCCAAACCTACTCATCTTCATGTGGACTACAATATAAACTGCCCAAAGCATAATGAAACTGTTACTGGAAAATTGAAATGAGAGGGATTAAATGTTGAAAATTAATCAAAGTTACAAAATAATGTTAATTTGTTTGTTAGCCTGTGATGTGCAGCATCTGGTTCTTCAGTAGATACTCAGCAACTCAAGCAGCATGTGGGGTGACAGAAACAACGCTGCCTTTTGTGTTAATGGCCTTTCTTTGTAGCAGACCTGACCCTCTGAATATTTCCATCAGCATCAGCTGCATAAAAGTATCTCAGTCTGTCAATCAGATTATGGTCTGGAAATGAGAAGGAAACCATTACTGCTGAGAATGTTCAAGAAGGAACTGCAGATGCTGGAAAATCGAAGGTAGACAAAAATGCTGGAGAAACCCAGCGGGTGAGGCAGCATCAGGTTGGTTATTGCGATCTACATCGGTGAGACCAAGTGTAGGCTTGGCGATCGCTTCGCCGAACACCTCCGCTCGGTTCGCAATAACCAACCTGATCTCCCAGTGACTCAGCACTTCAACTCCCCCACCCATTCCGAATCCGACCTTTCTGTCCTGGGCCACCTCCATGGCCAGAGTTAGTCCCACCGTAAATTGGAGGAGCAGCACCTCATATTTCGCTTGGGCAGTTTGCACCCCAGCGGTATGAACATTGACTTCTCTAATTTCAGGTAGTCCCTACTTTCTCCTCCCCTTCTCAGCTCTCCCTCAGCCCACTGGCTCCACCTCTTCCTTTCTTCTTCCCCCCACATCAGTCTGAAGAAGGGTTTCGGCCCAAAACGTCGCCTATTTCCTTCGCCCCATATATTCTGCCTCACCCGCTGAGTTTCTCCAGCGTTTTTGTCTGCTGCTGAGAATGTCCTGTGATTGGAACTAATGAGACCGCGTACAGGAGGTCTCTCCCCATTCAGCGCCACATCAGAGTCTCTGCCTCACCTGCACTTTACTGCTTCAACCATTAATATTCCACCACAAGTTAACATTGGTCTCAGAATTCCTGCATATTGTTTACTAATTATTTGACATGTTGTACATTCAAAGTTGGTAAAAATGGCCAAACCATAAGTGACTTATCTGGGTCTTGTTCTCTGGCCTTCAACCCTTGACATGACAGAATTCAAATTGCTCCACTTTAATCAGCAGTACATTTAACTAGCCATGAAGAATCATACGGTACAAGACTGGTCCAGGCCTGAGATTAGCCCTGTTCAATTCCAACCAGGATAAAGCAATTTGATTTTGACCTGTGTCTGTGGATCAAGGTGGTGAACCATGTATATTTAATCTACTGATACCCTGCACTGGAGGGAGTACCATGACCCTCCTTTAGTTATGTGTTTATGTGTAACGGCTAGTAATCCGTTATGAAGGGTGCTAATCTCATCCTCCTGTCTTTAACCGAGGTGGAGTCATTTCCACTTTTCCAATCAACAATAGCCAGCTGTGTTCCTTCAACTGAACACTCTGGCTTCTGCTATTTAATTAGTTGATAAAACAGTGTTCTTGTAACTGCAGTGTTTGGATTAATTTGTAAGTGAATTATTTAGTAGTATAGATGCTGGAGTTAGTTTACAGAGCCATGCTGGAGTTAAATACAGACAGTTTGTAGTCTCAGTGGGATAGGATGGAACCTACACGTCCTTAGACTGAGATGTTGAGAATCATGGCTTGTGCCGCAATGGGCATATTATGAAACATTAACGTCCAATTTGATATTTCCTGCCTATCGCTGAAGTCTCTCTGGCCTTTAACGCAGACACGGTGGCACAGCGGTAGAGTTGCTGCCTCACAGTGCCGGAGACCCGGGTTCCATCCCGACTGCGGGTGCTGTCTGTACGGAGTTTGTACGTTCTCCCCGTGACGTGCGTGGGTTTTCTCCGAGATCTTCGGTTTCCTCGGCTTGGTAAATGTAAAAATTGTCCCTAGTGGGTGTAGGATAGTGTTAATATGCAGGGATCGCTGGTTGCTACTCCAGCACTTTGTGTTCTTTGCAAGATTCCAGCATCTGCAGTTCCTTGCGGCTCAGTTTGAAAATCCTGAAGGTTTCCGCACTCCCTCTAATGCGGGGGGGGGGGGAAAGAGCCCCCTTTATTGCCACTCTTTGCCTTCTGCCATCCAGCCAACCTGCTAGCCTTGTTAGTATCTTCTTTAGTGACCTCACATTTTGAGAAGGCTCCACTCCTTCAATGTCTGCAGTAAGATGCTGCAGATGTTCTACCAATCTGTGGTAGCCAGAGGTAACTAAGGCTGCGGATGGCAATAGGATTAACAAACTCATCAGGAAGGCTGGCTCTGTCCTGGGGAGGAGTTAGAGTTGGATTGATGGGAGGTGGTCGTGGAGGGAGGATGCTCCTCAAACTGCGGAGCATCCTGGACAATACAGCTCACCCCCTCCATGACACACTGGTCAACCTGAGGAGCACCTTCAGCAAAGGACTAGTTCCACCAAGATGCAGCACAGAACGCCACAGGAGATCCTTCTTCCCTGTGGCTATCAAACTGTACAACTCCTCCCCTTCTGTCGTGGGGTAGACTGAGACTGACTCCCCTTCCCTCCACCCCCCTCCCGCCCCCTCACCAATCCTTTCCACTCGTCACTTTAATTTAGTGTTTCATGTATTTTGTGGTTTTATTGATCAATTTCCCTCCTGGGATAAATAAAGTTCTATCGTATCGTATCATATGTGGCACCTTATCAACAGCTTTCTGAAAATCCAGGTAAACAACATCTACTGACTCTCCTTTGTCTGTCCTGCTATTTACTTCTTCAAAGAATTCCAGCTGATTTGTCAGGCAAGACCTCCCCTTCACAAAACAATGCTAACTTTGGCCTATTTTTATTGTGTGCTTCTAAAGGGCCTGTCCCACTTGGCCATCATTTGCGCCCCATTTACGCGACCTCGTTGTCGCGTTGAGAAGCACGGGTAGCGTGTGGGCGGCGCAGGACGATCGCATGGAGAAGCGCAGAGGGGAATGGAGTTGCGCGCGGTATCGCGCGGCGATCCAGGATTTTGTAGTGCACAAAATCTTTGCGAGCCTCCGTCGTGACATATCGTGTACAGACGCGGATGTATCGCGTACGCACGCGGACGTCCTGACCTCGTACGTGCAGTACTGTAGTATACGAATCAACTATCACGAATATCTTGATGTACATGCTTCTGATGGTGGAATGTAGGTGCACTTTGCGTTGGAGTTTGAAATCAGAAAGTCCCCAGAGAATAAGTCATCTCTATTGAGTCATTTGCCTGTTTACATGTCGGTGACATATTGCAGTCGGCAGATCTGCCACGTTTCATGCTGATGATGATTCATTAAAAATTGTGAATATTCAGACACATGACGCTCTTTTATAGAGTTTAAAACATTTTGTTCAACGGGCAGCTGCACCGATAATTGAGTTTGTGGCGCAAGGTTCAATGTTAATGCAAGGTCAGGGAGTCAAAGAACAATATTCGGTATTTTGCTGATACGCTGAGTCGGCTCTGATTATTTTACCTGTTTATTTATTGTTTGTTCAAGCTTCACTCACAACAGGTCAAGTTCTCGTCATTTCGAACCCCCATCCCACACCCCCAAGGGAACGCGCAGAAGTTACTTAATTAATAGGTGTTTAGCCATTTCCTCAGTGCAGGGACCATCCAAACCCAATACAGCGATTAGAACCAATACCATTTGTGCTGAGCACGGAGCAAACATGTATATTCCAGGGGGGGGGGGGGATGAAAACAATAACCAAAGCGACCAATTTTCTGAATTACACCATAATTTGAAAGAAAATACAGTATTATGCACTAAACAACTTTCCACTGGGTATTCAAACGACGTCACTCGCTCCGGACGGCGGACGCATGATGACGCATGCGACTGTCGCACGTCAGTTAAGCGCCTTGAGTATTAGAAAGGCGCTATATAAATCCCATCCATTATTATTATTATTATTACCAGCCCATCGTGTAAATGACGGCCAAGTGGGACAGGCCCTTAATTACTCAGAAACATCATCTTTTATAATGGACTCTAAAATCTTATCAACCACTGGTCAGGCTAACCAGCCTATTGTTCCCAGTTTTCTGCCTTGCTCCCTTTTTGAACAGCGGAGTAATATTTGCAATTTTCCAATCTTCTGGAACCACTCCTGACTCCAGTGATTATTGAGAGATCACAACTAACTCCACAGTCTCTAAAGCCACCTCTTTATAACCCTGGGGTGCAGTTCATCTGGTCCACATGACCTAGCCACCTTCCGAACATTCAGCTTACTAAACACCTTCTCCTTAGTGTCATTTTCTAGCGATCCAAAGTCCACTCTTGCCTCTTTCTTACTCTTTATATACGTGAAGAAACTTTCAAAATCTTCATTTATATCATTGGCTAGCTTATTTTCATATTTCATCTTTTCTCCAAGTATTGCCTTTTTAGTTACTTGCTTTAAAGCTCTGCCCTCTAGTATTTGATTTTTCCATCCAGGTTCGTTCCAACTGTCGACCCTATCTATGCCTCTCATCATTATAAATACAGGTCTCCCGGCAATCTTCAGCATTCCACAAAAAACAATTCAAGTGTGTCTAACTGTGGAGTAATAAAGTACACTCCAATCGTCCAAGCATACAGTAAAGTTACACTGCAAGTTCACCACTGTGACTTCATCCCGACTAATGGACTAGTGGCTGAAAACATCAGTAATAAATGGAGACTGTAAGACAAGACCCAGACTGGATTATAGATCCGAGTGGTGTATAAGTGGCCGATAAATCCCCAGGGCCGGATGTTGCATCCCAGAGTACTTAAGGAAGTAGCCCCAGAAATAGTGGATGCATTAGTGATAATTTTTCAAAACTCTTTAGATTCTGGAGTAGTTCCTGAGGACTGGAGGGTAGCTAATGTAACCCCACTTTTTAAAAAGGGAGGGAGAGAGAAAATGGGGAATTACAGACCAGTTAGTCTAACATCGGTAGTGGGGAAAATTCTGGAGTCAGTTATTGAAGATGGGATAGCAGCACATTTGGAAAGTGGTGAAATCATTGGACAAAGTCAGCATGGATTTATGAAAGGTTAGTCATGTCTGACGAATCTTATAGAATTTTTCGAGGATGTAACTAGTAGAATGGATAAGGGAGAACCAGTGGATGTGTTATATCTGGACTTTCAGAAGGCTTTCGACAAGGTCCCACATAAGAGATTAGCATACAAACTTAAAGCACATGGTATTGGGGGTTCAGTATTGATGTGGATAGAGAACTGGCTGGCAGACAGGAAGCAAAGAGTAGGAGTAAACGGGTCCTTTTCAGAATGGCAGGCAGTGACTAGTGGGGTACCGCAAGGCTCAGTGCTGGGACCCCAGCTATTTACAATATATATTAATGAACTGGATGAGGGAATTGAATGCAACATCTTCAAGTTTGCGGATGACACGAAGCTGGGGGGCAGTGTTAGCTGTGAGGAGGATGCTAGGAGGCTGCAAGGTGACTTGGATAGGCTGGGTGAGTGGGCAAAGGCATGGCAGATGCAGTATAATGTGGATAAATGTGAGGTTATCCACTTTGGTGGCAAAAACAGGAAAGTAGACTATTATCTGAATGGTGGCCGATTAGGAAAAGGGGAGATGCAACGAGCCTGGGTGTCATGGTACACCAGTCATTGAAAGTAGGAATGCAGGTGCAGCAGGCAGTGAAGAAAGCAAATGGTATGTTAGCATTCATAGCAAAAGGATTTGAGTATAAGAGCAGGGAGGTTCTACTGCAGTTGTACAGGGTCTTGGTGAGACCACACCTGGAGTATTGCGTACAGTATTGGTCTCCTAATCTGAGGAAAGACATTCTTGCCATAGAGGGAGTACAGAGAAGGTTCACCAGACTGATTCCTGGGATGGCAGGACTTTCATATGAGGAAAGACTGGATAGACTCGGCTTGTGCACGTTGGAATTCAGAAGACTGAGGGGGGATCTTATAGAAACTTACAAAATTCTTAAGGGGTTGGACAGGCTAGATTTTTTAAATAGAGCAGTAAGACAGAGATGCAAAGGGGAGGGGGACATGGGACTAAGGGTATGCAGAGGTGAAGAGATGGGTCTTGAGGCGGGACTGGAAGATGGTGAGGGACTCAGAATTTCAGATCAGTTGTGGGAGGGAATTCCAGAGCCTGGGAGCTGCCCTGGAGAAGGCTCTGCCTCCAAAAGTGCAGAGGTTTGATTTCGGAGTGGAGAGGAGACCAGCTGATGTGGATCTGAGGGACCGTGAGGGTTGGTAGGGGGAGAGGAGGTCAGTGAGATAAGGGGGGGCCAAGTGGTTGAGGGCTTTGTAGGTGAGGACCAGGATTTTGTAGATGATCCGGTGGGAAATGGGAAGCCAGTGAAGTTCTTTGAGAACTGGGGTGATGTGGTGCCAGGATTTGGTGTGGGTAATGAGTCGGGCGGCAGCGTTCTGGACCAGTTGGAGTCGGTTGATGTTGCTGGAATTGATGCCAAAGAGAAGAGAGTTACAGTAGTCCAGTCGGGAGGAGATGAAGGCATGGATGAGTCTTTCAGCAGCGGGGGGTGTGAGAGAGGATCTGATTTTGGCAATGTTGCGGAGGTGAAAAAATGATGTTTTGACAACATGGCGGATGTGAGGCTCAAGGGAGAGGGTTGAGTCAAAGATCACGCCAAGGTTGCGGGCCTGAGGAGATGGGGAGACAGTGATGCCGTCAATAGTGAGAGTGGGGTTGTTAATTTTAGTGAGTGTTGATTTGGAGCCAATGAGGAGAAATTCTGTTTTGTTACTGTTTAATTTAAGGAAGTTGAGTTGCATCCAAGATTTGATGGCTGACAGGCAGGAGTTGATATGGGAGAGAGGGGGGTGGTGGGGGGATTTGGTGCTGAGATAGATCTGGGTGTCATCAGCATAGCAGTGGAAGTCCAGGTTGAAGTGACGGAGTATATGACCAAGGGGGAGGATGTAGTTGATGAAGAGGAGGGGACCAAGAACGGAGCCTTGGGGAACGCCTTGAGAGACAGTGGCTGTGGCAGAGGTGTGGTTATGGAGAGAGATGAAGTGGGATCGGTTGGAAAGGTAGGAACGGAGCCAGCTGAGTGCAGAACCTTCAATGCCAAGGTCCCTAAGTCTGGTGAGCAGTGGTATGGAGAGAAGGCAGGGATGGGATACTGAGTTGGATGATCAGCCATGATCATATCAAATGGCGGTGCAGACTCGAAGGGCCGAATGGCCTACTCCTGCACCTATTTTCTATGTTTCTATGTTTCTATAACATGTGTGTTAGTATTTGGCACTAACCGCTCCCTGTAGCCAATACCTTCCAATCCAAGCATCATTCTGGTAAACCTCCTCTGCACCAAAGCCTCCATATCCTTCCTGTGACCAGAACTGCGTGCAATATTCCAAATGTAGCCAAACTAACGTCCTACGGAGCTGCATCATAATTTCCTGTTCTTTGTATTCAATGCCCTGACCCATGAAAGTAAACATACCATATAGAAACATAGTAATGTAGAAACATAGAAAATGGGTGCAGGAGTAGACCATTCAACCCTTTGAGCCAGCACCGCCATTCCATATGATCACTGCTGACCATCCTGCTTTTCCCCCATATCCCTTGATTCCCATAGCCCTATGAGCTAAATGTAACTCTCTAGAAAACATCCATTGAATCGGCCTCCACTGCCTTCTGTGGCAGAGAATTCCACAGATTCACAACTCTCTGGGTGGAAAAGCTATTCCTCATCTCAGTCCGAAATGGCCAACCCCTTATTCTGGACTTCCCCAACATCAGGAACATTTTTCCTGCATCTACTCTGTCCAAACCTCTAAGAATTTTATGTGTTTCCATAAGATTTCCTCTCATTCTTCTAAACTCCAGCGAATACAAGCCCAGTCGACCCATTATTTCATTATACGTCAGTCCCGCCATCCCAGGAATTAACCTGGTGAACCAACACTGCACTCCCTCAATAGCAAGAATGTCCTTCCTCAAATTAGGAGACCAAAATTGCACACAATACTCCAAGTGCGGTTTCAGCAGGGCCTTGTACAACTGCAGTAGAACCTCCTTGCTCCTAAACTCAAATCCTCTCACAATGGCCAATATGCCATTTGCTTTCTTCACTGCCAGGCTGTACCTGCATGCTTATTGTCAGTGACTGATGTACAAGCACACCCAGGTCTCATTGCACCTCCCCTTCTCCTAATCTGACACCATTCAGATAAAAATCTGCCTTCCTGTTCTTGCCACTAAAGTGGATAACCTCACATTTATCCACATTAAACTGCATCTGCCTTGCTTCTGCCCACTCACCCAACCTACAGTATCAAGTCACCCTGCATCCTCATAGCATCCTCTTTGCAGCTCACACTGCCACCGAGCCTTGCGGCACCCCACTAATCACTGCCTGCCATTCTGAAAAGGACCTGTTAATTCCTACTCTTAGCTTCCTGTCTGTCAACCAGTTCTCTATCCATGTCAATACCCTACCCCCAATACCATGTGCTCTAATCTCTTGTGTGGGACCTTGTCAAAGGGTTTTTGAAAGTCCAGATACACCACATTCACTGGCTATCCCTTATCCATTCTACTTGTTGCATCCTAAAAAAATTCCAAATGATTAGTCAAGCATGATTTCCCCTTCATAAATCCATGCTGACTTGGACCAATCCTGTCACTGCTTTCCAAATGCGCTGCTATAACATCTTTAATAATCGACTCCAGCATCTTCCCCACTACAGATGTAGGGCTAACTGGTCTATAATTCCCCATTTTCTCTCTCCCACCTTTCTTAAAAAGTGGGGTTACATTGGCTACCCTCTAATCCACAGGAACTGATCCAGAGTCGAGAGAACATTGGAAAATTATTGGAGTTTTATTTTTTCAACAGTCAGGGATGAACAATTTCTGGATGTTCATCCATGCGGTCTTTAATTTTACTTCGGAGTCACGTGAGTGACTACGTGAAGAACCCCGCCAGTGCGCCTGCGCGTCATTACGTCAGACGCCTTGATGCAAACGGACGTGAGGAGCAGAGCTCCTACAGTGGTTTGTAGTTTTTCAACTACAAGGTAAGTAGAAACTTTTTTCATGTTTTCCAGGTCCGTTTACTGTGGGTCTATGGGGATTTTTTCCACAGACGCCATGGAAAAAACGGACAGGGGGAAGAGGCGAGCGACACAGCCGACAGAAGTCGGGAAAGTCGGGAGTCTGCGGTTAGAGACCAACCGCCTCTAAACCCCGGTACAGTCGCCAGCGGTGAGCATAGCGACTGTGGACCTGGGGCTGGTGAAGACACAGTCAGCGCCTGTCGGGCAAAAGACGAAGTTTAAATCCCAATGGCCCACGGAGGGAGTCCCAGGCAATGGAAGTAGCTCCAGGGCTAGATACTGCTTTCGAGCGTATTGCCCAAATAGAAAGCCTTTTACATAGGCTGTTGGAGCAAAGTTCACTCAGGAAGGAGTGTACTGTAATCCAAGCTGCAGGAGCAGCTTAACAGCACCTGGCTCAGGGCTGATGGAATGCACCCTCAGGAATGAGGAGCGTGCTACGGGTCATGAGATTTCAGACCCCGACTCTGACGGTGAGGCTGTACAAGGCGATGAACAGCAGCTGCCAGATGTTCCACCCCTGGCAGTAGGATTCGCTGCCCCGTCAGGGTCAGGAGAGCCATTAGGAGAAGAACTGGCCTCCTTAATAAATTACTTGGTTTACCATTGGCTGGAACAGCAGGAGATGGATGAGACTGCAAGAAAGCAGGAGACCCCAAGTAACTGTGGGTTGCTGAAAGCAGCAGCAGTGAACCAAATTATCTGGAATCAGTTGCAGAGAATATTAAAGCTGCTCGGTTCTGGAATGACTGCTTTTACCAGAACAGCAGGTAACAGCCAAAAGATGACGAAGTTGCATCAGCAAGCACTGGGGTTGTTATGCAGCACACACTTCGAGATCAATTATCTGAGGAAAGTGCTATACTATGAATCCGAAATTCGCAGCACTCTGCAAACCAAGTAATATACAATTACCCAACTTACTCTTTGGAGAGGATCTCGGGAGACGTATTAAAGAGTTGGAAGATGAAGCGAAAACAGGATTGATAAAAACATCAATGGTTGCAAAGTCTGTAAAGAGGAAGTATCCTTTCAGACGTCATACGAATCCTAGACAGGACCAAGTCGCTCATCAACGCAGGGACGTAGCTGGCGGCCTGCAGCAAGAGTAAGGACCAGTGGTGGTGCTTCCGGGAGAATCCAGGGATCTCAGAATACTTAAATAACTCAAGAGGTAGGTGGACCTGGTTCTCAGGGGAACATACTAACTGGATTAAGTCCAAAAGTTGGAGGCAGATTACGTCTCTTCTATAAACATTGGAAGAAGATTACTTCAGATGTGGTAATACTGAATAATATACAAGGATTTCGAATTGAATTCAATCCAAATTATGATTTGCCTGTCCAGCATGTTCCTAGCAGAACTCTCCACTTTGCGAAGTAATGGAGGTTCAAGTTGCGCTTCAAAACCCTATATATAAAAGGTGTTATTAAAGAATCAGTCTACCAAATTCACCAATTTGGGTCAAATATATTCCCTCGATCAAAAAGGGATGGAGGATGTAGGATTATTATAGACTTGACAAGTCTGAATCCTTTTGTTCAGTGTCTGTTCACTTGCAAGATATGAAGTATTTTAAATTTACATGGATGAACTAATTAGGGCAGTTCAAAGCTCTGCCTAAAGGGTTAACGTTCCCTCCCAGAATATTCATAAAATTGTTAAAATCAATTCTGGGGTTGCTGAGAGCCAGGGGCATGTACTAATGGCATACCTGGATGATGTCCTGATTATAGGAAGGACAAAACAGTCAACAGAAGCATCGGTTGCAGTAATAAAATCAAACTTTTGAAAGTTTGGGGGTTTCTAAATTCATCCAAAGAAATCAAGGTTAAAAACATGTACCTCGATTAATTATTTGGGGTTCACAATTGATTTAGCCCAAATGCAAATTACTTTGCCCAGTGAAAAAAGGGTGAAGTTGATTAAAGATTGCAGTAATCTGTTAAACGAGCAAAAACCTCTAATCAGACAGGTGGCTCGAGTACTGGGAAAATTAGTAGATTCCCAGCAGTCCAGTATGGACCATTACATTATCAACAGCTGCAGAGAATTAAAGAACAGGCACTGAGAGTAAATGCTGGTCATTTTGATAGAACCATGCAAGTAACAACAAATGCTGTTTCTAAGCTGCAGTGGTGGATTCTACATGTCTCAAGCAGTTCAGGCAAAGTGCTGATTGAACAACATTCCATGATATTACAAACTGATGCCAGTGCACTAGGATGGGGTGCAACTGACTTAACATCGAGCTGTGGAGGCAGATGGAATCAGGAAAAGTTAGTGTTACTGCAGACATGGGGAATTACCTATTTGGAGCTTTTAGGAGGTTTCTATGGACTCCAAGCTTATGGTTCTAACACAACTAAAAGGAAGGTTCAAGTTCAAATTAATAAACACAACAGTAGTTGCCTATATTAATGATATGGGTGGAATTAAGTCGGTGTCATGTGACAAAATGGTTAAATCAACTTGGGTCTTGGTGTATTGAAAAGAACATTTGGATTTCAGCTATCTATCTACCAGGTAGAATGAACACGATAGCAGACACCAGGTCACGAAAAGTTCCATGATAATAAAGAATGGATGTTGAATCAAGAGGTATTCAATGATATAGTAATCAGATTTGGAATGACCGACATCGACTTGAATCATCAGCTATCGAGATATGTCTCATGGAAACCAGATCCAGGAGCAGTGGCGATTGATGCTTTCTCGCTACATTGGGGTGGTATGTTTTCATATATATTTCCACCTTTCTGCCTCATAAGCCAATGTTTGCTTAAAATCAGGCAGGATGCTGCTTCAAGGGTATTGGTAGTACCAGATTGGCCTACACAGCCATGGTATCTGTTGATATTAGAATTAACAACACAAATGTTGATGAAAGTCCCAAAAAAGAGTAATTTATTGCTGCACCCTGTACAGGGGAACAACATCCATTATATCATCGTTTGGATTTGTTGATTTGCAGGTTTTAAGAATGCCTTTTCTGGGACGAGGACTGTCTTAGCATACTGTGGACATGCTTACGGCAGCCGGGAGGAAGAGCACTCAAAAACAGTACCTTTCTTATATTAAGAAATGGGAAGAGTTCTGTTTACAAAAGAATGTGCAATAAAGTACTGCAGATATTTCAAATGTTTAGAATTTCTGTCAAAACTTTATTATGATGAAGGTCTGAGTTGTAGTGCAATTAATTCAGCCTGAAGTGCATTGTCCTCATATTTGGTTCTGGATTCAGAAAGAAACTCAATTGGGTCACACCCAATTGTTTCCAGACTAATGAAAGGAATCTTTAATTCCAAACCACCGAAACCTAGGTACGTGACAATCTGGGATGTAAGTGTGGTACTGAAACTACTTCGTGATGGTTATCAAGTGTGTCTTTACCTTTGGTCAAGCTCAGTATGAAAGTATTCATGCTTATGGCATGAGTGACAGCACAACGAGTGCAAACACTTGGAAAATTACAAATAGACAGTATGGAAGTAACTGAAGACAAGGTTACATTCTATATCTATGACCAACTAAAGTAAATTAGGCCAGGTGTGACAGGATTTAAAATTATGCTAGCAGCATATCCAAATGATCCATGTCTCTGTATTAAGACATATTTATTACAATACATTGAGGTCACAAAGAATTTGAGAATACGGAAACTGGGTTGTTGATCACACACAAGAAACCACACAAGAGAGTTTCAATACAGACTATTTCCAGATGGATAAAAGAAGTCTTAACAGCTGCTGGTATTAACACTTATGTTTTTACGTCTCACTCGACTAGGGCAGCAGAAACGTCGGCGGCCAGGGCAAAAGACGGCCCCGTCGACCATATCCTCGCAGCCGCCGGGTGGTCCAATGAGTTGATGTTTCAACATTTTTACCATCGACCTATTGTTAATGCGGGGTTGTTTGCAGAAACTATTTTAAGTTCTGTGTAAATTCCTCTGGTTTAAAGGGGATCTGATTCATTTCTTTATTGAAATGAATTACTGCATTTGTGGTACAAATGTTATTATGAATGCATGATTGATTATTCTCGTTCCGAGTCAATCTATGCAGTGAGAAGCCGGGATTGATCCACGGCATGAAATCACAAAGCTTTAAAATCTTCACGTAGTCACTCACGTGACTCCGAAGTAAAATAGTAAGATTAAACGAGAACTTACCTAAGTTTGAAGTTTGATCTTTATTTTATGAGGAGTTACGTAGGTGATTACGTGCCCACCACGACCCTACCCTCTATCATAAAGGTCAGATGGAAGTTCTTGTATTACTCGTTTTATTATGAGACTATATTACTTCGGTTGTTGTTTTTTGTGATTTCACACCGCTGCTTTGAAGATTGACGCGCAGGCGCACTGGCGGGGTTCTTCACGTAATCACCTACGTAACTCCTCATAAAATAAAGATCAAACTTCAAACTTAGGTAAGTTCTCGTTTAATCTTACTAATCTTCACCATTGCATCTCCACCGTCAACCCTTTAAGTATAATTTGCCAGTCTATCCTGGCCAATTCCCGTCTCATACCTTCAAAGTCTTCTTTATTCAAGTTCAGCACCCAAGTGTCTGAATTAACCGTGTCACTCGCCATCCTAATGCAGAATTCCACCATATTATGGTCACTGTTGCCCAAGGGGCCTTGCACTACAAGATCACTAACTAAATCCTCCTCATTACACAATACCCAGTCTAGGATGGCCTGCTCTCTAGTCGGTTCCTCTACATATTGGTTTGAAAACCCATCCCGTATACATTCCAGGAAATCCTCCTCCTCAGCATTGTTACCAATTTGGTTGGCCCAATCTATATGTAGATTAAAGTCACCCATGATAACGCTGTACCTTTGCTACACGGATCCCTACAGGGGGACTCTGCCCTTGTTGTGAGTGGGGGGATGGGGAGAGAGAGCAGTGTTGCGGGGTATGGCAGAGACCCTGGTGCGAGCCTCATCTATGGTGGAGGAGGGGAACCCCCGTTCCCTGAAGAATGAGGACATTTCAGATGCCCTTGTACTACAAACCCACTGACTCCCATGGCTATCTGGACTACACTTCTTACCACCCTGCTTCCTGTAAGGACTCCATCCCCCACTCCCAATTCCTCCGTCTACGCCGCATCTGCTCCCAGGATGAGGCGTTCCACACCAGGGCATCTGAAATGTCCTCATTCTTCAGGGAACGGGGGTTCCCCTCCTCCACCATAGATGAGGCTCGCACCAGGGTCTCTGCCATACCCCGCAACACTGCTCTCTCTCCCCATCCCCCCACTCACAACAAGGGCAGAGTCCCCCTAGTCCTCACCTTTCACCCCACCAGCCGTCACATACAACAAGTGATCCTCCGTCAGTTTCGCCACCTCCAACGTGACCCCACCACTCGCCACATCTTCCCATCTCCCCCCATGTCTGCCTTCCGCAAAGACCGCTCCCTCCGTAACTCCCTTGTCAATTCTTCCCTTCCCTCCCATACCACCCCCTCCCCTGGTACTTTCCCTTGCAACCGCAAGAGATGCAACACTTGTCCCTTCACCTCCCCCCTCGACTCCATTCAAGAACCCAAGCAGTCGTTCCAGGTGCGACAGAGGTTCACCTGCATCTCCTCCAACCTCATCTATTGCATCCGCTGCTCTAGATGCCAGCTGATCTACATCGGTGAGACCAAGCGGAGGCTTGGCGATCGTTTCGCCGAACACCTCCGGTCGGTCCGCAATAACCAACTTGACCTCCCGGTGGCTCAGCACTTCAACTCCCCCTCCCATTCCGTATCTGACCTCTCTGTCCTGGGTCTCCTCCATGGCCACAGCGAGCAACACCGTAAATTGGAGGAAATGCACCTCATATTCCGCTTGGGCAGTCTACATCCTGGGGGCTTGAACATTGAATTCTCCCAATTCTGCTAGCCCTTGCTGTCCCCTCCCCTTCATCAGCCCTCTGGTTGTCTCCTCCCCTCCCCCAGCCCTCGGGCTCCTCCTCCGCCTGTTTCCTTTTTTCCTTTCTTCTCCCCACCCCCTATCAGTCTGAAGAAGGGTTTCGGCCCGAAACGTTGCCTATTTCCTTCGCTCCATAGATGCTGCTGCACCCGCTGAGTTTCTCCAGCATTTTTGTGTACCTAAGATTTTCCAGCATCTGCAGTTCCTTCTTTAACAAACGTTTTCTGCACTTGGCTATTTCGCAGTTCTAACCATACAGATTCTACAGCATCCAAGCTAATGTCTCTCCTTGCTATTGCATTAATCTCCTCTTTGATCAGCAATGCCACCCCACCTCCTCTTCCTTTCTGTCTATCCTTCCTGAATATTGAAGACCCCTGCATGTTTAGCTCCCAGCCTTGGTCACCCTGGAGCCATGCCTCTGTAATTCCAACTATATCATACTCCTTAACTACTAACTGCGCATTCAATTCATCCACTTTATTTCCAATGTTCCTCGCATTAAGGCACAAAGCTTCAGCTTAGTTTTTCTTATCTCGCTTCTACCTTTTACCTCTGGCCTCCTTTTATGTCCCTCTGTCTCCTTGATTTGGGTCCCGTCCCATCCCTCCGCCCTGTTAGTTTAAACGTGGCCTTTCCTACACTCTCTTTCCTGTTAGCTGCACACATACGCGTCCGTGTTGTTGACTCTACCCTCCACCCGTGTAGCACGAGCAAACCTGCTTGCCAGAATGTCAGTTCCCCTCCAATGAAGGTGTAACCCGTCCCTTTTGTACAGGTGATCCCTGCCCCAGAAGAGATCCCATTGATCTAGAAATCTAAATCCCTGCGCCCTGCACCAACTTCTCAGCCACATATTCAGATCCCCCATCTCCCTGTTCCTACCCTCACTAGCACGAGGTACTGGAAGTAACCCAGAGATAACCACCCTAGAAGTCCTACTTTTCAACATCATACCTAGTTCTCTATACTCACGTTGCAGAACCTCCTTCATCTTCTTTCCCACGTCACTTCTGCCTTCTATACCACTCTATCTACTTGTGTGGCCACCTTCAGGGAGCCCTGGACTTGACCCAAGATCCCTCTGTACATCAGTGCCATTAAATGTATACTTTGCATTGCATTTGACCTCCCAAAGTGCAACTCCTCCCGCATGATCGGATTAAACTCTGTCTGTCATTTCTCCACCTATTTCTGTAGCTATCTATATCCCGCTGTATAATTTGACAGCCTTCCTCACAGTCTGTGACCCAAGCAATCTTGGTGTCTCCTGCAAACTTACTAACTAACCCATCTAAGTGTAGTCCTAGTCATTTATATAAATCCAGCTTTTTGTGTCTATCTTCGGTTTAAACCAGCATCTGCAGTTGATTCCTACACATTTCGTCTGCTCCACTGCGCAATGTCCTCAAGGTATGTCTAGATTGAAGAAGTTCTCTTCTCTCCCACGACAGTTCTGCAACATCCTCTCTCACTGCTCCCCTTCTGTGACGCCTCTCATCTCCTTATCTATGTCTCCCTCTCCCCTGACAACAGTCTGAAGAAGGGTCTCGACCCGAAACGTCACCCATTCCTTCTCTCCAGAGATGCTGCCTGTCCCGCTGAGTTACTCCAGCATTTTGTGTCTATCTTCTATATAAATCACAAATAGCATTGGTCCCAGCACAGACCCCTCATACACCACTCGCTCTTATCTCATTTGCAGCTTTCCTCCCCCCTAACTACAATTAGCTTGAAGGAGAGTCCCGACCCAAAATGTTGTCTGTCCATTCCCTCCACAGATGCTGCCTGACCAGTTGTATATGGTTTGTATATCAGTTGTATATCAGTTGTAAATGAGGACGTATATCATTGTACTCGTGTTTAGTATGATTAGCACTCAAAGATTTCACTGCATTTAGGAACATGTGACAATAATAACACGATAATATTATCCCAATCATTTAACAGGTACGGCAACAAAAATAAATCTCTCCTTGGTCGAAATAATCATTGGGAAAGCTGAGGGTAAATCAGATAGCGTTTTTGAAGCGTCAGGTGACCCTTGCTGGGAGTCTGCATTAGATTAGGAAATAATTGAACACGTGCAAATATGATGAAAATTAACAAAGCAGGTTCAGAAAAGTGAAAGGCCCAAGCGGTAAATTAAGGGAAGACGTGTGAAATTTTGAACAAAGGTTATAAGACATGTGCCACGAGATACTCTGTAAAATGTTCATCTGTGAGTTCCAAGAGCTTTTCTGGGAAGAAAAGGATTTCAAGGTAAGATAGGGAAGTTAGGCGAAACAAGGAACTGCAGATGCAGATTTACGAAATAGACACAAAGTGTTGGACTAATTCTGCGGTTCAGGCAGCATCTCTGGAGAACTTGGATAAGTGACAATAGACAATAGGTGTAGGAGTAGGCCTTTCGACCCTTCGAGCCAGCACCGCCATTCACTGTGATCATGGCTGATCATCCCCAATCAGTACCCCGTTTCTGCCTTCTCCCCATATCCCCTGACTCCGCTATTTTTAAGAGCTCTATCTAACTCTCTCTTGAAAGCATCCAGAGAATCGGCCTCCACCGCCCTCTGAGGCAGAGAATTCCACAGATTCACAACTCGCTGGGTGAAAAAGGTTTTCCTCGTCTCCGTTCTAAATGGCTTACCCCTTATTCTTAAACTGTGGCCCCTGGTTCTGGTCTCCCCCAACATCGGGAACATGTTTCCTGCCTTTAGCGTGTCCAAGCCCTTAATAATCTTATATGTTTCAATAAGATACCCTCTCATCCTTCTAAACTCCAGAGTATACAAGCCCAGTCACTCCATTCTTTCAACATATGGCAGTCCCGCCATCCCGGGAATTAACTCATAATAATAATAATAATAATAATAAGCCTTTATTGTCATTGTATTTAGAAATACAACAATTAGGAGCTCCTCCTGATCAGTGCAACCAAAACAAGTTAAAACAAAATAAAAACACATCCAGTTACATCCAATATGTTATTTAACTGCTTAAAATAGTGGATACATTATAATTATCACACCTAGGTAGAACATTGTACTGGGAGAATATTACACTTTAAAATGTAATAAATACTTTAAAAGAATTAAAAAAGAAGAAATATTAGCTGAGTGATCTGTTTTATGGTGGCATGGATGACAGCATTCTCATGTTGTGTGGGTATTTGAGGAATTTAGAGTTCTGATGGCCCAGGGAAAGAAACTGTTCTTGAGTCTGTTTGTCCGGCTTTTGACGCACATGTACCGCCTACCAGAGGGCAGGAGGTTGAACAGGAACAGTCCAAGGATGGGAGGGGTCTTTGATTATTTTCCTGGCTCTACAGAGGCACCGACAGCTGGAGATATCTTCCAGGGAAGGCAGAGGGCAGCCGATGATTTTTTGGGCAGTTTTGATCACTCTCTGCAGGGCTCTCCTGTCTACTGCTGAGCAGCCGGCATACCACACCGTGATACAATATGCCAGCACACTCTCGATGGTGGAGCGGTAGAAGGCCACCAACAGCTTCTCTTCTAGACTGTTCTTCCTTAGCACTCTCAGCAAGTGCAATCGCTGCTGGGTCTTTTTTACAACCGCTGAAGTGTTGGCAGACCAGGAGAGGTCCTCCGCGATGTGCGTTCCCAGGAATTTGAAGGTGGACACCGTCTCGACACAGTCCCCGTTGATGTAGAGCGCAGCAGGGTCCGCTCTGTGCCTCCTGTAGTTGATGACCATTTCCTTTGTTTTGCCGATGTTAAGTGCCACGAGCCCACGCTGCACTCCCTCAACAGCAAGGCTGTCCTTCCTCAAATTTGGAGACCAAAACTGCACACAATATTCCAGGTGTGGTCTCACTAGGGCCCTGTACAACTGCAGAAGGACCTCTTTGCTCCTACACTCAACTCCTCCTGTTATGAAGGCCAACATGCCATTCGCTTTCTTCACTGCCTGCTGTACCTACATGCTTAGTTCCAGTTACTGATGAACAAGGACGCCCAGATCTCGCTGTACTTCCCCTTTTCCTAATTTGATACCTTTCAAATAATAATCTGCCTTCCTGTTCTTGCCACCAAAGTGGATAATCGCACATTGATCCACATTAAACTGCATCTGCCATACATCTGCCCACTCACGCAACCTATCCAAATCACACTGCATTCTCATAGCATCCTCCTCACAGTTCACACTGCCACCCAGCTTTGTGTCAACTGCAAATTTGCTCATGTTACTTTGAATCCCTTCATCTAAATGATTAATGTATATTGTAAATAGCTGCGGTCCCAGCACTGAGCCTTGCGGTACCCCACTAGTCACTGCCTGCCATTCTGAATGGGACCCATTAATCCCTACTCTTTGTTTCCTGTCTGCCAACCAATTTTCTATCCATATCAGCACTCTACCCCCAATACCATGTGCTCTAATTTTGCCCACTAACCTCCTATGTGGGACCTTATCAAATGCTTTCTGAAAGTCCAGATACACTACATCCACTGGCTCTCCCTTGTCCATTTTCCTGGTTACATCCTCAAAAAATTCCAGAAGATTAGTCAAGCATGATTTCCCCATCATAAATCCATGCTGACTCGGACCCATCCTGTTATTGCTATCCAAATGTTCGGCTATCTCATCTTTTATAATTGACTCCAGCAACTTCCCCACCACCGATGTCAGGCGAACTGGTCTATAATTCCGTTTTCTCTCTCCCGCCTTTCTTAAAAAGTGGGATAACATTAGCTACCCTCCAATCCGCAGGGACTGATCCTGAATCTATAGAACATTGTAATATGATCACCAATGCATCCACGATTTCTAGAGACACTTCCTTAAGTACCCTGGGATGCAGACCATCAGGCCTTGGGGATTTATCAGCCTTCAGTCCCATCAGTCAACCCAACACCATTTCCTGACCAATGTGAATTTTCTTCAGTTCCTCCGTCACCCTAGATCCTCTGGCCACTACTATATCAGGAAGATTGTTTGTGTTCTCCTTAGTGAAGACGGATCCAAAGTACCTGTTCAACTCATCTGCCATTTCCTTGTTCCCCATAATAAATTCACCTTTTTCAGTCTTCAAGGGTCCAACTTTGGTCTTAACTAATATTTTCTTCTTCACATACCTAAAGAAGCTTTTACTATCCTCCTTTATATTCTTGGCTAGCTTACCTTCGTACCTCATCTTTTCTCCCCGTATTGCCTTTTTAGTTATCTTCTGTTGCTCTTTAAACATTACCCAATCCTCTTGCTTCCCGCTCATCTTTGCTATGTTGTACCTTCTCTTTTATTTTTATACTGTCCTTGACTTCCCTTGTCAGCCACGATCGCCTCTTACTCCCCTTGGAATCTTTCTTCCTCTTTGGAATGAACTGATCCTGCACCTTCTGTATTATTCCCAGAAATGCATGCCATTGTTGTTCCACTGTCATCCCTGCTAGGGTCTCTTTCCTGTCAACTTTGGCCAGCTCCTCCATCATGGCTCCATAGTCCCCTTTGTTCAACAATAACACTGACACCTCCGATTTACCCTTCTCCCTTCCAAATTGTAGATTAAAACCTATCATATTATGGTCAGTACCTCCTAATGGCTCTTTTACCTTGAGTTCCTTTATCAAATCCAGTTCATTACATAACACTAAATCCAGAATTGCCTTCTCCCTGGTAGGCTCCAGTACAAGCTGCTCTAAGAATCCATCACGGAGGCACTCTATAAACTCCCTTTCTTGGGGTCCCGACATTTCGGGTCAGGATCTTTCTTCAAACTGAAAAAGGGTCTCAACCAGAACTGTCACCTATCCATGTTCTCCCGAGATGCTGCCTGACCTGCTAAGTTAGACTAGCATTTTGCGCCCTTTTTTTAGAAATTCTTTAATCTGAGGGGTAACATTTTGACTAGTACTATCGCAACATTTAAGAAACATTTAGACAGGCACATGGATAGGACAGGTTTAGGCGGAAATGTGGCAAGTGCAGGCAGGTGGGACTAATGTAGATGGGGCATGTTGGTCTGAAGGGCTTGTTTCCACGCTGTAGAACTCTATGACTTTGGTTGTAAACTATAAGAGGATAGAAGTTCGTCCGGAAGTGGCGGCGCTGCTTGGCAGCTGCGGCTCGCCTGCAGTCTGTCTGTTTTTTTCTTTTTTTGTTGTTGTTTTCTTTTGTCTGTTTTAGTTGGTTAGTTAAATTTAGTTTATTAGGTTTTGTATGTGTGTGGGGGGGGGGTGGGAGAAACAGGGTCTTAGTCTCTTCCTTCGGGGGGAGGCGACTTTTTCTTGTCGTGTCCCCCGTCTCCGTCTGCGCTCAGGCCTAATGGCGGAGCTGGCGGCCTCGGGGCTGGGACGGCGTTCCGGCGGCGGACCCGACTTTGGAGGCTCGGCCGCGGGCCCAGTGGACGACATTGTCGGGAGCTCGCAGGTCCCAGGTCGGTGACCAGTTTTTCCGGAGCTCCCGCAACAACAGCTTCGTCCGCTGGACTGGAGGGCGGCAGCTTCGACCGCTGGACTGGAGGGCGGCAGCTACGACTACCCCGGGCCGCGGAGTTTGAACCGGCCCGTTCGCGGAGCTCGGATTCAGCCGCGGGACTGACTTACTTACCATCACCCAGTGGGGGTCACAATATCGGAGGCCTGGATCGCCTCAACGCAGAGGGAGAACAAGGAGGGAAGAGACAAAGACTTTAAAATACTTTTGCCTTCCATTACAGTGAGGAGGTGCCTGGTGAACTCACTGTGGTGGATGTTAAATTTGTGTTTATTGTGTGTTTTTGTTATTTTATTATATGTATGACGGCAAGGCAACGAAATTTCGTTCAGACCGAAAGGTCTGAATGACAATAAAGGATACTTTGACTTTGAAGTTAACCTGAATGATCATGGAAAACAGGGTTCGTGAATATTAAAGAAAGACACAAAATGCTGGAGTAACTCAGCGGCACAGGTGGCATCTCTGGAGAGAAGGAATGGGTGACGTTTCAGGTCGAGACCCTTCTTCAGACTCTTGAATATCAATGCGCATTCTTGCATTATTCAGTGGAACACAGATGCTAAGCCAATCATGTTAATAAGGCCCAGTAGTTCAAGTTCAAAGTTATTTAAGTGCACCAATTATTGCACGGCCCCGGAATTGTGCGTTTGACCGAGTGCGCGGTCTATGGCGGCCCAGGAGCGGTAGATTCTTCCTGTTTCGCCGCCAATGACCGCAGACTCGTGAGACAGGCCTTTTAAGGTACAGTGATATTTGAGTTACCATACAGTCATAGAAGTAAAAAGAACACAATGCACAATAGAATTTAACATAAACATCCACCACAGTGGAATCAGCATTCTTCACTGTGATGTAAGGCAATAAAGTTCAGTCATATTCCTCCTTTGTTCACCTATGGTTGGGGCCTTGAACCCTCCGCAGTCGCTGCTACAGATGTTCAGGCCCTCGGGACGGATCGGAACGCACTCCGCGGGCTTGGAGTTCCCGAATCGGCCGCTTCTTACCGGAGACCGCGGCTTCACGATGTCCACAGGCCCCGTGGTCGGAGCTCCAACACTGGCGATCCTCGGCAACGGATGCCATCGCCCGCTCCGCGCCTGCTGCGTGAACTCTGGGCCGGTCTCCGGTCTGGAGAGGCCGCACCAAGCCAGTTGTTAGGCCGCGAGGGGGGCGAAGATGCGACACGGAACAAAGTAGATACAGTAAATACACAATCAAAATATTGTATCAATTTATCGCATCCTGTCCCTGCAACCATTAAATTGGAATTCAAAGCTACCTTTTGCAATCTGCATCGTGCCCACATTGCTGCAAGGCTCACACACATACACTCAGGCTTTTAACAGCAACAAAGCACCAGTAAAATCCCTGCCTCTGTTCTGCAGGAAAAGGTGATGCAGGATAAATTAACCTCTCTTGTTCATTTATTACTTCTTTTCCTGATCATTGTTTCCACTAAATTTTCAATATCGTAATCTGATTATTTTAAACACATTTGTCACTCCCATTCCATTCTATAGTTGTTCATCAACATGGCTACAATAGTAACTTAAAGATATTGTAAAAGGTACTACATTGCAATTTGGGACATGTCAGGATGTTAGATTGTATCCTGCAGTTAAAGTCCATTATAGAACCATTGACAAACAAAGGTTGAATAGACTGTAGGAAGATAGACACAAAATGTTGGAGTAACTCAGCAAGTCAGGCAGCATATCTGGAAAAAAAGGCCGGGTGACGTTTCAGGTTGGGACACTTAAAGGATCCTGCCAGAGTTGACATAAAACTCACAGATTAGAATAATGTTAAGGAGAAAGAAAAAAAATGAATTCAGGCCTCAATACTTTGTTGCATGTCTTGGGGGTGAGCAGGATTTGAGGAATACACATTTTGTCCTTAAAACTAAAGCTTCCCCTATTTTTCCACCACACCTTTCCATAGGACGTCTAGAAATCTTGAAGAAATAACTGAACATTTGAAATAAAAGCCACACTGGATCTGCTGTGTGAGTTTGGTTTCAAGGAGACCCCCTTTTATTGAGGGGAGCTCAGTGCCATTTCACACATGGTTTTATCTTGCACTCCATTTGTCTGCCTCCTGCTAGAATTACTTTCCATATACTGTGACAAAAAAGGGGCATAATCCAGCTTAAAGTGTGAACAGTGAGGTTTGGTAGAATACTGAATCAAGTAGGACATCACAATGCTTGAGGAAAAACACAAAGTGCTGGAGTAACTCGGCAGGTCATAGAAATATAGAAAATAGGTACAGGAGTGGGCCATTCGGCCCTTCTAGCCAGCACCGCCATTCAATGTGATCATGGCTGATTATCCGGAATCAGTACCCCGTTCCTGCTTTCTCTCCATATCCTTTGATTCCGTTAGCCCTAAGATCTATATCTAACTCTCTCTCTAATACATCCAGTGAATTGGCCTCCACTGCCTTCTGTGGCAGAGAATTCCACAGATTCACAACTCTCTGGGTGAAAAAGGTTTTCCTCATCTCATTCCTAAATGGCCTACCCCTTATTCTTAAACTGTGACCCCTGGTTCTGGACTCCCTCAACATGGGGATTTCTTTTTCCTGCAGGTAGCCTGTCCAATTCCTTAAGAATTTTATATGTTTCTATAAGATCCCCTCTTGTCCATCTAAATTCGAGTGAATATAAGCCCAGTCGATCCATTCTTTCATCATGTCAGTCCCGCCATCCCGGGAATTAACCTGGTGAACCTATATTGCACTGATAGCAATAATGTCCTTTCTCAAATAAGGAGACTAAAATTGCACACAATACTTCAGGTGTGGTCGCACCAGGGCCCTGTACAACTGCAGTAGGACCTCCTTGCTCCTATTTCTAAATCCTCTCGCAATGAAGGCCAACATGTCATTGGCTTTCTTCATTGCCTGCTGTACCTGCATGCTTACTTTCAGTGACTGATGTACAAGCACACCCAGATCTCGTTGCACCTCTCCTTTTCCTAATTTGACACCATTCAGATAATAATCTGCCTTCTTGTTCTTGCCACCAAAGTGGATAACCTCACATTTATCTACACTATACTGCATCTGCCATGCATCCACCCACTCACCCAACCTAGCCAAGTCACCCTGCAGCCTCATAGCATCCTCCTCACAGTTCACACTGCCATCCAGCTTTATGCCATCTGCAAACTTGGAGATGTTACAATCCATTTAACTCCTTCGTATAAATTGTTAATATATAATGCAAATAACTGGGGTCCCAGCACCGAGCCTTGCGGCACCACACTAGTCACTGCCTGCCAGTCTGAAAAGGACCTGTTAATTGCTACTCTTTGCTTTCTGTCTGCCAACCAGTTCTCTATCCATGTCAATACCCTGCCCCCAATACCATGTGCTCTAATTTTGCACAGTGATCCCTTGTGCGGGACAATGTCAAAGGCTTTTTGAAAGTCCAGATATACCACATCTACTGGTTCTCCCTTATCCCTTCTACTTGTAACATCCTCAAAAAATTCCAAAAGATTAGTCAACCATGATTTCCCCTTCATAAATCCATGCTGACTTTGACCGATCCTGTCACTGCTTTCCAAATGCGCTGCTATTACATCTTTAATAATCGACTCCAGCATCTTCCCCACTGCTGATGTAAGGCTAACTGGTCTATAATTCCCCGTTTTCTCTCTCCCTCCTTTCTTAAAAAGTGGAGTTACATTGGCTACCCTCCAATCCACAGGAACTGATCCAGAGTCGAGAGAACATTGGAAAATTATCACCAATGCATCCATGATTTCTAGGGCCACCCCCTTGAGTACTCTGGGATGCAGACCATCAGGCCCTGGGGATTTATCTGCCTTCAGTCCCAACAGTTTACCCAACACCATTTCATGACTAATGTGAATTTCCTTCAGTTCCTCCATCACACTAGATCCTCAGTCCCCTAGTATTTCTGGGAGATTGTTTGTATCTTCGTTTGTGAAGACAGAACCAAAGTACTTGTTTAACTGGCCAGCCATTTCCTTGTTTCCCATTATAAATTCACTTGTCTCTGACTGTAAGGGACCTACATTTGTCTTCACTAATCTTTTCCTCTTCACATATCTGAAGAAGCTTTTAATCACTTTTTATATTCTCCACAAGCTTTCTTTCATGCTCTCGTTAGCCACGGTTGAGCCGCCTTCCCTTGTTTTATTTTTATGCCAGACGATCTTTCAATCTTTGCCATTGCATCTCCACCGTCAACCCTTTAAGTATCATTTGCCCGTCTATCCTAGCCAATTCCCATCTCATACCATCAAAGTTACCTTTCTTTAAGTTCAGGACCTTCGTCTCTGAATTAACAATGTCACTCTCCAACCTAATGCAGAATTCCACCATATTATGGTCACTCTTGCCCAAGGGGCCTTGCACAACAAGATCGCTAACTAATCCTTCCTCACTACACAATACCCAGTCTCGGATGGCCTGCCCTCTGGTTGGTTCCTCTTCATATTGGCTTAGAAAACCATCCCATATACACTCCAGGAAATCCTCCTCATCCTCAGTGTTGTCACCGATTTGGTTAACACAATCTATATGTAATTTAAAGTCACCCATAATAACTGCTGTATCGTTGCCACATACATCTCTAATTTCCTGTTTGATGCTATCCCAACCTCACTGCTGCTGTTTGGTGGTCTGTACACAATTCCATCTGTGGAGAACATGGATAGGTGACGTTTCACAGAGTGCAGGAGTAACTCAGCGGGTCAGGCAGCATCTGTGGAGAACATGGATAGGTGACGTTTCACAGAGTGCTGGGGTAACTCAGCGGGTCAGGCAGCATCTGTGGGGAACATGGATAGGTGACGTTTCACAGAGTGCTGGGGTAACTCAGCGGGTCAGGCAGCATCTGTGGGGAACATGGATAGGTGACGTTTCACAGAGTGCTGGAGTAACTCAGCGGGTCAGGCAGCATCTGTGGAGAACGTGAATTGGACATTTCTTGCCAGGACCCTTCTTCAGATGGATTGCAGGGGTTTGCGTAAGAGAGCTGGAAGCGTGGCGAGGCGTTGCGTCACGATGATCGACCCTGTTCCTCCTCCGCAGGATGTGGCTCTCTGACAGACTGCTCACAGGCTCAGCAGGAAAGGCGTTGTCCCTCCGCCCAGTTTCCTCCAGACATACCCAAGGATCACAATGGCACAACCTATTTGATTCAGTCTTAAGCTTACTGTGTGAAGGAATGCCATAAAATGTATTCTCAAGCAACCAATTCCTCTTTGACACCAAGTTTCCTGCATGTTTGTAATATTAATATCAGTATAAATTGTAAGATATATAACATTCATATATATTTGCAATTCCAGCAGGATTTAATGATCCAACTTAGGTTTTGAATGAAAGACTATCAATGTAAATATAAACTAATTTCTGTTCACTCCACTTTATTCTCATTCCAAATTGATTTAAGCAAGACATTTATGCAAATAACATTTATTTCTAATTCCACGGATGAAGAAAGGGCGGTGATAGAATCAGATCTGTGAAAGCAAGTTGGTCTGTAAACCATGTGTCAAATATTTGTAATAGATTTATCTTGGAGTTAATGCTGCTTTAGAATGTACAGATTTTAACAATCTTTCTTGGTTTGAAAGAAAAAATATAAATGTTCAGAAGTTTAAAACTTCATCAGAGAAGGATGGATTTCATTATATTTGAACAAAGAATAGTTTAGGTCTAGATTGTTAATTTTTGCATAAATTATTGCCACCTTCTAGACACCTAAAACAAATGTTGTATAAGGCTCTGGTAAGACCACATCTGGAGTATTGTGTACAGTTTTGGTCTCCTAATTTGAGGAAGGACATCCTTGTGATTGAGGCAGTGCCGCGTTGGTTCACGAGATTGATCCCTGAGATGGCGGGACTGTCATATGAGGAAAGATTGAAAAGACTAGGCTTGTATTCACTGGAGTTTAGAAGGATGAGGGGGATCTTACAGAAACATATAAAATTATAAAAGAACTGGACAAGCTAGATGCAGGAAAAATGTTCCCAATGTTGGGCAAGTCCAGAACCAGGGGCCACAGTCTTAGAATAAAGGGGAGGCCATTTAAGACGTTTTCACCCAGAGAGTTGTGAATTTGTGGAATTCCCTGCCACAGAGGGCAGTGGAAGCCAAATCACTGGATGGATTTAAGAGAGAGTTAGATAGAGCTCTAGGGGCTAGTGGAATCAAGGGATATGGGGAGACGTCAGGCACCGGTTATTGATTAAGGATGATCAGCCATGATCACAATGAATGCTGGTGCTGGCTTGAAGGGCCGAATGGCCTCCTCCTGCACCTATTTTCTATGTTTCTATGACAAATCTTTACTGTTTTATAAAACATTTACTTGTCACAATTCAATACTTTTTATTCAATTTTATTGAGATGCCAAAAATGTGAATAACACTCGGCATGCACACATCTAATTTACAACAAGCACTCCAGAATATAACACATTCCTTCTGTTTGAAAATTATTTTCTGAGTGCTCTTGGTATCAAACAGAATTCCAGAGAATCGCTAACTGTACAAGATAAAAATCTAATCAGAAAATCATATTTGGCGTCATATTTAATAACAGCTTTTACATAGCATATCTGTAGGCGAATAAAGTTTATCATACATTGTAAAATATGACTTAATTATGAAATGGTTAATAAAGTTAAGGACATGATAAGGAATACAATGATCAACATCATGCATTTTTTTAAATGAATGGCAGAGTAATTGATATACTATGAAAACCAGTTATTGAAACACATTTTGATGGGAATCCATGAGAATCATACATTTTATAAAATAATTTCTGCATTTTTCTGTCATAAATGAATATTTCTCTACTGGTTACCCGATTCTCTTTTTAAACTTCAACCTACAACTTCTTATTGTTGAAATGTTCAACTTCAGACATGACAGCAATACTTGCAGGGCTTCCCTGAGGAAGCCACATCTTGTGCCAGAGTCATAGCCCAACGTCATTTACATGGATCAGTATGCATTGATTCAGCTCAGAGGTCCAGTCTTGGACAAACTCATATAATTGTCATGAAACACTTTGAAATGTTCTGAATGAGAATTTTTGTCATCTAGATTTCAAATCAAAGTTGGGGACATCCAAAGAATATTTCTGATCATATGCAACAACTAAGGAAAGGAAAACTTAATTTCAAATTGATAATTTTTATTCTAAATAAGTTCGCAACCATGATTTTTGAAAAGTGTGGGGGAGAAGAAGCAAAATCACATCCCCTACAGGGGTTGTAGAAGAAAAAACAGCAGATGGTGAGGAGTTAATTTGGATTGATTGTTATTTTGGAAGTGGATATAGATGAAAGACTTGCAAAGTAAATGCAGAATGGCACTCACTTGCAAACAAAGCAGGCAATGCCTGCATTACATAAACCATGGGGATAGTTAGTGTCCAGTTGTGTATTGACACTGCCATCTGTTCTCTGTCATCATCTCCAGCCACATCAGTTGGTGCCGCTCAGCGCTGTGATACTCTCTTCAATCTCTGTTAATTTTTTCAGCAGTTGATTCACTTTGTTCTCGTTTAGCTCCAAGCAGAGAAATTCTGTTTCCTAAGACAGAAAAAGCAAATCTTGAAACTCAAAGAGAAGGAAACATTAAGTATACACAATACATTTTGTTTCCTTTCTTCAACAGACTTGTAAGCATCACACTGGTTACCTCAGCAAATAATTGACACAGATTGTGAATAACTGTGCCCTAAGATACCCCACTAGTCACAGCTTGTCAAGCCGAGTGTTCTCTGCTAAACAACTCTTTCAGTCCACACCAGTACAGTATCAACTACATCAACATCAATCTTGTTCACAAATCTTACATGGCACCTTACCAAAAGAGAATCTTTTGAGAATCCATCTACTCCCCAGAAATATCCTCAAATAATTCCAATAGATTAGTTAAATGTGATTTCCCACTCCTAGATTTCAATGCCGAGTCCAATCACGTAGTCAGAGTGATACAGCTCGGAAACAGGCCCTTCAACCCAGCTCTTGGCCACGCTGAACATACCATTAGTGTTCTTTACTGCCTGCTGTACCTAGGTATGTTACAAAACTTACCTTCAGTCGCGCTGTAATTCTGCCACTGGCCGTGTGCGCGATTTTGGCGCCTTTAAGGGGGGGGCGGGGTTAAAACGCGGTTTCTCCTCCCTTGTCCTGGAAATATTTTGTTGGAGTACAAACCTTCGCTGACAAAATCGTTCCTACCGGCGATTTGTGAATTTTTTTTAAAAATTAAATCGTCAATGTCAGCGCTACAGTAATTTTAAAAGCAGCTCCTGAAGCGTCAACGCCAATAACGGGGACGGATTTCACACAATGGACAGGTAAACGAAAGTGCTTTCTTTAAATGTATAAAAGTGCTTCTTAAGAAGCCTTTAATTCACATTTTTTCATGCGACACGGTGATTTTATTCCCCGAATTAACGGCAGTATTTTTCATGCCAATACGGGGTTAAATTCACCGCAAATGAACGTTCCAAAAGATCGCGTTCCTGAAATTCTCACTCGCAAGATGAATTAAATCCCCATTAATTTACAGGTATTAAACATTCAATTCCTTCCATTTGGCCTGTAAATTCATGAAAATTAGATTTAAAAATTATGTTATATTGTGAATTATTGTGTGAATGTTATTTGGACACTTAGGCTATTTAAAAATGTTAATCTATTCTTAAGAAATTGATAGATGTTTAGATCTAGTAATTGAATTTTGTAATTAGCTACAATTAGGTAACTAACTAATTATATGCTTTACTTTCATGTCTTCGAAGTAAGATTGTTTCATATTTGTTTCAGAATGCTTCAATCTATAATACCTGAAAATTTCTTTCAGTTACCATAATTTTTAAGAAAGTTATGGGCTTTTAACTGTCCTCGATCACAGCTTTTGTGTTAAGTCAATGGAAAAGCAATAGGGAACTAGATGCTAATTTCTGAGTATGATAATGGCCATAACTTTTTTAATACTGAAGATATGAAAGTGAATTAAGTGTCAAATTAAACTTCTTTTTATGCTTTATCTGATGGGATAAATTGCAGACTTTATTTTTTAAATCTCAAAATTTTGTAACATTGCTACTGTACCTGCATGTTTATTTTCAGGGACTGGTGTACAAGGATACCCAGGTCACGTTGCACTTCCCTTTTTCCTAATCTGACACCAATGAGATAATACTCTTTCTTGCCACCAAAGTGGATAAGCTCACATTTATCTATGTTAAACTGCATCTGCCATGCATCCACCCATTCACTCAACCTGTTCAAGTTACCCTGCAACCTCCTAGCATCCTCTTCGTAGTTCACACTGCCACCCAGCTTTGTGTCATCTGCAAATTTAGTAGTGTTACTTTTAATCCCATCATCTAAATCATTAATATATTGTAAATAGTTGTGGCCCCAGCACCGAGCCTTGCAGCACTCCACTCGCCACTGCCTGCCATTCGGACAGGGACCCGTTAATTTTTACTCTGTTTCCTGTCTGCCAACCAATTCTCTATCCATGTCAATAACCTACCCCCAATACCATGTGCTTTAATTTTGCCCACTAATCTCCTGTGGGAACTTATCAAAGGCTTTCTGATAGTCCAGGTACACTACATCCACTGGCTCTCCTTCATCCATTTTACTTGTCACATCCTCAAAAAATCCCAGAAGATTAGTCGAGCATGATTTCCCCTTCGTAAATCCATGCTGACTTGGACCAATACTTTTACTGCTATCCAAATGTGCTGCTATTTCATCTTTTATAATTGACTCCAGCATCTTCCCCACCACCAATGTCAGGCTAACTGGTCTATAATTCCATATTTTCTCTCTTGCTCCTTTCTTGAAAAGTGGGATAACATTACCTACCCTCCAATCCACAGGAACTGATTCTGAATCTATAGCATATAGGAAAATTATCACCAATGTGTCCACGATTTCTAGAGCCACCTCCTTGAGTACCCTGGGATGCAGACCATCAGGCCCTGGGGATTTATCAGCCTTCAGTCCCATTAGTCTACCCAATACCATTTATCGCCTAATGCAAATTTCTTTCAGTTCCTCTGTCTCCCTAGATCCTCTGTCTTCTAGTACATCTGGGGGATTGTTTGTGTCTTCTTTAGTGAAGACAGAACCAAAGTACCTATTTAACTCTTCTGCCATTTCCTTGTTCCCCATAATAATTTCACCTGTTTCTGCCTTCAAGGGACCCACATTTGTCTTTACTAATATTTTTCTCTTAACATACCGTACCCAAAGAAACTTTTACTATGCTTTATATTCTTGGCCATCTTACCCTCGTTCTTCATCTTTTCACCCCGTATTGCGCTTTTTGTTACCTTTGAAAGTTTCCCAATCCTCTAGTTTCCCAATCCTCTGGCTTCCCGCTACTCTTTGCTATGTTATACACCTTTTCTTTTAGTTTTATTCCATTCCTAACTTCCCTTGTCAGCCACAGTTGCCTCTTTCTCCCCTTAGAATCTTTCTTCCTCTTTGGAATGAAATGATCCTGCTTCTTCTGGATTATGCACAGAAATTCCTGCCATTGTTCCACCGTTATTCCTGCTAGGATCCTTTTCCAGTCGACCTTGGCCAGCACCTCTCTCATGCCTCATAGTCCCCTTTGATCAACTGCATCACTTCCGATATAACCTTCTCCCTCTCAAATTGTAGATTAAAACATCATATTATGGCCACTACCTCCTAGCGGTTCCTTTACCGCATCAATACATTTGTAATACAGCTTTACAAAACAACTACGGTTTAAAAAGAGTTTCAGCCGACAATCCGGCCCACTGACAAACGTAAAGCAAAATGATTCCCTGCTTTGCAAGATTCAATGATTAACGTTTATCAAATGAGTCTGTGACACTTTCTGTGTTGGTGCACTAGCCGGACATAATGTGAACTCCATCATCAAGTTCGCCGAAGACACCACTGTTGTTGGACGAATCACAGATGGGGACGAGTCAGAGTATAGAAGTGAGATCGACCGACTGACCAAATGGTATCTGCGCAACAACCTGGCTCTCAACATCAGTAAGACCAAGGAACTGATTGTGGACTTTGGTAGGGGAAGGATGAGGACCCACAATCCTGTTTATATCAACGGGACGATGGTGGAGAGGGTCAATAACTTCAAATTCCTGGGTGTGCATATGTCAGAAGATCTTTACCTGGACCCAGCATACCGATGCAATTGTAAAGAAGGCACATCAGCGACTCTACTTTCTGAGATGATTACGGAGATTCGGCATGTCGAAGAGGATTCTCCTAAACTTCTACTGGTGCCCGGTAGAGAGCATTCTGACTGGCTGCATCGCGGCAACTTGAACGTCCAGGAGCGAAAAAGATTACAAAAAGTTGTGACCACTGCCCAGGCCATCACCGGCTTTGATCTCCCCACCGTCGAAGGGATCTATCGTAGTCGCTGCCTCAAAAAGGCAGCCAAAATCATCAAGGACCCACATCATCCTGGCCACACACTCATCTCACCTTTCCCATCAGGAAGAAGGTACAGGAGCCTGAAAACTGTAACGTCCAGGTTCAGGGACAGCTTCTTCCTTACAGCCATCAGGCTATTAAACACAACAACAAATAAGCTCTTTGATCTGCTAAAGACTATATTATTATTTGTTATTTGCACTATATTGGTTATTTATTGAACCTTTTCTATATTTCCAGTTATGTACTATGCTTACATATTCACATATTCTGTTGTGCTGCAGCAAGTAAGAATTTCATTGTCCCGTCCGGGACATATGACAATAAAACACTCTTGACGCTTTCTCATCGTTTCCCGTCATCATGTTTGGGTTCTTTATAACCCCAAACCCTTCCAACATTTTCTGTTTTCCTTTTGAGATTCAGTTGGAAAGTGCAGATGAGGTAGCCTTGAACGATCTATCAGAATAGGAGGGAAAATTTGAGAAGCGATTCCTGACGAGATTTCTTTGTGTTTTATGCTGGTTTTTCAAAATAAGCTACTCACGTCAGCCTAACTCATGTAGTGGCAGGAAAGAGATAATGGGTCGTTAAGAATCTAGATTGATGCAAGTATAAAGTCCAACTGTTTTTTGCAATTGTTATTAAAATTTAAAACAAACTAAATTAAAAAAATTGTTGAGTACGATTTGCTCAAGAGAACTAATGTTTAAAATGGGAAATTGAAACGGATTCTAAATGAAGGGTCTCGACCTGAAATGTTACCCATTCCTTCTCTCCAGAGATGCTGCTTGTCCCGCTGAGTTACTCCAGCATTTTGTGTCTATCTTCTAAACGATAGGTGTGGTTTTCGAAAATAATTTTATTCTCCGTAAACTAAGAGTACACAATTTGCTGATGTCACTGGGAACCTCATTTTGTGTACAATTGTATACTTGCGCAACTGAGCATGGGTATGTCATCAGCTACAAGTTATTTCAGTTAACTTACAATATGTTTAAATATTGGAGCGTCCTAACCAAAAACAGTCTTGGCAAACGTAATTAGGATCGGGTAACAAGTGCTGGGTTTGCCAGCGCAGTCCGTTTCCAGTTAAATAATTAAAAATTCACATGAGGTAAAATTTGTAAGATAAAATACAGACCACACTCATCTGTCACCGCACTTAACTCTGACTCTCTACGAGCTGACAAATACACAAAGACATATCAGATGGGATTTGCATCTCACTTTCAGCTTTCCTACATGTCTAATTAGCAGAAAGGTCACATGCTAAAGATCCTTTAAACGAGAACAAAAAGGAGACATCCTGTCATTGTGTTCATTGGATCAAAAGAAGAGTCAACTGATGGTTAATTCAGACGCTGGTCAAGAACCCCAGTGCTGGATGTCTGCTCATTAATAACTGAAAAACAGCAGCTTAATTTTCCATCATCATGAGCTAACATGGTGTAAAGCAGCTCTCTGATATAGGAAGGTAGACAAAAATGCTGGAGAAACTCAGCGGGTGAGGCAGCATCTATGGAGCGAAGGAATGGGTGACGTTTCAGGTTGAGATCCTTCTTCAGACAATCTGATATAGGGATCCTTTCTGGAAGGATAGATCAATGATGGAATACCTTCAAAAAGGTCCTCTTTAAAATGTACCAAGCATTATTTTCCAATCTATTGAATTGGATATTGTTGTGTCAAGCAATGCTTGGCATCTACGATCCTGATATCCTTTTCCAGATAATGGCTGGAGCTGCAGCTTCCTTCCCCAACTCACCATAAAGCATAACCTGAAGATGTTCATCCATTCTCATTAGTTATATACTCCTAACAATTTACAAATAATGTTCAATTCAAACTCTAATGTGACTTTCTGCTACCATAAATGTGATTGTAATTGTGTCAAAGTTACTCAAATGGTGCCATATTGCACGTTAGGATGGACGTGCAGGAAGGAACTCCCGATGCTGGTTTACACCAATCACTCAGCGGCACAGACAGCATCTCCGGAGAGAAGGAATAGCTGACGGTTCGGGTCCAGACCCTTCTTCAGACTGAGTGTCAGGGAAAAGTGAAACTTGATATATAGACGGTGATAGAGATATAGAAATATAAAGAAAGATATGCAAAAAAATAATGATGATACAGGAAACAGGCCATTGTTAGATGTGGCCAGGGTGAAAATGAGTTACACACAATGAGACTCAACAAGACGACTTTGAAGCTGGTATAACAATGGGTAGGGGAGGGACGGAGAGAGATGGGATGCAAGGCTTACTTGACTAATGCCAACAATTGTTCATAATCATGTGAATCACTTGATGAGGAATTCTTGATGCAGGAGAATACTTCTCTACTGAGCAGCCCAATTGCATGGAGCAAGGAGAGTTTGGATTTTATGGCCCATGTTAGATGATTTGGCTGATCCCAGCATAGGTGGTTAGGATGTGACAGATGGCAAAGCTGCTTCAGCCTAGGGTCTGACTCCAAGCCATACTTTCCATCAGTAGCTCGTGGAGCAGATGTGTGAAGCCCAGGTTCAGCTCCGCAGCACAGAACGCTCAGTTGACACTCATTGAAAGGTCAGAACTGGAAAAACTACCAGTGGAGTAATTTATCTGCAGGAACCCACACCATAATGAGAACAAGGAACAATGGGTTAGGAGGGAGAGATAGACCAGCCATTGTTGAATTGCAGAGTAGACTTGATGGGCCGAATGGCCCAATTCTACTCCTATTCCTGATGAGTGATGTCCTAGAGAAGGGAAGTTGCAGTCATGGCTACTGGTCACTCTTCCTATAGTCTACTCTGGATTACAAAATACACTTAAGCACCTAACTTAGCTGCCGCTGCACCAAAGGTAACCTTGGATGTTAATGGCAATTTTAGAACTGCACTATTAATTAAAATGATTTATGTTCAGTCAGCAGAGATTACACATTGAAGCGATAGACTTTTTGATCAATTGGTAAATGCTACATGATCAGGCTATGTGGACCCATTTGGTGTTGCAACAGTTCCAATAGGCGATCAAGTAACTAAGCTGGAAATCAGAATTATCAAGGAAAAGGAAGCCAATATCGAACACCATAGAATAATACAGCACAGCAACAGGCCCTATGGCCCATAATGTCTGTGCCAAACAGGATGGTAAACCAACTCTTACCTGCCTGCAGATAATCCACGATCCTCCATATTCACGTGCCTATCCAAAAGTCTCTTAAATTCCACTATCATATCTGCCTCCACCACCACCATTCTCAGCAGCCGTTCCAAACACTCACCACCCTCTGTGCATGAAAAAAGTTGCCCCACACATCACATCTCCTTTAAACTTTGCAACTCTCACTATAAAGCTATGCCCTCTAGTCTTTGATATTTCCATTCTGGGAAAGAAAGTCAGACTTTTCTACCCCAAATGATGCTTCTGATAATTGTACACTCTTCGAGCAGGCAATATACAGAGGGCCCTACAAGGAAAGGATGGAGATTGATCTACTAGTTCTTCTCACTACATTAATCACACTTTGTGCTTCTCATTACTCAGGGGTATCGGGACTTATGTTTATGATACATTGTCAATCCGAATTGGGCAAGTTAAAAGACCTATTTAAATAAAACTGGTAATAAAAATGAGCGATCAAAAAGGTCAACTAGCTGGGTCATAAGTGATAGGAGCAGAATTAGGCCATTCGGCCCATCAAGTACACTCCACCATTCAATCATGGCTGATCTATCTTTCTCTCCTAACCCCATTCTCCTGCCTTCTCCCCATGACCTGACACCTGTACTAATCAAGAATTTATCTATCTCTGCCTTAAAAAATCCAATAACGGCCTCCATAGCCTTCTGTGGCAACGAATTCCACAGATTCACCACCCTCTGACTAAAGAAATTCCTCATCTCCTTCCTAAAGGAACGTGCTTTCATTCTGAGGCTATGACCTCTAGTCCTAGACTCTTCCACTAGTGAAACATCCTCTCCACATCCACTCTATCCAAGGGTCGTAAATCTCTTCAGGAAAAATCGCTGCGATGGGTCATGTGTGACTCCACAATCACTCTCAAGGCAGTAAGCGAAAATCAGATGTTTATGGTCTTATGTGCAAGGAACTAATTCTGAAGTGTTTCAAATCAACAGACAAGTCCAGGGTGTAGTAATCTATGACTTGTGACCCATCCTATCTCCAACAAGAATGCGGCCCTGACCTCCCAACTACCTCATTGAAGATCATTAAACTATCTTTAATCAGACTTTACTGGCTTTACCTTGCACTAAACATTATTCTCTTTATCCTGTGTCTGTACACTGTGGATGGCTCGATTGTAATCATGTAGTCTTTTTGCTGACCGGATTAGCACACAACAAAAAACCTTTTCAATGTACCTTGACACACGTGACAATAAACCAAACCTCTCAGGATGACCCCATGCCACCCAGTGGCATGAAGTTGCAGACATCTCCACAAGGCCACACAGTCAGAGCTGAGCAAGAGTTCTCTTCAGTTAAAATGCCATCTTGCTACCTCCGAATCCCAATGCTAATCACAACCATTGATTACGGTATTTAACAACACAATTCTTGTTTGTTGTAACAGGGAGGGCTTTTTTTCCAATCATCGTGGAAGATCTGTTTTTTACCTGGAATGGTATCCATTGCCACTTGATTGATTCAGCTGACTCAATGGGATAAAGAGGAGGCAAGGTATTAACGGTGGCTCCGCTTTATTTTGGCTCAACAGAATTGTAGTTATTCAACAGTTGCCAGCTCAGAAAGCCAGATCCCATGACATTTTGACAGCACTACATTTAGCTTGCATTTAACCAAATGTCTAACAATTATTGCAATGATTATTCAGTGTGCAGCATTATCCTGCAGCATTATCCTTATCCCTGCTCTCATGCCCTTCAAGTTGTTTGGGCCAAAGAGGCAAGTTTAACTCTTTTGTGGCAGATAAATCAAATTACACTCCTATATCAAGTTAAGCTTCTCTTCCTCTATGTTTCTTTTCAGCCATTTCATCCTTTGATTCCTTGCCTTCATTGAGGGGAGCTGGAATGCCCATCCATGTGTAGGAGAAGCAATGATCTCACTAATATACATGAATTAGTAATATGGAAACATTTACCCAGCAAACTATCAAAACTGGAATCTGTCTGTCCTGATTATTTTAAAGTACATGGTGCGAATGATGTGGCCAATGAATTATGTAGCCTTGTCAGAGGCAGCATTATTTGGTTTTGATAGCAAGATGAGACAAAATGAGAGCTAAGGTTAGATGGGTCTAAAATACGTGCGTGGAATGGTTTCCCATGGCCAATATTTTCATAATCAATGACATCACGAAGAATTTTATGTCTATGTTTGATTTGTCTGATTTAGAATTCACTGCAGCAGTTGCTACTCTAGTGAATCACAAATGAGATTATGAAGCATAAAAACTAAAAATGCTATTTCAAAGAGGAACGAGGTATTTGAGGTAATATTACTGCTTCATGGTTGCAAATATATACATTTGCAGATGTGAAGGAAGCTGCAATGTTACAGTGGAAGCAGTGATATTGTGCTGGAGTAGACAGTGCTAGAGTAGACAGTACTGGAGTAGACAGTGATGGAGTAGACAGTGATGGAGTAGACAGTGCTGGAGTAGACAGTGCTGGAGTAGACAGTGATGGAGTAGACAGTGCTGGAGTAGACAATGCTGGATGGAGTAGACAGTGCTGGAGTAGACAGTGCTGGAGTAGACAGTGATGGAGTAGACAGTGATGGAGTAGACAGTGCTGGAGTAGACAGTGATGGAGTAGACAGTGATGGAGTAGACAGTGCTGGAGTAGACAGTGATGGAGTAGACAGTGCTGGAGTAGACAGTGATGGAGTAGACAGTGATGGAGTAGACAGTGCTGGAGTAGACAGTGATGGAGTAGACAGTGATGGAGTAGACAGTGCTGGAGTAGACAGTGATGGAGTAGACAGTGATGGAGTAGACAGTGCTGGAGTAGACAGTGATGGAGTAGACAGTGATGGAGTAGACAGTGATGGAGTAGACAGTGATGGAGTAGACAGTGCTGGATGGAGTAGACAGTGATGGAGTAGACAGTGCTGGATGGAGTAGACAGTGCTGGATGGAGTAGACAGTGATGGAGTAGACAGTGATGGATGGAGTAGACAGTGATGGAGTAGACAGTGCTGGATGGAGTAGACAGTGCTGGATGGAGTAGACAGTGATGGAGTAGACAGTGCTGGAGTAGACAGTGATGGAGTAGACAGTGCTGGATGGAGTAGACAGTGATGGAGTAGACAGTGATGGATGGAGTAGACAGTGATGGAGTAGACAGTGCTGGATGGAGTAGACAGTGCTGGATGGAGTAGACAGTGATGGAGTAGACAGTGCTGGAGTAGACAGTGATGGAGTAGACAGTGCTGGATGGAGTAGACAGTGCTGGATGGAGTAGACAGTGCTGGATGGAGTAGACAGTGCTGGATGGAGTAGACAGTGCTGGAGTAGACAGTGATGGAGTAGACAGTGCTGGATGGAGTAGACAGTGCTGGATGGAGTAGACAGTGCTGGAGTAGACAGTGATGGACGGAGTAGACAGTGCTGGATGGAGTAGACAGTGCTGGATGGAGTAGACAGTGCTGGATGGAGTAGACAGTGATGGAGTAGACAGTGCTGGAGTAGACAGTGCTGGAGTAGACAGTGCTGGAGTAGACAGTGATGGATGGAGTAGACAGTGCTGGATGGAGTAGACAGTGCTGGATGGAGTAGACAGTGCTGGATGGAGTAGACAGTGCTGGATGGAGTAGACAGTGCTGGACGGAGTAGACAGTGCTGGAGTAGACAGTGATGGAGTAGACAGTGCTGGATGGAGTAGACAGTGCTGGACGGAGTAGACAGTGCTGGAGTAGACAGTGATGGAGTAGACAATGCGCTACAGGATTGCAACTAGATATAATTGTACGGTTGTAGATTTGGGGTAAGGTAATGCTGAGAGCAATGTGTATAGCTACGTTCACATTGGTGAGTTCACAGTCTGGGAAGCAATCGGAAATGGGGATCACTATGTAAAGGGATTATCAGCTGTTTCAGGGGAAACAAACAGAGTTAACAATTATAGTCTGAAATGAGAGCTCTGGAGGCTTACATAGCTGGCGTTGCAATGAAGAGCTATTAAAAGCACTCTGAACGCTTTTGCATATACAAATAGTCTTGTTGGCAAGGAAATAATCTTGGCAAATTCCTGACTGGATTAGATGATGGAGGATGGGAAAGGGAACTGAAGATGAGGGTAAAGGATAAGGTGTGATGGGGCTCAGGAGGATGCAGAGAAATGGAATGCTATGATGTAGAACTGCTCTGTAGGGAGAAGGGAGAGTCTGCAGGGATGGGACTTTCAGCACCCTAGCTAGGATTTGAGTAGGGATGTCAACCTCATGAAGATCCTTGAAAACTATTGGCTGCTTGTTCACATCACCATTTTATTTTTGTTTACTGGAAACAAGTAATTATTAACATCTTCAATAAATGAAATTCAAAAACTAATTATCTAGCAACATGCACAAAATGGTGGCCAGGGACAGCAATCCCAGTTAGTGGAGTCCTACCGACTGCGAAGGGCGCAAAAAGGAGGTACAGGGACAAGATGGAGTCACAGATGGAGCTGCAGGCTCCGATGGCATCTCGGGGCAAGTACTTAAGTCCTGTGCTACGCAGCTAGCTGCGGTGCTCACGACAATATTCAACCTCTCCCTGGACAAGTCCATGGTCCCTGCCTGCTTCAAAAAATCCATCATTGTACCGGTACCTAAAAATGCCTCCCCAGCCTGTCTGAATGACTACCGTCCGGTGGCCCTCACCTTGGTAGTCATGAAACGCTTTGAGAGGCTGGTGAAGAAACACATCTGCGCCTTCCTCCCTCGCAACATGGACCCGTTACAATTCCCATACCGGCCGAACAGATCCACGGACGATGCGGTCTCCCAGGTTTTGCACACCGCTCTCTCATCTTGACAGCCAGAAGGGGGGCTACGTGAGGATGCTGTTCATAGACTTCAGTTCAGCCTTCAACACGATGGTCCCCACCAGACTGGCCGAGAAGCTACTGGATTTGGGGCTCAACACCTCCCTGTGTGCCTGGGTCCTGGACTTTCTCACCGCCAGGCCCCAGGTAGTCAAGATGGGGGGAAATATATCGAAGTCCCTCACCCTGAGCACAGGATCCCCCCCAGGGTTGTGTCCTCAGCCCCCTACTGTACTCCCTGTACACACATGACTGTGTGGCTAGGTTCAGCTCCAACTCGATAATCAAGTATGCTGATGACACTGTGGTGGTGGGCCGGGAGGAGGTGGCTGATCTGGCACTCTGGTGTCAGGACAACATCCTCCTCTTGAACATCAAAAAAACTAAGGAGCTGATCGTGGACTTTAGGAGGGCACATCATCCGAGGACGTACACACCATTGAGGATAAATGGGGATACTGTGGATAGGGTGAGCTGTTTTAAATACCTGGGAGTCCACATCTCTGAGGATATGACATGGACATCACACACTGCAGCACTCGTGAGTAAGGCAAGGGAGCGCCTTTACCACCTCAGGCAATTGAGGAAATTCAGAGTGTCTCTGAGGATCCTCCAGTGCTTTTACTCAGCGGCTGTGGAAAGCATCTTGTCCGGAAATATCACGATTTGGTTTGGGAACAAGGTGCAAAGCTAGAGCCAATAAGATCATGGGGGACTCCTTCCACCCCTGCAACGGACTGTTCCAGCTGCTACGGTCAGGCAAACGCCTCCGTTGCCATGCTGTGAGAACAGAGAGATTGAGAAGGAGTTTCTTCCCAGAGGCCATTAGGACTGTAAACTCCTACCTCACCAGGGACTAACTAACTTACTGTACCATTCTACTGTTTTTTTTAAATTGCTGTTTTTTTTCCTTTTTCCTTCCTCCCACAATATGTAATATGTAAAAGAATATGTGATTCTGTTCCATTCTGTTTGTAGTTTGTTTGTTTGTTTGTTTGTTTGTTTGCACAAAGTCCGTGAGCATTGCCACTTTTCATTTCACTGCACATCTTGTATGTGTATGTGACGAATAAACTTGACTTGAGTAACTAAGGGTGGACTTGGTGATGGCAATTAATGTTTCAATTTCATCACATTCTGTCATAGAGTCGTAGAGTGGTAGAGTGTGGAAAGAGGCCTTTCGGCCCCACTTGCCCACACCGGCCAACAATGTCCCAGCTACCCTAGTCCCACTTGCCGGCATTTGGTCCCTATCCCTCCAAACAGGTCCTATCCATGTACCTGTCTAACTGTTTCCTAAATGATGGGATAGTCCCAGCCTCAACTACCTTCTCTGGCAGTTTGTTCCATACACCCACCACCCTTTGTGTGAAAAGTTACCCCTCAGATTCCAATTAAATCATTTCCCCTTCACCTTGAACCTATGTCCTCTGGTCCTTGATTCCCCTACACTGGGCAAGAGACTCTGTGCATATCCCCGAACTATTTCTCTCATGATTTTGTACACCTCTATAAGATCCCCCCTCATCCTCCTGCGCTCCAAGGAATAGAGACCCAGCCTACTCAACCTCTCCCTACAGCTCACACCCTCTAGTCCTGGCAACATCCTCGTAAATCTTTTCTGAACCCTTTCAAGCTTGGCAATATCTTTCCTATAACATGGTGCCCAGAACTGAACACAATATTCTAAATGCGGTCTCACCGACGTCTTATACAACTGCAACATGACCTCCCAACTTCTATACTCAATACTCTGACTGATGAAGGCCAAAGCGCCAAAAAACTTTTTGACCACCTTATCTATCTGCGACTCCACCTTCAAGGAACCATGTACCTGTACTCCTAGATCCCTCTGCTCTACAACACTACCCAGAGGCCAACCATTTACTGTGTAGGTCCTGTCATTGTTCGACGTCCCAAAATGCAACACCTCACACTTCTCTGTATTAAATTCCATCAACCATTCCTCCGCACACCTAGCCAATCGATCCAGATCCTGCAATCGTTCACAACCATCTACACTATCTGCAAAACCACTCACTTTCACTGTCGAAGGAAACCCATGGTCATTTAATGTTCGTTGCCTGGCAAAGTAAAGCTGTGTCTTCAAAAAACCTTTCCTATTGCTCACCTAATTACAGTAACTTTAAGAGCACAAGTACGGAATAACAAGTTTGATCCAGTCTTTCCAAGATGGTTCATGTACACATGAATACAATTTTTCCACCATTATACCATATCCCTCAATGCCAAAATGCAATGAATATTCATTGTAGTTTTGGAAATTTCAATTAAATACATAATGTCACTCACAAGGTCAGGAACAAAGTGCTTTCCAACTAACAACATTGTTTGTGAAAAAAAATTACAAAGTGCTGGAGTAACTCAGCGGGTCAGGCAGCATCTGTGGAGAACATGGATAGTTCAAGTTCAAGTGAGTTTATTGTCATGTGTCCCTGATAGGACAATGACATTCTTGCTTTGCTTCAGCACAACAGAACATAGAAGGCATGACTACAGAACAGATCAGTGTGTCCATATATCATTATATAAATATATACACACATGAATAAATAAACTGATAAAGTGCAAATAACAGATAATGGGCTATTAATGTTCATAGTTTTGTCCGAGCCAAGTTTAATAACCTGATGGCTGTGGGGAAGTAGCTATTATAGGTGACGTTTCACAGAGTGCTGGAGTAACTCAGCAGGTCAGGCAGCATCTCTGGAGAACATGGATAGGTGACGTTTCACAGAGTGCTGGAGTAACTCAGCGGGTCAGGCAGCATCTGTGGAGAACATGGATAGGTGACGTTTCGAGTCGAGACCCTTCGTAAAGCACCGTCTTTTTTTTGCAATCCAGCGTCTGCAGTTCCTTGTTTCTAAGTGTTTTTGAAATAATAGTAACTGTGGAATCTATTTTGAGTGCAGCAAGATTTTACCACAATAATGTTGTAATATCCTGATGTCTCTTCAGCTTCAGGGAAGTGTTTTGGGAAGCCAATGCCACTGCATTTCAACATTGGTCATGATTTTGTTACTCATGCCACTGGATTGGGTCTTGAATCCACAAAGAATGCCCACAACAGGACACAGCTGACTCAAATACAATTTGTATAAAAGGGTCAAACTCATACACCTGAGATTTGCAGTTTTGTAATGTGTTGACCGAGCTGGTTGGGCTCATTTGATCTCAAGAATACGGAGCCTTTATGACTGCATCAGTGAGGAGAGAAGCTGAATGCAGAGGTGTAGTTAACAACTTTGTCGAGTGGTGTGGGCTGAATCACCTGCAGCTCAACACAGACAAGACTAAGGAGTTGGTGATGGACTTTAGGAGGAGAGGAACACCCCTGTCCCCTGTCTCCATCAATGGTGTGAATGTGCAGTTTAGCAGGGAGTACAAATACCCTGGAGTGTACCTAGACAGTAAACTGGACTGGTCCAGGAACGCTGAGGCCCTGTACAAGAAGGGACAGAGCCGGCTGTACTTTTTGAGAAGGCTTCGCTCCTTCAACGTGCTGCAGATATTCTACCAATCGGTGGTAGCCAGTGCCATCTTATTCGCGAAGGGTGAAGGATGCGGACGCCAATACAATCAACAAACTCATCAGGAAGGCTGGCTCTGTCCTGGGGGCAGAGTTGGATTCATGGGAGGTAGTCTTGGAGGAGAGGATGCTCCTCAAACTGCGGAGCATCCTGGACAATACAGCTCACCCCCTCCATGACACACTGGTCAACCTGAGGAGCACCTTCAGCAACGGACTAGTTCCACCAAGATGCAGCACAGAACGCCACAGGAGATCCTTCTTCCCTGTGGCTATCAAACTGTACAACTCCTCCCCCTTCTGTCATGGGGTAGACCGAGTGACTCCCCCCCTCCCCTCTCCAACCCAATCATTGCACATCCCCCAAGCCTTTCCACTCGTCAATTTAATTCCATGTTTCATGTATTTTGTGTTTTTTATGACTTGGCAGATCAATTTCCCTCCTGGAATAAATAGTTCTACCGTATTGTATTGTTTCTGAGTTCTCTTTATATGGAGTATACGACGGAGAGAGGTGGAGAAGGGTCTGAAGAAGGGTCTCGACCCGAAACGTTGCCTATTCCTTCGCTCCGTAGATGCTGCCTCACCCGCTGAGTTTCTCCAACATTTTTGTCTACCTTCTCTTTATATAGAGGTTAATTCAATGATGAACAAGCCCAAATATTCATCATTGAATATTTGCATAATACCCTTCTAGGTTCTAGATTTTTGCACTAGCAAAGTTAGTTTGTCTGTATCCTCGCCCTTTTAAATGCCTTTTACATTAATCATTTACTGCAAATCCATGCTATACTTCGAGATCTCACCATCTCCATTGCAGGTAACAGACTACTGACCGACATCTTCTATAAACCCACTGACTCCCATGGCTATCTGGACTACACTTTTTCCCACCCTGCTTCCTGTAAGGACTCTATCCCCTACTCTCAATTCCTCCATCTACGCCACATCTGCACCCAGAATGAGGTGTTCCACACCAGGGCATCGGAGATGTCCTCATTCTTTAAAGATGTCCTCATTCTTTTAATCTTCTATTATAGATGAGGCTCTCACCAGGGTCTCCTCTATATCCCGCAGCTCTGCTCTTACTCCCCACCCCCCTACTCGTAACAAGGACAGAGTCCTCTTGTCCTCAACTTCCACCCCACCAGCCGTCACACACAACAGATAATCCTCCGACATTTTCGCCACCTCCAACGGGATCCCACCACTGGCCACATATTCCCATCTTCTCCCCTTTCGGCTTTCCGCAGAGACCGTTTCCTCGGTAACTCCCTGGTCAATTCGTCCCTTCCCACCCAAACCACCCCCTCCCCTGGTACGTTCCCTTGCAACCGCAGGAAATGCTACACTTGTAGCTTTATCTCTCCCCTCGACTCCATCCATGGATCCAAGCAGTCTTTCCAGATGAGGCAGAGGTTCACCTGCACCTCCTCCACTTCAACCTCATCTACTGCATCCGCTGCTCTAGGTGTCAGCTGCTCTACATCGGTGAGATCAAGCACAGGCTTGGCGATCGCTTCGCCCAACACCTCTGCTCAGTTCGCAATAACCAACCTGATCTCCCGGTGGCTCAGCACTTCAGCTCCCCCTCCCATTCCGAATCCGACCTTTCTGTCCTGGGCCTCCTCCATGGCCAGAGTGAGACCCAGCGCAAATTAGAGGAGCAGCACCTCATATTTTGCTTGGGCAGTTTACACCCCAGCGGTATGAACATTGACTTCTCCAATTTCAGATAGTCCCGGCCTTCTTCCTCCTTCCCCTCCCCAGCTCTCCCACAGCCCACTGTCTCCGCCTCTTCACTTTATTTTTCCCGCCCCACCCCCCTCCCCCGACATCAGTCTGAAGAAGGGTCTCGACCCGAAACGTCGCCTATTCCTTCTCTCCATAGATGCTGCCTCACCCGCTGAGTTTCTCCAGCATTTTTGTCTACTGAAGAATCAAATGTGCATTCTCTTGCTTTGGGATGTGGTAAATACTAAATACTCAGCAGTCAATACTAAAGTGGTGTTTGACAGCCAAATAGATTCTGTGACCAATTAGTCACCATAATTTGCATATTCCTGACAATTTCTGGAGAAGTAAAATCATTGTCACAATTTTTTTGTAATCCTTTCTGAATTTCATATAACACTCTGTTCAAAATATTGAAATGTGTCCACACTAGTTTTATGACTTTGAAAAGGTACATTAAGAAACTGTGCCTTCTGACGACCACACCAGCAGGCAGAAGCAAAACTGTTGACATTAACATTTAGGTTACATGCTTCTGTTCAAAACATGAAATTAGACATTTTCGGATTTAAAAATGGAAATGGCAACATTTTTTGTGCCTTTATAAAGTACAAGAATAGAACAGAACTGCAGGGAGGACTCTTGCCCAATGAGAGAGAGATCTATTTATAACATAAATAACCATTTTCACTTGTAACTTATGGGCTGGTGCTGCCAAAACAAACACATTACTGGTTCTAAAACCATTTTGTCTGTGTGTCACTTACAATTGTTCATACATTGTGAACTGTCAATGTCTATGCTGTTGAATACAATACATAAAGGGAAACATGGGCCAAGTGTTAACACAGCATTCATTGAAATCTGCTGCAGAGAAGTAAAGAACACAATTGTGCATCGATCCAATCTCCATTTCATGTGCAGCAGTACAGAATGAAGCTGTGTTTACATTCCCACTCTGTTTATATAATCTCTTTTAAAGTCAGTACTTGACCTATGAAATGGAAAAGCTGCTTGATTCATGGGCAGAGTTTAAGATTTGCAAAATAAAGGTTCATCCTAATAATAGCGAGTCAACAAGATATGGTTTATCTTCATCACAGGTATCATGGGGACTTATTGTGACCTTGCAGTAACTTGGCTATTCTGCTCAGGTAGGTAGAATTATATCACAAGGTTAGTTTGTAAACCTCACAACCAATGTGATTGTGCTAAAAGGTTGTACCATTTGCACTGAATTCCATCCAGCATCCACTAATATGTACACTATGAGCAGCTGCACACAATGGGGAGCAAGTGGAGAGCTAGATCCAGTCACACGAATAATTCACCATGCTGGTGCTTCAACTTGTGTGTTTATTGTCCCCACCAATTCTCCCTTCTCTCTACATCACAAACATTTGAAACAGCAATGTTGCACAATATTGGCAAAGTGATTAACTGAATGGACCATTATCCAGAGGGCAGAGCTTATAACCCAAAGTTCCAAGTTCAAGTCCTGCTATGCCTGTGGAATGTCAATGCAGTTAATAATTTGACAAAAGCCACGGAATTACTTTAAAGTTACTGGATGGGTTTACCAAAGGTAGACAAAAATGCTGGAGAAACTTGGCAGGTGAGGCAGCATCTATGGAGAGAAGGAATAGGCGACGTTTCGGGTCGAGACCCTTCTTCAGACTGATGTCGGGGAGGAGGCGGGAAAAAGAAAGGAAGAGGCGGAGACAGTGGACTGTGGGAGAGCTGGGGAGGGGAAGGAAGGAGAAACCAAGGACTACCTGAAATTGGAGAAGTCAATGTTCATACCGCTGGGTTGTAAACTACACAAGCAAAATATGAGGTGCTGCTCCTCCAATTTGCGGTGGAGCTCACTCTGGCAATGGCGGAGGCTCAGAACAGAAACGTCGGATTCGGAATGGGGAGTTGAAGTGCTGTGCCACCGGGAGATCAGGTTGGTTATTGCGAACTGAGCAGAGGTGTTGGCCAAAGTGATCAGCAAGCCTGCGCTTGGTCTCACCGATGTGGAGAAGTTGACACCTGGAACAGCGGATTCAGTAGATGAGGTTGGAGGAGGTGCAGGTGAACCTCTGCCTCACCTGGAAAGACTGCTTGGGTCCTTGGATTGAGTCGAGGGGGGAGGTAAAGTGACAAGTGTAGCATTTCCTGTGGTTGCAAGGGAAAGTACCAGGGGAGGGGGTGGTTTGGGTGGGAAGGGACGAATTGACTGGGGAGTTACGGAGCGAACGGTCTCTGCGGAAAGCAGAAGTGGCCAGTGGTGGGATCCCGTTGGAGGTAGCGAAAATGTCAGATGATTATATGTTGAATGTTATATGATGGGTTTACCAAGACTGTTCTAAAGGCAACATTGAAAAATCCAATCGATAATATATGTTAGATTAGGTGTCTCTTGGTGTGTCTTGTGTAGGGGGGGGGAAAGGGGGAACCGCTTTCACTCACCTCCTCGACGGACAGGCGACTTTTTCCATGTCGCCTCCCTTGCGGCCTAATAGCATGGATTAGAGCGGCCTTTCCTTGAGTCGGGCCTGGAGCTTCATCAGCGGACGCAGCGTGGACTTTTCCATCGCGGAGCCTTTGCGAACCCATGTCAGGGGATCGCCAGAGAGGAGTGCTCCGATCGTGGCATGGTGACTTTGGCATCGTGGGGCTGTGGTCTGCGGAGCTTCTAGCCGCGGGCATTGCGTGGACTTACCATTCGGAGTTTGGGATCCCTCTCCGGTGATCGCCAGAGAAGAGCTCTGACCTGCTGACCCGCAGCCTATAACATCCTGAAGCCGCGGTGTCAGGTAGGAAAGTGCCGGTTCAGGACCTCCAAGCCGCGGAGTGTGTTTGACCGTCCGGACGTCGGAGTTTCAATCATCCCGACGAGAGGGCCTGTACATCGGGCCGTCCGTAGCGGCCACTACAAAGGGTTTATGGCCCTGACCACGGGTGAACAAAGGAGAACTGACTGACTGAACTTTGTTGCCTTCCACCACAGTGAAGAATGCTTTGGTGGATGTTTGTGTTAGATTCTCTTGTATATTGTGTGTTATTTTTGAATTTAATGTATTTATTTGAATTTCACGGCAATTTATATACATACAATAATGACAGACAGTAATAATCAAGGCATAATTGTACAACAGTATGTAAGCGATCCTCAAAACCCTTACCCTTACCCACCTTCAACCCACCCAAGTCAGGTCGGAGCCAAACGGGGACAAACACACACTCACATACGTACACATCCACACACAAATGGTAGAATAGACGAAACAAAATGTGCTATATAAAAATAAAAATAGAAAATATATATATATATATATATATATATATATACATATATATCTAAATAAACAATAGTAGGGAGGGGGGGATTAAGGGGAAAGCAGCTGCTGTAGACCAAAACGATGATGGAGAACACTCAGTCCTCTTCCGAGTCCGGGGACAAAGTAAGAGAGTTAACCAGTTCAAAGAAAGGGTCCCATGTATCTAGGAATGTCTTGGTAGAGCCTTTGAGAGAGAACCTAAGTTTTCCAAGTTTCAGATTATAAAGCACCTTAATCCAACGGGCGTGTGTCGGGGGACAGGTGACCCTCCAACTAAGCAAAATCTGTCTCCGGGCTAACAAGGTTGTAAAAGCTAGGACCCGTTTCACCGCAACAGAGAGGTTGGTATTGGGAGGGGCACCGAAAATGGCTGACATTGGATTTGGAAGAATAGTCTGGTCGTAAGCTCTGCTTATCAATTCAAAAGCACTCCTCCAAAAGGCTGCTAGCTTAGGGCAAGACCAAAACATGTGGCTATGGTTGGCAGGAGATTGACTACATCTGTTACAGGTGTCATTGACAGCTAGGTACATTCTAGCTAATCTTGCATTTGTATAGTGGACTTTGTAAGGACTTTGCATTGGATTAGGCCATGACGAGCGCATATGGAAGAAGAGTGGATCAAATCCAAGGCAGAGTCCCGTTGCTGGTCTGTTAATTGCGTATTCAGCTCTCCCTCCCACGCAGCTTTTAATGAGGTATGAGGTTTCAATAAAACCGACCCTAGCAAATTATACAAAATAGAGATGCATTTCTTCCGATTGGGGTCTAAAGCTAAGATGATATCAGTCAGGGTTTCAGGAGGGCGATTTGGGAAGTAGGGAAATGTCTTCTTCACAAAATCCCTAATCTGGAAGAACCAAAAAAGGTGGGAGTTTGGGAGGTTGTAGTTAGACGAGAGCTCCGCGAAAGATGAGAAGATACCATCCTTATATAGGTTTTTAATACTACTGATGCCATTACTATGCCAGGTTTTAAATGCGTGGTCTATACTTGAAGGTTTAAAAATGTGATTTTTAAGCAGTGGGGTCAAGATGGAAGGACCCTGTAAACCGAGGTTTTTCCTAAATTGACTCCATATCTTGAGAAAGGGACACCAATTGGGCCTGCACCCACAGATGTTATAGAAAGGGGGAGTTGGGAGCATAGGACAGACCGCAATGGGAGACGTGAACTCGCCTTTTCCCATATATACCCAGATCGGTGGGTGCTCGCAATCATCATTCATCCAATACAGGAGTTTTTTGCAAGTTAGCTGCCCAGTAGTATCGCCTAAAATCAGGGAGGGCCAAACCGCCATCACTCTTAGGCGACTGCAGTATCGCCTTTCGGATTCTGACCGGTTTGCTACCCCATAAGAATTTAGACGTCGGAGTTTCAATCATCCTGACGATAGGGCCTGTACATCGGGCCGTCTGTAGCGGTGACTACAAAGGGTTTATGGCCCCGACCACGGGTGAACAAAGGAGGACTGACTGACTGAATTTTGTTGCCTTCCACCACAGTGAAGAATGCTTTGGTGGATGTTTGTGTTAGATTCTCTTGTATATTGTGTGTTATTTTTAAGTGTATCGCTGCTGGCAAATTCATTTCACTGCACCTTCGGGTGTATGTGACGAATAAAATAGACTTTGACTTTGACTTACTGCAGGTTCGATAAACAGAAACTTAACCCTGGTACCCCCTCCCCAACCAACATTTCACACCTACTCACAGCCTGATTCCAGTCTGAGTCTGAAGAAGGGTTTCGACCCGAAACGTTGCCTATTTCCTTCGCTCCATAGATGCTGCCTCACCCGCTGAGTTTCTCCAGCTTTTTTGTCTACCTCCAGTCTGCAAAGACTGGCCCTTTCCCACTCACCCCTCTCCAATCATCACTTAACACCCATTTACAGTCTGACTCCAGTCTGCAAAGACTGGGCCCTCGTCCACTACCCACCCCCTCCATGCTGCACAACATCAGTCTGCCACTTCTCCATCACCAACATACAAACTAGAGGAGGTGGAGAGCCTATTCGGAAAAGCCGGAAATCTCCAGGGTTTTCTCCAGGATGTTTCCCCTCCACCCTCAAGCTCTGTGCTGAACAACTGGCACCGGTCTACACAGACATTTTCAACCAACCGTACCCGTTTATTCCTACTCTTTATTTCCTGTCTGCCAACCAATTCTTTATCCATGTCAATACCCTACCCCCAATACCGTACTCTAATTTTGCCCACTAATCTCCTGTGTGGGACCTTATCAAAGGCTTTCTGAAAGTCCAGTTACACTACATCCACTGGCTCTCCTTCATCCCATTTTACTTGTCACATCCTCAAAAAATTCCAGAAGATTAGTCAAGCATGATTTCCCCTTCATAAATCCATGCTGACTTGGACCAATCCTGTTAACTGCTATCCAAATGCGCCGTTATTACTTCTTTAATAATTGACTCCAGCATCTTCCCCACCACCGATGTCAGGCTAACTGGTCTATAATTCCCTGTTTTCTCTCTCGCTCCTTTCTTGAAAAGTAGGATAACATTAGCTACCCTCTAATCCACAGGAACTGATTCTGAATCTATAGAACATTGGAAAATGATCATCAATGCATCCACAATTTCTAGAGCCACCTCCTTGAGTACCCTGGGATGCAGACCATCAGGCCCTGGGGATTTATCAGCCTTCAGTCCCATCATTCTACCCAATACTATTTCTAGCCTAATGCAAATTTCTTTCAGTTGCTGTCCCTAGATCCTCTGTCCTCTAGTACATCTGGGAGATTATTTGCGTCTTCCTTAGTGATGTTCTAGGGATGAGTGTAGGGCCAGGGCGATGGCATCGTCCGTGGACCCGTTGTGGCGGTAGGTGAACTGCAGTGGGTCAAGGCCGCTAGGTGGACAGGATTTAATGCATTCCAAAACTAGCTTCTCAAAACTAGGTGGGTGTCAAGGCCACTGGACGGTAGTCGTTTAGACATTTCTTCGTCACTGGGATGATGGAGGCGTTCTTGAAGCAGGTGGGTACCTCAGAACAGAGTAGGGAGAGATTAAAGATGTCTGCGAATACTCCCGCTAATGAGTCTGAAGCAACTGCTTCGGAAGGCACTGACATTGCTCGATGGGCCAAATAACCACCTTCTGTGCAATAACAATTGCATGATTTCCTCTTCAAAAGATGTTGACGAAAGGCATGATGCAAAACAGAAATATTATATCATGGTAATTAGATATTTTGCAATGTTAGCACTCAAAATATCTTCACCTGCCTCTGCAAAATTACTGGGAAACTACGACTTGTTTGGAGTAAATATAACATTGTGTTCTACAGAATCTTGCCAGTGCTGTTTCAGTCATCAGAACAGTTTCCATCCACATGTTCAAAAGCCATTTCAGAAAGAAGTTTAAGGGGAAAATGTTTTCTAGTGTTCCTGTTATTCTTGATTTTCTCCATGTAGTTTGTCTTCAGTGGTTTCTACTGAAACCCTACAAAGTACATGGTTTTGGTTTCTTAGACAGCCAGTTTTGAGGAATAAAATGCATTTGCTTTACATTCTATGAGAAATCACTCAAACTCTGTTGAGTGAACAAAATTATTTCACCTTCAAGTCTGTAGGAATTATTTCACCTTCAAGTCTGAGTTAGGCAGCATTTTATGTCTGTCTTCGGTGTAAACCAGCATCTGCAGTTCAATAGACAATACACAATAGGTGCAGGAGTAGGCCATTCGCTGACTCCTCTATCTTTAAGAGCCCTATCTAGCTCTCTCTTGAAAGTATCCAGAGAACTGGCCTCCACCGCCCTCTGAGGCAGAGAATTCCACAGACTCACAACTTTGTGTGAAAAAGTGTTTCCTCGTCTCCGTTCTAAATGGCTTACCCCTTATTCTTAAACTGTGGCCCCTGGTTCTGGACTCCCCCAACATTGGGAACATGTTTCCTGCCTCTAGCGTGTCCAAACCCTTAACAATCTTATATGTTTCAATGAGATCCCCTCATCCTTCTAAACTCCAGAGTATACATGCCCAGCTGCTCCATTCTCTCAGCATATGACAGTCCCGCCATCCCGGGAATTAACCTTGTAAACCTACGCTGCGCTCCCTCAATAGCAAGAATATCCTTCCTCAAATTAGGGGACCAAAACTGCACACCATTTCCTGCCCCCCCAGCTCCCCCATGATCCATTGTAATGAGGATTCATGGAGATTTATGTTTTTGTGTGTTGTCCGAGTCTCTGTGCCTGCAATGCCTGCTGGAATCAGGGTTTTCATTGCCGGAGATGCAATTTACCTTGCTGGAGATGCAATTTTTTTCTGGATTGTATCTCCGGTCGCTCTGTGCACTAATATCATGGAGCTGGCGGCCTTGCACGAGACTGATTTTGAGCCCCACCGCGGGGCCGTGGACTGACCATCTGATCCTGCGATCCCTTGCCTGGGATCGACGCTCCAACCGCAGCCTGCGGATTTCACCATTGAGGAGCTCGCAGTCTCGGGTAGAGACCGATGTCGGGAAAATCCAAAGTCGGAGGAGGTTCGACTAACCCCGACCCAGGGTCCGATCGCCTGGCGCAGGGGAACTGATATCCCCCCCGATGCAGGAGCTTGATCGCTCACACGGGGACGACCTGACCGCCGGCTACGTTGCCAAGATCGTCCCATCAACGGAAGGCTCGAGGCCCCCGACCGCAGGAGAACAAAGAAGGGAAGAGATTTCGCCTTCCATCACAGTGAGAAATGTGGAGGAAGGCGAAAAATGTGGAGGAGTCACTGTGGTGGATGTTTTGTGTGTCTTTTTGCTTTTTGCTTTTTATTGGTATGACTGTATGGCAAATCAAATTCCTCGTATGTTGGCTAATAAAGTATGATTATGATGATGCTTATGATATGACAATAAACTTGCCATTTAATCTACCCCCAACTCCCTGCATTTGGCCCATTTCCCTCTAAATCTTTCCTATCCATGTAACTGTCCATGTTTCATGGCATCCATGTGGGAATGGAACATGAAGGTGCAGTAGTAATCTCTACAACAAATATTCCCAGTAAAGTAGGGTGGATTTATTTAACTCTTACTCTGTGACATCCTCCACAATATTTCATGCTTACCTGATCATTCTTTCCAAGTTCCAACTCCACAAGAGCAACTGGTGTGTTAATTTGATCCAAGTGTCTGGACTGAGTCTTCAAGTCAACCCTCCAGCTGAACTTTCTCAAGCAGTTTTCCCACTTGCTCTGATTTATAAGGCATTCACGGATTTTATCTTTATGACTTTTCCAGAATTTGGTTAAAACTACAGCTTGATCTGGCGTAATTCCTTTTTGTTTCTTGGTCTGCGCTGTTAAGAAGGCTTCTAGCTGGTTAAAGTCCATGTCTGCAGACGTTATTGACTGTTGAAATAAGAACTATTGTTAGACTCTCAGTCTCACTCATCCTATATCAAAATATTACACTCTGACCACATGTGGTAGAGAATGAACAAACCTCAAGATGCTGACAATCACATTACGGTGATTAGATTTTATCATCATTCTGCCCAGTCATTGAACTTTAATGTACCTTCCAGCACTTTTTTTTGTACAAAAGAATGCAAGAGCTGGTGTAGGTTGTCTCGTCCTTCGCGTCTGCTCCATCATTCATTAAGATCATGACTGACTTTTACCAGAATCTACAGTATCCAAACAAATGCTCCATCTCCCAATCGACATCTTTCAAAACCATGCACACAGAATCATCAAACCTTGCAATTATTAATCTTCAAACTCGGCAAGTGTGCTTAGTTTTTCATTAATATTAGATCCTTCAATTCCCCATTTTCACAATATCCATGATTTTCTAATATATTCAGTAGGGTTTTAGGATGTTTTCTTCCCCAAAGAAAAATGCAAAGTTATTGTATTCCTCTGCCATTTCATACCCCATGATAAATTCTTCTCCCAAACCCTATGTAACAGACCACATTTAACCTTGCTAACATTTTCATTTTTTTAATATCCATCTTCCTCTTCATTAATTTTTTGGTCCTTCTGCCCAGTTGAGTTGTTCCCCATTCTCAGTCTAATAGCTATTGCTGACAACACCAAAAGCCTCTTCTTTTGATTTAATCCAATCTGTGACTGATCTGGTCAACAATGGATGAATCACTTTTCCTTTTGTGTGTTTGTACCATAAAATAATTTGATTTCTTTAAATGCTAACCATTGGTTGAGCATGATCATGCCTCTCGATATGTTCGAGAGAAACAATTTCATTGTTCTGTTGCCGGTCGGTGCGTATGACAATGAAACATTCTTGACTCTGGCAGCCAACTGTTGCCAATTTATTTTCCTTTATGCCTTCACAGCTTCCTTTGTTTAGATTTAAGACTCTAGTTCCACATTTACATTGAACTTTATCACCTCATACTCAACCTCCTTGACCACAAGATTAACAATTAATTATATTGCAATGTGAAAAGTGAGATCCAAAATTGCATTTAAATCAGTTGATTCCCCACATGAAGAAAAAAGTGTCTTGAATATATTCCTTGAATCCATTTTCTAACTTATCACACCAAACTTGATTTGTCCAGCCAACATGTAGGTTAAAGTCTTCCATAATCATTATTCCTGTTACATGAACCTCTAATTTAATGAATTATGTCACTTTCAATATTACAGCACCAATAGGATGGCACATAAAATGATCCGACCTGTGCTTTCTGCCCTAGGAATCGCCTTGAAGCAAAATGTGAGATTATTGTTTCCATGGTCTCACAACATTTCTTTACAGCTCATAACCTGCATCTCCATAGAGCAAAGGTCGACAAAAATGCTGGAGAAACTCAGCGGGTGAGTTTCTCCAGCATTTATGAGCATCTATGGAGAGAAGGAATAGGCGACGTTTCAGGTCAAGACCCTTCTTCAGACTGATGTCCGGAGGGGGAAAGAAAGGAAGAGACGGAAGAGAGCAAAATCACCAGGTAAACCCATCAGAACAGTATCAGTAATAGTAAGGGGACATCACTAACTTTATATCATATAACACGATAAGCATAAGTGCAACCCTTCACTTTTGTAGAGGTCATTTCTGCCCCAGAACTGATCCCATAAGATGAAGAAAAAATACCATCATTGGCAGCAATGGCCACAACCAATAAGTAAATAGTTTCAGATTACTGTTTGAATTTAGTTATTCCACGTTCTCCTCAGAAAGAAATACAATGAATGTTATCTTCTACCCTCAAACTTGTTTAAAATGTGTTAAAGAATCACAGGTCATTTGGGGTATTTTCTTTCAGCGTACTGAAATCAATCAAAGTTAAGCAGTATGAGCTGTATTAAGTACTTTTATAGTAAGGAGTTTTAATGTGCAAGACAACCCAAATGTGGCAATCTGCTATTGAGAGTAGAATATATGTTGATGATCTGACTTGCAATATTATTGTGCTGTGTAACACATTACCAGACCAAAAATCAGTATGGGTTACACGGAGACAAAACTGTATTTTTTAAATGCAATTACAGAAGATACTTCAGGAAATGTAATAGTTAACTGGACTAAGTGGGACCCGCTGGGACTAAGTGGGACTCGCTGATACTAAGTGGGACCCGTTCCCCCAACGCAACCCATTCCCCCAACGCAATATTCCACCACTCACCCATAGCCCCTAACTGCGCAGGTGCGGTGCATTTCCCCTCATCCCCCAGCACTCCCTCCCCCTCGTCTTCATGTGTGGGAGGGGAAGGGGGAAGAGAAGTGGGATGTATGGCAGGAGGGGGGGAGGTTGGGGTGGGATGTGTGTGTGTGTAGGCAGGGCGGTGTGGGGGCGGAGGTTGTGGGGGGAGGGAGGGTGTGGGGGAGGGGCAGTTGTGTGGGGGGAGGGTGGGGGGGTTGTGGGAGGTGTGGTGTGGGAGGGTGGGGTTCAGGGGCATGTGTGGGGGGGGGTTGTGGGGGGAGAGGGGTGTGTGAGCGGGGGGAGAGAGCTCGAAGAAAAGATGGGGGGAAGAGCCATGGGGGAGAGGGGGGTATCACAGGGGAGTGAGGCAGGAGCCAGTGAGGGGGACCAGAGGGGAAGGGGCTGGAGCTGGCGGTGCGATGGGGAATCACAGCGGGCGCTGGGCGCTGGTTGTTCTCCTCCGCCGGGATCAGAGTCTCCGCTTTCCGTTATCGGCGACATCTCCGACTCCACGCTGCGCTGCTTCCAATCCCTCCGAAAATTGTGTCCAGTTGGAGACCTCCGCCAGCCATTCACAGCATCCCTCAGCTCCAGTAAAAACGCGATGGCATAGGAAGGGACGGACCGTCGCGGGGAGTGACAGGAGAAGAGTCCAATCAGACTGGCAAGAGAGGAGATCGATCTGCGCACGTGCGTTTTTTAGATTTTTAAACCTCGGTAATTTTTACAATATATCACCGATCGGAACAAAACTTGTTGCACTCGAGGCACAGAAGAACGGTGAGTGAGCTGGTGAAAATTCTTGGCGCTATCGTGTACCGTGTTTGTGCAAATAGAAAAAACGCACAAACTGGAAGAGCACAAGATCAGAATTTTAGAGACAGACAGGCAGCAGCAATGGCTTTCACTGGCAATTTAGCATAGGGTAAATAAAAAGTTCTTGCTGTTTTAGCTCCGATATCTCTCATGCTACAATTCTGCAGCGTGGTCCTCATCTTAATGATAAACTTGAATTTTAAAATATTAAGTCTTTGGCGTGGATATAGATCAGAATTTTTTTTAATGCATTCAAAATTTGTTCATGCTGTTAATTAACCTAATTTCAATTATCATTGGCCCTTTCCTTGTCATCAATATTTTAATATTCTTGATAGTCTTTGGACTTTGTGGTTCTTATGAATTTCATTACACTTTTAGCAAAATCTGTTCCATTTCTGTGCTTTAAAATCTTTAACAGATTGGAATATTAGAATGACACTATTTCTGAATACAAAGCCAGAGTGTGGTAAGACATTCAAACGACATATATATGAATATTAAAGGCTGAGACAACTTTTTAATTAGGGTTTAACATATTGCTCCCTCAGCACTTTCCTCTTGTGCCAACTCAAATCACATGTTTTCTTGATTTTCCAGATCTGATGGAAGTATTATCAATCAAAAACATGGCTGCCTCTCTGCAATGGTTGACGCATGTCTGCCATTTACAACACATCTGCTCTCACACCTCCTTTCCCCAGGCAGAAGAGGTAGAGTTCCCCAAGCCCACACCATTCATCCCGCTGAACTCCACATCCACCATATCATCCTTAGCCAGCTCCAACAGAATCCCAATATCAGTCATATCTTCCACTCTCCATGACTCCCTGGTTCACCCATGGTTCACCCTAGTTCATTGTCCCTCACTGACCCCTGCACCTTCCCCTGAAGGAGGTCCCATACCCGATCTGTCACCGCCTCCCACATTACCATCTAGAAACCAAAATGGTCCTTCCATTGCATAGAAACTTAGAAAATAGGTGCAGGAGGAGGCCATTTGGCCCTTCGAGTCAGCACCGCCATTCATTGTGATCATGGCTGATCATCCACAATCAGTAACCTGTGCCTGCCTTCTCCCCATATCCCTTGATTCCGCTAGCCCCTAGAGCTCTATCTAACTATATTTTAAATTCATCCAGTGAATTGGCCTCCACTGTCTTCTGTGGCAGAGAATTCCACAAATTCACAACTCTCTGGGTGAAAACATTTTTTCTCATCTCAGTTTTTAATGGCCTCCCCTTTATTCCTGGACCGCCGCCCCTGGTTCTGGACTCGCCCAACATTGGGAACATTTTTCCTGCATCTAGCTTGTCCAGTCCTTTTATAATTGTATCTGTTTCTATAAGATAGCCTCTCATCCTCTTCCCTTTTTCCTAATCTGACACCATGTTCAGAAAATTCCAATTGATAAGGTGGTTACAGTCATATTGAATATTTGCCTTCATTTGCTGGTGAGATTACGGTACAATGACATAAAAACTGCAGCTGGAGTACTGATGTTGTTTAGATTGACACTCTCTATGAAGGATGTGATTATGTTACTGGGGATGCACAGGATATTCACCAGGATGTTACTTGGAACATTTCAGTTCTAGGGAGAAAATTGAGAGAGTGGGTTTATTCTGATTGGAGAGAAGGTGATCAAGCATTATTTGAGGTGGGATTGCTGATCAGAGATTTGCACAATCATCCGCACAGATAGGATAAAATCATGCAAAATCTTTCCACTTTGCAAAGGACACGAATTCCAGAGGCCATAGGTTTAAGATAAGGGATACAAGATTCAGAGGAATTATTTTTCCCCCCTAAACGCAGTTAAAATCCTGAATATACAGAGGAGGTGGTGGCAGATCTCTCCGCATTTTAGTACATTGATGTGAATTTAAAATGGTATGCTGTCGAGGTTTTAGATTGTGTTGGAAAATGGGATCAGTACAGATAGGTGTTTGAATTCCAGCAAGGAAACAATGGTTTCCACACAGATGGTTACAGTCCCAAATTAAGTGCTGAGGTGATTATTGAATGCAAAGTCTCACAGGGAATAGCTGCAGTTTAGACCTTCCTCCAATGCACACTAAGTAGTTGAAAACTGTAATAAAATCAAACTTTTTGCCTAAGGCTTTATTATACATGATTACTCGATGCCATGCTAATGTCACTTGTGATTAAAATGTTTACTTGAATGGTCATACACTGTGCAACTTAAGTATATTTTGCTATTTAAAAAATGAGTGTTGTAATTATTAAAAAATGCAATTATGAAAAACTACAATGTAATTCTTCAGAACTTCTCAACACAATAACACTTTTTACTCAGCATACAACCTTCAAATCAGTAACAGTGAAAGGCTATAGCCCCATAAGAAGCATTTCAGTGTATTGTACCAATTTCAAGTAGAAAATTATTTTTTCAACTTCACACAAAGAAAATTGCTCCTACAATTAACTTTGAAATATTTGAAGGAAATGACTGGAGCACTACCTTTCCAAACATTTTCCACAAGTGAAATGTGTGCAGTTATAAAGTAGCAGAGTTTCAATTAATAGAAGTAATTATCTATCCAAAGGTACATCATTTAATCAATAAACAAAACAAATCTGAATCCTTGAGAATCATATGGGGATTCATTTTATGACAATTAACTGTCTCGGAAATGATGATGTAACTAAAAGCTGTACAAGACTTATTCTTCAGGAAAGATTCCTTTTGAAGAAAGATTCCTTTTATGCATTTCTACTTCTGCATTTGTCTTGTTAATTTGAAGTGCGTCATTTTATTAGTCATTGAGAGGGAGACAGTGTGTGATTCAGCGCAAGAACAAAATGCAGACATTGCCTGCAGGGACTTTAACACAAGGCCTTTTACCATATATAACCATATAACCATAACAGCACAGAAACAGGCCATCTCGGCCCTTCAAGTCCGTGCCGAACATTTTTTTAAATTTTTTTTAAAATTAAAAATAAATACTTCCCCCTAGTCCCATCTACCTGCACTCAGACCATAACCCTCCATTCCTTTCCCGTCCATATACCCATCCAATCTATTTTTAAAGGATAACATCGAACCTGCCTCCACCACTTCCACTGGAAGCTCATTCCACACAGCTACCAATCTCTGAGTAAAGAAGTTCCCCCTAATGTTCCCCCTAAACTTCTGTCCCTTAATTCTCAAGTCATGTCCCCTTGTTTGAATCTTCCCTACTCTCAATGGGAAAAGCTTATCCACGTCCACTCTGTCTAACCCGCTCATAATTTTAAAGACCTCTATCAAGTCCCCTCTTAACCTTCTGCGCTCCAAAGAATAAAGACCTAACTTGTTCAACCTTTCTCTGTAACTTAGTTGCTGAAACCCAGGCAACATTCTAGTAAATCTCCTCTGTACTCTCTCTATTTTGTTGACATCCTTCCTATAATTAGGCGACCAAAATTGTACTCCATACTCCAGAATTGGCCTCACCAATGCCGTGTACAATTTTAACATTACATCCCAACTTCTATATTCAATGCTCTGATTTATAAAGGCCAGCACACCAAAAGCTTTCTTTACCACCCTATCTACATGAGATTCCACCTTCAGGGAACTATGCACAGTTATTCCTAGATCCCTCTGTTCAACTGCATTCCTCAATTCGCTACCATTTACCGTGTACGTCCTATTTTGATTTGTCCTGCCGAGATGTAGCACCTCACATTTGTCAGCATTAAACTCCATCTGCCATCTTTCAGCCCACTCTTCCAAATGGCCTAAATCTCTCTGTAGACTTTGAAAATCTACTTCATTATCCACAACACCACCTATCTTAGTATCATCTGCATACTTACTTTACAAGGTACCACATGATATGCTGCACTAAAAGGTGAGATTATGACATAAAGGGGATCTTATAGAAACATAACATTCTTAGGGGATTGGACAGGCTAGATGCAGGAAACATGTTCCATGTTGGGGGAGTCCAGAACCAGGGGGTCACAGTTTAAGAATAAGGTGTAGGCCATTTAAGACTGAGATGAAGACCTTTTCATCCAGAGAGTTGTGAATCTGTGGAATTCACTGCCACAGAAGGCAGTGGAGGCCAATTCACTGGATGTATTCAAGAGACAGTTAGATATACCTCTTAGGGCTAACATAATTCATGGGATATGGGTAAAAAGCAGGAACGAGGTACTGATTGGGGCTAGCTCGAAGGGCCGAATGCCCAACTCCTGCACCTTGCAGGTCACAGGAAGAACGTACAAATTCTGTGCAGACAAGCACTCATAGTCAGGATGGAACCGGGTCTCTGGCGCTGAGGCAGCAACTCGACCGTTCATGTTCCCTGCATCCTATCCAGCCCTCCACACACTCTGCAATTTAAAAATTATTTGTTTGCTTCCTTTAATTATAGACCAGTGAGCCTGGCCTTTAAATACGAGGAGAATTGAATGAATTGGGACTTGTGCAGGAGTGTGGTGCCGAGATAAGAGATAGATCTAACGTGATCTTATTGAACAGTGGAGCAGCCATAGGTTAAAGGCCTACTCTTACTTCTATTTCTTACATTCATCTAATGTATGGCCCAGTAGATAACATTCTCTAAACAGTTTGGCCCTTTCTCAACTCCCTGCAAGTTTCATTGCCTTACTCCACCACCATCTAGCCACTAGGGGCGCCGCATTGAAGGCAGCCTCTGCCTACAGTCTGTCTGTTTTTCTGTCTTTTTTAATTTTTAGTCAGTTTTAAAAGTTTGTTTTGGGGATTCTTTCGTTTTTCTATGTGGGGGAGGGGGGTAGGGTAAGGGGGAAACCGTTTCCCAGTCTCTTCCTGGTGAGGACATGATTATTCTCCGAATCGCGTCCTCGCCCCCCTCCTCGCGGCCTACCACCTGGATTGGAGTGGCCTTTCCTGCCGGGGTCCTGGACCAGAGCTTCAGCAGTGGCGGCGCAGCACTGGATTCACCGCGGAGCGGGGCGATGCCTATCTGGATCGCCGTTTGAAGCTCCGGAGTGTTGGGCCGCTGCTCCAACATCGCGGAGCTGTGGTTTGGAGAGCTTCCAGCGCGGCCGGCGCTGAACAACATCGCGGACTCCTGGGGCCCTTTGCCGAGGGCCGCCAGCGGTGAATCTCTGCCCAACGTGGCCTGTGGACTTCAGGAGCCTCCGCTGAGGATGTCCTCCAGTCCCGACGTCGGACTTCCATCACCCCGGCGAGCGGGCCTGAACATCGGACCGCCGGTAGCGGCGACAGCGGGGGGTTCTGGAGCCCCCCGACCACGAGAGGACAACAGAGGAGGAGGACTGAATTTTTGGAGCCTTCCCTCACAGTGGGAATTTGATCCCGCTGTGTGTGGATGTCTGTGTTAAAGACTTTCGTGTTCTGTGCTCTTTATTATTTGTATGGCTGTATGGCGACCACTCATTTCACTGTACCAAAATGGTACATGTGACAAATAAATGTATCTTGTATCGTCCTGCAATTATTTAGCAATTCCCTTTCAAGATTATTGTTCAATCTCCTTGCACCACACTGTCAGGCTGGATATTCTACTTCATAACAATCTGCTGCATTATTTAATTTCTCAAATTTATAGGATACTGGCTGTTTTGGAAATTAACATAATGCTGATCTGAAACAAACCCTGCATTTATAAAACTTCAAAATATACATTATATGTTTTGTTATTTGCTTTGTGGACAAATTGTTAAATGGTTATCAGATAAGTGATCCAGAGATCTGGATGGAAGTTCTAAACACACAAATTGAAATCTGAGCAGGAAATTCAGTTAATTATCTGCAATTAAAATATAAAAAATTGTTACTATGAAAGGGTTAATTGCTCCAACAACCTATTAAATGTTAAAGGAAGAATGGATGGTTGCCTTTACCACCCCGAACATTAGCCTAAATATCCCCTTCTACCATATCTAAATGAGTACCTCCAAGATGGATTCTTAGAGCAATCATTTCTTAGGAAGAAGGCAATTCTGGATTTAGTGTTGTCTAATAAACCAGATTTATTAAGGGAACTCAAGGTAAAGGAACCACTAAGAGGTAGTGACCATAATATGATAAGTTTTAATCTGTAATTTGAGAGGGAGAAGGTTAAATCAGAAGTCGATTGCAGTTGAACAAAGGGGACTATGAGGCATGAGAGAGGAGCTGGCCAAGGTCGACTGGAAAAGGATCCTAGCAGGAATAACGGTGGAACAGCAATGGCTGGAATTTCTGGGCATAATCCAGAAGAAGCAGGATCATTTCATTCCAAAGAGGAAGAAAGGTTCTAAGGGGAGTAAGAGGCAACCGTGGCTGATAAGGGAAGTTGGGCATGGAATAAAACTAAAAGAAAAGGTGTATAACATAGCAAAGAGTAGCGGGAAGCCAGAGGATTGGGAAACTTTCGAAGGACAACAGAAGTTAACAAAAATGGCAATACGGGGTGATGAGATGAAGTACGATGGGTAAGCTGGCCAGTGGATGTAGTGTATCTAGACTTTCAGAAAGCCTTTGATAAGGTCCCGCACGCGATTAGTGGGCAAAATTAGAGCATGATATTGGGGATAGGTTATTTTTTTATTTATTTTTATTTTTATTTATTAGAAGTACATTACATTACAACCGCATACATTAGTACTCGTCATTTATATCTTCTTACAATTAATGTACTCCATTTATTTTTTACACTAGAAAAGGAAAAGATTGAAAGAAAGAAGAAAGTGAAGGAAAAAGTGAAAGTGTAGAAAATGTGACAACAAAAAAGGACAAAGACCCTATAAGAGCAAAATTAAAAACAAAAGAAAAAGAGTTAAGAAATAGGCCCTAGAAAAGAAAGAGAAAGAGAAAGAGGAAAAAGAGAGAAACAAATATTTTTTTGAGCATTACGTAAATGGGACATACCAACTCTTCAACTATCATCCCCCCTTACCTGACCTCAATTTTATTTTTTTTATGGTACCTTTGCACCCTATATTTGTAATAATTCTATAAATGCAGACCACGTCAGGTGGAAGTGATCTGGTTTACCTGCTTGGAGGAGTCTTATCTCTTCAAGGTGTAATGTTTCAAACATATTTGAAATCCACATATTTATAGTTGGTATTGGAGCCTTCTTCCAAAATTTTAGAATTAGCTTTTTCCCAGTTATTAACCCATAGTCCATTAGTTTCTTTTGAAACACATTTAGTTCTGGACCATCTTCCGTTATTCCGAAGATAATCCATTCTGCTTTGGGTATCAGTCTTGTTTTAAATAACTTTGTAAAGATTTCAAAAATGTCATTCCAAAATTTTTGAATTTTTGTACAGAAAACGAATGAGTGCGCTATAGTAGCTTCTTGGGATTGACATTTATCACAAATAGATGATACATTTGGGAAAATTTTATGAATTTTAGTTTTCGAATAATATAATCTATGTAAAATTTTAAATTGTATTAAAGTGTGTCTTACATTAATCGAGCATTTATGCACGTTTAATAAGTATTCATTCCAACTTTCCTTTGAAATTTTAATAGCTAACTCTTGTTCCCAGTCTCTTCTGATACCCTCCGTAGATGGTATTTGTACATTTAAGATAATATTATACAAATATGATATTAAGTTTGCTGATTCCGCTTTTATCTGCATTGCCTCGTCCAATACATCTACTGGGTTATTATAATGATCTTTTGTATATATTTTCAAATAATCGCATATTTGAAAATATTTAAAATATTGATTATTTCCGAGTTTATATTTTATTTGTAATTGTTGAAATGAAAGTAATTTTCCAGTTTCATACAAGTCACCAAGCGTTTTAATTCCTAGTCTATCCCAATGTGTAAAAGCTTTATCTATAATAGAAGGATTAAACGAAGGGTTATTAACTATAGGTAATAAAAGTGATAAATTTCTTAATTTTAAATTTTGCTTTATTTGTTTCCAAATTCGGATTGTACTATGAATAATTGGGTTCTTATTATAATTTATGTTATTCAATTTCATTGGAGAAAGGAGGATCGCTCCAATGTTTCTAGAGGAGCAATCCTCTTTCTCCATTACAATCCAGACCACTTGCTGGGCGGAGTTATCCATCAGTTGAATCATATTTTTAATATTTACTGACCAATAATAATACATAAAATTAGGTAGTGCTAAACCCCCTAATACTTTAGGTTTATTCAGATGAGTATTTTGTATTCTATGTGATTTATAGTCCCATATCAAATTAGTGATATCTGAGTCGAGTTTTTTTTTAAACTTCTTTGGTAAGTATATAGGAATTGATTGAAATAGGTATAAAATTTGTGGTAGAAAGATCATTTTTATTGCGTTTATTCGGCCTATTAAAGACATCGGGAGCGTTTTCCAGAATTTAATTAGTGTGTTTAATTTATTAAGTAGGGGGTCAAAATTTGCCCTAAACATACCTTGATATGTTCTGGTAATTTCGATTCCCAAGTATTTAAATTTTTCTGTAGCTATTTTAAAAGGGAATTTTAAAAGATGTGTTGAATCTTTCGGTTTTATTGACATAATTTCACTTTTATTCCAATTTATTCTATATCCAGAAAAAGATCCAAAGTCTTCAATTAAATTTAATATATTTGGTATAGTGATTTGTGGTTTTGTAATGTACAGTAATATATCATCCGCGTATAAAGATATTTTATTATATGAGTCTTTAGTATTATATCCATGGATATCAGGGTGTATTCTAATTTTTTCTGCTAGCGGTTCAATAATGAGAGCAAACAGCTGTGGTGATAATGAGCATCCTTGTCTATTTCCCCTTGATAGTTGGAATTTCGAGGATAATATGTTATTAGTTAGTATTCTAGCTGTAGGTTTGTTATATAGTAACTTGATCCATAGAATAAAATTCTCCCCCAGTTGAAATTTTTGTAATACTTTGTCCATATAATTCCATTCTACTTGATCAAATGCTTTTTCAGCATCCAGCGAAATAATTGATAATTCTTGATCTTCAGATTTGTGTGAGTGCATTATGTTGAGTAGACGTCTCATATTGTTAGATGAGTATGTCTTAGGGATAAACCCCGTCTGATCTGGGTTTATTAATTTACTAATGTATTTACTTAATCTTCTAGCTAATGTTTTCGCTAATATTTTTTGATCTGTGTTTAACAATGCTCTATATGAACCAGGTTCTTCTAAATCTTTGTTTTTCTTAGGTATTAGTGTAATTGTTGATTCCGCTAATGTATCAGGTAGTATTCGTTTTTTAAAAGCATATTGGTACATTTTTTGTAATCTTGGTATTATTTTATCATAAAAGCTTTTATAAAATTCATTAGTAAATCCGTCAGGGCCTGGTGTTTTTCCATTCTTTAGTGAGTTCATTGTATCTTCTAATTCCTTAATTGAGATTTGTGCACCCAGTTCCTCTTGTTCCTTCAGCTCTAACTTTGGAAGATTACAGGTATCCAAAAACTTTGTGATATTATTGGAATCAATTGTCATTTTAGATGTATACAAATTCTCATAAAATTGCGCAAATCTTTTATTAATATCCTTCGGTGTTGTTAATAATTCCCCTTTATCTGATTTGATCTTTGGTATAGCTGCTGTAGATTTGGGAGCAACAGCAGCAGGAGATTAGCAAGAGATACGACTGATTGGCTCTAGCCCAAGTGGGAGGAGAGAAGTGAGTCAGAGGGGGGAAAAACAGTTGAAAAGTAGAAGCCAAGCACAGGCAGACTTTATTCAGAACAAGATGGGTGGCCAGGAGATGTGCCAATACTGTGAGATGTGGGAAATTGTCGACACCATTGATGTAGATGATCCCTACAGCTGCAGTAAGTGTTTGAAGCTAGCGGAACTCGAGCTCCGCATTGATGAGCTGGAGACCCAACTTCATACGCTGCGGTGCATCAGGGAGGGAGAGTATTACCTGGATGTTTTGTGCCAGGGGATGGTCACACCGACCAGTTTAACTAATTCAGTAGTTAGTGAGCAGGGAAAGGAAGGTGTGGCCATAAGCAAGGCAGGTAGGGGGAACCAGGAGGAGATGCGGCAGGAGCCACAGCCCTTGTCCCTGACGAGCATGACCGAGGCTCTTACTCAATGTGAGGACGGGATCAGGGGCTGTGGGAGGGATGAGCAACCTGGCTGCAGCACCGTGGATCAGGGGGCCATTCAAGAGGGGGGAGTTAGAAGAAATGCCGTGGTGATAGGGGATAGTATTATTCGGGGGGTAGATAAGGTTCTCTGCGGCCAGCAGAACATGTCCCGAAGGCTGTGTTGCCTACCCGGTGCTAGGGTTAAGGATATCTCTGCGATGCTGGAGAGAAATTTGCAGAGTGAGGGGGAGGATCCAGTGGTCGTGGTCCATGTGGGGACCAATGACATAGGAAGGACGAGGAAGGAGGATCTGCTGAACGAGTTTGAGCAGTTAGGGAATAAATTAAAAAGCAGAACCTCGAGGGTACTGATCTCCGGATTGCTACTTGAGCCACGGGCCAAATCGGCGAGGGTACGAAAAATTAAAAAGCTGAATGCGTGGCTCAAAGACTGGTGTGGGAAAAATGGGTTTGGTTTCTTGGGCCACTGGCACCAGTACTGGGACAGGGGGGATCTGTTCTGTAAGGACGGACTTCACCTGAACGGTGCTGGGACTGGGGTCCTGGCAAATCATATAACTAGGGCAGTAGAGAGGTCTTTAAACTAAGTAGCGGGGGGGAGGTATCAAGGGGGGTAATAACGGCAGGGGTAGAGGAAATAGAGCAGGGTATCAGTGGGGAAACGGAAAATCAAAATGTGACAGGAGGATCCAGAATGTGTGAAGATAAAGCTCTAGATGTAAAAGGGGCAAAAACAGAAAGGAAGGGTAGTAAAAATCATCTGAAAGTGCTGTATCTAAATGCACGGAGTATTCGAAATAAGATAAATGAATTAACGGTGCAATTAAGTACATATAGTTATGATATCGTAGCCATTACGGAGACATGGCTGCAAGGGGATCAGGATTGGGAGTTAAATATAGAGGGGTACTCGACAATTAGAAAAGATAGACAGGAAAGAAAGGGAGGAGGGGTGGCCCTTTTAATAAGGGAGGGAATAACGGCAATAGAGAGGAAGGATATTGCGTTGAAGGATCAGGATAGTGAAACAGCTTGGGTACAGATAGAGAATAACAAGGGGAAAAAAACACTAGTGGGTGTAATTTATAGACCTCCAAATAGCTGTGACGCTGTTAGTCAGAACATAAATCTGCAAATAGTTGACGCATGTAAAAAGGGAACTGCTGTAATCATGGGGGACTTCAATTTTCATATTAATTGGGCAAACCAAACTGGGCAGGGTAGACTAGAGGAAGAGTTTATAGAATGTATTAGAGACGGGTTCCTAGAACAGTATGTCACAGAACCGACAAGGAGGGAGGCAATCTTGGATCTGGTCCTGTGTAATGAAGCAGGATTAATTAAAAATGTCATAGTTAGGGACTCGTTGGGAACAAGTGACCACAATATGGTCGAATTCCATATTCAAATAGAAGGAGAGCAGGTTGAAACTCAGGCTAGGGTACTTAGTCTAAATAAAGGGGATTATGAAGGTATGAGGACTGAGCTGATCAAAGTTGACTGGGATAGCAGACTCAAGAATAAGACGGTACATGAGCAGTGGTGTACGTTTAAGGATCTACTGTATAACCTTCAAGAAAAATTTATTCCTATGAAGAAAAAAAGGGGTAAGGGAAAGAACAGTCAGCCATGGCTCAGTAAAACTATAAAGGATAGTATTCGGCTGAAGGCAAGGGCATATAAGGTAGCTAGAGATAGTGGGAGGGTAGAGGATTGGGAAGTATTTAAAGGTCAGCAAAAAATAACTAAGAGATTAATTAAGACGGGGAAAATAGACTATGAAAGGAATTTAGCGAACAACATAAAAACTAATAGTAAGAGTTTTTATAGCTATATAAAAAGAAAAAGGGTGGCTAAGGTGAACGTTGGTCCATTGGAGGGTGAGACTGGAGAGTTGTTGGTGGGGAACATGGAAATGGCAAAGGCATTAAACGAGTATTTTGTATCAGTCTTCACCATAGAAGACACAAAAAATATTCTAACGCTGGATAAACAGGGGGCGGTAGGAATGGAGGAGCTAAATACTATTAAGATCACCAAGGAGGTGGTATTAGGGAAATTAATGAGACTGAAGGAGGATAAATCCCCTGGGCCTGATGGATTACATCCAAGGGTCTTGAGGGAGATAGCGGTGGGAATTGTGGATGCATTGGTGATAATTTTCCAAAACTCCCTGGAGGCAGGAACGGTCCCAGTGGATTGGAAAATGGCCAATGTAACACCTATATTTAAAAAAGGAAGTAAACAGAAGGCGGGTAACTATAGACCGGTTAGTCTAACATCGGTGGTGGGTAAAATGTTAGAGACAATTATTAAAGAAACACTAACGGGGCACTTGGATAAACATGACTTCATCGGACAGAACCAGCATGGTTTTGTGAAGGGGAAGTCCTGTTTAACGAATCTGCTCGAATTCTTTGAGGAAGTAACAACCCGGGTGGATAAAGGGGAACCGGTGGATGTGGTATACTTGGACTTCCAAAAGGCTTTTGACAAGGTGCCACATAAGAGACTATTGCTAAAAATAAAAAATTATGGGATTGGGGGTAATATATTAGCATGGGTAGAGGATTGGCTAACAAATAGGAAACAGAGAGTGGGGATAAATGGTTCATACTCGGGATGGCAACCGGTAACTAGCGGGGTTCCGCAAGGGTCGGTGCTGGGACCCCAGTTGTTCACAATTTATATAAATGATTTGGAGGAGGGAACCAAGTGTAATATATCAAAATTTGCGGACGATACAAAAATGGGAGGAAAAGTAGGGGATGAGGAGGATAGGAAGAGTCTGCAAAAGGATATAGATAAGCTAGGTGAGTGGGCAACAACTTGGCAGATGAAATTTAATACTAATAAATGTGAAGTCATTCACTTTGGGAAAAAAAATGATAGGGCAAGTTATTTTCTAAATGAGGTGGAGCTGCGTTGTAATGCAACGCAAAGGGATCTAGGGGTAGTAGTACATGAATCACTAAAAGTTAGTATGCAGGTGCAGCAAGCAATCAGGAAGGCCAATGGAGTTTTGGCCTTTATTGCTAGGGGGATTGAGTATAAAAACACGGAGGTCTTGCTGCAGCTGTACACAGTATTAGTGAGACCACATTTGGAATACTGTGTACAGTTCTGGGGTCCATACTTAAGAAAGGATGTACTGGCCCTGGAGGCAGTGCAGCGAAGGTTTACAAGATTAATTCCTGCAATGAGGGGATTGACATATGAGGAAAGGTTAAGTAGGCTGGAACTCTACTCTTTGGAGTTTAGAAGAATGAGAGGCGATCTCATTGAAACATATAAGATCGTGAGGGGCCTTGATCGGGTGGATGCACCGAGGATGTTCCCAATGATCGGGGAAACTAGAACTAGGGGACATAGTTGTAGAATAAGAGGGGGCTCTTTTAAAACTGAGATGAGGAAGAACTTCTTCACCCAGAGGGTGGTTAATTTATGGAATTCACTGCCCCAGGGAGAAGTGGAAGCAGAAACATTAAATATATTTAAATCTAAAATAGATGGTTTTTTAGCTGCTAAGGGGATAAGGGGCTACGGGGAGAGGGCAGGGATATGGACCTAGGTATGGTTAGTATAGTAAGACCTGAGTGATCTCCTGGACAAGTGTCGATCGCCTGGATTGGGGTCGGAGAGGAATTTCCCGGATTTTTTTCCCGAATTGGACCTGGGTTTTTATCCGTTTTTTTGCCTCCCCCAGGAGATCACGCGGTTCTTGGGGTGGAGAGGGGTGATAGCGATATAAAGGGGAGGGTAGTGTCTTGTGTTCTGTGTCTTGTGTCTACTGTTTGTGGGTAAGGGTGTCTGTTTAGTGTTCAGCCATGAGCGAATGGCGGTGCGGGCTCGATGGGCCTGGTGGTCTACTCTCGCACCTACTTTCTATGTTTCTATGTTTCTATGTATAGTATGTTCCTTTTCTCGTTTTTTTAGCGGGGGATAGGTTATTGACATGGATAGAGACTTGGTTGGCAGACAGGAAACAAGGAGTAGGAATAAACAGGTCCCTTTCAGAATGGCAGGCAGTGGCGAGTGGAGTGCTACAAGGCTCGGTGCTGGGGCCGCAACTTTGATGACACAAAGCTGGGTGGCAGTGTGAACTGCGAAGAGGATGCTAGGAGGTTGCAGGGTGACTTGGACAGGTCGAGTGAGTGGGCAGATGCGTGGCAGATGCAGTATAATGTAGATAAATGTGAGGTTATCCACTTTGGCGGCAACAACAAGGAGGCAGATTATTATCTCAATGGTGTCCGATTAGGAAAAAGGGAAGTGCAACGAGACCTGGGTGTCCTTGTACACCAGTCACTGAAAGTAAACACGCAAGTACAGCAGGCAGTGAAGAAAGCTGATGGCATGTTAATAGATAAGACAATAGGTGCAAGAGTAGGCCATTCGGCCCTTCAAGCCAGCACCACCATTCAATGTGATCATGGCTGATCATCCACAATCAGTACCCCGTTCCTGCCTTCTCCCCATATCCCCTGACTCCGCTATCTTTAAGAGCTCTATCTAGCTCTCTTTTGAAAGTATCCAGAGAACCGGCCCCCACCGCCCTCTGAGGCAGAGAATTCCACAGACTCACAACTCTCTGTGTGAAAAAGTGTTTCCTCATCTCCGTTCTAAATGGCTTACCCCTTATTCTTAAACTGTGGCCCCTGGTTCTGGACTCCCCCAATCTCGGGAACATGTTTCCTGCTTCTAGCGTGTCCAAACCCTTAATAATCTTATATGTTTCAATAAGATTCCCTCTCATCCTGACAAACATCCAAATGGCCTACTCCTGCTCCTATTGTCTATTGTATATAAACCCACCCAATTTTGGAAAACACTGCCAATTTCTCTTCTCGGTAGACTAAATGCCGTAAAGATAATCTTTCTCCCGCAACTTTTATACCTATTCCAGTCAATACCGATATATCTTCCCAAAATTAACAAAAAAAAATTGATTCCATTGTCACTAATTTCATCTGGGATTATAAAAAGCTGGGAATACACAAAAGACATCTGTGTAAATCTAAAGAGAATGGAGGACTAGCCTTACCAAACTTCCTCTTTTACTATTGGGCAACCAATATTAAAACTATAATCTTCTGGCTGGATGATTCATGCCATCAGGTAAACTGGCTAAAAATGGAAAGAGAAGATTACTTGCCTTTCTGCATAGGCTCGATTGTCCTGTCTCCAATATCCCTGAACAAGTCAACGTATGAGCATAACCCGATAATACATAGTACTATTCGCATTTGGAAACAGCTGAAGTCCAGTCTCAAACTGAGAGACATGTCTCTCCTTCTTCCCATTGCAAACAATCCCTCTTTTAAACCCTCTACTCTAGATGGTGTTTTTGTGCAATGGAAGAACCAGGGAATCAATACAGTGGGAGACCTTTATCAGAAGGGTACTCTCTCCTCCTTTCAAGAATAGCAGGAGAAATACGAGCTGAACACCAATAACATTTTCAGATACCTCCAAGTTAGGGACTACTTGAGAACATATAGACAAGATGCTCCTCTGCAGGTCCAGATACCTCCAAGTTAGGGACTACTTGAGAACATATAGACAAGACTGCTCCTCTGCAGGTCCAGATACCTCCAAGTTAGGGACTACTTGAGAACATATAGACAAGACTGCTCCTCTGCAGGTCCAGACAAACTCGATGAATGTTTGAATAGACATGCAGATACAGAGAAGTTGATATCCCACATTTACAATGCCCTCCAGAACATCGACACTCCATCATCTGAGATTTATAGGCGTTCATGGGAGGATGAGATGGGTCAACACATCTCCAAGGATTTATGGGACAAAAGCCGACATTACATACATTATTGCACTCTAAATGCCAGACACTGCCTGATACAGTTTAAAGTGCTGCACAGGCTATATTACTCAAAGACCAAATTGAGCAAGATTTTCCCCAGTGTTTCCCCTTTTTGCAATAAATGTCAATCTCAAGAAGCCACAGTTTTGTACTGTGTAAAAAAAATAGAACGTTTTTGGACGGAAGTATTCAGCGTCACCTCTAAAACACTGAAAACTCCACTAGAGCCAGACCCAAGATTGATAATACTGGGAATATCAGAGGCATGTAGCAACCTAATGCTCTCAAAGACGCTTTCTCAATTACGGTCTAATATCAGCAAAAAAACATACCTAAATTATGGAAAAAGACAACAGTCCCCTCAGTGAAGATGTGGATTACTGAAATGACAGATACACTACATCTAGAAAGAATTAGGTTTATCTTGATTGACAAACCAGAAATATTATTAAAAATATGATCTCCTTTTATTGAATTTCTTGAGCAATACAATGGTTGAACACAAACACAAAACTGACTGTAGGGCTGGGTGAGCGGGCGCATGGGTGGGTCGACGGACATATCTCCTCTCCTTTCTCCTTTCTCTTTTTCTCTTTCCTTTCTCTTCTCTTTTCAATTTAATATTCTGTTTGTAAAATGTTAAAATTGAAGCTGAGCTAGAGTTGTAGAACTGTCAAGTTACTTTTTTTTGTACTATTGCTTCCAATTAAAAAAAATTTTAATTAAAAAAAAAAGAAAAGGAGAAGCTAGTGCGACTTGGGTGGGTGAGGGATGGAGGAGAGAGAGGGAATGCCGGGGCTACCTGAAATTAAAGAAATCAATATTCATACCACTGGGCTGCAAGCTGCCCAGACGAAATATGAGATGCTGTTCCTCCAATTTGCGTTTTGCCTCACGCTGACAATGGAGGAGACCTAGGACAGAAAGGTCTGTGTAGGAATGGGAAAGAGAATTAAAGTGTTTAGCAACCGGGAGATCGGGTAGGTTCAGGCGGACTGAGTGAAGGTGTTCCGCGAAATGATCGCCCAGTCTGTGCTTGGTCTCGCTGATGTATAAGAGTCCACACCTTGAACAACGGATACAGTAGATGAAGTTGGAGGAGGTGCAAGTGAACCTCTGCCTAACTGGAAAAGACTGTCAGGGTCCTTGGACGGAGTCGAGAGAGGGACAGGTGTTGCATCTTCTGTGGTTGCAGGGGAAAGTACCTGGGGAGGTGGTAGTTTGGGTGGGAAGGGATGAGTTAATCAGGGAGTTGCGGAGGGAACGGTCTCTGCAGAAGGCAGAAAGGGGTGGAGATGGGAAGATGTGATTAATGTTGGAATCCCGTTGGAGGTGGTGAAAATTTCGGAGGATTATGTGTTGTATGCGACGGTTGATGGGGTGAAAGGTAAGGACGAGGGGGACTCTGTATGTCACATCAGACCAAACGTAGACTGGGCAATCATTTTACTGAACACCTTCACTCAGTGCGCCTGAACCTACCTGATCTCCTGGTTGCTAAACACTTTAATTCTCTTTCCCAAACCCACACAGACCTTTCTGTCCTTGGTCTCCTCCATTGTCAGAGTGATGCTAAATACAAATTAGAATAACAGCATCTCATATTTCGCTTGGGCAGCTTACAGCCCAGTGGTAATGACTATTGATTTCTCTAACTTCAGGTAGCCCCGGCATTCCCTCTCTCTCTATCCCTCCCCCACCCAAATTGCACTAGCTTCTCGCTTTCACCCAATAAACAGCTAGGGTCTCGACCTGAAATGTCACCCATTCCTTCTCTCCAGAGATGCTGCCTGTCGTGCTGAGTTACTCCAACTTTTTGTGTCAATCTTCGGTTTAAACCAGCATCTGCAGGTCCTTCTTACACAAACAGCTAACAATGGTCTGTTTCCTTTATCATCGTTACTTTTTTGCATATCTTTCATTCATTATTCTTTATCTCTCTCCATCATTGTCCACATCTCTCGTTTCCCTTATCCTTAACCAGTCTGAAGAAGGGTCTCGACCCGAAACGTCGCCCATTCCTTCTCTCCAGAGATGCTGCCTGTCGTGCTGAGTTACTCCAACTTTTTGTGTCTATCTACTGACTCTCTTTTGTCTGTCCTACTATTTACTTCTTCAAAGAATTCCGGCAGATTCGTCTGGCAAGATCTCCCCTTCACAAAACCATGCTGACTTTGGCCTATTTTATCATGAACTTCTAAGTACTCCGTAACCTCATCCTTTCTAATGGACTCTAAAATCTTACCAACCACTGGTCAGACTAACCGACCTACAGTTTCCACTATTCTGCTTTGCTCCCTTCTTGTATGGTGGGGGTAATATTGGCAATTTTCCAATCGTCTGGAACCCCTCCTGATTTTAGTGATTCCTGAATTATCACTATTAAATTCCAACAACTCTCACCAACGTCCATAGAACACTGTAGAAAGCATTTTATCAAGATGCATAATAGCATGGTTTGGGAATAGCTCCACCCAAGACAGTAAGAAATTGCAGAGAATTGTGGATGCAGCCCAGACCATTACGCAAACCAATTTACCTTCCATTGACTCCAGCTACACTTCACGCTGCTCGACAAGGCCAGCACCATAATCAAGGATGAGTCTCTCCCTGGACACTCCCTCTTCTCCCCTCTCCCCTCTCCCCTCGGGCAAGAAGTACAGAAGTAATAAAACAGACACCTCCAGATTCAGGGACAGTTTCTTCCCAGCTGTTATCAGTGGCCCTTGTGGCTAAAGGGAGTTAGATGTGGCCCTTGTGGCTAAAGGGATCAGGGGGTATGGAGAGAAAGCAGGTACAGGATACTGAGTTGGATGATCAGCCATGATCATATTGAATGGCGGTGCAGGCCCGAAGGGCCGAATGGCCTACTCCTGCACCTATTTTCTATGTTTCTATCAGGCAACTGAACCGTCCTATCACCAACTAGAGAGCGGTCCTGATCTCTCATCTACCTCATTGGAGACACTCGGACTATCTTTAATCAGACATTATCTTCTACTCAATGCTATTCCCTTTATCCTATATCTGTGCACAGTGAAGGGCTTGATTGCATTCATTTCCGCTGACACGCAACAAAAAAGCTTTTCACTGTACCTCGGTTCACGTGACAATGGACTAGCCTCGACCAAACTAGACTGAACTAGACTGCTATAACCCAAAAAAAACCAACTTTCACACACTTTGCTCACAGAAGAATGCAACATCACATCGAGATGAAAAGGAGACAAAGGTGTCAGATAAGAGGAGTGATATTTAAAGGGCCTGTTCCACTTGGTGATTTTTTCGGCGACTGCCGCCATCATTGACTGACGTATCAGGTCACCGAAAACTTTGCGGCGTGATGCGGCGGTGACGATGTATTGACGCGCTGTGTTTTTTCAAGTGTCGCAACATTTTTTTTGTCGCCGCTGTATTTTGAAATGTTCAAAATCTTTTGGCGACACTGATATGATGCCAGCAGTTGCCGAAAAAAATCACCAAGTGGGACAGGCCCTTAAAGCCAGAGAGGGAGATATAGGTGTATGAGGATGGGGGTGGGATAGTCAGACCGCAGTGGATGATATAAAATTGTAGAATTCAATGTTCATACCATTGGGTTGTGAACTACCCAAGTGGAATACAAAGTACTGTCCCTCCAGTTTGTGTGTAGCCTCATTCTGGCAATGGAGAAGACCCAAGACACAAAGGTCAGTTTGGGAATGGGAAGGGGAGTTAAAATAGTTAGCAACCAGAAGATCCAACAGGCCTTGATGGATGGAGCGCACATGTTTGATAAAATGGGTCGTCTCTGCTTGGTCTCACCAAAGTAAAAGATGCCCTATCTCGAGCCCTATCTAGATGAGGTTAGAGGAAATGCATCTGAACCTCTGTCTCATCTGGAAGGGCTGCTGGGGTCGCTGGATGGAGGCGAGGGAGGTGGTATTTAGACAGGTGTACTATCTCCTGGGGTTACAGAGAAAGCAACTGAGACGGGGTGGTTTGGGTTGGAAACTAAAGTTACATGACAGAGGTGTTCTGCAAAGCATGCACCCAATGTACACTTGGTTTACTTTCTCCAATAGAGAAAGACATGCGTTTCCTTTCCTGTTCTGACAAAGGTTCATTGACCGGAACAAATAATTGTTTCACTCCTCAATCATGTTACACGACCTGTTGAGTGCTCCCAGCAATTTATATCCTTTTAACTAACTGCAAGCTTGTTATATGTCATGTTCCCAATAGAAATATAGATAATAGGTGCAGGAGTTGGCCATTCGGTCCTTCGAGCCAGCACCGCCATTCAATATGATCACGGCTGATCATCCACAATCAATGTCCCGTTCCAATGCCTCACATCTTCCAACCATGAACAAACTGCAACATCGCCAACATGAAGAGTGCCTCAGAAGCTAATGTCAATAACATGCAATTTACTTGAAATGGACTACAACGTTTGAGATAATGGCAAATATCTCCCTTCAGGAACACATAGGCAATTCTGTAGATTCTGCAACAAATATTCTCCTTTAGGCTTCAGTAAAGTAAATGGTAGGTTGCAAAACACATTCAAATATGCAAACAAAAGAAAGGTCAAATTATGAGAGGTAACTTTAATAAGTAAATAAAAATGACTCAAACAGCACATTCAGTCAAACATATTTGGAATGACTTGATCTTGCAACATCAAACTTTGTGAACTAAAAAGCCTTTGTGCACTACCAAATCAATACAGTGCCCTCCATATGCTTGGGACAAAGACCCATCATTTATTTATTTGCCTCTGTATCCACAATTTGAGTTTTTTTTTTTTTTTTTAATTTAAAAAAAAAAAAAAAAATTATTAGAAGTACATTACATTACAACCACATACATTAGTACTCGTCACTTATGTCTTCTTACAATTAATGTACTCCATTTGTTTTTTACACTAGTAAAAGGAAAAGATAAGATTGAAAGAAAGAAGAAAGTGAAGGAAAAAGTGAGAGTGTAGAAAATGTGACAACAAAAAAGGACGAAGACCCTATTAAATTAAAATTAAAAACAAAAGAAAAAGAGTTAAGAAATAGACCCTAGAAAAGAAGGAGAAAGAGAAAGAGGAAAAAGAGAGAAAGATATTTTTTATGAGCATCACGTAAATAGGACATACCAACTCTTCAACTATCATCCCCCCTTACCTGACCTCAATTTTTTTTATGGTACCTTTGCACCCTATATTTGTAATAATTCTATAAATGCAGACCACGTCAGGTGGAAGTGATCTGGTTTACCTGCTAGGAGGAGTCTTATCTCTTCTAGGTGTAATGTTTCAAACATATTTGAAATCCACATGTTTATAGTTGGTATTGGAGCCTTCTTCCAAAATTTTAGAATTAGCTTTTTTCCAGTTATTAACCCATAGTCTATTAGTTTCTTTTGAAACACATTTAGTTCTGGACCATCTTCCATTATTCCGAAGATAATCCATTCTGCTTTGGGTATCAGTCTTATTTTAAATCATTTTGTAAAGATTTTGAAAATTTCATTCCAAAATTTTTGAATTTTTGTACAGAAAACGAAAGAGTGCGCTATAGTAGCTTCTTGGGATTGACATTTATCACAAATAGATGATACATTTGGGAAAATTTTATGAATTTTAGTTTTGGAATAATATAATCTATATAAAATTTTAAATTGTATTAAAGTGTGTCTTACATTAATCGAACATTTATGCACGTTTAATAAGTGTTCATTCCAACTTTCCTTTGAAATTTTAATAGCTAACTCTTGTTCCCAGTCTCTTCTGATACCCTCCGTAGATGGTATTTGTACATTTAAGATATTATTATACAAATATGATATTAAGTTTGCTGATTCAGCTTTTATCTGCATTGCCTCATCCAATACATCTGCTGGGTTATTATAATGATCTTTTGTATATTTTTTCAAATAGTCGCATATTTGAAAATATTTAAAATATTGATTATTTCCGAGTTTATATTTTATTTGTAATTGTTGAAATGAAAGTAATTTTCCAGTTTCATACAAGTCACCGAGCGTTTTAATTCCTAGTCTATCCCAATGTGTAAAAGCTTTATCTATAATAGAGGGATTAAACGAAGGGTTATTAACTATGGGTAATAAAAGTGATAAATTTCTTAATTTTAAATTTTGTTTTATTTGTTTCCAAATTCGGATTGTACTATGAATAATTGGGTTCTTATTATAATTTATATTATTCAGTTTCATTGGAGAGAGGAGGATCGCTCCAATGTTTCCAGAGGAGCAATCCTCTTTCTCCATTACAATCCAGTCCACTTGCTGGGCGGAGTTATCCATCAGTTGAATCATATTTTTAATATTTACTGACCAATAATAATACATACAATTAGGTAGTGCTAAACCCCCTAATACTTTAGGTTTATTCAGATGAGTTTTTTGTATTCTATGTGATTTATAGTCCCATATAAAATTAGTGATATCTGTGTCGAGTTTTTAAAAAAACTTCTTTGGTAAGTATATAGGAATCGATTGAAATAGGTATAAAATTTGTGGTAGAAAGATCATTTTTATTGCATTTATTCGGCCTATTAAAGACATTGGGAGCGTTTTCCAGAATTTAATTAGTGTGTTTAATTTTTTAAGTAGGGGTTCAAAATTTGCCTTAAACATACCTTGATATGTTCTAGTAATTTCGATTCCCAAGTATTTAAATTTTTCTGTAGCTATTTTAAAAGGGAATTTTAAAAGATGTGTTGGATCTTTCGGTTTTATTGACATAATTTCACTTTTATTCCAATTTATTCTATATCCAGAAAAAGATCCAAAGTCTTCAATTAAATTTAATATATTTGGTATAGTGATTTGAGGTTTCGTAATGTACAGTAATATATCATCCGCATATAAAGATATTTTATTATATGAGTCTTTAGTATTATATCCATGGATATCAGGGTGTATTCTAATTTTTTCTGCTAGCGGTTCAATAATGAGAGCAAACAGCTGTGGTGATAATGAGCATCCTTGTCTATTTCCCCTTGATAGTTGGAATTTCGAGGATAATATGTTATTAGTTAGTATTCTAGCTGTAGGTTTATTATATAGTAACTTGATCCATAGAATAAAATTCTCTCCCAGTTGGAATTTTTGTAATATTTTATCCATATAATTCCATTCTACTTGGTCAAATGCTTTTTCAGCATCCAGCGAAATAATTGATAATTCTTGATCTTCAGATTTGTGTGAGTGCATTATGTTGAGTAAACGTCTCATATTGTTAGATGAGTATCTCTTAGGGATAAACCCCGTCTGATCTGGGTTTATTAATTTACTAATGTATTTACTTAATCTTCTAGCTAATGTTTTTGCTAATATTTTTTGATCTGTGTTTAACAATGCTATAGCTCTATATGAACCCGGTTCTTCTAAATCTTTGTCTTTCTTAGGTATTAGTGTAATCGTTGATTCCGCTAATGTATCAGGTAGTATTTGTTTTTTAAAAGCATATTGGAACATTTTTTGTAATCTTGGTATTATTTTATCATAAAAGCTTTTATAAAATTCATTAGTAAATCCATCAGGGCCTGGTGTTTTTCCATTCTTTAGTGAGTTTATTGTATCTTCTAATTCCTTAATTGAAATTTGTGCACCCAATTCCTCTTGTTCCTTCAGCTCTAACTTTGGAAGATTACAATTATCTAAAAACTTTGTGATATTATTGGAATCAATTGTCGTTTTAGATGTATACAAATTCTCATAAAATTGCGCAAATCTTTTATTAATATCCTTCGGTGTTGTTAATAATTCCCCTTTATCTGATTTAATCTTTGGTATAGTATGTTCCTTTTCTCGTTTTTTTAGCTGGCGAGCCAAAAGTTTATGCGGTTTATCCCCAAATTCAAAGTGCTCTTGTTTTGTAATTTGAAAAAGTCTTATAAGTTTGGCAGATAATAATTTATTTAATTTAAATTTAAAAATTATTATTTTATTATGTTTATCTATTGATGGATCTTTAGCATTATCTATATCCATTTGTCTAATAAGTTCTTCTAACTGTCTTTGTTCAATCTTATTCTTTTTATTTTGAAAAGCTTGATATGAAATTATAATACCCCTAATGTATGCTTTAAATACAGTAGACGATATATCTGGAGTATCATTTATTTGAAAAAAGGCATCCATTTGTTCTTTTAAATATATACTCGCTTGTGGATCTTTTAGAATTTGAGAATTAAATCTCCAAAACGATTTATTCTTAAACATTCCTTCCAGTTTTAAAAAGAAAGTTAGTGGAGAATGGTCTGAAATCGAATTTGTGTGGTATGTTTGGTTAAATGTTTGAGGGATTAATTTTGTATCCAGCAGGAAGTAATCTATACGTGAGTATGTCTTATGTACCATTGAATAAAACGAGTATTCCCTGCCAGTTGGATTAACAATTCTCCAAACATCTGCTATATTTGAGATTTTAATAGAAAAAAAGCACATGTGGTTAAAGCGCACATTATCAGATTTTATTAAAGGCCATTTTTATACATTTTGGTTTCACCATGTACAAATTACAGCAGTGTTTATACATAGTCCCCCCATTTCAGGGCACCATAATGTTTGGGACACATGGCTTCACGGGCATTTGTAATTGCTCACGTGTGTTTAATTGCCTCCTTAATGCAGGTATAACAGAGCTCTCAGCACCTAGTCTTTCCCCCAATCTTTCCATCACCTTTGGAAACTGCCAATGAAAGTCAAAGAAGCCATTATGAGACTGAGAAACAAGAATAAAACTGATAGAGATATCAGCCAAACCTTAGGCTTACCAAAATCAACTGTTTGGAACATCATTAAGAAGAAAGAGAGCACTGGTGAGCTTACTAATCGCAAAGGGACTGGCAGGCCAAGGAAGACCTCCACAGCTGATGACAGAAGAAATCTCTCTATAATAAAGAAAAATCCCCAAATACCTGTCCGACAGATCAGAAACACTTTCAGGAGTCAGGTGTGGATTTGTCAATAACCACTGTCCGCAGAAGACTTCATGAACAGAAATACTGAGGCTACACTGCAAGATGCAAACCACTGGTTCGTAGCAAAAATAGGATGGCCAGGTTACAGTTTGCCAAGAAGTACTTAAAAGAGCAACCACAGTTCTGGAAAAAAGCTCTTGTGGACAGATGAGACGAAGATTAACTTATATCAGAGTGATGGCAAGAGCAAAGTATGGAGGAGAGAAGGAACTGCCCAAGATCCAAAGCATACCATCTCATCTATGAAGCACGGTGGTGGGGGTGTTATGGCCTGGGCATGTATGGCTGCTGAAGGAACTGGCTCACTTATTGTTGATACAACTGCTGATGGTAGTGGCATAATGAATTCTGAAGTGCATAGACACATCCTATCTGCTCAAGTTCAAACAAATCCCTCAAAACTCATTGGCCGGCGGTTCATTCTACAGCAAGACAATGATCCCAAACATACTGCTAAAGCACAACAGATTTTTTCAAAGCTAAAAAATGGTCAATTCTAGAGTGGCCAAGTCAATCACCCGATATGAACCAAATTGAGCATGCCTTTTATATGCTGAAGAGAAGGATATGCAACAAAATACTAAACATGACTACTTTCATTTACATGACATTGCTGTGTCCCAACATTACGGTGCCCTGAAATGGGGGGGGACTATGTATAAACATTGCTGTAATTTCTACATGGTGAAACTAAAATGCATAAAAATGGCCTTTATTAAAATCTGATAATGTGCACTTTAACCACATGTGATTTTTTCTATTACAAATCTCAAATTGTGGAGTACAGAGGCAAATAAATAAATGATGGGTCTTTGTCCCAAACATTATGGAGGGCACTGTATTTCCATATGCAGGATGAAGACACACACAACCTAATTCTGTGTGCTACTTAAATAGATTCTATACGCCCATGAAACTATAATGACAGAGAAATAAATGTCTCAACATTTTTGCTGCAAATTGTAATTTATATATAGAACTAAAGTACAACTGGAAATTAATCAGGAAATATATTTCAATGTTGAAATATTTGAATGGTTCTAAAATTGAATGAGATATACATCACACTATTGTTACAAAGCACATGGAGGACCTCTAGTGGTGATTCAGTGCTATATCAAATGCCAACCAAAACTACTAGGACACTCATTTTTGTTTCTACAAATATTTGTGTCATAAGCAGCATCTCTGGAGAGAATAAATGGGTGGCGTTTCGGGTCAGAAATACATAGACAATAGGTTTAGGAGTAGGCCAGTCGGCCCTTTGAGCCAGCACCGCCATTCAATGTGATCATGGCTGATCATCCCCAATCAGTACCCCGTTCCTGCCTTCTCCCCATATCCCCTGACTCCGCTATCTTTAAGAGCCCTATCTAGCTCTCGCTTGAAAGTATCCAGAGAACCAGCCTCCACCGCCCTCTGAGACAGAGAATTCCACAGACTCACAACTCTCTGTGAGAAAAAGTGTTTCCTCATCTCCGTTCGAAATGGCTTAAACTTTCTTAAACTGTGGCCCCTGGTTCTGGACACCCCCCAACTTCGGGAACATGTTTCCTGCCTCTAGCGTGTCCAAACCCTTAACAATCTTATATGTTTCAATAAGATATCCTCTCATCCTTCTAAAGTCCAGAGTGTACAAGCCCAGCCACTCCACTCTCTCAGCATATGACAGTGCACATGGAGGGTGAATATAGAATAGAGATAGATGACAGAGTACCGCCAGTGAAACTGCCAAAGCGCAGAGTGCCTGTAGCTATGATGACACCTCTACAAGAGGAACTCAAAGATCTAGAGAGAAGAGGGATAATCACACCAGTGGAACGCAGCACTGACTGGATCAGTAGCATGGTCGCAGTGAGATAACCTAATGGGAAGCTGAGGATCTGTATAGACCCAAAACCTCTGAATCGGGCACTGAAAAGAAGTCACTATCCACTCCCAACTATAGAGGACATCCTGCCGGAGATGTCAAAGGCAAAAGTATTCACAGTCTGCGACGTGAAGCAAGGCTTCTGGCACGTCAAACTAGAGGAAGATTCGAGCTTCCTTACCACATTCGCCACCCCATTTGGTCGCTTCCGTTGGCTAAGGATGCCGATGGGAATAAGCCCAGCACCTGAAGTGTTCCAAAGAAAGCTCATGCAGGCCCTGGAGGGCCTCCCAGGAGTCTGCGTCATAGCAGATGATGTGTTAATCACGGGGGAAGGAGCAACACAAGAGGAGGCAGGAAAGGACCACGACGAGAAAGTCAGACGCTTTATAACCAGGTGCAGAGAGCGCAACATCAAGCTCAGACAAAAAGAGGTACCCTACATAGGTCATCTGCTCACGGCCGAGGGACTGAGGGTTGACCCGGAGAAAGTACGGGCAATCAGAGAGATGCCAAGGCCAACGGACGTGAAAGGGGTACAGAGATTAGTTGGGATGGTCAACTATCTTTCTAAGTTCTATGACCACCTTTCAGATGACTCTGAGATTCTGAGACAACTCACGCGAAAGGAGAACACGTGGGAATGGACGGACATCCAAGAAGGGGCGTTTCAAAGACTGAAAGACAAAATCGCTAAAGCACCAGTTCTACAGTACTACAACAAGGAAAAGGAGTTGACACTTCAGTGTGATGCATCTGACACGGGACTGGGGGCCGCCCTGACACAGAAAGGTAAACCGGTAGCATTTGGTAGTAGGGCACTCACACCAACTGAAAGGGGCTATGCCCAAATAGAGAAAGAATGCTTAGCCATAGTGTTTGGGATGGAAAAGTTCCATCAGTATACTTATGGTAGAGAGGTCACAGTACAAAGCGACCACAAGCCTCTAGAAAATATACACAGAAAGCCATTACTTAGTGCACCTAAGAGACTGCAGAGAATGCTACTCAGGCTGCAGCAGTATGATATCAGTGTGACCTATGTTCCAGGCAGGGACATGCTACTTGCAGACACGTTGAGTAGAGCATACTTACCAGAGAGCACTAAGGGAGAGAGTGAGACAGATATAGAGACTGTGAACATGGTCAGCTACCTACCCATTTCAGCAGAGAGGCTGAGTGCCATCAGGGCTGCAACAAAAGATGACACAAAGTTACAGAGTGTGGCAAACAGAATACTGTCAGGGTGGCCCAAGAGAAAAAAGGACTTACCAAGTGACATCAGGCACCACCACACTTTCCAAGATGAACTGAGTTTCCAGGACGGCATAGTGTTCCGAGGAGACAGAGCCGTGATACCTGACGCACTCAGGGTGGACATCACTCACAGGATCCACTCCTCTCACCTGGGAGTAGAAGGATGTCTGAGGCGAGCGAGGGAGTGTGTATACTGGCTTGGAATGAACGAGGAGATCAAGACCTTCATCGCCAAATGTGACATATGTAGGTCAGTGGACCCAAAGCAACAAAGAGAGACACTACATCCACATGACATGGCCAGCAGACCCTGGGCCAAGGTAGGAACGGACCTTTTCTCCTTTCACAATAAAGACTATCTGATAACAGTAGATTATTATTCAAACTTTTGGGAGGTCGATTATCTTGTATGCATCACAAGAGTTTCAGCACTTCAGCCAGAAGTGGGGCTTTGAACACAGGACATCGTCGCCGGGATACCCGCAGAGTAATGGGAAGGCGGAGTCAGCGGTAAAGACAGCCAAGCGCCTGATGCTGAAGGCTGCAGCAGCGAGACAGGATCCGTACTTGGCAATGCTGGATCATCGCAACACACCGAGCCAGGGCCTTAACACAAGCCCGGCACAGAGACTCCTAAGCAGGAGGACCAGGACCCTGCTTCCCACAAAGGACACTCTGCTGAAGCCAGAGGTGACACACGACGAACAGGGACTGAAATACAACAGACAGAGACAGGAAAAGTACTACAACCGCACAGCAAAAGACATGGACACTCAGAAAAGAGAGGACAGTGTGAGAGTACAGCCCTGTGACACACACAAGGGCTGGAGACCAGCGAGAGTGGTCCAACAGGCGAGCCATAGATCGTATGAGGTGGAGTTAGAGTCAGGAGGTGTTCTGAGACGAAATCGTCGCCACCTCAGACACAATCTCACCACGCTCACACCAACACAAAACACACCCACACCAACAGTGACTGAGGCATGGCCCAGCAGAGAACCAAGACACGGTCACCAGGTCAGGTCGACAAGTTGTCAGACTCCGCTACCTGACAGACTATACTCAATGATTAGAGTATGGACTATGAAGAAAAAAAAAAGAAAGAAATGAAAATGTGTTGTTGATGCACTTGCTGGAAAACGGATGTTTTGAACTGTTGATTTATTATTGCTTATGTTGTTAGATCTGTTGTAAATTAGCAGAGCATATGGTACAAGTTTGTTGCACTAGAATACCTAAGGGAAAGAGACTAACTTGAAAAAAGAAAAAGAAAGATGTAACAATAGGATTGTTTATTTAAGTACTGTTGTACGGGGGACTGTTTTAGAGGTGACACCGGGCTCGCAGCCCAGTTGGGATGATGGCTGCACAAAGACAATAAAGTTCAAGTAAGCAAGACTGCTTTAATCGTCCATTATGTATCGTCCAGATAGACCAAGAACATAATGAAACACCGCCATCCCGGGAATTAACCTTGTAAACCTATGCTGCACTCCCTCAATAACAAGAATGTCCTTCCTCAAATTAGGGGACCAAAACTGCACACAATACTCCAGGTGTGGTCTCACTAGGGCTCTGTACAACTGCAGAAAGACCTCTTTGCTCCTATACTCGACTCCTCTTGTTATAAAGGCCAACATGCCATTCGCTTTCTTCACTGCCTGCTGTACCTGCATGCTTATTGCTGAACAAGGACCCCCAGATCTCGTTGTACTTCCCCTTTTCCCAACTTGACGCCATTTAGATAGTAATCTGCCTTCCTGTGGATAACATCACATTTATCCACATTAAACTTCATCTGCCATGCATCTGCCCACTCCCCCAACCTGTCCAAGTCACCCTGCATTCTCATAGCATCCTCCTCACAGTTCACACTGCCACCCAGCTTTGTGTCATCTGCAAATTTGCTAATGTTACATTGAATCCCTTCATCCAAATCATTGATGTATATTGTAAATAGCTGCGTTCCCAGCACCGAGCCTTACGGTACCCCACTAGTCACTGCCTGCCATTCTGAAATGGACCCGTTAATCCCTACTCTTTGTTTCCTGTCTGCCAACCAATTTTCTATCCATGTCAGCACTCTACCCCCAATACCATGTGCCCTAATTTTGCCCACTAATCTCCTATGTGGGACCTTATCAAATGCTTTCTGAAGGTCCAGGTACACTACATCCACTGACTCTCCCTTGTCCATTTTCCTAGTTACATCCTCAAAAAATTCCAGATTAGTCAAACATGATTTCCCCTTCGTATATCCATGCTGACTCGGACCGATCCTGTTACAGCTATCCAAATGTGCAGCTATTTCATCTTTTATAATTGACTCCAGCATCTTCCCCACCACCGATGTCAGGCTAACTGGTCTATAATTCCCTGTTTTCTCTCTCCCGCCTTGCTTAAAAAGTGGGATAACATTAGCTACACTCCAATCCACAGCAACTGATCCTGAGTATAGAACATTGGAAAATTATCACCAATGCATCCACGATTTCTAGAGCCACTTCCTTAAGTACCTAAGTGGTGGCAAAAACAGGAAAGTAGACTATTATCTAAATGGTGGACGATTAGGAAAAGGGGAGATGCAACAAGACCTGGGTGTCATGGTACACCAGTCATTGAAAGTAGGCATGCAGATGCAGCAGGCAGTGAAGAAAGCGAATGGTATGTTAGCATTCATAGCAAAAGGATTTGAGTATAGGAGCAGGGAGGTTCTACTGCAGTTGTACAGGGTCTTGGTGAGACCACACCTGGAGTATTGCATACAGTTTTGGTCTCCAAATCTGAGGAAAGACATTCTTGCCATAGAGGGAGTACAGAGAAGGTTCACCAGACTGATTCCTGGGATGTCAGGACTTTCATATGAAGAAAGACTGGATAGACTCAGCTTGTACTCGCCAGAATTTAGAAGATTGAGTGGGGATCTTATAGAAACTTACAAAATTCTTAAGGGGTTGGACAGGCTAGATGCAGGAAGATTGTTCCCGATGTTGGGGAAGTCCAGGACAAGGGGTCACAGTTTAAGGATAAAGGGGAAATCCTTTAGGACCGAGATGAGAAAAACATTTTTCACACAGAGAGTGGTGAATCTCTGGAACTCTCTGCCACAGAAGGTAGTTGAGGCCAGTTCATTGGCTATATTTAAGAGGGAGTTAGATGTGGCCCTTGTGGCTAAAGGGATCAGGGGGTATGAAGAGAAGGCAGGTACAGGATACTGAGTTGGATGATCAGCCATGATCATATTGAATGGCGGTGCAGGCTCGAAGGGCCGAATGGCCTACTCCTGCACCTATTTTCTATGTTTCTATATTTCTACCCTGGGATGCAGACCATCAGGCCCTGGGGAATTATCAGCCTTCAGTCCCATCAGTCTATCCAACACCATTTCCTGCCTAATGTGGATTTCCTTCAGTTCCTCTGTCACCCCAGATCCTCTGGCCACTACTATATCAGGAAGATTGTTTGTGTCCTCCTTAGTGAAGACGGATGCAAAGTACCTGTTCAACTCATCTGCCATTTCCTTATTCCCCATAATAAATTCACCTTTTTCAGTGTTCAAGGGTCCAACTTTGGTCTTAACTAATATTTTCCTCTCCACATGCCTAAAGAAGCTTTTACTATCCTGCTTTATATTCTCGGCTAGATTACCTTCGTACCTCATCTTTTCTCCCCGAATTGTGTTTTTAGTTATCTTGTGTTGCTCTTTAAACATTACCCAATCCCTTTGCTTCCCGCTCATCTTTGCCAAGTTGTACTTCTTCTCTTTTATTTTTATACTGTCCCCGACGTCCCTTGTCAGCCACGGTCGCCCCTTACTCCCCTTGGAATCTTTCTTCCTCCTAGGAATGAACTGACCCTGCACCTTCTGTATTATTCCTGGAAATACCTGCCATTGTTGTTCCATTGTCATCCCTGCTAGGGTATCTTTCCAGTCAACTTTGGCCAGCTCCTCCCTCATGGCCCCATAGTCCCCTTTATTCAACTGTAACAATGAGACCTCCGATCTACCCTTCTCCCTCTCCAATTGTAGATTAAACCTGACCATATTATGGTCACTACCTCCTAATGGCTCATTAACCTCAAGTTCCTTTATCAAATCCGGTTCATTACATAACACTAAATCCAGAATTGCCTTCTCCCTGATAGGCTCCAATACAAGCTGCTCTAAGAATCCATCACGAAGGCACTCTACAAAGTCCCTTTCTTGGGGTCCAGTACCAACCTGATTTTCCCAGTCTACCTGCATGTTGAAATCTCCCCAAACCACCACAGCATTACCTTTGCTACATGCCAATTTTAACTCCTGATTCAACTTGCACCCGATGTCCAGGCTATTGTTTGGGGGCCTGTAGATAAGTCCCATTAGGGTATTTTTACCCTTACAATTCCTTAGTTTTATCCATACTGACTCCACATCTCCCGTTTCAATGTCACCCCTTGCAAGGGACTGAATTTCATTCCTCACCAACAGAGCTACCCCACCCCCTCTGCCCACCTGTCTGTCTTTTCGATAGGAGGTATACCCTTGGATATTCAGTTCCCAGCCCTGGCCCTCTTGCAGCCATGTCTCTGTAATTCCCACAACATCATACTTGCCAATTTCTAAATGAGCCTCAAGCTTGTCCACTTTATTGCTTATACTTCGCACATTCATATACAACAGTCCCGGAATTAACCTCGTGAACCTACATCGCACTCCCTCAATGGCAAGAATGTCCTTCCTCAAATTAGGAGACCAAAACAGCACACAATACTCCAGGTGTGGTCTCACCCAGGCCCTGCAAAACTGCAGGAGGACGTCTTTGCACCTATACTTAACTCCTCTCGTTATGCAGGCCAATATGCCAATAACTTTCTTCACTGCCCAGGCCATCACCAGCTTTGACCTTCTCACCATCGAAGGGATCTATCGTAGTCGCTGCCTCAAAAAGGCAGCCAACATCATCAAGGACCCACATCATCCTGGCCACACACTCATCTCACCTTTGCCATCAGGAAAAGGTTACAGGAGCCTGAAAACTGTAACGTCCAGGTTGAGGAACAGCTTCTTCCCTACAGCCACCAGGCTATTAAACACAACAACGAATAAGCTCTGAGCTCTGATCTGCAAAAGACTATATTATTATTGCATTATATTTGTTATTTATTGAACTTTTTCTTTTTTTTCCCCTTCACCCTTTATGTACTATGTTCACATATTCCGGGACATATGACAATAAAACATTCTTGACTCTTACCTGCATGCTTACTTTCAGTGACTGATGTACAAGGACACCCAGGTCTCATTGTACCTCCCCTTCTCCTAACCTGACACCATTCAGATAATAATCTGTCTACCCTTTCTTGCCTCCAAAGTGGGTAACCTCACATTTATCCACATTATACTGGATTTCCCATGCATCTGCCCACTCACCCAACCTGTCCAAGTCACCCTGCACCATGAAGGGTCGAGACCCATCTTCAGACTGACGTCAGGGGGCAGGGAGATAGATAGATAAGGAAGTGTGAAGGTGTGAAAACAGGGCAAAGAGAATGGAGACCAAGGGAAATGTAGAATAGATCATTGTTAGCTGGGAGAAAGTAACAACAAGGCAAACAGATAAAATGTAGTCGGAGACAGTAAGACTGGTCGGAGAAATGGGAAGGGGGAGGGGTGGAGAGAGAGGGATTGCAAGAGTTACTTGAAGTTAACTTTCTCTTCCAACTAACAATGATCTATTCTACAATTTGGAGTACATCGAGCACTAAAATCAATAAGGGAAGAAGTCAATGGAAATGTTCCTCTGCAAAACACTCAGCATACTGTTATAGGAATTCTTTAACATTCCTTCATTGATGCCATTTACAAATATCAAAACTCCTCAAACATTACACATGGGTGTGTCTAGTAAGAGTACAACATGCATAATGATATGGCCCCAAGGAACATCGAGGAACAGAGGGACCTTAGTGCACAAGCCTAGAAAATAAGCCCTGTTTGGTACAATTATATCGGGTCTAAACCCCAAATGTCACCTATTCCTTTACTCCAGGGATGGCTGCCTGACCCACTGAGTTACTCCAGCATTTCGTGCCTATCTTCAGTGCAAACCAACATCTGCAGTTGCTTCCTACACATATATTAAATATACTATAAACTAGTTAAGCCAGAGCTCAGTATGGTGTGCTGTTCGATTTGCCACATTATCCAAAGGATGTGGTTACACTGCAGGGTGCAGATGAGGTTCATCAGGATATTGGAGACATAAAGGCAGATGCTGGAATCTTGAGCAAGTAATCTCTGCGGTTCAGGCAGCCTCTGTGGAGGAAAATGGAAAGACCATGTTTTGGGTGAGGGGGCTTCTTCAGATGAAGGGTCCAGACCATACTTTATCTATCCTTTTAATTTCTTTAACCATATTCATTCAGACATTCCTGCACACTGCTGCATATCTTGCAGGGAAGCATATTTGGATACAGTATTAATCTGCTTTACCCTCATTGACAAGGATTCAAAGTGGTGGTACCATTTTGGTGAACTTGGCTTGTTCATCACTCCAGTTTAATCCTTTTTTTTTGCCAAACTCAGCACAAAACACCAAATGAGAGTCTAAGGAGAGGTTTGCAAAAGGGGAAACTTGCGTCATACTGGTTCAACCTGCAGCCTTTTACCATAATCCTAGCTCTTGAATCTCACTCTAACCTTGGCTACACTGAATGTGGCTGATATGAGAGAGTAAGTGAGCCATCAAAGCAGAAGAGCATATACATTTAAAAGGGAGATACACTTGTTCTTGAACCCAATGTCTCTAAACTCACCAATGATATCTGAAGATTCATCAGTGGAAGCAGCTGCCTCAAACTTTCTGCACTGTAACCACTGAAGACAGTCAGAAGCGCAACTGGAAAGGGAAAGCGATGAAAAACAAAAGAAATTCACTTAGGATTATTTTTCACAGGGGATACCCATTTCCATTAGGTTAAAGATGATTATATTTAATGTGTTCTGAATTTGACAATGGTGTGCAAGTCATAATTGAGAGCCTGACTCTTCAGAACTGAATAAAAATTAATGTATTGGGAACAAAACAGGTTTCTCACTCAGCAGGTCAGGTACCATCTGTACAAAGAGAAACAGAATCAACTTTTCAGGCCAAAGATGCTTCTTCGCAACAGAAAAAGAAAATGGGAAAATGTGTCCGTAAACAGAATTGGGTCAATATTATTATGGTATTAAAGATGGTATTAAATGGAAGATAATAGCATGGATAGCAGGTTGGCTGGATGGCAGAAGGCAAAGAATTGTAATAAAAGGCGCTTTTTCAGGTTGGCTGCCAGTGACAAGTGGAGTTTCGTAAGGGTCTGCACTGGGGCTGCTTCTTTTCACGTTGTATGTTAATGATTTGGATAAGGGGATTGAAGGCTTTGTGGCCAATGCTAAGATAGGTGGAGGGGCAGGCAGTGTAGAGGAAGCAAGGATTCTGCAGAAGGACTTGGACAGGTTATGAGAAGTGGCAGATGAAATTCAGTATAGCAAAACGCGGAGTCATGCAATTTGGTAATAAGCATAAAGGCGTGGATTATTTTCTAAATGGAGAGAGAATCCAGAAATCGGAGGTACAAAGGGACTTGGGAGTGCTGATGCAGGACTCCCAAAAAGTTAATTTGCAAGTCGAATTGATTGTAAGGAAGGCAAATTCAATTTATATCAAGAGGACTGAAATACAATATTAGAGATTTAATGCTGAGGCTTTAAGGCACTGGTCAGGCCGCATTTTGAGTATTATGAGCAAATTTGGGCTCATATCTGAGGAAGGATGTGCTGGGTCTAGAGAGGATCCAGAGGAGGTTTACGAGAATGATTCCAGGAATGAGTGGGTTAGCATATGATGAGCGTTTGACAGCACTGGGCCTGTACTCGTTGGAGTTTAGACGGTCGAGGGGGGACCTCATTGAAACTTACAGAATAATGAAAGGCATAGAGTGGATGTGGAAAGGATATTTCCACTGGTGGGAGAGCCTAGGACCAGAGGTCATAGCCTCAGAATTAAAGGGTGCGCTTTTAGAAAGGAAGCAAGGAGGAACTTCTTTAGTCAGAGAGTAGTTAATCTGCGGAACTCATTGCCACAGAGGCCAGGTCAGTGGATATTTAAGGCAGAGATAGGCCAATTCCTGATTAGAACGGGTGTCAAGGGTTATGGGGAGAAGGCAGGAAAATGGGATTAGAAGGCAGAGATCAGCCATGATTGAATGGCAGAGTAGACTCGATGGGCCGAATGGCCTAATTCTACTCCGATATCGTGTGAACTTGTGAATGTTTGTGGTAGGGTCAATGGGAACAAAGTCCTGATTGCAAAATGAATGAGGGCAGTTAAAAAGGGTAAAGGAGACAATGTTAGAACTGTGAGATGCAGAACAGGTGTAAATCCGGTGAAAGTACAGGTTGCAAACACCCACAGATCAGGCAGCACCTGTGGGGAGAGAAGAAGAAAAAAATCAATGCCAGACATGGTGACACTATCTCAGACCGGCCTATTAATATTACACAAATAAAGAAAGGATGGCAAATTGAAATGACTGAATTAATTTCTGAATCTAGAGAGCTGTAAAGTGGCCAAATGGAAGATGAAATGCTAGTGTTGGGTTTTGTAAAGTGTGGGGGTCAGAGAGAGATTAGAAAGGGAGTGAGATTTCACTGACAACCGACAGAACTCAGCCTTGCTCTTGTAACCAAATGATGCGTTCTCACAATGGTCACCCAATTTATGTTTTCTCCACAACAGAGACCACTCACTGTACAGGCATGACAACAACACTTAAAGGACATTTGGACAGTTACATGGCTAGGAAATGTTTAGAGGGGTATGGGCCAAACATGGGCAGGTGGTTCTAGTGTAGATGGGGCATCTTGGTCGACATGGAGAAATTAGGCTGAAGGGCCCAATAGTTTCCACTTAACTATGGACCACATCATAGAAACATAGACAATAGGTGCAGGAGAAAGCCATTCGGCCCTTCGAGCCAGCACCGCCATTCAATATGATCATGGCAGATAATCCAAAATCAGTACCCCGTTCCTGCCTTCTCCCCATATCCCTTGATTCCCTTGGCACTAAGAGCTAAATCTAGCTCTCTCTTGAAAACATCCAGTGAATTGGCCTCCACTGCCTTCTGCAGTAGAGAATTTCACAGATTCACAACTCTCAGTCCTAAATGACCCACCCCTTATTCTTAAATTGTGATCCCCAGTTCTGGACTCCCCCAACATCGGGAACATTTTTCCTGCATCTAGCCTGTCCAATCCTTTAAGAATTTTATATGTTTCCACAGTGCCCTCCATAATGTTTGGGAGAAAGACCCTTCATTTATTTATTTGCCTCTGTACTCCACAATTTGAGATTTGTAATAGAAAAAAATCACATGTGGTTAAAGTGCACATTGTCAGATTTTAATACAGGGTATTTTTATACATTTTGGTTTCACCATATCGAAATTACAGCAGTGTTTATACAGTCCCCCCCATTTCAGGGCACCATAATGTTTGGGACACAGCAATGTCATGTAAATGAAAGTAGTTATGTTTAGTATTTTGTTGCATATCCTTTGCATGCAATGACTGCTTGAAATCTGTGATTCATGTACATCACCAGTTGCTGGGTGTCTTCTCCGGTGATGCTCTGCCAGTCCTGTATTGCAGCCATCTTTAGCTTATGTTTGTTTTGGGGGCTAGTCCCCTTCAGTTTTCTCTTCAGCATATAAAAGGCATGCTCATTTGGGTTCAGATCAGGTGATTGACTTGGCCACTCAAGAATTGACCATTTTTTAGCTTTGAAAAACTACTTTGTTGCTTTAGCAGTATGTTTAGGATCATTGTCTTGCTGTAGAATGAACTGTGTTTCACAAATTAGGTGGTATGCTTTGGATCTTGGGCAGTTCCATCTCTCTTCCTGTTAGGTAAATTGAATGGATTAAAGGCCGATAAATCCCCAGGGCCAGATAGGCTGCATCACAGAGTGCTTAAGGAAGTAGCCCCAGAAATAGTGGATGCATTAGTGATAATTTTTCAAAACTCTTTAGATTCTGGAGTAGTTCCTGAGGATTGGAGGGTAGCTAATGTAACCCCACTTTTTCAAAAGGGAGGGAGAGAGAAAACGGGGAATTACAGACCAGTTAGTCTAACATCGGTAGTGGGGAAAATGCTAAAGTCAGTTATTAAAGATGGGATAGCAGCACATTTGGAGTGGTGAAATCAAATGGACAAAGTCAGCATGGATATATGAAAGGTAAATCATGTCTGACAGATCTCATAGAATTTTTCGAGGATGTAACTAGTAGAGTGGATAAGGGAGAACCAGTGGATGTGTTATATCTGGACTTTCAGAAGGCTTTCGACGAGGTCCCACATAAGAGATTAGTATGCAAACTTAAAGCACACGGTATTGGGGGTTCAGTATTGATGTGGATAGAGAACTGGCTGGCAGACAGGAAGCAAAGAGTAGGAGTAAACGGGTCCTTTCCAGAATGGCTGGCAGTGACTAGTGGGGTACCGCAAGGCTCAGTGCTGGGACCCCAGCTATTTACAATATATATTAATGATTTGGACGAGGGAATTGAATGCAACATCTCCAAGTTTGCGGATGACACGAAGCTGGGTGGCAGTGTTAGATACATAGATACATAGAAAATAGGTGCAGGAGCAGGCCATTCGGCCCTTCGAGCCTGCACCGCCATTCAATATGATCATGGCTGATCATCCAACTCAGTATCCCGTACCTGCCTTCTCTCCATACCCCCTGATCCCCTTAGCCACAAGGGCCACATCTAACTCCCTCTTAAATATAGCCAATGAACTGGCCTCAACTACCCTCTGTTGCAGAGAGTTCCAGAGATTCACCACTCTCTGTGTGAAAAAGGTTTTCCTCATCTCGGTCTTAAAGGATTTCCCCCTTATCCTTAAGCTGTGACCCCTTGTCCTGGACTTCCCCAACATCGGGAACAATCTTCCTGCATCTAGCCTGTCCAACCCCATAAGAATTTTGTACGTTTCTATAAGATCCCCTCTCAATCTCCTAAATTCTAGCGAGTATAAGCCAACCGAGTTAGCTGTGAGGAGGATGCTAGGAGGCTGCAAGGTGACTTGGATAGGTTGGGTGAGTGAGTTGGGCAAATGCATGGCAGATGCAGTATAATGTGGATAAATGTGAGGTTATCCACTTTGGTGGCAAGAACAGGAAAGTAGACTATTATCTGAATGGTGGCCGATTTGGAAAAGGGGAGATGCAATGAGACCTGGGTGTCATGGTACACCAGTCATTGAAAGTAGGCATGCAGGTGCAGCAGGCAGTGAAGAAAGTATGTTAGCATTCATAGCAAAAGGATTTGAGTATAGGAGCAGGGAGGTTCTACTGCAGTTGTACAGGGCCTTGGTGAGACCACACCTGAAGTATTGTGTACAGTTTTGTTCTCCTAATCTAAGCAAAGACATTCTTGCCATAGAGGGAGTACAGAGAAGGTTCACCAGACTGATTCCTGGGATGGCAGGATTTCATATGAAGAAAGACTGGATAGGCTCGGCTTGTACTCGCTAGAATTTAGAAGATTGAGGGGGGATCTTATAGTAACTTACAAAATTCTTAAGGGGTTGGACAGGCTAGATGCAGGAAGATTGTTCCCGATGTTGGGGAAGTCCAGAACAAGGGGTCACAGTTTAAGGATAAGGGGAAAGTCTTTTAGGACCGAGATGGGAAAAACTTTTTCACACAGAGAGCAGTGAATCTGTGGAATTCTCTGCCACAGAATGTGGCCCTTGTGGCTAAAGGGATCAGGGGGTATGGAGAGAAGGCAGGTACAGGATACTGAGTTGGATGATTAGCCATGATCATATTGAATGGCGGTGCAGGCTTGAAGGGCCGAATGGCCTACTCCTGCACCTATTTTCTATGTTTCCATACTTTGCTCTTGCCATCACTCTGACATAAGTTAATCTTTGTCTCATCTGTCCACAAGACCTTTTTCCAGAACCGTGCTTCCTCTTTTAAGTACTTCTTGGCAAACTGTAACCTGGCCATCCTATTTTGCGGCTAACCAGTGGTTTGCATCTTGCAGTGTAGCCTCAGTATTTCTGTTCATGAAGTCTTCTGCAGACAGTGGTCATTGACTAATCCACACCTGACTCCTGAAGAGTGTTTCTGATCTGTTGGACAGGTGTTTGGGGATTTTTCTTTATTATAGAGAGAATTATTCTGTCATCAGCTGTGGAGGTCTTCCTTAGCCTGCCAGTCCCTTTGCGATTAGTAAGCTCACCAGTGTTCTCTTTCTTCTTAATGATGTTCCAAACAGTTGATTTTGGTAAGCTGAAGATTTGGCTGATGTCTCTATCAGTTTTATTCTTGTTCCACAGTCTCATAATGGCTTATTTGACTTTCATTGGCACAACAGCAATAAAAGTGTCCAAAGGTGATGGAAAGACTGGGGGAAAGACTAGGTGCTGAGAGCTCTCTTATACCTGCATTAAGGAGGCAATTAATCACACCAGAGCATTTACAAACACCTGTGAAGCCATGTGTCCCAAACATTATGGTGCCCTGAAATGGGGGGACTATGTATAAACACAGCTGTAATTTCTACATGGTGAAACCAAAATGTATAAAAATGGCCTTTAATAAAATCTGACAACGTGCACTTTAACCACATGTAGAAACATAGAAAATAGGTGCAGGAGGAGGCCATTCGGCCCTTCGAGCCAGCACCGCCATTCGTTGTGATCATGGCTGATCGTCCACAATCAATAACCCGTGCCTGCCTTCTCCCCATATCCCTTGATTCCACTAGCCCCTAGAGCTCTATCTAACTCTCTCTTAAATCCATCCAGTGATTTGGCCTCCACTGCCCTCTGTGGCAGGGAATTCCACAAATTCACAACTCTCTGGGTGAAAAGGTTTTTTCTCACCTCAGTCTTAAATGGCCTCCCCTTTATTCTAAGACTGTGGCCCCTGGTTCTGGACTCGCCCAACATTGGTAACATTTTTCCTGCATCTAGCTTGTCCAGTCCTTTTATAATTTTATATGTTTCTATAAGATCCACCCTCATCCTTCTAAACTCCAGTGAATACAAGCCTAGTCTTTTCAATCTTTCTTCATTAGACAGTCCCGCCATCCCAAGGTTCAATCTTGTGAACCTACGCTGCACTGCCTCAATCACAAGGATGTCCTTCCTTGTGATTTTTTCTATTACAAATCTCAAATTGTGGAGTACAGAGGCAAATAAATAAATGATGGGTCTTTGTCCCAAATATTATGGAAGACGCTGTATAAGATCGCCTCTAATCCTTCTAAATTCCAGCGAATACAAGCCCAGTCGACATATGTCAGTCCCGTCATCCCGGGAATTAATCTGGTGAACCTATCTGCCTTCCTGTTCTTGCCACCAAAGTGGATAACCTCACATTTATCCACATTATACTGCATCTGCCATGCTTCTGCCCACTCACCCAACCTATCCAAGTCACGCTGCAGCCTCATAGCATCCTCCTCGCAGCTCACACTGCCACCCAACTTTGTGTCATCTGCAAACTTAGAGATGTTACATTTAATTCCCTTGTCTAAATCGTTAATATATATTGTAAGCAACTGGACTCGCCCAACATTGGGAACATTTTTCCTGCATCTAGCTTGTCCAGTCCTCCTCCTCAGCACTGTTACCAATTTGGTTGGCCCAATCTATATGTAGATTAAAGTCACCCATGATAACTGCTGTACCTTTGCTATACGCATCCCTAATTTCCTGCTTGATGCTATCCCCGACCTCCCTACTGCTGCTTGGTGGTCTGTATACAACTCCAACAAATGTTTTCTGCCCTTGGCTATTTCGCAGTTCTAACCATACAGATTCTACAGCATCCAAGCTAATGTCTCTCCTTGCTATTGCATTAATCTCCTCTTTGATCAGCAATGCCACCCCACCTCCTCTTCCTTTCTGTCTATCCTTCCTGAATATTGAATACCTCTGCATGTTTAGCTCCCAGCCTTGGTCACCCTGGAGCCATGCCTCTGTAATTCCAACTATATCATACTCCTTAACTACTAACTGCGCATTCACTTCATCCCCGACAGCTCCCAAGAGGATGTACCTGTTCGCAAGAGGTACTTCCACCGAGGCCTCCTGCACTCGCTTCAACCCCTTTCTTTCCATCTCTCCCCATCGCACCAGCTGTACTCTTGGAGTGACGAACTGACTGCAGGTCTTGTCCAGGAAGCTTTCATCATCCCGGATAAACCGCAGGTCATCCAGATGCTGCTCCAGTTCCCTAACGCGGTCCTTGAGGAGCTGCATCTGGAAACAGTTCCTACAGGTGCAGTGGTCAGTGACACCAGCAGTGACCCTGACTTCCCACATCCTGCAGCAAACACACTGCAATAACATTCCTGCCATCACAAGTTTAAATATTTAAATTAAATACACAACCGATTCAAGTATAGCCTCCTTGCCTCAGCCTCCTCGCCGAAGACTCGCACTTTACCTCATCAAGGCCGCTCCCCTAGGCCTGAACTTAATTTTATCTAATCAAGTCAACTATCCACACAACTAATTAGGATGGCTCAGCCAGTCCACTCACTCACTGGTCTGGCTGCTGCTCCTCTGCCACCTTCAAGGTAATTGCCCCGGGCTGACTCTTGCCGCTCTTTTTAAACCTCCCGAACTTTACACACCTAGGAGAAAGCTTTCCTTCAGCCAATCCACTCACTCGCTGGTCTGGCTTTTCACAGAATATATTGTACTAAATGGGACAAATTGCAAGTGAACGGCTGCTTTGCCTTAAAAACTGTTTAGGACCCTTGATGGTGGAAAGGGATGGGTAAATATACAGGAGTACATCTCCTGTAATTGCATGGAAAAGTATCGCAAGAGTGGGGGTGATTGGTGGAGAGTGAAATGCAAACCAAGTTGTGAAGGGAATGGTTTCATCAGAATAATGAATGGGAATCAGAGATGTTTCCAGTGGTGGTATCATGTTGAAGGTGGCACAAATTATGGAGAATGATTCATTGAATGCAGATGGCGATGGGTTGGAAGGCGAGGATAACATGAGCCATATCCTTGCTCTGGATGGATGGAAAGGGGATCAGGAATGAATCGTGGGAAACAGATCTCTAATCAACAGAAAGTAACAGTTAAGAAAAATGAGAAAACATCTGAGAAACACTGGTGTGGGAAACCATGGGGACAGTTTCTCCATCTCAGTTTATGTAGTCCAATGATCTGACTTTTATTCCAGTTCTTCCATAAGAACTGACTTTTATTCTAATCTGTGGCTTCCCGTGTAGCAAAGCTAGATAGTGCTCAAAAGCACCTCTCCCCTCTCAACTTTTCCAGTCATCGTCAACAACTTTTTTTCCCGTTCTGACCATTTCAAACTACTAAAAATCTGAAACAATTCCAACAGTTCAATTTGTTTAATTTTATTCTCTAACTGCTCTTGTTCATCCATCTAATAGATGAATTTGATCTCCTCCATATCAAAGACATTTCCTTCACTCTCTCGACTATTAGCCCTCTCCAAAACCCGAAACTGTTATTTTCTCACTTTTCTCATGTTAATAAAGGGTCATTGACCTGCAATACTGAATCAGCTCCTTTCTCATCAAAGGCCACCTGATCTGCCAAATCTTCCGTCAAATTTTCTTTATTTTTAATTTGCAGCAGATGCATTTTTTTGCTTTAATTATAGATTTACCAAGACATTCTTGAACAGTCTACGGAGAGTTCTGGAAGACTGGGACACTGGTATGATAATGGTATTGAATTGACTTTGGAATGGCACTTGAATATACAGGATATGAATGGAGGGATATGGATTATGTGCAGGCAGATAAGAATTCAGTTTAGTTTAGTTCATTTAATTTAGTTTATTGTCATGTGTACCGAGGTACAGTGCAAAACCTTTAGTACTGACAGCCTCTACCTCCTAGCAGGCATAGCCCCGCCAGACATCGGAAGAGCAGGAGCCAGCTTGAAGAAGCGCCAGCGGCAGATAACAGATGAACCATATCCAATGTTTGGACAGACACCATTTCCGAGCCGCCTAAAGTCAAGGAAAGGTTTACTTAACTGTGTGACTCCTCTTGAGGCTGGCATTACAATGAAGCACAGGTCTCCATATGGGGGTGATAGAATATCTACTCTACCTCCCTCTACTATGGGAAATCATGCTTGACTGATCATCTGGAATTTTTTGAGGATGTAATTAGGAAAATGGACAAGGGAGAGCCGGTGGATGTAGTGTACCTGGGTTTTCAGAAAGCATTTGATAAGGTCCCACATAGGGGATTAGTGGGCAAAATTAGAGCACATGGTATTGGGGCTATGGTACTGACATGGATAGAAAATTGGTTGGCAGACAGGAAACAAAGAGTAGGGATTAACGGGTCCCTTTCAGAATGGCAGGCAGTGACTAGTGGGGTACCGCAAGGCTCGGTGCTGGGACTGCAGCTATTTACAATATACATTAATGATTTAGATGAAAGGATTAAAAGTAACATTAGCAAAGTTGCAGATGACACAAAGCTGGGTGGCAGTGTGAACTGTGAGGAGGATGCTATGAGAATGCAGGGTGACTTGGACAGGTTGGGTGAGTGGGCAGATACATGGTAGATGCAGTTTAATGAGGTTATCCACTTTGGCGGCAAAAACAGGAAGGCAGATTATTATCTGAATGGTGTCAAGTTGGGAAAAGGGGAAGTACAACGAGATCTGGGGTTCCTTGTTCATCAGTCACTGAAAGTAAGCTTGCAGGTACAGCAGGCAGTCAAGAAAGCAAATGGCATGTTGGCCTTCATACCAAGAGGATTTGAGTATAGGAGCAAAGAGCTCCTGCAGTTGTACAGGGCCCTGGTGAGACCACACCTGGAATATTGTGTGCAGTTTTGGTCTCCAAATTTGAGGAAGGACATTCTTGCTATTGAGGAAGTGCAGCGTAGGTTCACAAGGTTAATTCCCAGGATGGCGGGACTGCCATATGTTGATAGAATGGAGCGACTGGGCTTGTATACTCTGGAGAAGGATCTTATTGAAACATATTAGATTATTAAGGGTATGACGCGAGAGTGGCAGGAAACATGTTCCCGATGTTGGGGGAGTCCAGAACTAGGGGCCACACTTTAAGAATAGGGGTAAGCCATTTAGAACGGAGATGAGGAAAAACGTTTTCACACAAAGGGTTGCGAATCTGTGGAATTCTCTGCCTCAGATGGCAGTGGAGGCCAGTTCTCTGGATGCTTTCAAGAGAGAATTAGATAGATCTCTTTAAGATTGCGGAGTCAGGGGATATGGGGAGAAGGCAGGAACGGGGTACTGATTGTGGATGATCAGCCATGATCACAGTGAATGGCAGTGCTGGCTCAAAGGGCCGAATGGCCTACTCCTGCACCTATTGTCTATTGTGACTAACTCCTGTTGGGCATGTTGGGCCAGATTGAAATTCCTCAATCGATTGAGAACTGGTGTTGGCAGAGCCAAGGTGTCTCTAAACAAGTGGGGATATAACTCCAACGATGTCACCTGCGAATATGACCACAAACAATGAAACACCTGCTGAAATGCTCTCAACTGGAAAACCAATGCACAGCTGCCAGTCTCGCTGCCTACAATGAGGATGCCATGAAGTGTGTTCAGCTCTGCTCAACAATATCTAATCTTGTGACGTGGACTAAACAAGGCGAACATGCATGCTAACCAGTCAGCAGAAATACAATACATGATTACAATCAAGCCATTTACAGTGTATAGATACATGATAAAGGAATAACGTTTAATGCAAGGTTAACCCGGAAGTGGCGGCGCCTAACGGCAGCGGCTCGACTGCAGTCCGTCTGTCTTTTTTTTATTTTTGTCTAGTTAAATGTAATTGTTTGTGTTTTTTTTATATTGTTTTTAACTGTGTATATGTGGGGGAGGGGGAAACTTAAAAAAATCTCTTCCCTGTATGGAGGACCCGACCTTTCTCTGTCGGGTCTCCGTTGTCGTTGGGGCCTAGCACCGTGGAGCGGCCTCCAACCGGAACGACCTGGGGCTCCAGTCGCGGAGCCTGCGGACTACTCACCATCGTGGAGCTGGCCGAGTTCGGAGCGTGGAGAGCTGCGGTGACGCGCGGCTGTGACCCGACCCCGGAGATTCGGAGGCTCCAGCCGCCGGCCCGGTGGATGGTAACATCGGGAGCTCGCGGGTCCCTGGTGGGAGACCGCTTTTCGGGGCTCCCGCAACGGCAACTTCTCCCGCCCGAGTTGCGGGGTTGAAGATGACCTGGAGCTGGGTCTAACATCGCCCGGCGCGGCTTTAATGGCCGCGGGACTTGCTAGCGCTACCGGGGGCTCCAACATCCAGACCCGGAGGGCAGCCTTGCATCGCCCGGCGCGGCTTTAATGGCCGCGGGACTTATTTTCCATCGCCCGCCGGGGGCTCTGGCATCGGGAGGAGAATGGGGAGTGCAGGGGAGAGATAAGACTTTGCCTTCCATCACAGTGAGGAGGAGATTCGCTGTGATGGATGTTTGTGTAAATTGTGTTGCGTCTTGGTTCTTTTTACTTGTTTGTATGACTGCAGAAACCAAATTTCGTTTGGACTTCATTTGAGGTTCAAATGACAATAAATGGTATTGTATTGTAAGCCGGCAAAGTCCGAACAAGGATAGTCCGAGAGTCAGCATGATGTAGATGGTAGTTCAGCACTGCTCTCTGGTTGTGAGGTAGATTGATTCAGTTACCTGGGCTGAGGGCCTTGTTCTTGTGCAGTACTGTTCTACGTTAAATGTTTCTCCTAAAACACGTGAGATGCTGCCTGACCCGCTGAGTTACTCAGCACTTTGCATCTGCCTACTAACTCTTAGTAATGACTGGTCCTGGAGGATATAGCTAATGAACAAAAGTCAAGATATATCATGGAGACCGCACAACAAATGCCTTGCCCGGTGCTTCAGGTAGCAGAAGCACCAGTGGGACAGACGGACAGTGGAACAGACGGGCAGAGGGACAGTGGGACAGACGGGCAGTGTGGCAGACGGGCAGTGGGACAGCGGGACAGACAGGCAGAGGGACAGCGGGACAGACAGGCAGAGGGACAGTGGGACAGTGGGACAGTCGGACAGAGGGACAGTGGGACAGACAGGCAGAGGGACAGTGGGACAGACAGGCAGAGGGACAGTGGGACAGTGGGACAGTCGGACAGAGGGACAGTGGGACAGACAGGCAGAGGGACAGTGGGACAGAGGGACAGACAGGCAGACGGACAGACAGGCAGAGGGACAGTCGGACAGTGGGACAGACAGGCAGAGGGACAGTGGGACAGAGGGACAGACAGGCAGAGGGACAGTGGGACAGACAGGCAGAGGGACAGTGGGACAGATAGGCAGAGGGACAGTGGGACAGACAGGCAGAGGGACAGTGGGACAGACAGGCAGAGGGACAGTGGGACAGAGGGACAGACAGGCAGAGGGACAGTGGGACAGACAGGCAGAGGGACAGTGGGACAGATAGGCAGACGGACAGTGGGACAGACAGGCAGAGGGACAGTGGGACAGAGGGACACAGGCAGACGGACAGACAGGCAGACAGTGGGACAGACGGACGGACAGGCAGAGGGACAGTGGGATGTTAGTGGGGGTGGCGGCGGGAGGAACGCTGTGGACGCTGCTCTGTCTGTGCCGCGGGGCCGCCGCCATCACCACCTCCCTCCCTTCACCCCCCGCTGTGTGTGTGTGTGTGTGTGTGTGTGTGATCTTTGCCCTTCACCTACCCGCAGGATTCCCGCCATCTTCTCCAGCAGAAGTGTGAACTCGTGCTGCGAGAGGTTGTGGTAGAGCTCGGCCTTGAGCTGCTGCTCGGTGACGGCGGGGTTGTGAAAGTACGTGATCTGAGCCAGGCCGCCGAGCAGCGCCGCCAGAGCCTGAGCCTGAGCCTGAGCCTCTCCCTGTCCCTGTCCGTGTCCGTGTCCGTGTCCGTGTCTGTCTCCCTCTCCGCCCGCCATCGCCATCGCCATCGCCATCTCCATCGCCCGCCGCTGCTCACTGCCTCCCCCCACAGCCGGCAGCCGGCACTGCACCCAGACAACCTGCAGAGCACAACATTACATTAGTAACAAGAATTAACATTGAAATAAACGAAAACAATCGAAACATACGTTTGTCTCTAAAATTGTATTGAGAATGAAAACAGCCCCACCAAATAGTTTGAACGATTTTTGAGAGGCTTGAAACGCAGAGTCACACAGCACGGACACAAGCCCTTCGGCTCAACTTGCCCACACCGACCAAGATGTCCCATCGACACTTGTCCCACCAGCCCGCGTTTGGCCCATATCTCTCTAGATCTTTCCTATCCATGTACCTGTATTAATGTCTTTTGTCTTTTACTTGCTGTTATGGTACCTGCCTCAATTATCCCCACAGCAGCTCATTCCATATACCCACCACTCTGTGTGTGAAAAAGTTGCCCCTCAGGTTCCTATTAAATATTTCCCCTCTCACCTTAAACCAATGTCCCCTGCTTTGGGTAAAAGAGTCTGCATTTAACGGATCCATTCCCCTCATGATCTTATACACCTCTACAAGATTGGAGATTGACATATTCTTCATTAGTAAGGGTGTCAGGAGTTATGATGAGAAGGCAGGAGAATGATGTTAAGAGCGGAAAGGTAGATCAACCATGATTCAAGTCAAGTCAGGTCACTTTTATTTCTATAGTACATTTCAAAAACAACTCGTTGGCCAAAGTGCTTTACATTGGTGGAGGTACTAACGTTATACAACATTGGTTCATAGATTAAGTACATACATAAATACATACACATAGCCCTCCCTCAGAGGTCATCAAGAAAGGCTTGAGAGTAAAGATGAGTTTTAAGTCTCGAATTAAAGGAGTCGATGGAGGGGGCAGTTATGATGGGAAGAGGGATGCTGTACCACAGTCTAGGAGCTGCAACCGCAAAGGCGCGGTCGCCCCTGAGCTCATGCCTAGACCGTCGGATGTTCAGTAACTCCAAGTCGGCCGATCTGAGGGACCTTGAGGTGGTGTGGTGGGTAAGCAGACTTTTGATGTACGTGGGGGCAAGCCCGTTAAGGGCTTTGTAGACATAAAGAAGGATCTTGAAATTTATTCGGAACCGCATAGGGAGCCAGTGGAGAGAGGCCAGAATCGGGGTGATGTGGTCCCTTTTTCGGGTGCCCGTCAGGAGTCTCGCTGCGGTGTTTTGGACCAGTTGCAGGCGGGACAGGGAAGATTGGCTGATGCCAGTGTAAAGGGAGTTGCAGTAATTGAGGCGGGAGGAGATAAATGTGTGGATGATCTTTTCGAGGTCATCAACCTGGAGGAATTGTTTTATTTTAGCTATCGTCCAAAGCTGGAAGAAGCTAGCTTTTACCACGGCATTCACTTGTTTGTCAAATTTAAATGCTGAGTCAAATATCACGCCAAGGTTTTTGACGTGAGGTTTGAGTAATGGGGTAAGGCTTCCAAGGCTGCCCGCTATCATTTTGATTGAGTCCGAGGGGCCGAGGAGGATGACCTCAGACTTACTCTCGTTTAGTTGGAGGAAGTTCTGGGCCATCCAACACTTTATATCCTCGAGGCAGTGGATAAGGTTAAGTAGATTTGTTCAGTTTTTGGTCTTCAGGGGGAGATAGAGTTGTCGTATCATCTGAATAGAAGTAGAGAAGGACTTATGACGTGCCTTGAATGACTTGAGGCCTAAGGGGACGCATATATCAGGGAGAAGAATTGGGGCCAAGGATGGAACCTTCTGGAACCCCGCAGCAGAGGCTAGCTGGGGAGGAGACAGAGTCTGCCTATGTTAGCTAGAGACCTACTTCCTCACCTTTGACGGTCAGGAGACTGCAACCAGCCCTCCTCAGGGCAGTTCCATCAATACCAACCCCGTACCGGAGGTCGACAGTATCAAATGCTGCACTGAGGTCGAGAAGGAGCAGGATTGCACAGTCGCTGGAGTCAACGGTGAGAAGTAGGTCATTATGTGCCTTCAACAAGGCAGACTCTGTGCTGTGGTGGGCCCTGAAACCTGATTGATGATTAAATGGCAAAGTAGACTTGATGGGCCAAATGACCTAATTCTGCTCCTAGATCATATGAAGTTCACCCCTCAAGGGCCCTCAAGTCTTGGCAACATCTTCATAAGTCTTCTCTACACTCTTTTCAGCTTAACGGCATCCTTCCTATAGAAAGGGTGACAAAAACTGAACATAATATTTCAAATGCGGCCTCACATCTTCTCCAACTGTAGCATAAATCCCATTTTCTATACTCAATACCCTGATTGATGAAGACCAATGTACCAAAAGCCTTCTAGACTACACTGTCTACCTGTGATGCCACTTTCAAGGAATTATGTACATACACTTCTAGACCCTCTGCTCTACATCAGTGTGAAGGGTCTCTATCTGAAATGTGACCTATCCGTCTTCTCCAGACATACTGCCTGACCTGCTAAAGTATTCCAGCACTTTGCGTCCTTTTGTGTATTAATGACCATATGCAGTTCTTTGTTTCTACATGTAAAACTATCTCCATTCCCCCTCCATTTAGACCATTTTTTTAGATGAATTCACTTTGTTGATGAGGTGAGAGGAATCAGTGTACTTGGAGTACAGAGATTGTTTTTTTGTCATTTGTCCCCAAAGTAGAACAATGAAATTCTTACTTGCAACAGCAGCTAAACAGGTTTGAAAACACAGCTGCTAAACACATTTTATAAACTGAAGCTGGGAAGATGCATGGAGCATTAACATTGGCATCTATCTGTTGGGCTGAATTACAAATACTTTACTAATGTTACCAATTTACTGAGAAAAAAATAATCTGTAGATGCAGAATATCTGAAATAAAAATAAAATGAAGGAAATACTCATGAGGCCAGGCCGCATCTGTATCGGGTCTTCAACCTAATATATTTGCTGTTTCTCTAGCACAGGTATCAAAGTTCGTTTCTTAAAAAGCAGATAGCAACAAAATTGTTAAAGGTAAACCATGGAAATCTTTAATTGATTAGTCAGACGGGAGTGGCAAGATCTAAAATGAGCACAAACGTTGCTCAGTGCTTCTCGGGCTCCACTCACAGAACAAAGGAAAGTTAGCAGAATTATACATTTTTCTTATCAGTTAAACACTCCTACCGAGTCTGAATATGGCATGACTGAAAGATTCTATCGCCTTTCAGAATATAGGAAAAGCTGGGTCCTAATCAAGCTCATCCAATAACAAGTTATTACTTATCTCTGGAGCATCAGCTATTTTTTTCAATCTTGGGTTTTTTATGGCCTTGAAAGAGCACATGTTATCACGCAGGCTTCCATCTTAATGTCTTTATTAAAAAGACAAC